>JBBGZY010000903.1:0-1200000 GCA_037952925.1 Lithobates clamitans | reverse complement strand
CGGACCAAGTCCGGCGGACAATCCGATCGTGTGTGGGCTTCCTTGGACTTTCAGCTGACTTTTCCAGCTGCAAATCTGACGAACTTTAGATTTGGAACATGCTTCAAATCTTTATGTCGTAACTCCTCCGGACCCAGAAATCCAAAGTGCGATGGACAAAAACCCATGCTAGGCCAGCTATTGGCTACTGGCTATCAACTTCTTTATTTTAGTCTGGTGTACATCATCACGTACGAATCCGTCAGACTTTTGTGTGATCATATGTAGGCAAGTCCGTTCATTAGAAAGTCAACCGCAAGTCCGCCAAAAGTCCGTCGAAAGTTTGTCGGACGGGATGTCGGACTTTTGTAGCCGAAAAGTCCGACCGTGTGTACGCGGCATTAGAAATACTCTGTCATCTAGTCCTTGTCAGCTCTTCTCTACCTTTAATTCTCTACTTTGTCCCCTATTACCTCCACCCACTAACTCACTCACTGCACCTCATCGCCAATCATTACAAAAACAATATTGATGCAATTTGTGATGACATCTCTACTGTAAAGATCCCCAATTAACATACCCTGTCTAACAGCACTTTCAAAACTTTTCTCTTTTAACCTAGCTCCTATAGAAGAGGTTATCAAGCTTCTCTGAGATCTCCACTTAACTACCTGTCTCCTGTACCCTGTCCTCTCACAACTGCTATAGTCACCCTTTTCCTCTAACTTATGCTTTTTCACTCATATCTTTAATCTCTCTCTCTCTTTACCAGCAACTTCCCCTCCCCTCCCCTCTAAAGCATGTACAGATCATCCCCATACTCCAAAATCTCTCACTGGAACCCACTAGTATGAACAACTTAAAGTGGAGTTCCACCCAAAAGGGGAAGCTCTACTTGTCTGCCTCCTCCCCCTATCTGCTGCCAAATTTGGCACCTTTGGGGGGTGCAGGTACCTGATTTTGACAGGTACCCGCTCTCACTTCTGGCTCAGTTTTCTTCAGCCCCCCTCCTGCCCCCACAGCCTCCTGGGACACTTCACAGGTCCCAGAAGACTACAGCCCATTCTCAAAGCACAGTACACTTCACACATGCACAGTATGAGACCGGCAGTGAAGCCACAAGGCTTCACTGCCGGTTTCACTTAATCAAGATGGTGGCGCTAGCACCCGATAGCCGTTTGAATAATTGGCTCGGGTGAGCCCTAAGTGCCCTAATATTAAAAGTCAGCAGCTACAGTATTTGTAGCTGCTGGATTTTATTTTTTTCAGAAGGAGCCTGGAGCTCCTCTTTAAGACCCATCTCTTTGCTTCCATTAACCTCTAAACTTTTAGAATTCTTAGTCTACAATGATAAATTTGCCCCTTTTTTCAAATTCTTTATTTATAGAAATAAAGCATCCATCAGAGCAGTGCAATACAAAATAAGTGCAATATTTCACAAAAGACAAACAAAGATATAATTGCACTAAAATTAAATGTACATACAGTACTAGTCATCAAAAACCATGAGTGGATACATTAAAATTCTCTCATTAAAAGATCAAGGAGATAACCGTAAAAAATATTGCGGGACTCCAGCTGCAGTACTCGCTCAGATGCATACTCCATTTTTTTAAAAGAAGGGATGAGGAAAAATGGGAGAGCCAAAGGATGCCTACAAGCACCAGATAGATGGGAATGAGGTGGGGAAAGGAAGGGAAGTGGGGAAGAGGGAGAGAAGAAGAGAGAGAAGAAACAAAAAAAGGGGGGAGGTGACGGGGCACATGTGTGCATTGGCAAGAAGGGCAGGAAGACTTCAATCTCCAGAAAAGTTTTCCAATAGAGCCATGCCCTCATCTAAATATGCAAACATGTTCCAATATGACAATGGTTTAGTGTATTGCTCTCTCCTGTTTTGAACAGTAAGCACTAAATCCTCTAGAGCAGGGATATGCATTTAGCGGACCTCCAGCTGTTGCAAAACTACAAGTCCCATCACGCCTCTGCTTCTGGGTGTCATGCTTGTGGCTGTCGGAGTCTTGCTATGCCTCATGTGATTTGTAGTTCTGCAACAGCTGGAGGTCCACTAACTGCATATCCCTGCTCTAGAGCATTCATGATCCAGACTTTGTTGAGCCATGGTAATGGAAGCAGGATTGAGATCCTTCCAGCTAAATTAAATACGCGCTTTGGCAGCATTAAGCATGTTAAGAAGGACTGATTGCTTATATGTCTTAATCCTCCAGTATCAGAAAATCTGTAAATTGTTGAGTGGTCTTTCAAACCTCCGACCAGTGCTGGTTTAGTTTTGGACAAGACCAAAAAATGTGGAGTAGAGTCCCCTGTTCCTCTCGGCATCTCCAGCACCAATCTGAGGCCCCCTAAAAGTATTTGCACAAAACCGAAGGGGGTGCGATACCGGAACGTAAGTAACGTGTAATTTGTTTCCTGAATACACGTGCATATGAAGGATTTCAGGGCAAGGTGTATGATATTCCATCGTTGTTCAGGCGTGAATGTCCTATTAAGATCTCCCATTTATTAGGGCCAGGCATAATAAAGTCTTCCGGGGGGGAGATTAATAGCGAGTACATCTGATGCCGCGTACACACGACCGGACTTTACGGCATGCTTGATTCGGCTGACTTTTCAACGGACTTTACAACGGACTTTCCGAATGAATGCACTTGCCTACACACGATTAACCAAAGTCCGACGGATTCGTACGTGATGACGTACGACCGGACTAAAACAAGGAAGTTCATAGCCGGTACCCAATAGCTGCCCTAGCGTCGGTTTTTGTCCGTCGGACTAGCAAACAGACAAGCGGACTTTTCGACCGGACTCGAGTCCGTCAAAAAGATTTGAAACATGTTTCATTTCTAGGTCTGTCAAACTTTTGGGGGAAAAAAGTCAGCTGGAGCCCACACACGATCGAATTGTCCGACGGACTCCGGTCCGCCGAACCAAGTATGCTGTAAAGTCCGCTCATTCATACACGGTATTAGAGAAGGAGCGGGGGAGGAGACCACTGTCCACGCAGAAAGATTCAAACATTGTCATCTGGCGTTGAAAGTTCTCTGGGGGTTATGGATCTGTAGAACTTGCCAAAAGTCTAACCCATACCGTCCTTCCGGTTGCAAAAACCGAAGGCCATGCATCAGAGATCAGAAATTGAGAGGCTTGAAAACAACCTCTTTCAAGGAGAGGTTTCCCAAAATGGGAAATAGCAGAGATTGAGTGGAGGAAATCACTGCATTCCAGTTGGTCAAGGAGCAGGCACTGAGCATGGGGCCTATAGTTGGATGCATCTTAAGAGAAGCCGGCAAGACTGCATAACACTACTGTGCCCTACACAAGGGAATGGCACTATATTGCTGCACAATGGATGTCCAAAATTCAAGATTTACAAGTCTACACCAGTCAATCACCCTTCCTAAATGAGTGGCTTGATAATATTTAACTGTATCCGGCATGATGCTTAGACAATGTTAGAAGGTGTCTATGAAGCCTAGGTCATTTGTGAGCCCATATGAACTTAGTGAAAAGGGCGTTGATTTGGTGAAAGAAGGCAGAGGGAATGTAAATAGGCAGTGCCTGAAAGAGATACAGAAACTTTGGTAAGATACTCATCCTAATGATGTTACAGTGACCAAACCCTAGTTCAAGCCTTAGTGCCACTTATCTAAGGGTTTGGGCCTTGCTGGGTAAGGGCAGAAAGTTTAAGGCAAAGGTTTGGAGGAATGAAAGTGCCTAAATACTTTAATGCTGTAGATGACCATTTGGGATTGAAATTAAAGGTATTGTAAACCCTCATGTTTTTTTACCTTAAGGCATCCTATGCATTAAGGTGAAAAAACTTCTGTTATTCAGCAGCCCCCCAGTCCCCCCATTTTACTCACCTGAGCCAGTTCGTTCCCCTGCCGGAGATGTGCTCTACCTCTCTAGCCGGGGTTTTCGGCTCTTGATTGGATAGATTGATAGCAGTGCAGCCATTGGCTCCCGCTGCTGTCAATCAAATCGAATGACGCAGGTGCCAGGGGGCGGGGCAGAGTCCAGCATTCTGTGTCTATGGACGCAAATGCTGGACTCGGGAGTGCTCCCGCATGGTAACGTATATATAATGTGCCGCGCTACTCCTAACCAACAATGAATATGACCTATGCTGTAAAGCAATCTAGATATAATGTGTACCATAAAACAGTGGATTACAATAAATAATATAAAGTGCTCTTGCTCCGTGAATCACACACAGTCCATAATGATATAAAAATTATCAACACAGTCCATATAAATAAAGTGATAAGTTGTCTTCATGCAATGTGCACTCCTCCCCCTTCAGTTGTACCCTCACTTTAAGGGCTTAGAAAAGAAGCTGAAAGTTGTTTTCAGCAGATAACTGGGATCATACTTATGTCTCCTATTAGTATACTGGCTGCTGTATGCTGATACTCCACACTGGTCACCTCCTGCTCCTGATAGGAGGAGCCTGATTTACTGACGTATGGGAAGCAGGAAGTGGTCTGGAGAGGAGGCATAGGATAGACTGAACGCTGCAAAACCGGGACTGCAGATCTGCTATTCAGGTGACCCTATCCCCCTCACTACCACAGCACTACAGCACTTTACAAGCAATGTTTTATTATGTAAATGTGAGTTGAATGTATATTCAGCGTTTTTTAAGATTAAACATTTCTCAGACGGTATCACACTATTGTATGCCTCTATTATTTTTCCTATGTGGCATATGCGAGGAGACTTGTTGGAAGTGACCAGGAGATACTGGTATCCTTTTAAAGTTGGGCTATTATCAGGAGCAGGAGGTGACCAGTGTGGAGTATCAGCATACAGCAACCAGTATACTAACAGGAGACATAAGGATGGTCCCGGTTATCTGCTGAAAACAACTTTAGGCTTATTTTCTAAGCCCTTAAGGTGAGGGTACAACTGAAGGCGGGGAGTGCACATTGCATGAAGACACCTTATCACTTTATTTATATGGACTGTGATCATTTTTATATCATTATGGACTGTGTGTGATTCACGGAGCACGAGCACTTTATATTATTTATTGTAATCCACTGTTTTATGGTACACATTATATCTAGATTGCTTTACAGCATAGGTCATATTGATTGTTGGTTAGGAGTAGCGCGGCACATTATATATACATATATATTTCTTTCAAATTGTGGGGAAGTGTGGGAAGTGCAGGCAGCTTTTTTCAGTTTTTAGTCCACGGTAGCTTATAGTTTTGGCAGCTCACGAGGTTTCACCCATTTGTTTTTCTCCCGCATGGTAACCCCCTGGGAGAGCACTGAGTGCCACCAGGGGACCTCAGAAGACGAGGTTCGGGGCCACTCTGTGCAAAACGAACTGCACAGTGGAGGTAAGTATGATATGTTTGTTATATAAGAACAAAAAACTAGGGCTTAGTAACCCTTTAAGTCTTAAAGTATGAAGCAGAGAGGGTGGTAGGGCAGCACCCATGGCTTCTGATTTGGCGAAATTAATTTTAAGATTTGCAGCATAACATTAAAATTCATATAGGATATTAGGCAGTAAGATATGCGAGTTGGTCAGGGAGAAGAGCACATCATCTGTATTAATGGCTGAAATCTCCCACCTACATACCGATGTCCGTGTTTTTAAACAAACTCTGTTCAGGAAAGCTTTCAATGAGAGGGCGTATAACATACGTGAAAGGGGAAAACCCTGCCAGGTGCCATTTGCTATAGAGAATGGTTATTAGAACACACTATGTGCCTTGAATGAGCCCTGCAAGGCAGAATACACACTAGAGATCCACAAAATCATCAAAGCCCATATATCTCAAGACTGCAAACATAAAGTCCCAGTTCAACCTGTCAAAGGCTTTTTTTAGCATTGGTGCCCAGAAAAACACATGGGGTTCCAGTGTGATTGGCTAAGTGGACCAGATGAAGGTGGTCTTAAATAGTATTATACCTCGCTTCTTGAAAGGGAATTAAGCTTACTTGGTCCAGGTGGACCAGCTGGGGCAAATGAGATTGAAGACGGGAGGCAAGACGCTTGGTAAAAAGTTTAAGGTTTATGTTGAGCAGTGATATCGGCCAATAACTGCCACAATCAGAGTGGTATTTTCCTTCCTTGGGGATGTCTAAAATATGGGCCAGAAGGGAGGCCAGGAGAAAGAGGATGACTGTCCCAGCACATTAAATACTTTGATCATATGGGGACCTAGCAAAGGTAGCAGAACCTTATAATACTGTATGGTAAGGCTACCCGAGCCAGGGGCTTTCCCGGGTTTGGCGGAACTTACTGCTGCTTGCAATTTCTCTATCGTTATAAGGGCTTCCAAGTTGCGTTGAATTGGGGATGGAAGATGAGAAAGGTGTGCTGAGGAAAGGTAGTCTTCAATAAAGGGGGGGGGAGCGGCGATGGAGGGGTGGGTGAGAGATTATACAAAGAGGAATAGAATTCCCTGAACACTCGAGCAATGTCCTTGGCTAAGAAGAGTTTTTGCCTATCCACACTAATTATATGAGGTATATAAGAAACCGCACGTTGGTCCCTTAAGGCCTTGGCCAACAACTTGCCACATTTATCTCCGGACTCATTAGACAGCTTCCTACAAAATTGCAGCGCCGCTTTGGCCTTGTAATGGAGGAGGTCGGATACCTGATGGCAGAGGTGAGCAAGACCATCCCTTAAGGAGGACATGGGTGCCTTCTTGTGTTGCAGTTTGAGAGCATGGATTTCAGATAGCTACTTTGTCAATTGTGCTTCCTGGGCTCTTAATACGGGTACCATTCTTGATCAGGATTACACGGATAACTGCTATTTGGGCTTCCAAATTCGCCCCTTTTTAACTAATGAAACCACCAAGCTACTTATTTACTCCCTCGTTATCTCTCACCTTGACTATTGCAACTCTCTTCTCATAGGCCTACCTCTCCATAGGCTATTCCTTTTCAGTCTATCATGAATGCTGCTGCCGGACTCATCTACCTTACCAACCACTCAGTGTCTCAGTGCTACCCCTCTCCGCCAATCCCTACACTGGATTCTGATTGCCCAGTGAAAATAAATTCAATATACTAATAACAACATACAAAGCCATTCTCAACTCTGCCCCAAGCTACATCACCAGTCTCCAAATATCACCCAAACCATCCTTTCCACTCATCTCAAGACCTCCTGTTCTCAAGCTCTCCTGTTTCCTGCCCCCATGCTCATCTCCAAGACTTCTCCAGAGCCTCTCCCATCCTCTGGAATTCTCTACCTCAATCTGTCTGGCTAGCTCCTACTCTGGCTGCCTTTATGCGATCCCTGAAAACTCATCTCTTCAGGGAAGCCTATTATGCCTACAAATAATCTTTTATCACCTCCATCGGCTCATCCCCCACAGTTACAGTATAGCCTTTTGTACCACTTGCCCCGACCTCTTATGCCGCGTACACATGAGTGGACTTTTCAACTGGACTGGTCCGACGGACTTTCCGACGGACTTTGGACGGACTTTTGACAGACTTCCGACGGACTTTTGAGCGAACGGACTTGCCTACACATGATCACACCAAAGTCCGATGGATTCGTAGGTGAAGACGTACGACTGGACTAAAATAGGGAAGTTGATAGCCAATAGCCAATAGCTGCCCTAGCGTGGGTTTTCGTCCGTCGGACTAGCATACAGACGAGCGGATTTTTCGACCGGACTCAAGTCCGTCGGAAAGATTTGAAGCATGTTTCAAATCAAAAGTTCATCAGATTTTCGACTGGAAAAGTCTGCTGAAGGTCTGATGAAGCCCACACACAATCGGATTGTCTGCCAGACTCGGTCCGTTGGACCAGTCCGGTCAAAAATTCTGCTTGTGTGTACGCGGCATTAGATTGTACAATCTTACGAGAATGACACTTTTGTATTTTATTGTATTGTATCTGTTTGCTTTTTATATTGTAGAGTGCTGTGTAAACTGTTGGTGCTATATCAATCCTGTATAATAATAATAATCTGAGTTACTATCTCACTGACAACAACCTTCTTGACACCTTAAAGTCTGACTTGCAGCACTCCACAGAAACTGCTTTACTAAAACTCACTAATTGCTAAAACCAACAGGCACTGCTCAATACTCTTACTACTGACCTTTCTGAGGCCTTTGATACCAATGACCAACTGCTCCTCCTTAGTAAACTTCACTCCATTGGCCTCCAAGACTCTGCTCTTTCCTGATTCTCCTTCTGTCTCTCACAGCATTCCATCAGTGTTACCTGTTGCCATCTAGATAAAGGAAGGCCCGTAGACGTGGTGTATCTGGATTTTGCAAAAGCATTTGACACAGTTCCCCATAAACGTTTACTGTACAAGATAAGGTCCATTGGCATGGACCATAGGGTGAGTACATGGATTGAAAACTGGCTACAAGGGCGAGTTCAGAGGGTGGTGATAAATGGGGAGTACTCGGAATGGTCAGGGGTGGGTAGTGGGGTTCCCCAGGGTTCTGTGCTGGGACCAATCCTATTTAATTTGTTCATAAATGACCTGGAGGATGGGATAAACAGTTCAATCTCTGTATTTGCAGACGATACTAAGCTAAGCAGGGCAATAACTTCTCCGCAGGATGTGGAAATCTTGCAAAAAGACCTGAACAAATTAATGGGGTGGGCAACTACATGGCAAATGAGGTTCAATGTAGAAAAATGTAAAATAATGCATTTGGGTGGCAAAAATATGAATGCAATCTATACACTGGGGGGAGAACCTCTGGGGGAATCTAGGATGGAAAAGGACCTGGGGGTCCTAGTAGATGATCGGCTCAGCAATGGCATGCAATGCCAAGCTGCTGCTAACAAAGCAAACAGAATATTGGCATGCATTAAAAGGGGGATCAACTCCATAGATAAAACGATAATTCTCCCGCTCTACAAGACTCTGGTCCGGCCGCACCTAGAGTATGCTGTCCAGTTCTGGGCACCAGTCCTCAGGAAGGATGTACTGGAAATGGAGCGAGTACAAAGAAGGGCAACAAAGCTAATAAAGGGTCTGGAGGATCTTAGTTATGAGGAAAGGTTGCAAGCACTGAACTTATTCTCTCTGGAGAAGAGACGCTTGAGAGGGGATATGATTTCAATTTACAAATACCGGACTGGTGACCCCACAATAGGGTTAAAACTTTTTCGCAGAAGAGAGTTTAACAAGACTCGTGGCCACTCATTAAAATTAGAAGAAAAAAGGTTTAACCTTAAACTAGGTAGAGGGTTCTTTACTGTAAGAGCGGCAAGGATGTGGAATTCCCTTCCACAGGCGGTGGTCTCAGCGGGGAGCATTGATAGCTTCAAGAAACTATTAGATAAGCACCTGAATGACCACAACATACAGGGATATACAATGTAATACTGACACATAATCACACACATAGGTTGGACTTGATGGACTTGTGTCTTTTTTTCAACCTCACCTACTATGTAACCTACAACTCTGTCTCCTCCTCTACACTTGCTTTTTCTGTAGCCCCCCCCCCAAGGTTCTGTCATTGGATCCCTTCTCTTCCCTTACTAGACCTCCTCTCTTTGTCATTTAACCCCCCCCCCCCCCCCCCACGGCTTCCAATACCATCTCTATGCTGATGATGCCCAAATCTATCTCTCTACTCTTTAACACATTCCTTCAATCTCCACTTGTATTACTAACTTGCTATTTGACATATCAGCATTGATCTCACACCACTCTGACCTGTTCTTTCAGCCCTAAATCCAATCACTGTCAAAAGCTAGATTTCACTCTGTAACATCTATAAAATATTTTTTAACCATAAAGCTACTCATCCACTCCCTTGTTATCTCTTGCCTTGACTTCTTATAGGCCTACCTCAACAAAAGCTATCCCCCCTTCAGTCTATCATGAATGTTGCTGCCAGACTCATCTACCTTACCAACTGCTCATAGTTCACCACTCCTCTATGCTGATCCCTCCACTTGCTTCCGATTGCTCAGCGAATAACATTCAAAATACTAACAACATAGAAAGCACTTTACAACACTGCCCCAGCTACATCACCAATCTTGTCTCAAAATGTCATCCAAACTGTCCCCTCTGCTCCTCCCAAGACCTCCTGCTCTCTAGCTCCTAGTTTGCTCCTCACATGCTCACCTTCAGGACTTCTCCAGAGCATCTCCCATCCTCTGAAATGCTCTACCTCAATCTATGTGGCTAAGTTTCTAATCTTTCCATCCTTAGTTGATCCCTGAAAACTCATATTGCTTCAGCTAATAACTAAACTTTTAATACTTTCATCAGCTCATCCCTCACAGTTATTACCCATTGTACTACTTACCCCACACTAGGGATGAGCTTTGTGTTCGAATCGAACGCATGTTCAACTCGAACATTGCCTGTTCGGTCGTTTGCCGAATTACGAACGATATGGGCCGTTCGCGCCAAATTTGAGTGGCGCGTCATGGCCCATAATTCACTGCGGCATCGCTGTGCATTGCTGGCTGATGATTGGCCAAGCATGCACTATGACCCGCATGCTTGGCCAATCACAGCGCCGTCTGTACAGAGAGCTGTAATTGGCCAAAGCCAGGGTGGCTTTGGCCAATTATGGCTCAGGGGGTTTAGTACACGCCCCACACTATATAAGGCTGCCTGCACGGCCCTGTGTAGTGTGTTCCGATGTTGAGAGAGAGATAGATAGACAGAGAGACAGTGTCATTTGATTTAAGTTAGATAGAGTAGGCAGGCGAGTCAGTTAGCTGCACTTACAGTATATTGTGTATATATACGTCCTAGGTGTTGTGTATATATATATATATATATATATATATATATATATATATATATATATATATACACTGTATTCAGTTTAGCTAGATTCATTCCTGTTATTCTCTTCCTACTACTTACAGGCAGGCAGGTGTTTTTACAGTATTTACAGCTACCTGAAGAAAATTGATGGTGTTCTTCGGATCCTATTAGTCCTATTAGCTACAGTATTTACAGTTAGTGTAGTGCGTCCTCTGCACAGTGTGCACCTAAAGCTACCTGAAGAAAATTAATGTTTTTCTGATCCTATTAGTACAGTACTGCAGGCAGCTACAGTATTTACAAGTTAGTGTTGTGCATCCTCTGCACAGTGTGCACCTAAAGCTGCCTTACGAAAATTAGTGGGGTTCTTCTGATCCTATTAGTACAGTACCACAGGCACCTGTAGTATTTACAAGTTAGTGTAGTGCGTCCTCGGCACAGTGTGCACCTAAAGCTACCTGAAGAAAATTAGTGGTGTTCTTCTGATCCTATTAGTACAGTACCGCAGGCAGCTGCAGTATTTACATGTTATTGTAGTGCGTCCTCTGCACAGTGTGCACCTAAAGCTACCTTAAGAAAATTAGTGGTGTTCTTCTGATCCTATTAGTACAGTACCGCAGGCAGCTGCAGTATTTACAAGTTAATGTAGTGCGTCCTCTGCACAGTGTGCACCTAAAGCTACCTGAAATAAATTAGTGGTGTTCTTCTGATCCTATTAGTACAGTACCACAGTCAGATGCAGTAATTACAATTTAGTGTAGTGCGTCCCCTGCAGTGTGCACCTAAAGCTACCTGAAGAAAATTTGTGGTGTTCTTCTGATCCTAGTAATACCACAGGCAGGCAGCTACATTATTTACAGTTAGTGTAGTGCGTCCTCTGCACAGTGTGCACCTAAAGCTACCCCGAGACAATTGCTGTTGTTCTGCTCCTATTACTACCACAGGCAGGCAGCTACAGTATTTACAGTTAGTGCACTGTGTCTTCTGCACAGTGTGCACCTAAAGCTACCTGAAGAAAATTAGTGGTGTTTTTCTGATCCTATTAATACCACAGGCAGTCAGCTACAGTATTTACAGTTAGTGTTGTGCATCCTCTGCAAAATGTGCACCTAAAGCTACCTGAAGACAATTGCTGTTGTTCTGCTCCTATTAATACCACAGGCAGGCAGTTACAGTATTTACAGTTAGTGTACAGCGTCCTCTGCACAGTGTGCACCTAAAGCTACCTGAAGACAATTGCTGGTGTTCTCATACCAATAATACTACAGGCAGGCAGTTGATTCTGCTAGCTGCAGTATCATTATATATATACATCCCAGCTTTGTGCAGCTACATCTCACTGCATCCATTAGTATGTCTGGAAGGCCAGCAAGGAGAGACAGACAGTCACAAGCCAATAAAAGAGGGCAAGCAGGCTCTGTGTCTAGAGGCAACAGTGCTGGTCGTGGAGACGGTGCATCCTCATCAGCACATGGCCGTGGGACACACTTGTCCTTTTTTTTGACAGCTGGAAACATGTGGAAGACTTGGTAGAGTGGATGACCAAGCCGTCCTCATCCTCCTCATACTCTCTCACCTAGGCTCAGTGTACTTTGTCTGGCAAAGCAGCTGCCAACGCGGCCTCTTCCCTCGGCTCAATGGCATCAGTCACTCCTTCCCTAACCCCACCATGTCCTCCTGAGGAGTCCCCAGAACTGTTTGACCACAGTGTTGGGTACATGCTCCAGGGGGATACCCAGCATTTTGAAGGCTCAGATGATGGTACCCAGCTAGAGGAAGGCAGTAACGTGAGCCCACAGAGAGGGGGTGCCCAAGAAGGACAGCAATCTGGCAGTCATGTTCCCCCAGCTGCAGCATACTGCCAGGTTTGCTACAGTGATGAGGAGGGAGGGGATGATGAGATCACTGACTCCACGTGGGTGCCTGATAGGAGAGAGGAGGAGGAGGAGGCACATCACCAACGAGGCAGGATGCCCTCCAGGGGCCAGCTTAAGGGCAGCACACCGACTGCATCACACCACAGAGCTCCGCATGTGCAGGGCGCTGCTGTCTCTGCGAGTTATTCCAAAAGTTCTTTGGTGTGGGCCTTTTTTGAGATGAGTGCATCAGATCCCACCGCTGCTATTTGCAACATATGTCTCAAGCGTATCTCTCATGGCCAAAACATCTCCCGCTTGGGCACCACATGCTGGACCAGACATATGTTGTCCTGCCATGTAGTTCGTTGGCAAGCGTACCTAAAAGACCCACACCAAAGAACAAAGAGGACCTCTCCTTGCTCCTCATCAGCTGGGATCTCCAACCCCACTATACCTTCAGTCCTCTCTGAGACCTGCATTGAGAGGAATGAAGGTGTAGAATTAGGTGTGTCACAGCCAAGTACTTGGAGGCAATCGGTACACCAACGGCAGATTGTACCAGGCAAATTTCATTGCCCCAGCTGATGCATCGCTGAAAGAAGTTCGCTCCCAGCCATCCACATGCCCAGTGGTTCAATGCTAGCTTGGCTAATAGCACTTCAACTAATGCCTTTTCAGTTGGTAGACTCTGCCCCCTTCTGTGTGTTTGTGGAATGTGCGATTCCTCAGTGGCAGGTTCCCAAATGCCACTTTTTCTCACGGAAGGTGATTCCGGCTCTCTACCGGCATGTGGAAGGCAATGTTTTGGCCTCGCTGTACAGGGCGGTCAGTGGTAAGGTGCATATTACCACTGACTCATGGTCCAGCAGGCATGGACAGGGATGTTACTTATCTTTCACAGCGCACTGGGTGACTCTTCTGGCAGCTGGGAAGGATGCAGGACAGGGTGCAGTAGTGTTGGAGGTTGTTCTGCCACCACGCCTCCAAAATACTACTAGTGGTGATTCTGCCACACCTCTCTCATCCACCCCCTCCTTTTCTTCTTCCTCCATGGCCTCTTCCTGTGCTGATTTGACTTCGGAACCAGCGGTGCTCCGTAGGCATTCAAGGGGCTACACAAGCATGCAGGCCAAAAGATGCCATGTAGTGCTTGAGCTGGTGTGCTTGGGGGACAGGAGCCAAACTGGGGCAGAGATTCTGTCAGCTCTGCAGGGGCAGGTTCAGAGGTGGTTGACGCTACGCCAGCTTAAGGCAGGTATGGTGGTTTGCGACAATGGCACCAACCTCCTCTCTGCCCTCCGACAGGGACAACTGACCCATGTGCCCTGTTTGCTCACGTCCTTAACTTGGTGGTGCAGCAGTTTTTGGGCAGGTACCCGGGCTTACAGGATGTCCTGAGGCAGGCCAGGAAAGTCTGTATGCATTTCCACAGGTCATATAATGCCAGTGCTCGGCTGGCTGACCTCCAAAAGGAATTTCACCTGCCCAAGAATCGCCTAATCTGTGATATGCCTACCAGGTGGAACTCAACCTTGGCCATGCTTCAGCGGCTGCACACGCAGCAAAGGGCCATCAATGAGTACCTGTGCGACTATGGCACCAGGACAGGGGAGCTTGTTTTGTTTTCTCCACGCCAGTGGGCCATGATCAGGGATGCATGCACTGTCCGGTCACCATTTGAGGAGCCAACAAGGATGGTGAGCAGTGACAGTGTATGCATCAGTGATATCCTGTTGGAGCACATGCTGCGTGGAATAATGGACAGGGCACTTGAGGCAGAACAGAGATAGGAAGAGGAGGACTTCCTTAGCTCTCAAGGCCGCCTTTATCCAGACAGTGTTCCTGCGTGCCCGCTGATCACACAGGAAGAGAACGAGGAGGAGGAAGATGAGGAAGAGGAGGATTGTGTCAGCATGGAGGTTGAGCCTGGCACTCAGCATCAGCAGCAGTCTTTAAGGGATCATTTACAGTCCCAAGAAACCCATGGACTTGTACGTAGCTGGGAGGAGGTGGCTGTGGATCATGTCGTCCTTAGTGACCCAGAGAACTCAGGACCGAATGCCTCAGCAAACCTACGCTGCATGGCCTCCTTGATCCTGCAAAGCCTTCGGAAGGATCCTCGTATTCGTGGTATCAAAGAGAGGGATCATTATTGGCTGGCAACCCTCCTTGATCCTCATTACAAGGGTAAGGTTGCGGACTTTATCTTGCCATCGCAGATGGAGCAGAAGATGAAACATCTTCGGAGGCCTTGCAGAAAGGTTCCCAGAGACTGGGAGGTTACAAACTCCTGTCCCTGGACAATGTGTTGCTGAGGCTTCAGTCAGTCAAAGAAGGAACGGTGGAGAAGGTGGCCATCTGACCGATGCGTTCAGACAATTTTTTAGTCCGCAGCCCCAAGGTATGACCGGTTACAGCAACCATCGCCAGCGTCTGTTTTACATGGTGAAGGAATATCTAGGGGCAAGATCTGACTTGGACACCTTTCCCACCGAAAATCCTCTGGGTTACCGGGTCTTGAGGATGGATCACTGGCCAGAGCTTGCACAGTATGCAATTAAGCTACTGGTCTGTCCTGCATCTAGCGTTCTTTCGGAACGCACATTCAGTGCTGCTAGAGGTTTTGTAACCGATCACAGGGTGCACCTGTCCACTGACTCGAAGGTCGATCGACTGACCTTCATAAAAATGAATCAGTCTTGGATCACCACCAGCTCCCAAGCACCTGATGCTGATGTAACTGAATATTTTTTTTTTTTGAAATGTCAGATCCTTTCAAGACTGCCTATGCTGATGCTAAGTGACTATCCTGTTATGCTGAGTGACTATCCTCTTCCTTCTCAATGATCATGCTGATAGCTTGTAAGAATATTTTTGGTTCTGTGCGCCACCACCAGTGGCTAAGGACAATTTTTCTGCCCCTGTTTAACAGGGGCATGTAATTACAATTTTTGATGCAAGGAGGGTTAGTTGCTGCACTCAACTAGAGTATTTGTGAGGGGTTGCAGTGTTGTGGCACCAGCACCAGTGCCTAAGGCCCAATTTTTCAGTGCCTGTTTAACAGGGCGTGTAATTACAATTTTTGATGCAATACTTTGCAGCAGGGCTTGTTCCTGCGCTCCAACTAGAGTATCTGTGAGGGGTTGCAGTCTTGTGGCACCAGCACCAGTGCCTAAGGCCCAATTTTTCAGCCCCTGTTTAACAGGGGCGTGTAATTACAATTTTTGATGCAATATTTTACAGGAGGGCTTATTCCTGCGCTCCAACTAGAGTATCTGTGAGGGGTTGCAGTGTTGTGGCACCAGTGCCTAAGGCCCAATTTTTCTGCCCCTGTTCAACACGGACATGTAATTACAATTCTTGATCTAATATTTCACAGAAGGACATGTTTCTGCGCCCACCAAGAGTAACTGTGAGGACTTACAGTGTTGTGGCACCAGCACCACCACCACCAAAGGCCAAATTTTTCTGCCCCTGTTCAGCAGGTGCATGTAATTACAATTCTTGATCTAATATTTCACAGCAGGGACAGTTCCAGCTCCCACCAAGAGTAACCTTGAGGACTTACAGTATTGTGGCAACACCACCACCACCAAAGGCCCAATTTTTATGCCCCTGTTCAATAGGTGCATGTAATTACAATTCTTGATCTAATATTTCACAGCAGAGCCTGTTCCTGCGCCCACCAAGAGTAAATGTGTGGGCTTACAGTGTTGTGGTAACACCAACACCTAAGGCCCCAATTTCTGCAGAGTATATAGGGCAAGCCCCTACTTTCAAACATCCAACTTACAAACGACTCCTACTTGCAAACGGAAGGAGACAACAGGAAGTGAAATGAAATCTACCCCTAGGAAGGGAAATTCTCTGCTGTAAGAGTTAATATGGGAAAAACGTGTCTAATTTCCACTGATGCTTTATCACCAATCCTTGTTTCACTAAAAACACCAAATTGTCAAAAAACATTTGTCATTGGGACAGAAAGTGAGGTGAAATATTCTGAAGAGGTGCACAGACAGCAAAACAAATGTCACAGGGGTGATAACCCTTCCCTATGTTTTCCAAAAAGCTTAAAAATAGATTTTTTGGCTGGAGCTACACTTTAAAAATGTGCCAATTCAAAATTACAAACAGATTCTACTTAACCACTTCAGCCCCGGAAGGATTTACCCCCTTCCTGACCAGAGCACTTTTTACAATTTGGCACTGCGTCGCTTTAACTGCTAATTGCGCGGTCATGCAATGCTGTACCCAAACGAAATTTGCGTCCTTTTCTTCCCACAAATAGAGCTTTCTTTTGATGGTATTTGATCACCTCTGCCATTTTTATTTTTTGCGCTATACACGGAAAAAGACCAAAAATTTGGAAAAAAAATGATATTTTCTAATTTTTGTTCTAAAAAAAATCCAATAAACTCAATTTTAGTCATACATTTAGGCCAAAATGTATTCGGCCACATGTCTTTGGTAAAAAAAATGTCAATAAGTGTATATTTATTGGTTTGCGCAAAAGTTATAGCGTCTACAAACTAGGGTACATTTTCTGGAATTTACACAGCCTTGAATTTATGACTGCCTATGTCGTTTCTTGAGGTGCTAAAATGGCAGGGCAGTACAAAACCCCCACAAATGACCCCATTTTGGAAAGTAGACACCCCAAGGAAATTGCTGAGAGGCATGTTGAGCCCATTGAATATTCATTTTTTTTGTCCCAAGTGATTGAATAATGACAAAAAAAAAATTACAAAAAGTTGTCACTAAATGATATATTGCTCACACAGGCCATGGGCATATGTGGAATTGCACCCCAAAATACATTTAGCTGCTTCTCCTGAGTAAGGGGATACCACATGTGTGGGACTTTTTGGGAGCCTAACCACTTACTGGGCCCCGAAAACCAATCACTGCCTTCAGGATTTCTAAGGGCGTACATTTTTGATTTTACTCCTCACTACCTATCACAGTTTTGAAGGCCATAAAATGGCCAGATGGCATAAAACCCCCCAAATGACCCCATTTTGGAAAGTAGACACCCCAAGCTATTTGCTTTGAGGCATGTTGAGTCCATGGAATGTTTTATATTTTGACACAAGTTGCGGGAAAGTGACAATTTTTTTTTTTTTTGCACAAAGTTGTCACTAAATGATATATTGCTCACACAGGCCATGGGCATATGTGGAATTGCACCCCAAAATACATTTAGCTACTTCTCCTAAATACGGGGATACCACATGTGTGGGACTTTTTGGGAGCCTAGCTGCGTACGGGGCCCCGAAAACCAATCACCGCCTTCAGGATTTCTAAGGGTGTAAATTTTTGATTTCACTCTTCACTGCCTATCACAGTTTTGGAGACCATGGAATGCCCAGGTGGCACAAACCCCCCCAAATAACCCCATTTTGGAAAGTAGACACCCCAAGCTATTTGCTGAGAGGCATGGTGAGTATTTTGCAGCTCTCATTTGTTTTTTTTTCTTTTTTCAATTTTCAAAACTTTGTGACAAAAAGTGAGGTCTGCAAAATACTCACTATACCTCTCAGCAAATAGCTTGGGATCTCTACTTTCCAAAATGGGATCACCTGGGCATTCCAAGGCCTCCGAAACTGTGATAGGCAGTGAAGAGTGAAATCAAAAATTTACGGCCTTAGAAAGCCTGAAGGCGGTGCCTGGTTTTCGGGGTCCCGTACGCGGCTAGGCTCCCAAAAAGTTTCACACATGTGGTATCCCCGTACTCAGGAGAAGCAACAGAATGTATTTTGGGGTGTATTTTCACATATTCCCATGGCATGTTTGAGCAATATATCATTTAGTGACAACTTTGTGCAAAAAAAAAAAAAAAAATTGTCTCTTTCCCGCAACTTGTGTCACAATATAAAATATTCCATGGACTCGACATGACTCTCAGCAAATAGCTTGGGGTGTCTACTTTCCAAAATGGGGTCATTTGGGGGGGTTTGAACTGTCCTGGCATTTTATGCACAATATTTAGAAGCTTATGTCACACATCACCCACTCTTCTAACCACTTGAAGACAAAGGCCTTTCTGACACTTTTTGATTACATGAAAAAATTATTTTTTTTTTCAAGAAAATTACTTTGAACCCCCACACATTATATATTTTTTTTAAAGCAAATGCTCTACAGATTAAAATGGTGGGTGTTTCTTTTTTTTTTTCACACAGTATTTGCGCAGCGATTTTTCAAACGCATTTTTTGGGGAAAAAACACACTTTTTTAAATTTTAATGCACTAAAACACACTATATTGCCCAAATGTTTGATGAAACAAAAAAGGTGATCTTAGGCCGAGTACATGGATACCAAACATGACATGCTTTAAAATTGCGCACAAACGTGCAGTGGCGACAAACTAAATACATTTTTAAAAGCCTTTACAAGTTACCACTTTAGATTTACAGAAGAGGTCTACTGCTAAAATTACTGTCCTCGATCTGACCTTTGCGGTGATACCTCACATGCATGGTGCAATTGCTGTTTACATTTGACGCCAGACCTACGCTTGCGTTCGCCTTAGCGCGAGAGCAGGGGGGACAGGGGTGCTTTTTTTTTTTCTTTATTATTTTTTTGCTTTTTTATCTTATTTTTAACTTGTTCCTTTCATTTTTTTTTAAATCATTTTTATTGTTATCTCAGAGAATGTAAATATCCCCTATCATAGCAATAGGTAGACCCTACATTTCTCCTCTGTCCTCAAAGCATCTGACCACACCAAGATCGGTGTGATAAAATGCTTTCCCAATTTCCCAATGGCGCTATTTACATCCGGCGAAATGTAAGTAATAAAATGCTCGTAGCTTCCGGTTTCTTAGGCCATAGAGATGTTTGGAGCCACTCTGGTCTCTGATCAGCTCTATGGTCAGCTGGCTGAATCACTGGCTGCATTCTCAGGTTCCCTGTTGAGACAGGAGAGCCAGAGAAAAAGACGGAAGACAGTGGGGGGGCATTACCTCCCACTGCTTGTAAAAGCACTCTAGAGGCTAATTAGCCGCTAGGATTGTTTTTACATGAAAGCCGACTGCTGGCTGAAAAGAATGATACCAAGATGATACCTAAACCTGCAGGCATCATTCTGGTATAACCATTCAAAGTCTTGAATTGCGTACCTGAAGACAAAAAAACGGTTAACAATAAAGCACAGTAAACGGTAAAGTATAAAAAATTGCATACCTGAAAAGCAAACATGATAAAACATAATAACAATAAAACATTGCAGAATAGAATACAGTAAAAAAGAGCAGAACAATAAAGAGAGAATAGAGAGAGAGAGAACAATAAAACGACAACTATTTTTTTTTATTTTATATTTTTGGATGTGTTTTTTTTTTTTTTTACACTTTTTTTTGTAACTGTAACGTTTATAGCTGTAACCGGTTCCAGGTTCGGGTCTCTCAAAATGCGATGGCATCTTGGGAGACCCTGTGAAAGTGCGCCTATTCTGTGCAATGCTGTACCCTACGCTAATACTCAACTAGTGAATGGTAGCGTTCAAAACATTCACCAATGCAAAAACCAGGATTGTCAGGACAGGGGGGACAATAATAGCCGGTGTCACGCCTATATCCGCGCTTGCTGCAGACACAACATCTTTTTTTGGGGGGGTTCGTTGGGTAGGGGTACTCGGGAGGACATAAAGAAAATGCCTCTCATGCAGCCGACTGCATTTGGTTGGGGATGTGAATGGGGGAAGTACGGGCGCTGCAGAAGCGGTGGGTTCCCAATTAGGATTGACAAATGCAGCAGGAAGGGCATTATGGGCACGACGGGTCTGTGTTTGTCTTTTTGGTGGCAGCGGGACACTACTTGTGCTTGCCACCTCACCAGCTTGAACTTCACTTATGGGACTCGCCACGTCACCAAGTGTTACTGCAGTGCTGGTTTGACTATGACCGGGTGTACTAGGCCGCTGGTGCTTGCCAGTTCACCAAAACACTACCAAAAAAACTGTTAGCGATCGCAGGGATCAGGCCTGACTCTGCGAATGCTGCAGTTAGGCGTTTAGTGTTTTGTAAGTGACAGTGATCCATCGATACTGCACTTGGGTGGGCTGGGCTGGGCCGGGCGGAGGGGCAAAACGCAGGTGCTAGCAGGTATCTGGGCTGATCCCGCTAACACTGCGTTTTTGGGAACCCTAAACTGCTGGGGACGCTAGTATAAATCTGATCGGATCAGATATTGATCCGATCAGATACTATACCACTAAGGAAGGTGTACGGTGCGTGCGTGGGTGTTAGCGGTACTGGCGCTAATCTGACGCTGCTTGAGGCTGGTGCTTGCCAGTTCACCAAAACGTTACCAAGAAAACTGTTAGCGATCGCAGGGATCAGGCCTGACTCTGCGAACGCTGCAGTTATGCGTTTAGTATTTTGTAAGTGACAGTGATCGATCGATACTGCACTTTGGTGGGCTGGGCCGGGCTGGGCGGAGGGGAAAAACGTAGGTGCTAGCAGGTATCTGGGCTGATCCTGCTAACACTGCATTTTTGGGAACCCTAAACTGCTGGGGACGCTAGTATAGATCTGATCGGATCAGATATTGATGCGTTCAGATACTATACCACTAAGGAAGGCGTATGCTGCGTGCGTGGGTGTTAGCGGTACTGGCGCTAATCTGACGCTGCCTGGGGCGACGCATATCACCGCCGGGCGCTCAGGGGGCTAAACCTTTGTTCGGTAATAAACGGCGGGTGCCCTGACACTATAAAAAATAAACAAACTAACCAGCGTCACCCGTAACAGTTATACAGTGATCAGTGGTGAAAGGGTTAACTAGGGGGCAATCAAGGGGTTAAACATTTATTAGATAGTATATGGGGGTCCCTGACGCTATAAAACGCTGACGGCGAACCTAAATATTTACATCCCTAACTAGCGTCACCAGTGACACTAATACAGCGATCAGAAAAATGATCGCTTAGCGACACTGGTGACGGGGGGTGATCAAGGGGTTAAAACTTTATTAGGGGGGTTAGGGGAGTACCCTAGACCTACAGGGGGCTAATACTCACTGCCCTACCACTTCTAACTGTCACAAACTGACACCATGCAGTAATCAGAAAAAAAAAAAAATACTGCTTGGTGTCAGTGTGACAGGGAGGGGGGTGGGGTGATTGGGGGGATCGGGGGGCGATCGGCGGGGGGTCGGGGGTGTAATGTGTGCCTGGCATGTTCTACTGTGTGTGTGTGTTGTGCACTTACATGTCTTCTCTCCTCGGCGCCGGAACGGAAACTGCCGAGCCGAGGAGAGATAACATCACATCCTCTGCCTGTGTGTACTACACACAGGCAGGGGAGGATTCCCATTGGCTGGGAGCGATCACGAGGGGGGGCCACGATCGGATGGCCTCCCCCTCGCCTCTCAACGCTCCCAGACAAATGCCGACCGCAGCTGGCACCGGGGGGGGCAGATCACGTACGGGTACGTGATTCTGCCTGCCCGTGCCATTCTGCCGACGTATATCGTCGTTAGGCGGTCGGCAAGTGGTTAACAACAAACCTACAGTCCCTGTCTTGTTTGCAGCGCCTGTATACTGCTGTTCAGAGTATATAGGGCCTGGGGGCCCCACACCTTTCCTTTTTTTAATTTGGGTGCGGGGTTCCCTTTAATATCCATACAAGACCCAAAGGGGCTGGTAATGGACTGGGGGGGGTACCCATGCCGTTTGTCTCACTGATTTTCATCCATATTACCAGGACTGGACATTACATTAAAGCCGTAAGCAGTTTTAAATTACTTTTATTACTTTAAAAATGTCATTTTGTGCAGGGACTATTCTAAGCATGGGAAACATGCGCCACTTTTCAGGCATACTATAGACACCCCCCAGGTACGATATTTTAAGGAATATTTCACTTTAAGCATCATTAAAATCACTGCTCCTGAAAAAATGGGCATTTTTAAAACTTTTTTTTGCATTGATACGTGTCCCCTGGGGCAGGACCTGGGTCCCCAAACCCTTTTTAGGACAATACCATGCAAATTAGCCTTTAAAATGAGCACTTTTGATTTCAAATGTTTGAGTCCCATAGACTTCAATGGGGTTCTAACGTTCATGCGAATTTTCGGTCCATTCGCAGGTTCTAGTGCGAACCGAACCGGGGGGTATTGGGCTCACCCCTACCCGACACTATTAGATTGTAAGCTGCTATGAGCAGGACCCTCTTAACCCTCTTGTATTTTATTGTAACTGTACTATCTCCCTTTATATTGTAAAGTGCTGCACAAACTGCCCATGTCATACTTCAGCTTATATATGCTGTTTGGTGCCAATACCAGTGCTGAGCATGCACGTGCATATATGCCCTAATACATGTCTGATATTAACCTTATGTGCAGAATCATGCACATGCATTGGTCTTCTCATACTGGAACACATTGAACTTACAGGCAGACAGCAGGATGGTGTCATTGGCACACATGTCTTGTCTGCCACAGAATAGCACATGGTCAGCCATCTCCTGGTCTTCCCCTGAAGAGCTGACAGAATCTATAGGTCAGGGTGGTTCTTTTCCTTTAGGCATACCACCTATAAAATAATATGGCAAAGTTTGCCCTGGCCATTGAATAGGGTTTGGGTTGTGTAGAGGGAACTGGGGGTTCTATGGAGTCAGACAGGATGATGTTGAGGGGGATGGGGTGAAGGAGATTTTACTATCTCCTACACCAACATACAATATGTAGAGTGGCACCACCACCTCTAGTGCTGTGCCCTTTCTTGCCATGAAGTCGTGTGCCATGAAGGAGATATACTGTAACTTACATTCCCGTGCTTGCTGGAGCACATTTCTGTGGTTATTTGGACCCTGGCACTGACAATGTGTTCCATGGTCCAGAGGCATGGATACATTATTTTCCACATGTTGGTGGATGGCCTTCTGACAACTTGGCACCTGCTAGTGTGGTACAGCAAAGACCATAAACTTATTGAAGGAAACCAACTCCATCAGTTTAAAGTGGTATTAAACTCAGCCACACACATTTTTAAAATCCACTTAGCTAGTATACAAACGCATTTTACATCCTTCTGGATCATTATTTATCCTCATCGGGTTTTGTCTTACTTTTTAGCAGCATAATTTCTGTTCCATGCTTTCTATCTGAAACAAGCTCTATATTAGCTGCTGTCTTGCATATCTACAGCGTAGTTTACTTTCACCTTTCCTGTCAGAAATAGCTGGACTCTTGCACATGGGCATTGAATATTAGCCAGGCCTCATTTTCAAACATTCCATCCAAGTTGTGAATGGGGATGTAATTGTGGTATTGCAATGCTGGAGACTGGATGATGCAGGCACAATATCAGAGGCAAAGTCCAGAAAGGACTGATGGCACAGATCATGTTGTGAATAGCTGATAGTATTGCTTGATATCTGGAGAATGGCAAAGGCTAGGCATAATATTAAAACAACACCATGTACATTATTTCAGAGTGACTTAAATGGAAGAAAGACACAATGGAGAGTTTACTACTGCTTTGAATGGAAGCAACTGTAAAGCTAGTGGATTTGACAGGCTGACAATGACATGCTGGGCATGGGGTGATTAGGGAACAGTTTTTGCATCTGTTCAAACAGCTGCATTAGAAACACGTGCCTGTATAGGAGACTTATGATGAGGTTTAAAGGTTCACCTTTTGATGAAAAATAATAAATGAACTTTTTTGCAGGTAAAAATGTGCATTTGCTATTTTTTGTTGAAGGAGCATGTAAAGCACTGCACCAGCAATCAGCAGATCATGGATTTAATGCAGGAGTCCTGCAGACTCCTGTCAGCGTATCTGTATTCCTTGTACAAACATGCCGATACACTCTAATGCCCCGTACACACGGTCGGATTTTCCGATGGACAATGTCCGATCGGAGCGTGTTGTCGGAAATTCCGACCATGTGTGGGTGCCATCGGACATTTTCCATCGGATTTTCCGACACACAAAGTTGGACAGCAGGAGATAAAATTTTCCGACAACAAAATCTGATCGCGTCAATTTCGACCGTGTGTGGCCTGTTCCGACGCACAAAGTGCCACGCATGCTCAGAAGAAATTCCGACACGGGACAGCTCGTTCTGGAAAACTTAGCGTTCGCAATGGATACAGCACTTTCGTCACGCTGCAATGTTCAAAATGGTTTAATACAGCGCACTTTCTTCTTCTTTATAATGTGACAAGAATTAAGTAGTTTTGATGCTCATATTCACACACACTTCTCACAAACTTCTTTCGTTACTATTTATCGAGATTCCCTCAATATATTTTGATTTCTCACATCTGACAATATATTTTGATTTCTCACATCTGACAACATATTTTTTTTTTTACTTTAATGTAGATTTTTTTTTTGTGTTTCTCTTTTTTAATTTTTTTTTTTTGGTGATTTTGATTTGTACTCCCGAAAATGTTTGTGTGTTTTTTGTGACAAGTTCCCACAACACCATTGATATGTTGTTCTATTTAATCTGTAGGAGATTGTTTGGTGTTGTTGTCCCTTGTTAATTTCACATTTTATGTTTTTAGAAATGTACCTGAATCGTCACCAACAAACTGTCCTTTTTGGATGAAAACACACACAGGAGAGTAGAATTTACCGAAAAATTTTTATTAAGGGCTCACAACTATAAACAAAGAGGGAGGCAATGCTGGAGAAACTGCAGAAATTGGCGAAGCCTTGGACCCCCAGGGCAGACCTCAATTATTTAAAAGCAAAATTGGTGGCCTGAGGAGTCCATATCTAAGGGAGGGCAGTCTGGTCCAGAAGTCCCAGAGATCCGGAAAGTAGCAGATGACATCTATGTTCCCAGGCTGTGGTCATACGAGAGACTGCAGCTTTTGTCAGACCAGACTGAACCCAGGGCAATCACGCTCAGGTCTTCCTTCCACGCTTCCTTCCAGGCTTTGGCTGTGGTGGTGGAGTTGTGGCAGCAGGAGGAGGATCGTCGATCTCAATGACATCCGTCTTGTGTGTCAGTTGCCCACTCTCCCCCTTACGTAGGACTTTATAAATCAGGTCCTCAGAGATCTTGCATTGGCCCTGCTGCATGCCCAGCAATTTGGTGGCAGCCATGCAGGCAAAGGCCTCTTCAGGACTGGGGAAGGCTCTGAGGGACGCCGAAGCCTCCTGGATCAGCCTGTATGCTGAATCCTGCACAGGACTGGGAGTCATCTTCCTGGCTCGTTTATGTGGCTGGTGGAGGGGAGGAACCTGAGACTCAGTCAGGCTGCGACTTGTCCCAGGCTTCTCTTGGCTGACACTTAGCCCCGCCTCCTCCTGGCTGACACTAATCCCCGCCTCCTCCTGGCTGACACTAATCCCCACCTCCTCCTGGCTGCCACATTCCACAGCCTCCTCCTGGCTGAGGTCTTCCTGTGTATGAAAAAGGGACATAGTTTTAGTATTTTTTACATCAATCACACACAATTTTCACCTCCTGACTGCTGCAAATTGAATGTTAACAAATATAACAGACTATCATTCTGAGCCCAGCATTTTGCATTCTTGTCCCAATTTTGGGTGCCCACTACTGTCTATTGATTTGTAAAATACTTTTTTTAATCAGCAATTAGTGATCAATACTAACATCTAGTAAACATCATTTATTTATTGCCCAGAAATCTGTAGAACAATGCTATACCTGACTCCAGCTGGGCTCCTCCACTTCTTCCTGGCTGGAAGGCCCAGGTTGGACATCGGAAGCCTCAGCTGGGATGGAAGGAAGCATGGAAGGAAGAGTGGAGAGGGATTCCCTGACTTCAGTGTGGTCTGACAGAAATCTCAGTCTCTCGTAGTACCACAGCCTGGGGACATAAATGTCATCTGCTGCAGCTCCGGACCTTTGGGAATCTGTGACCTTCTTGCGCTCCCTTAGATATGTGCTCCTCAGGCCACCAATTTTTGCTTTTAAATAAGGGATGTTTGCTGTGGGGACCACCGGCTTCACCAACTCCAGCAGTTTCTCCAGCGCTGCCTGCCTCTTCTGTTTGTGATTATAGTGGGGGTGTCTCACTTGCCACAGACAGGGCAGCTCCCTGTACTTGTCAATGAACAGGGGCAGGAAATTGTGGTCGTTGAACCCATCCATTTTCTCTGCAAGACACAACACAAGACAAACCCTAATGTCAGGCCAAACTCCCCTAATCTTGTTACAATATAGGCTTCCATTTCGAAGCAGTATAGGCCCAAGTTTAGATCCTACCTTCGTTAGCACGATCGGCGTCTCCGATGCTCCTTCCTCCACTCACAGATCGTACGTAAGACGCGCGCGTTATGATTTATACACACTGCGCATGCGTATAACTCCGCCCGCCCCTGACGTTCTTTCTAGTCTATTCCCCGCCCCTTTTCGTTCGGCGCAGTGGAGGAAGAGCACATGGCGGATAGACAGCAGGATCGTGCTAATTACAGCAACGAGGAGGAGGAGGAAAGGCCGGAGCCTGAAACGTCCCGATCCAGAAGGAGATTAAAAGACTCAAATATGTCCTTTTAGGAGATGTTGGAGATGGTGGACATCCTGAAGAAGGCCGACTATGATGGAAAGTATGGGCCTTACCCCAACCACAATGTCCGAAAGGCCAAGATCATGGCGAAAGTGGTCAGGAGTAGGGATGAGCTTCGTGTTCGAGTCGAACCCATGTTCGACTCGAACATCGGCTGTTCGACCGTCCGTCGAATTGCGAACGTTATGGGCCGTTCGCGCCAAATTCGTGTGGCGCGTCACGGCCCATAATTCACTGCGGCATCGC
Organism: Lithobates clamitans; assembly: GCA_037952925.1. Lineage (NCBI taxonomy): Eukaryota > Metazoa > Chordata > Amphibia > Anura > Ranidae > Lithobates > Lithobates clamitans. The sequence continues at coordinate 1,172,644 of JBBGZY010000903.1, read as the reverse complement.
AGTGCATTGCTGGCTGATGATTGGCCAAGCATGCACTATGACCCGCATGCTTGGCCAATCACAGCGCCGTCAGTAGAGAGAGCTGTAATTGGCCAAAGCCAGGGTGGCTTTGGCCAATTATGGCTCAGGGGATTTAGTACACGCCCCACACTATATAAGGCCGCCTGCACGGCGGCCCTGTGTAGTGTGTTCCGGTGTGCTGATAGAGAGAGAGACAGACAGTGTCATTTGATTTGAGTTAGCTAGATTAGGCTAGATCTGTTCCTGCTATTTACATTTAGTGCAGTGCGTCCTGCTCACAGTGTTCAGCTAGATCCGTTCCTGCTATTTACATTTAGTGCAGTCAGTGCGTCCTGCTCACAGTGTTCAGCTAGATCCGTTCCTGCTATTTACATTTAGTGCAGTCAGTGCGTCCTGCTCACAGTGTTCAGCTAGATCCGTTCCTGCTATTTACATTTAGTGTAGTCAGTGCGTCCTGCTCACAGTGTTCAGCTAGATCTGTTCCTGCTATTTACATTTAGTGCAGTCAGTGCGTCCTGCTCACAGTGTTCAGCTAGATCCGTTCCTGCTATTTACATTTAGTGCAGTGCGTCCTGCTCACAGTGTTCAGCTAGATCTGTTCCTGCTATTTACATTTAGTGCAGTGCGTCCTGCTCACAGTGTTCAGCTAGATCTGTTCCTGCTATTTACATTTAGTGCAGTGCGTCCTGCTCACAGTGTTCAGCTAGATCTGTTCCTGCTATTTACATTTAGTGCAGTGCGTCCTGCTCACAGTGTTCAGCTAGATCTGTCCCTGCTATTTACATTTAGTGCAGTGCGTCCTGCTCACAGTGTTCAGCTAGATCTGTTCCTGCTATTTACATTTAGTGCAGGGCGTCCTGCTCATAGTGTTCAGCTAGATCCGTTCCTGCTATTTACATTTAGTGCAGTGCGTCCTGCTCACAGTGTTCAGCTAGATCTGTTCCTGCTATTTACATTTAGTGCAGTGCGTCCTGCTCACAGTGTTCAGCTAGATCCGTTCCTGCTATTTACATTTAGTGCAGTGCGTCCTGCTCACAGTGTTCAGCTAGATCTGTTCCTGCTATTTACATTTAGTGCAGTGCGTCCTGCTCACAGTGTTCAGCTAGATCTGTTCCTGCTATTTACATTTAGTGCAGTGCGTCCTGCTCACAGTGTTCAGCTAGATCCGTTCCTGCTATTTACATTTAGTGCAGTGCGTTCTGCTCACAGTGTTCAGCTAGATCTGTTCCTGCTATTTACATTTAGTGCAGTGCGTCCTGCTCACAGTGTTCAGCTAGATCCGTTCCTGCTATTTACATTTAGTGCAGTCAGTGCGTCCTGCTCACAGTGTTCAGCTAGATCCGTTCCTGCTATTTACATTTAGTGCAGTCAGTGCGTCCTGCTCACAGTGTTCAGCTAGATCTGTTCCTGCTATTTACATTTAGTGCAGTCAGTGCGTCCTGCTCACAGTGTTCAGCTAGATCCGTTCCTGCTATTTACATTTAGTGCAGTGCATCCTGCTCACAGTGTTCAGCTAGATCTGTTCCTGCTATTTACATTTAGTGCAGTGCGTCCTGCTCACAGTGTTCAGCTAGATCTGTTCCTGCTATTTACATTTAGTGCAGTGCGTCCTGCTCACAGTGTTCAGCTAGATCTGTTCCTGCTATTTACATTTAGTGCAGTGCGTCCTGCTCACAGTGTTCAGCTAGATCTGTTCCTGCTATTTACATTTAGTGCAGTGCGTCCTGCTCATAGTGTTCAGCTAGATCTGTTCCTGCTATTTACATTTAGTGCAGTGCGTCCTGCTCAGAGTGTTCAGCTAGATCTGTTCCTGCTATTTACATTTAGTGCAGTGCGTCCTGCTCACAGTGTTCAGCTAGATCCGTTAATGCTATTTACATTTAGTGCAGTCAGTGCGTCCTGCTCACAGTGTTCAGCTAGATCCGTTCCTGCTATTTACATTTAGTGCAGTGCGTCCTGCTCACAGTGTTCAGCTAGATCCGTTCCTGCTATTTACATTTAGTGCAGTGCGTCCTGCTCACAGTGTTCAGCTAGATCCGTTCCTGTTATTTACATTTAGTGCAGTGCGTCCTGCTCACAGTGTTCAGCTAGATCTGTTCCTGCTATTTACATTTAGTGCAGTGCGTCCTGCTCACAGTGTTCAGCTAGATCCGTTCCTGCTATTTACATTTAGTGCAGTCAGTGCGTCCTGCTCACAGTGTTCAGCTAGATCCGTTCCTGCTATTTACATTTAGTGCAGTCAGTGCGTCCTGCTCACAGTGTTCAGCTAGATCCGTTCCTGCTATTTACATTTAGTGCAGTGCGTCCTGCTCACAGTGTTCAGCTAGATCTGTTCCTGCTATTTACATTTAGTGCAGTGCGTCCTGCTCACAGTGTTCAGCTAGATCCGTTCCTGCTATTTACATTTAGTGCAGTCAGTGCGTCCTGCTCACAGTGTTCAGCTAGATCCGTTCCTGCTATTTACATTTAGTGCAGTCAGTGCGTCCTGCTCACAGTGTTCAGCTAGATCTGTTCCTGCTATTTACATTTAGTGCAGTCAGTGCGTCCTGCTCACAGTGTTCAGCTAGATCCGTTCCTGCTATTTACATTTAGTGCAGTGCATCCTGCTCACAGTGTTCAGCTAGATCTGTTCCTGCTATTTACATTTAGTGCAGTGCGTCCTGCTCACAGTGTTCAGCTAGATCTGTTCCTGCTATTTACATTTAGTGCAGTGCGTCCTGCTCACAGTGTTCAGCTAGATCTGTTCCTGCTATTTACATTTAGTGCAGTGCGTCCTGCTCACAGTGTTCAGCTAGATCTGTTCCTGCTATTTACATTTAGTGCAGTGCGTCCTGCTCATAGTGTTCAGCTAGATCTGTTCCTGCTATTTACATTTAGTGCAGTGCGTCCTGCTCACAGTGTTCAGCTAGATCTGTTCCTGCTATTTACATTTAGTGCAGTGTGTCCTGCTCACAGTGTTCAGCTAGATCCGTTCCTGCTATTTACATTTAGTGCAGTCAGTGCGCCCTGCTCACAGTGTTCAGCTAGATCCGTTCCTGCTATTTACATTTAGTGCAGTGCGTCCTGCTCACAGTGTTCAGCTAGATCTGTTCCTGCTATTTACATTTAGTGCAGTGCGTCCTGCTCACAGTGTTCAGCTAGATCCGTTCCTGCTATTTACATTTAGTGCAGTGCGTCCTGCTCACAGTGTTCAGCTAGATCTGTTCCTGCTATTTACATTTAGTGCAGTGCGTCCTGCTCACAGTGTTCAGCTAGATCCGTTCCTGCTATTTACATTTAGTGCAGTCAGTGCGTCCTGCTCACAGTGTTCAGCTAGATCCGTTCCTGCTATTTACATTTAGTGCAGTCAGTGCGTCCTGCTCACAGTGTTCAGCTAGATCTGTTCCTGCTATTTACATTTAGTGCAGTCAGTGCGTCCTGCTCACAGTGTTCAGCTAGATCCGTTCCTGCTATTTACATTTAGTGCAGTGCGTCCTGCTCACAGTGTTCAGCTAGATCTGTTCCTGCTATTTACATTTAGTGCAGTGCGTCCTGCTCACAGTGTTCAGCTAGATCTGTTCCTGCTATTTACATTTAGTGCAGTGCGTCCTGCTCACAGTGTTCAGCTAGATCTGTTCCTGCTATTTACATTTAGTGCAGTGCGTCCTGCTCACAGTGTTCAGCTAGATCTGTTCCTGCTATTTACATTTAGTGCAGTGCGTCCTGCTCACAGTGTTCAGCTAGATCTGTTCCTGCTATTTACATTTAGTGCAGTGCGTCCTGCTCATAGTGTTCAGCTAGATCCGTTCCTGCTATTTACATTTAGTGCAGTGCGTCCTGCTCACAGTGTTCAGCTAGATCCGTTCCTGCTATTTACATTTAGTGCAGTGCGTCCTGCTCACAGTGTTCAGCTAGATCCGTTCCTGCTATTTACATTTAGTGCAGTGCGTCCTGCTCACAGTGTTCAGCTAGATCTGTTCCTGCTATTTACATTTAGTGCAGTGCGTCCTGCTCACAGTGTTCAGCAAGATCTGTTCCTGCTATTTACATTTAGTGCAGTGCGTCCTGCTCACAGTGTTCAGCTAGATCTGTTCCTGCTATTTACATTTAGTGCAGTGCGTCCTGCTCACAGTGTTCAGCTAGATCTGTTCCTGCTATTTACATTTAGTGCAGTGCGTCCTGCTCACAGTGTTCAGCTAGATCTGTCCCTGCTATTTACATTTAGTGCAGTGCGTCCTGCTCACAGTGTTCAGCTAGATCTGTTCCTGCTATTTACATTTAGTGCAGGGCGTCCTGCTCATAGTGTTCAGCTAGATCCGTTCCTGCTATTTACATTTAGTGCAGTGCGTCCTGCTCACAGTGTTCAGCTAGATCTGTTCCTGCTATTTACATTTAGTGCAGTGCGTCCTGCTCACAGTGTTCAGCTAGATCTGTTCCTGCTATTTACATTTAGTGCAGTGCGTCCTGCTCACAGTGTTCAGCTAGTTCTGTTCCTGCTATTTACATTTAGTGCATTGCGTCCTGCTCACAGTGTTCAGCTAGATCTGTTCCTGCTTTTTACATTTAGTGCAGTGCGTCCTGCTCATAGTGTTCAGCTAGATCTGTTCCTGCTATTTACATTTAGTGCAGTGCGTCCTGCTCACAGTGTTCAGCTAGATCTGTTCCTGCTATTTACATTTAGTGCAGTGTGTCCTGCTCACAGTGTTCAGCTAGATCCGTTCCTGCTATTTACATTTAGTGCAGTCAGTGCGTCCTGCTCACAGTGTTCAGCTAGATCCGTTCCTGCTATTTACATTTAGTGCAGTGCGTCCTGCTCACAGTGTTCAGCTAGATCTGTTCCTGCTATTTACATTTAGTGCAGTGCGTCCTGCTCACAGTGTTCAGCTAGATCCGTTCCTGCTATTTACATTTAGTGCAGTGCGTCCTGCTCACAGTGTTCAGCTAGATCTGTTCCTGCTATTTACATTTAGTGCAGTGCGTCCTGCTCACAGTGTTCAGCTAGATCCGTTCCTGCTATTTACATTTAGTGCAGTCAGTGCGTCCTGCTCACAGTGTTCAGCTAGATCCGTTCCTGCTATTTACATTTAGTGCAGTCAGTGCGTCCTGCTCACAGTGTTCAGCTAGATCTGTTCCTGCTATTTACATTTAGTGCAGTCAGTGCGTCCTGCTCACAGTGTTCAGCTAGATCCGTTCCTGCTATTTACATTTAGTGCAGTGCGTCCTGCTCACAGTGTTCAGCTAGATCTGTTCCTGCTATTTACATTTAGTGCAGTGCGTCCTGCTCACAGTGTTCAGCTAGATCTGTTCCTGCTATTTACATTTAGTGCAGTGCGTCCTGCTCACAGTGTTCAGCTAGATCTGTTCCTGCTATTTACATTTAGTGCAGTGCGTCCTGCTCACAGTGTTCAGCTAGATCTGTTCCTGCTATTTACATTTAGTGCAGTGCGTCCTGCTCACAGTGTTCAGCTAGATCTGTTCCTGCTATTTACATTTAGTGCAGTGCGTCCTGCTCATAGTGTTCAGCTAGATCCGTTCCTGCTATTTACATTTAGTGCAGTGCGTCCTGCTCACAGTGTTCAGCTAGATCCGTTCCTGCTATTTACATTTAGTGCAGTGCGTCCTGCTCACAGTGTTCAGCTAGATCTGTTCCTGCTATTTACATTTAGTGCAGTGCGTCCTGCTCACAGTGTTCAGCAAGATCTGTTCCTGCTATTTACATTTAGTGCAGTGCGTCCTGCTCACAGTGTTCAGCTAGATCTGTTCCTGCTATTTACATTTAGTGCAGTGCGTCCTGCTCACAGTGTTCAGCTAGATCTGTTCCTGCTATTTACATTTAGTGCAGTGCGTCCTGCTCACAGTGTTCAGCTAGATCTGTCCCTGCTATTTACATTTAGTGCAGTGCGTCCTGCTCACAGTGTTCAGCTAGATCTGTTCCTGCTATTTACATTTAGTGCAGGGCGTCCTGCTCATAGTGTTCAGCTAGATCCGTTCCTGCTATTTACATTTAGTGCAATGCGTCCTGCTCACAGTGTTCAGCTAGATCTGTTCCTGCTATTTACATTTAGTGCAGTGCGTCCTGCTCACAGTGTTCAGCTAGATCCGTTCCTGCTATTTACATTTAGTGCAGTGCGTCCTGCTCACAGTGTTCAGCTAGATCTGTTCCTGCTATTTACATTTAGTGCAGTGCGTCCTGCTCACAGTGTTCAGCTACATCTGTTCCTGCTATTTACATTTAGTGCAGTGCGTCCTGCTCACAGTGTTCAGCTAGATCTGTTCCTGCTATTTACATTTAGTGCAGTGCGTCCTGCTCACAGTGTTCAGCTAGATCCGTTCCTGCTATTTACATTTAGTGCAGTGCGTCCTGCTCACAGTGTTCAGCTAGATCTGTTCCTGCTATTTACATTTAGTGCAGTGCGTCCTGCTCACAGTGTTCAGCTAGATCCGTTCCTGCTATTTACATTTAGTGCAGTCAGTGCGTCCTGCTCACAGTGTTCAGCTAGATCCGTTCCTGCTATTTACATTTAGTGCAGTCAGTGCGTCCTGCTCACAGTGTTCAGCTAGATCTGTTCCTGCTATTTACATTTAGTGCAGTCAGTGCGTCCTGCTCACAGTGTTCAGCTAGATCCGTTCCTGCTATTTACATTTAGTGCAGTGCATCCTGCTCACAGTGTTCAGCTAGATCTGTTCCTGCTATTTACATTTAGTGCAGTGCGTCCTGCTCACAGTGTTCAGCTAGATCTGTTCCTGCTATTTACATTTAGTGCAGTGCGTCCTGCTCACAGTGTTCAGCTAGATCTGTTCCTGCTATTTACATTTAGTGCAGTGCGTCCTGCTCACAGTGTTCAGCTAGATCTGTTCCTGCTATTTACATTTAGTGCAGTGCGTCCTGCTCATAGTGTTCAGCTAGATCTGTTCCTGCTATTTACATTTAGTGCAGTGCGTCCTGCTCACAGTGTTCAGCTAGATCTGTTCCTGCTATTTACATTTAGTGCAGTGCGTCCTGCTCACAGTGTTCAGCTAGATCCGTTCCTGCTATTTACATTTAGTGCAGTCAGTGCGTCCTGCTCACAGTGTTCAGCTAGATCCGTTCCTGCTATTTACATTTAGTGCAGTGCATCCTGCTCACAGTGTTCAGCTAGATCTGTTCCTGCTATTTACATTTAGTGCAGTGCGTCCTGCTCACAGTGTTCAGCTAGATCTGTTCCTGCTATTTACATTTAGTGCAGTGCGTCCTGCTCACAGTGTTCAGCTAGATCCGTTCCTGCTATTTACATTTAGTGCAGTCAGTGCGTCCTGCTCACAGTGTTTAGCTAGATCTGTTCCTGCTATTTACATTTAGTGCAGTCAGTGCGTCCTGCTCACAGTGTTCAGCTAGATCCGTTCCTGCTATTTACATTTAGTGCAGTGCGTCCTGCTCACAGTGTTCAGCTAGATCTGTTCCTGCTATTTACATTAAGTGCAGTGCGTCCTGCTCACAGTGTTCAGCTAGATCTGTTCCTGCTATTTACATTTAGTGCAGTGCGTCCTGCTCACAGTGTTCAGCTAGATCTGTTCCTGCTATTTACATTTAGTGCAGTGCGTCCTGCTCACAGTGTTCAGCTAGATCTGTTCCTGCTATTTACATTTAGTGCAGTGCGTCCTGCTCATAGTGTTCAGCTAGATCTGTTCCTGCTATTTACATTTAGTGCAGTGCGTCCTGCTCACAGTGTTCAGCTAGATCTGTTCCTGCTATTTACATTTAGTGCAGTGCGTCCTGCTCACAGTGTTCAGCTAGATCCGTTCCTGCTATTTACATTTAGTGCAGTCAGTGCGTCCTGCTCACAGTGTTTAGCTAGATCTGTTCCTGCTATTTACATTTAGTGCAGTCAGTGCGTCCTGCTCACAGTGTTCAGCTAGATCCGTTCCTGCTATTTACATTTAGTGCAGTGCGTCCTGCTCACAGTGTTCAGCTAGATCTGTTCCTGCTATTTACATTAAGTGCAGTGCGTCCTGCTCACAGTGTTCAGCTAGATCTGTTCCTGCTATTTACATTTAGTGCAGTGCGTCCTGCTCACAGTGTTCAGCTAGATCTGTTCCTGCTATTTACATTTAGTGCAGTGCGTCCTGCTCACAGTGTTCAGCTAGATCTGTTCCTGCTATTTACATTTAGTGCAGTGCGTCCTGCTCATAGTGTTCAGCTAGATCTGTTCCTGCTATTTACATTTAGTGCAGTGCGTCCTGCTCACAGTGTTCAGCTAGATCTGTTCCTGCTATTTACATTTAGTGCAGTGCGTCCTGCTCACAGTGTTCAGCTAGATCCGTTCCTGCTATTTACATTTAGTGCAGTCAGTGCGTCCTGCTCACAGTGTTCAGCTAGATCCGTTCCTGCTATTTACATTTAGTGCAGTGCGTCCTGCTCACAGTGTTCAGCTAGATCTGTTCCTGCTATTTACATTTAGTGCAGTGCGTCCTGCTCACAGTGTTCAGCTAGATCCGTTCCTGCTATTTACATTTAGTGCAGTGCGTCCTGCTCACAGTGTTCAGCTAGATCCGTTCCTGCTATTTACATTTAGTGCAGTGCGTCCTGCTCACAGTGTTCAGCTAGATCCGTTCCTGCTATTTACATTTAGTGCAGTCAGTGCGTCCTGCTCACAGTGTTCAGCTAGATCCGTTCCTGCTATTTACATTTAGTGCAGTCAGTGCGTCCTGCTCACAGTGTTTAGCTAGATCTGTTCCTGCTATTTACATTTAGTGCAGTCAGTGCGTCCTGCTCACAGTGTTCAGCTAGATCCGTTCCTGCTATTTTCATTTAGTGCAGTGCGTCCTGCTCACAGTGTTCAGCTAGATCTGTTCCTGCTATTTACATTTAGTGCAGTGCGTCCTGCTCACAGTGTTCAGCTAGATCTGTTCCTGCTATTTACATTTAGTGCAGTGCGTCCTGCTCAGAGTGTTCAGCTAGATCTGTTCCTGCTATTTACATTTAGTGCAGTGCATCCTGCTCACAGTGTTCAGCTAGATCTGTTCCTGCTATTTACATTTAGTGCAGTGCGTCCTGCTCACAGTGTTCAGCTAGATCTGTTCCTGCTATTTACATTTAGTGCAGTGCGTCCTGCTCATAGTGTTCAGCTAGATCCGTTCCTGCTATTTACATTTAGTGCAGTGCGTCCTGCTCACAGTGTTCAGCTAGATCTGTTCCTGCTATTTACATTTAGTGCAGTGCGTCCTGCTCACAGTGTTCAGCTAGATCCGTTCCTGCTATTTACATTTAGTGCAGTGCGTCCTGCTCACAGTGTTCAGCTAGATCTGTTCCTGCTATTTACATTTAGTGCAGTGCGTCCTGCTCACAGTGTTCAGCAAGATCTGTTCCTGCTATTTACATTTAGTGCAGTGCGTCCTGCTCACAGTGTTCAGCTAGATCTGTTCCTGCTATTTACATTTAGTGCAGTGCGTCCTGCTCACAGTGTTCAGCTAGATCTGTTCCCGCTATTTACATTTAGTGCAGTGCGTCCTGCTCACAGTGTTCAGCTAGATCTGTTCCTGCTATTTACATTTAGTGCAGTGCGTCCTGCTCATAGTGTTCAGCTAGATCCGTTCCTGCTATTTACATTTAGTGCAGTGCATCCTGCTCACAGTGTTCAGCTAGATCTGTTCCTGCTATTTACATTTAGTGCAGTGCGTCCTGCTCACAGTGTTCAGCTAGATCCGTTCCTGCTATTTACATTTAGTGCAGTGCGTCCTGCTCACAGTGTTCAGCTAGATCCGTTCCTGCTATTTACATTTAGTGCAGTGCGTCCTGCTCACAGTGTTCAGCTAGATCCGTTCCTGTTATCTTCCTACTGACAGGCAGGCTTGTCTGGTTACAGTATATAAAGCTACCTGAAGAAAATTACAGGTGTTCTATCCCAGCTTAGTGCAGCTACAGGCCATTAGTATGTCTGGAAGGCCAAGAAGGAGAGGCAGACAGTCACAAGCCAATAAGAGAGGGCAAGCAGGCTCTGTGTCTAGTGCTGGTCGTGGAGGCGGTGCATCCTCATCAGCCCGTGGCCATGGGACACGCTTGGCCTTTTTTTCGGCAGCTGGCCGTGTTGAGCCGCAACATGCAGAAAACTTGGTCGAGTGGATGACCAAGCCATCCTCATCCTCCTCATCCTCTCTCACCCATGCCCAGGGTGCTTTGTCTGGCAAAGCAGCGGCCTCTTCCCTCAGCTCAATGTCATCAGTGACTCCTTCCCTAGCTCCACCATGTCCTCCTGAGGATTCCCTCGAACTGTTTGACCACAGTGTTGGGTACATGCTCCTGGAGGATGCCCAGCGTTTGGAAGGCTCTGATGATGATACTGAGCTCGATGAAGGCAGTAACATGAGCACGGACAGAGGGGGTGCCCAAGAAGGACAGCAATCTGGCAGTCATGCTCCCCCTGCTGCAGCATACTGCCAGGTTTGCTCCAGTGATGAGGAGGGAGGGGATGATGAGGTCACTGACTCAACGTGGGTGCCTGATAGGAGAGAGGAGGAGGAGGCGGCACATCACCAACGAGGCAGGATGCCCTCCAGGGGCCAGCCTAAGGGCAGCACATTGACTGCATCACACCCCAAAGCTCCACATGTGCAGGGCGCTGCAGTCTCTGCGCGTTATTCAAAAAGTTCTTTGGTGTGGGCCTTTTTTGAGACGAGTGCATCAGATCGCACTCGTCTGCGATTTGCAACATATGTCTCAAGCGTATCTCGCGTGGCCAAAACATCTCCCGCTTGGGTACCACATGCTTGACCAGACATATGTTGACCTGCCATGCAGTTCGTTGGCAAGCATATCTAAAAGACCCACACCAAAGAACAAAGAGGATCTCTCCTTGCTCCTCATCAGCTGAGATTTCCAACCCCACTAGACCTTCAGTCCTCTCTGAGACCTGCAGTGAGAGGAATGAAGGTGTAGAATTAGGTGTGTCACAGCCAAGTACTTGTGGGCAATCTGCTTTTGGTACACCGACGTCAGATTGTACCAGGCAAATTTCCCTGCCCCAGCTGCTGCACCGCCGAAAGAAGTTCGCTCCCAGCCATCCACATGCCCAGCGGTTGAATGCTAGCTTGGCAAAATTGCTAGCACTTCAACTGCTGCCTTTTCAGTTGGTAGACTCTGCCCCCTTCCGTGAGTTTGTGGAATGTGCGGTTCCTCAGTGGCAGGTACCCAAACGCCACTTTTTCTCACGGAAGGCGATTCCGGCTCTCTACCGGCATGTGGAAGGCAATGTCCATGCCTCGCTGGACAGGGCGGTCAGCGGTAAGGTGCATATTACCGCTGACTCATGGTCCAGCAGGCATGGACAGGGACGTTACTTAAGTTTCACGGTGCATTGGGTGACTCTGCTGGCAGCTGGGAAGGATGCAGGACAAGGTGCAGTAGTGTTGGAGGTTGTTCCGCCACCACGCCTCCAAAATGCTGATTGTGACACACCTCTCTCCTCCACCCCCTCCTCTTCTTCTTCCTCCATGGCCTCTTCCTCGGAACCAGCGGTGCTCCGTAGGCGTTCAAGGGGCTACGCAAGTACGCAGGCCAAAAGATGCCATGCGGTGCTTGAGCTGGTGTGCTTGGGGGACAGGAGCCACACTGGGACAGAGGTTCTGTCAGCTCTGCAGGGGCAGGTTCAGAGGTGGTTGACGCCACGCCAACTTAAGGCAGCAATGGTGGTTTGCGACAATGGCACCAACCTCCTCTCTGCCCTCCGACAGGGACAACTGACCCATGTGCCCTGTTTGGCTCACGTCCTTAACTTGGTGGTGCAGCGGTTCTTGGGCAGGTACCCGGGCTTACAGGATGTCCTGAGGCAGGCCAGGAAAGTCTGTGTGCATTTCCGCCGGTCATATAATGCCAGTGCTCGGCTGACGGACCTCCAAAAGGAGTTTAACCTGCCCAAGAACCGCCTAATCTGTGACATGCCCACCAGGTGGAACTCGACATTGGCCATGCTGCAGCGGCTGCACACGCAGCAGAGGGCCATCAATGAGTACCTGTGCGACTATGGCACCAGGACAGGGTCAGGGGACCTTGGTTTTTTTTCCCCACGCCAGTGGGCCATGATCAGGGATGCATGCACTGTCCTGTCACCATTCGAGGAGGCCACGAGGATGGTGAGCACTGACAGTGCATGTATCAGTGACACTGTCCCCCTTGTCCACCTGTTGGAGCACACGCTGCGTGGAATAATGGACAGGGCACTTGAGGCAGAACAGAGGCAGGAAGAGGAGGACTTCCTTAGCTCTCAAGGCCCCCTTTATCCAGACAGTGTTCCTGCGTGCCCGCCGATCACACAGGAAGAGGAGGAGGAGGAGGAGGAAGATTGTGTCAGTATGGAGGTGGAGCCTGGCACTCAGCATCAGCAGCAGTCTTTAAGGGATCAGTCCCAAGGAACACATTGACTTGTACGTGGCTGGGAGGAGGTGGCTGCGGACGTTGTTGTCCTTAGTGACCCAGAGGACTCCGGACCGAATGCCTCAGCAAACCTACGCTGCATGGCCTCCCTGATCCTGCAAAGCCTGCGTAAGGATCCTCGTATTCGTGGTATCAAGGAGAAGGACCAATACTGGCTGGCAACCCTCCTTGATCCACGTTACAAGGGTAAGGTTGTGGACCTTATCTTGCCATCGCAGAGGGAGCAGAGGATGAAACATCTTTGGGAGGCCTTGCAGAAAGGTCTGTGCAACGCGTTCCCAGAGACTGGGAGGTTACAAACTCCTGTTTCTGGACAACGTGTTGCTGAGGCTTCGGTCAGTCAAAGAAGGAGCGGTGGAGAAGGTGGCCGTCTGACCGATGCGTTCAGACAATTTTTTGGTCCGCAGCCCCAAGGTATGATCGGTTCCAGCAACCATCGCCAGCGTCTGTTTTACATGGTGCAGGAATACCTAGGGGCAAGATCAGACTTGGACACCTTTCCCACCGAAAATCCTCTGGGTTACTGGGTCTTGAGGATGGATCACTGGCCAGAGCTTGCACAGTATGCAATTGAGCTACTGGCCTGTCCTGCATCCAGCGTTCTTTCGGAACGCACATTCAGTGCTGCTGGAGGCGTGGTAACCGATCACAGGGTGCATCTGTCCACTGACTCGGTCGATCGGCTGACCTTCATAAAAATGAATCAGTCTTGGATCACCACCAGCTACCAAGCACCTGATGCTGATGTAACTGAATAATTTTTTTCAGATCCCTTCAAAGACTGCCTATGCTGATGCTGAGTGACTATCCCTGAGTAATTATCCTCTTCCTCCTCAATCATCACGCTGATAGCTTGTAAGAACATTTTTGGTTCTGGGCGCCACCACCAGTGCCTAAGGCACAATTTTTCAGCCCCTGTTTAACAGGGGCGTGTAATTACAATTTTTGATGTAATACTTTGCAGCAGGGCTCGTTCCTGCATTCCAACTAGAGTGTCTGTGAGGGGTTGCAGTGTTGTGGCACCAGCACCAGTGCCTAAGGCCCAATTTTTCTGCCCCTGTCTAACAGGGGCGTGTAATTACAATTTTTGATGCAATACTTTGCAGCAGGGCTCGTTCCTGCGTTCCAACTAGAGTGTCTGTGAGGGGTTGCAGTGTTGTGGCACCAGCACCAGTGCCTAATGCCGCGTACACACGGTCGGACTTTTCAGCTACAAAAGTCCAACGGACGCTGACGGACTAAAGCTGGCTGGTAATCCGGTCGTGTGTGGGCTTCTCCGGACTTTCAACGTACTTTTTTAGCCTCAAATCCGACGTACTTTAGATTTGAAACATGCTTCAAATCTTTACGTCGTAACTACGACGGACCCCGAAGTCCGCTCGTCTGTATGCTAGTCCTACGGACAAAAAAACGACGCATGCTCATAAGCAAAAACTAAACGGAAGCACTCGGTCTAGTAAAACTAGTGTTCGTATTGTAGGTAGCACATTCATCACGCTGCAAAATCTGTGATCGTTGAATGCAGCGCATTTTATTTCTTCTTTACGAATGCTCTAAAGAACGAAGGTGTTTTGCTGTTCATAATCAGAGTTCTCCCAAACTGATTTCTGGATTCTTTTTCTCTTTGATCTCATGAATGATATAGTATGCTTTTTAAAAACAATGTTTCCATACTAATAATACTTTTTCCCTTATTTTATTTTTTTTTTAGGTTTGTAAAGTTACCACAAAGAACCCATTATTCTATTTTTTTTTTTCTAGTGATTATTTTTTAGTTTTTAGATAAAGTTAACCCAAAGCACCGTTTTTGATTATGTAGATTTTTTTATTTTCCAGACTTACCACTTGAACATTATTAACATTAGTAATGTATTTTTGGTGTGTTTTTTTCAAACTCAATGAGATTGTTGTCCCTTGTTAATTTAACATTGTGTGTAAAATCAATGATTTAAAAGAAAACACATAAAGTCTTTTGCTAAACTCAAAAAAGATCCATTTATTCATGGTCAAAATAAAATAAAGAGGAAGTCAACGCTGGAAAAAGTCGGTGTACAAGAAAATTGGGATCTTGCGGAGTCCATATAAGAGGGAGCACAATCTGGTCCAAGAATCCCAGAGATCAACAGCACCAGCAGATGGTCTAGATGTCCCCAGACTGTGGTCCTACAACAGCCTGCGTCTTCTGTCAGACCAGACTGAACCCAGGTCATCACTTTCTTCTCTTCCCTGCAGCCTTTCCTCCACGCTGCCCTGCAGCCTTCCCTGCAGCCTTCCCTGTAGCCTTCTTTTGAGGCTGTGGCTCTGGTGTTTCAGTTGTGGCAGGAGGAGGAGGAGGAGGAGGGGGGGCTGCCTCATGTAGTTGGGTGTTTTGTGTTAGCGTGCCCTGCAGCCCCTTATGGATTGTTTCCCCAAATAGGCGCTCACAAATGAGGCGCTGCTCCCAATCCATCTGAAGAAGCCTGCTGGCTAAGTAGCAGCCATAGGATTCTTCCGCTTCGGGGGGGCTCGTTAAAAAACGGGTGGCCTCTTGCATGAGGCGCAGGGATGCGTCCTGTGTGACCATCCCCTTCCTGGCCCTTTTTTTGGGAAGGTGGAGGGGAGGCACTTGGGATTGGGTCAGGCTCCTACTGGGCCCAGCCACCTCACTTGGCCCAGCCACCTCACTTGGCCCAGCCACCTCACTGGGAGCAGCCACCTCCTACCTGACACTGGGCCCAGCCTCCTCCAGGATGATGGTGAATCCGGCCTCCTCCAGGCTGTCCATGTGCCCGGTCTCCTCCTGCCTGCCACTTTCCCCACATTCCTCCTGGATGGACTCATCCTGTGTATAAAAAAAGGACAATAGTTTTAGTTTCTTTTTTTGGGTTCATCAATGACACACAGTTTGCTTCTCATGACTAGCAAATTCAATGTGAATACATCTCTTTAATAAAAGAGTCTAATCAGACACCCTAATTATTTCAAGCAGGTGCCAAACATATTTAGCCACTACTGTCATTTGATATGTATACACAATTTGGAGTGCAAAATTATTTTAGACAATTATAACATCCAGTTAACATCATTAATATTAGTACAGTAAATATTTGTTAAAATAATTTACCTGACTCCAGATGGTCATATCCGGTTCATCCAGGATGGAAGACCCAGCTTGCTCCTCATCAGCCTCTGCTGGGGTGGAGGGAAGGGTGGAGGGAAGGGTGGAGGGAAGGGTTGAAAGTGATGCCCTGGCTTCATTCTGGTCATCAAGAAAACGGAGTTGATTGTAGTACCACAGCCTGGGTACATAAACATCATCTGCTGATGCTCCTGATCTCCTTGATTCCTGGATCTTCCTATGCTCCCTTTTATACATGTTCCTCAAGACCCCAATTTTCTTGAGCACTGTCTCCATTGTTGCTCCCGGGATGGTCGCCTGGACAAAGGACAGAAGTCTCTCCAGCGTTGACTTCCTCACATGCTTGGCATAATACTGAGGGTGTTTCACCTCCCACAAATTCCTCATCTCTCGATATTTTGAAATAAAAGCTGTAAGGAACTCTGGATCCTTAAATAGGGGATTCATTATATCTGGAAAAGAGAAAGTCACAAGACCAAAAACACTTATTATAGGTTTCTGCTAACCCCTCATCATCTTCTCCCTATGTAGGCCTCATCAATCTATCAAGCCATATAGGCCGCTTGCTACAAAGTCATGACCATAAAACCCCCCCCCAAAAAAACAAAGAAATTTAAAATTAAAATTACCTTCGTTTTGTAACGTCCTGGTCCACTATCACCTACGCACAGAACGTACGTACGACACGTGCGCAAGGCCCCTCTTTATACACTACGCATGTGTGAAACTCCGCCTGCGTCGCCCGCCCCTGACGTTCGAAATTAACTCATGTTCTCCACCCCTAATTCGACGCACAGAACGTACGTACGACACGTGCGCAAGGCCCCTCTTTATACACTACGCATGTGTGAAACTCTGCCTGCGTCGCCCGCCCCTGACGTTCGATTTTAACTCATGTTCTCCGCCCATTTTTAGTTACGGCGCGTAGTGGGGTAAATAATGGCGGAGACACCTGACATGTCCTCAGGTAGTGGAAAAAGCCCGGAGGCTGGAACGTCCACAAAATCTGTGAGGCCTAGATTTAAGGCCTCCAATATGAGTTTTAAAGAAATGGTGGAGATGGTGGCCATTCTTCACAAAGACGACTATGATGGGAAGTATGGGCCGTACGCACGGCCAAATTTGCGCAAGGCCAAAATAATGGCGAAGGTCGTGGACACTTTGCAGGCTTCTTTTGGGGTACAGCGCTCCCGAGATCAACTTCGCAAAAGATGGTCTGACCTGAAACTCAGGGAGCCGGATCAATATAGACGGATCCGGAAAGTGCTTAAAAAAAGTAAGTACTTGTCGTGTTTTTCTCTTGTGTTTATTACCTTGTATACTGCTCCATGTGCTTTTCCTTCCTATACGATTTTTTTTGTTCATCGTTTCAAACGATCTTTTACAAAACCTCGTTACATATCTATAGATAGATCTATCTAAATATATATATATATATATATATATATATATATATATATATATATATATATATATATATATATATATATATATATATATATATATATTTTATATATATATATATATATATTTTTTTTTTAGATATATATATATATATCTATATTTTTATATATATATATTTTATATATATATATCTAACAAAAAAAATATAGATCTAGATATATAGATAGATAGATATAGAAATGTAAAACATTCTTTTGGAATATTTTAAGTTATCTTTTTTTATTTACATTTAGTTAGATATTTATAGATTTTGTTCCACATATAGAGAGAGAGAGAGAGAGATCAAAAGATTATTAACTTTATTTTGAGATATTGATATCTAGATATCTATCTATCCGATATGTCTTTATAATTTTAAATATTGAGGTAAAATAGGAACTCTACACAAACCACTTCACTACAAATGTTAGAAAATGACTATGTACTAAAATATCTGTGTGCTAAGTAGATTAATAATTTTTTGTTTCACATAGGGGAAAAATCACTCAGCCAAAAAGAAGACAGTCCACCCCAAGCCAAACATGATTGGGAAATCAGCCCAAGCCCCACTGAGGATGTGGAGGAAGGAGAGGTGGGCGACATGGGCACCCCACCAGGTGAGTGTCTGACACACCAGCTTACGGTAATCTATGCATGGCTGCCTTTTGTTTAATGTAATTTTTCTACTCTATTTTAGGGGATCTGGTTGTGCTTGATTCAAGCAACAGTGCCACCCCCGAGGATGTGGAGGAATTAGGCTACATGGGCACCCCACCAGGTCAGTGTCTGAGACAACAGCTTTATTATGGTAAGGTAAACTATGTATGTGTGCATATTTCTAAATACATTTTTTGGTTTCATTCCACTTTAGGTACACAAAGTGACTATTTCACTTCTGAAAGTGCCCAACGGCTAATTGGTCAAATAATGGCCTGGAATAAGGACATGGATGAAATGCGGAATCGGCTGGATCGTATGCAGCAGGAAATGAAGGACATGATTGATGTTTTGGGTCGAATCTAAATGCCCTTTTTGAAACCCCAAAACATCGATCATGTCCTTCATTTCCTGTTTTGCTGACCCCATTCTGGGCCTTCTCTTTATTTTTTTGGCTGAACATAAATGGCTGTTTAACCTAATTTTAAAAAGGAGGGCTGTTTCTTTAAAATACATTCCAAATCCACAAAAAAATAAAACTTGATTTTCAAAAAAACAACAACCAAAAAAAAAAAAATAATATTTTTATTAAAAAAAAAAAAAAAATTGATATTAAAACCCAAAAAAAAAAAAAAATGATTTTAAAAACCCAAAAAAAAAAAAAATTGATTTTAAAAACCAAAAAAAAAAAAAAATTGATTTTAAAAACCAAAAAAAAAAAAAAATTGATTTTAAAAACCAAAAAAATAAAAAAATTGATTTTAAAAACCAAAAAAAAAAAAATTGATTTTAAAAACCAAAAAAAATAAAAAAAATTGATTTTAAAAACCAAAAAAAAAAAAAAATTGATTTTAAAAACCAAAAAAAAAAAAAAATTGATTTTAAAAACCAAAAAAAAAAAAAATTTGATTTTAAAAACCAAAAAAAAAAAAATTTGATTTTAAAAACCAAAAAAAAAAAAAAATTGATTTTAAAAACCCCCAAAAAAAAATTGATTTTAAAAACCAAAAAAAAAAAAATTGATTTTAAAAACCAAAAAAAAAAAAAAAATTGATTTTAAAAACCCAAAAAAATAAAAAAATTGATTTTAAAAACCCCCAAAAAAAAAAATAAAAAGCCTGTTTGCGAAAATCAAAAAGCCTAAAATATTTTTTGTGGATTATGTCTAAATATTTAAATATAATTATATTTTTAGAAATTATTAAGATATCAGTATATTTTTGTCTATGAACATTTTATACTAAATGCAGAACTGAATGCATAACAACCATTAATAAAAACATCTCCTTATAGGAATTAAATAAATGTGTGGTTTGTTATTTCAATGCTCAGTATCAGTTTGGTTATAATTGTCAAAAAGTTGTTTACAGTGGCAATGGAGTTTTTAGTTAGACATTTAAAATGAAAATACAGTTGGCACTACAACTGCTCGACCATAACCTAGGAGAAAGCCCAAAAGAAAGGCAAGCAATAAATATAATTCAAGATTTCATCCATATTTTTTTTATTTTAAAAAATTAAATATCATGGCCCATTGCAATGGCCCCCCTACCCATAAAATAATCAACATATTGCTGTCTAACTTGACGGGCACTTTGGGGGGCCAAGCCAGTACGGACATTATCCAGGCCCGTAAGGTTGGCATCTATAAGTCCGGCCTCAGGCCCAACTGTGCCTATATAATTCTGAGAATGTTTGTTTAAAAAGTTGTGCAGAATGCAGCACGATAAAATGATAAAATTAAGTTTGTATTCCGCCAAATTAATGGCTGTTTGAAACAGGCGGAACCGGCTGGCCAGAATTCCAAACGCATTCTCAACCACTCTTCTAGCTCTGGCCAGCCGGAAATTAAAAACCCTCCTCTCCGGGGTGAGGGTTCTTTGGGGGAATGGCCTCATGAGGTGCTTGCTCAGAGCGAAGGCTTCATCGGCAATGAAGACAAAGGGGAGTCCTTCCACATTATCCGCATCAGGTGGCAATCCCAGGCCACCACTCTGGAGACGCTGGCAGAACTCCGTCTGGGCAAATACTCCTCCATCCGACATCCGGCCATTCTTCCCCACGTCCACATATAAAAATTCATAGTGTGCAGACACCACCGCCATTAAAACAATACTGTGGAACCCTTTATAATTGAAATAGTATGACCCCGAATGGGGTGGTGGCACAATGTGGACATGTTTCCCATCTATAGCCCCTCCACAATTGGGAAAGTCCCAACGGCTGGCAAAATGGGATGCCACAGTCTGCCATTCCTGTGGCGTTGAAGGAAACTGGGGAATCAAACAAGAAAACCAAAATCAATTAATTTGGAAGCTAACATTGCAATAAAATTAGACAATTCAAAACATTATTCCCCAGCATCAGTATAACATTAAATAATTTAATTCTTCAGGAAAAACTAATATGGAAAGGCACACTTATCAGATTGCTCACCCCCTCTGATGGAACATTGATTAGATTTTAGGGGGTTGGGAAATCTAGCTAATTGCTAATTAGCAGCACACTATTTGGAGTGAGTTTAGGTGGGGGGGGGTGGGAAATCTAGCTAATTGCTAATTAGCAGCACACTATTTGGAGTGAGTTTAGGTGGGGGGGGGGTTGGGAAATCTAGCTAATTGCTAATTAGCAGCACACTATTTGGAGTGAGTTTAGGTGGGGGGGGGGTTGGGAAATCTAACTAATTGCTAATTAGCACCACACTATTTGGAGTGAGTTTAGGTGGGGGGGGGGTTGGGAAATCTAGCTAATTGCTAATTAGCAGCACACTATTTGGAGTGAGTTTAGGGGGGGGGGGTTGGGAAATCTAGCTAATTGCTAATTAGCAGCACACTATTTGGAGTGAGTTTAGGTGGGGGGGGTTGGGAAATCTAGCTAATTGCTAATTAGCAGCACACTATTTGGAGTGAGTTTAGGGGGGGGTTGGGAAATCTAGCTAATTGCTAATTAGCACCACACTATTTGGAGTGAGTTTAGGTGGGGGGGGGTTGGGAAATCTAGCTAATTGCTAATTAGCACCACACTATTTGGAGTGAGTTTAGGGGGGGGGTTGGGAAATCTAGCTAATTGCTAATTAGCACCACACTATTTGGAGTGAGTTTAGGTGGGGGGGGGTTGGGAAATCTAGCTACTTGCTAATTATAAGCACACTAAATACACTCAAACAAAATACATTCAAAATGAGTAGACTAGGTAGATATGTTACCATCACTGCATGCTGGGGAGGTTATTGAAGGAAAATATACATGCATGACAAAAAATAATAGGAAAAAAATCCAGCATGTGTGAGGATAAAAAGGGGACATTCACACTATATTGCAATGATGGTAAGTAGTGTTTGAAGCAAGAAATACATTACATTATCAAAGATTACATAAAAGAACAGGTGATGCTAATAAAAGCTAAATATCTTACCTTAATATAGTCCTTGTGCAGGACCTGGATGATGGCAGAACAGATCCCCAGAGCCTGGGGGGAGATGCCTGTCGAGAACTTAAGGTCCTGCAGGCTTCTCCCTGTGGCCAAATACCGCAAGGTAGCGACCAGCCTCTGCTCTGGAGTGATGGCTTGCCTCATGCAGGTATCCTGCCTGCTGATATAGGGGGTCAGCAAAGCCACCAAACGGTCAAAAACAGGGTCCGTCATCCGGAGAAAGTTCCTGAAATCCTCAGGATTATTCTCACGGATCTCACGGAGCAATGGCATGTGACAGAACTGGTCACGCTGGAGCAACCAATTCTTGGTCCATGAACTCCTCCTCGCCCTGTTCATGGACTGGTCTTGGGCTGAAGAATAAACTACAGCACCAAACACATACAATGCACGAGCTCGACGACAAGTACGTACAGGTAACATGGTTTCAAAACGGTCGGCTGGTCAGAACGCACTAAACAGAACGCACTGAAGAACAGCAAGGCCTGTGAAGAACGACCTGAAAATCAGGAACGAGCGACCAATAAAACAAAGATTTCTCAATGCCAACTGACCAAACGCACTGAAAAGCAGATACAAACCTCACAAGCACAGACTGAACAACAGTTAAAACGAACTGAAAAATACGAGTCTCACAAGCGCGAATCGTCTCTCACCAAACTTCTACTAACACGAGATAAACACGAGATTAGCAGAAGGAGCCCAAAGGGTGTCGTACGGGCTATTGAACTTCCGTTTTATAGTCTCGTCGGACTTGGTGTACGTCACCGCGTACTAAGCTGTCGTACTTTGTGTGGTCGTGTGTAGGCAAGTCCGTTCGTAAGAAAGTCTGCTGCAAGTCCGCCGAAGGTACGCCGGAAGTATGTCGGACAGGCTGTCCGACTTTTGTAGCTGAAAAGTCCGACCGTGTGTACGCGGCATAAGGCCTAATTTTTCAGCTCCTGTTCAACAGGGGCATGTAATTACAATTCTTGATCTAATATTTCACAGCAGGGCCCTGTGAGGGCTTACAGTGTTTTGGCCACAGCAACACCTAAGGCCCAAATTTCTGCTGAGTATATAGGGCAGGACCCTACTTTCAAACATCTAACTTACAAACGACTCCTACTTGCAAACGGAAGGAGACAACAGGAAGTGAGATGAAATCTACCCCTAGGAAGGGAAATTCTCTCCTGTAAGAGTTAATATGGGAAAACAATTTCTCCTTTCCACTGATGCTTTCCAATCCTTGTTCCACAAAAAAACCCAAATTTTCAAAAAACATTTTTCATTGGGACAAAAAAGTGAGGTGAAATCTTCTGAAGAGGAGGAAAGACGCAAAACAAATGTCACAGGGGTGATAACCCTTCCCTATGTTTTCCAAAAAGCTTAGAAAAGATTTTTTGGCTGGAGCTAAACACGTTAAAAATGTTCAAAATTACAAACAGATTCTACTTAACAACAAACCTACAGTCCCTGTCTTGTTTGCACCACCTGTATACTGCTGTTCAGAGTATATAGGGACCTTTCCTTATTTTAATTTGGGTGCGGGGTTCCCCTTAATATCCATACAAGACCCAAAGGGCCTGGTAATGGACTGGGGGGTACCCATGCCGTTTGTCTCACTGATTTTCATCCATATTGCCATGACCCGACATGACATTAAACCCGCAAGCAGTTTTAAATGAGATTTTTTCCTTTAAAAATGACATTTGGTGCAGGGACTGTTCTAAACATGGGAAACACGCGTCACTTTACAGGCATACTATAGACACCCCCCAGGTACGATATTTAAAGGAATATTTGACTTTTTTTTTTTTACTTTAAGCATCATTAAAATCACTGCTCCCGAAAAAACGGCCGTTTTTAAAAGTTTTTTTTGCATTGATACATGTCCCCTGGGGTAGGACCCGGGTCCCCACACCCTTTTTAGGACAATACCATGCAAATTAGCCTTTAAAATGAGCACTTTTGATTTCGAACGTTCGAGTCCCATAGACGTCAATGGGGTTCTAACGTTCGTGCGAACTTGCGGTCCGTTCGCGGGTTCTGGTGCGAACCGAACTGGGGGGTGCTCGGCTCATCCCTAGTCAGGAGTCTGCACCGGAAATTCAGGGTACGACGATCGAAAGATCAGCTCAGGAAGCGGTGGTCGGACCTGAAATTACGAGAACATGAGCAGTACAGAAAGATCCGGAGAGTGCTGCAAAAAAGTAAGTAGTTGTGCTGTGTTCCTATTTTTTTTTGTGTTTATTACGTTTGTGCTGCTCCATGTGCTTTTAGGAACTGTTGTACAGTTTAAAATGGCAACTTTCATGTTCATGGGCACATTATTCGTTCGGATCACAAATTTTTATTTCGGACGATAAAATACCATTGTTTAGGCCATATGCATTTGGCCACCATTTTGACGCCCTATACTTGTCTTCAAAGAATTGGGTTGTGTAGATGGCTTTGTTACTAGAATGAAATGCAAACTAGATTGTGTGTAAGGAGAGGACACTCAGCAGCTGTTTTCACATCTGGACACTGGAGCACTAGTGTGGGACCCCAGAACACCATTTTTATTAGGGGGGCCACACAGGTGCTCCAGTGTATACTATAGGGGGGGCTACATCTGTGAAGCTTGTACCAAACAGGTAAAGTATTGCAGGTTGACAAAGGACACTAAAAAAGCTACATCTTGGAACTCGGCTAAAATAGATAATTGTACCCCACTTCCAAGCAATGTTTCCTATTTCTAGTTCTGCCATCAAATATCTGTGTGCTAATTATACCATTTTTGTTTTACATAGGGGAGAAAAGACTCGGAGGACACCCCTCATCCCAGGAGACCAGAGCCCCCCCCCCTGGAAGAAGGGGAAATCCCACCAACACAAGATGAGCAGGAGGAAGAAGACGTGGTGGAAGTAGTCACCACAACAGGTGAGTGTCTGCGACCACAGGATCAGATAAGAGATGGATGGCGGCATTTTTTTGCAAACCTAAATTATTTTGGGTTTCCTCTCTTTTTAGGTGATCGTGAGGTTGGGGATGAAGATCCTTTCACATCCGAAAGTGCCCAGATCCTGATCGGGGAGATCATGGGGTGTAATTTACAATTGGAAAACATCAAGCAAAACATCAATGATGTTATTCCAAAATATAAAAACATCATTGATGTTTTGGGGCGAGTTTAAAACCCCTCCAAATCACTTTCTTCTTTTGTGTGCTACAATGTGCGAAATGTTTTTGAGATTTTTCCCAAAGCCAAATTTGGAGGATGCACACAGTGTGCCAACATATGCTATCTGCCATCACGGGAGATCAATGGACGCGTTTTGGGGGTGCAACCCCTTCCTCAATAATAAAGTAGCGGTGAGGAAGGGCTTTCTCCCCCAAAACACGTCCCTTGATCCCCCATGATGACAGATAGCACATGTTGACATTGTGAAATTTGTGTGCATCTTCCAAATTTGGCTTTTCCTGGGGTGATTTCCCCCCATCTGAACGCAATATCAAACACAGTTCCTAAATACTCATGTCTGATATTGCCTTCCAGTTCTACCAAATGTGAACTTTGTAAGATCAAGATTTGTGTCTTTCTTGTTGGTTTTACACAGGCCTGTTTTCTATAAAATGCACATTTTGATTTTGGATAGTGACACCACAAAAAATTGATATACAACAAACATGTTGGTTTGTCAGAAAAACCTTGGGAAAATGCACATGTGATTGTGCAGGTATTAAAAAGATTGTTCATCAAGAATGTGTGGATTATTGTCTCAACGCTACAACACTTTTGGGGTGATGTAATTGTTGTTTTATGAGAAAATGGGGGTAATTTCCTAAGGGCAAATCCTCTTTGCACTACAAGTGCAGTTTCAGTGCAGTTGCAAGTGCACTTGTAGTGAAAAGTGTCTTTGCATTTAGTAAATAACAGCCAACAGTGCTTTGTATAAGGTTACACAATCACAACATTTTCTGCACTCCACACATTTCTGTCAGGGTCAGCTCAAACAAACACAAGCAGTAAATGTCCACAAAGAAGAGCCTGGGGGGAGATGCCTGTCGAGAACTTGAGGTCCTGCAGACTTCTCCCTGTGGCCAAATACCGCAAGGTAGCGACCAACCTCTGCTCCGGAGTGATGGCTTGCCTCATGCAGGTATCCTGCCTGCTGATATAGGGGGTCAGCGAAGCCAACAGATGGTGAAATACGGGGTCCGTCATCCTGAGAAAGTTCCTGAAATCATCAGGATTATTCTCACGGATCTCACGGAGCAAAGGCATATGAGAGAACTGGTCACGCTGAAGCAACCAATTCTTGGTCCATGAACTCCTCCCCACCCTGTTCATGGACTGGACTTGTGTCAAGGTCAGGACCCCAACACCAAGCCCCCGCACAGCACGAACTCTACGAGGAGTACGCATACGAAACATGGCTAGAAAACGGTCGGCTGCTCAGAACGAAGTAACAGAACTCACTGAAGAACAGCAAGGCCTGTGAAGAGCGACCTGAAAACCAGTAACGAACAAACAAGAATACAATGACTACCTAAAGTCACGCTGAACTTGCTGCACGCACTGAAGAGCAGATACAAACCTACAAGCACAAACTGAACGGCAGAAAACGATCTGAAAACCACGAGTCTGAAAAAGCGCGAATCGTCTCTCACCAAACTTTTACTAACACGAGATTAGCAAAAGGAGCCCAAAGGGTGCCGCGCTTGGTTCTGAACCGGCCTTTCCTAGTCTCGTCGTACGTGGTGTACGTGACCGCGTGGTTGGCGATCGGAAATTCCGACAACTTTGTGCGACCGTGTGTAGGCAAAACAAGTTTGAGCCAACATCCGTCGGAAAAAATCCTAGGATTTTGTTGTCGGAATGTCCGAACAAAGTCCGACCGTGTGTACGCCCACAGCACTCACAGCTCCAGGGTAGGTCATTGAGAACTTTAAGCCAACAGCCACCAGCGGCTGTCAGGACTTGTAGTTTTACATTCATAGGGCACTGTGAATGAGTGACATTGGCGGGCAGGTGGAGGTTTTTTTTTTTTTTTTTAATGTTGACAGCTAGGTTCTTCTAATAACAAAGCAAACAAAAACAAACAGTAACACATCTAAACACATACAAAAAGGTAGTCCTAGAAAGGATTATATGGTCTATTCAATATAGAGAGTATACAACAATATGCAGTCCACCAGTAATGCAGTACAATGCAACAATGTGCATAGCATTTTATAGCACAACTATCTCTTTTTAATTGCACACCATCAGCTCACCCTATATATTCCAACACACACTGTCAAATGCTGCTGGGTAAAAGAAATGTAAAAAAAATTCAAAATGTGTAAGAGTTCCCTAATATATACAAATTGGTGGCTGTCTAGCTACAGACTTCTGCCAAGGTCAAGATTTAGATCTCTCCTGTTTGTTAAAAACACACCTAAACATTAAAAAGTAGTGAGGATATATTTCAGTGTCCATGTAGTGTCCCTGTGTGTCCAGTAAAGGACTAGCAACCGGCCAGCAAATTTGTAACTGATTTGACTGTTTTGACGGTAAGCTAGATATTATGGAGATTGCCTTGGAACAGCTCAACATTGTTTCCATGTCTAATTGCAATTACCATGCTCATTTATATTTACTTCAGAAGTCCTTTGTTAAGATCCACTGCTGTGAAGTTGCAACCTTCATTTTTTTTCTTCTTCTGTATCTGAATTATCTGCAGTCTTTACTGATTGACAAGCACAATTGCAAAAGCAGACAGGGAAGATTTTGATGGGGGAAAGGTGTTAAATTAATAGTTGTAGGTGGAGAGCTCATTAAGTTTCCCTTTGTTAACCTTGCCTTTCATTTTTAACTAATAGGGCAAGCTGCAGGATTTATAATGCATTATATTCATATATAGTTAAATGATTGCAATACCAATTTCATTGGTATAGTCCTTTACAGAACCCATGGAAATTTTCAAGCAAAGACAATTTCAACAGATAAATTACATCTTGACTGTTGGCAGGTGCCGAAAACTTGAAAACGAATGCTTTCCAGACATATATTTGTATATATATATATATATATATATATATATATATATATATATATATAAATAATGTTGTCTTTATTTTATTTAGTAAGCTTCATATCTAGGACAAATTTATTCACCCAAGAGTGAAATATTGAATATGCCACTGCCATTTAATCTAATCTATTCTATAAGAAGTGCCTAAAGAGCTGTTCCCCTTTAAGTCACCTAAAAAAAATGAAAATATGCAGGATTTTCATTGCAGAAGAGACTATGGGGTTGATTTACTAAAGGCAAATCCCCTCTGCACTGCAAGTGAACTTGAAAGTGCACTGAAAGCGCACTTGGAAGTGCAGTCACTGTAGATCTGAGGGGAAGATCTGAAATGAGGGGAAGCTCTGCTGATTTTATCATCCAATCATGTGTAAGCTAAAATGCTATTTTTTATTTTCCTTGCATGTCCCCCTCAGATCTACAGCAACTGCACTTCCAAGTGCACTTTCAGTGGCAAGTGGATTTGACTTTAGTAAATAACCCCTACGTCTCTTCTGCTTTAGATTTACTTATCTGCCTGTCTGCATTGTACACTGAGCTGTGCATACACAGCTCAGTGCAAGAATTTTGACAATGCCAAAATGACTGAGCAGGAGTGATGTCAATCTTGGCCCGGCCAATGGAAATGGCGTGAAAGACACCAGGCTGAAGATATCAACAGCCAGTGTGGAGCTCAGGACATTGCAGCACTGTCCCATTATTCTGCTTTGGCTGACATAAGCAAAGCCAAATGGTAAAAGATGTCTGCTAACAAGCACAAATCATTAAATATGTATACTGAGGGATTTAAAAATAGTGAATAGCCTTGACATTCCCTATGTAAATGCCCCCCTCCCCTGACTTCTCTGTCAAGATCAATGGCACATCTATCAGTCCGTCCCTACATGCCAGGGTGCTAGGGGTAACCTTAGACTCTGAACTGTCCTTTCAGGCTCACATACAATCCCTGTCCAAATCATGCCGCCTTAGCCTCCGCAACATTTCCAGAATACGCCCCTTTTTAACTAATGACACCACCAAGCTTCTAATTCACTCCCTGGTCATCTCTTGCCTCCATTACTGCAACTCCTCCTCATTGGATTACCTTTACATAGTCTATCCCCCCTTCAGTTCACAATGAATGCTGCTGCAAGACTCATCCACCTTACCAACCGTTCAGTGCCCTCCACCCCTCTCTGCCAATACCTCCACTGACTTCCACTCACCCAGCAAATAAAATTCAAAGTACTAACAATAATTTACAAAGCCATCCATATCTCTGCTCCCAGCTACATCACTAACCTAGTCCCAAAATACCAACCAAGCCGCTCTCTTCGGTCATCCCAAGACATCCTACTCTCTAGCTCCCTTGTCACCTCCTCCCATGCTCGCCTCCAGGATTTCTCCAGATCTTCTCCCATCCTTTGGAACTCCCTACCCCAATCTGTCCGACAGTCCTCTAATCTATCCATCTTTAGGCCATCCCTGAAAACCCTTCTCTTCAAAGAAGCCTATCCTGCTTCTACCTAACTCTGTTTTACTTCCTCCATCAGCTCATTCCCCCCACAGCTATTACCTTTTGTATCAATTGACCCTTCCTTTTTAGATTGTAAGCTCTAACTAGCAGGGCCCTCTGATTCCTCTTGTATCAAATTGTAATGTAACTGTAATGTCTGCCCTCGTGTCGAAAAGCGCTGCACAAACTGTTGGCGCTATATAAAACCTATATAATAAAAAATAATAATGTAAATGATTATATAATAATTGAATAACTATTTATAGACCATAATTTCCTTAGCAGGGATGATATACTCATACAGCTTTTATCACTAGAGTTGGGACGAACACCCCACAGCTTGGTTTGTGCCAAAAGTTTGGACCCAAACCACAAACCCTATTAAAGTCTTAGGGATCCGAACATGAAAAATCAAAAGTGCCCATTTTGAAGGCTTATTTGCACGTTTTTGGCCATACAAAGGGTATGGGGACCCGGGTACTACCCTGGGGAACATGTATCAATGAAAAAATGTTTTTCAAAAAGATCACTTTTACAGGAGCAGTGATTTTAATGATGCTTAAAGCAAAACCATAAAAATGAAAAATTCCTTTAAATATAGTGCCTGGTGTGGTCCCCTTACACTGCCTGTACAATGGGGCCTCTGTACTGTGTATAGAACCTACTGCAGCAAAAGTGACATATATAAAGAAAAAAATTACATTTAAATTGATTTTCCCTGCAAGCTTTCTTTATTATGTAAACAACAGCTTGGGGAGCCAGTCTGTATGATGAGGCCACAATTTAGTGCACTCAAAACAAGAATAGAGACTTTGGATGAAAATAAAGTTTTGGCCACAGTGAGTAAGCCGTATGTGAATAAGCTAAATTATAGTACACTATAAAGGGCAATATTTTTTTTTTAGATCTGGTGTCTCTTTTGCAGACTTTGAATAGAAGTAACAGGTGCAAAAAATTGGGCTTTGGGTGTTGGTTGTACCTTCACACTGTAACCCTATAGAGGTACTCTTGAAAAAAATATCTGTTTATTTTTCTTAACAAAACATACAAAAAACAAAATAACCTCAAAAGGAAGTTTCAAAATAAATTTACAAAACAAATCTGGAAATTGCTTTATTCTCTCATCTCGCCATCTTCTTCCTCCTCCTCTACTCCTCATATATACAAAACCTTATTACACCTTATTAGAAATTTTCCACATTGTGCAGACAATGCCCCATCAATACACTTTTCTGTATTGGTGAGCCTCATGTTCATGTAGCCATCCACATAGACCAGGATCCCTTGTATTTCATACCCCAGTTCAATTTCACCAATACTGGCTTACCAGTAAGGCCATTAAGGAATGGTTTTGGGCTTAGAGGCAAACTCATACTGCCACTGAAGCTGCTGCTGATCTACAGACCAGTGAAAGGAAGAAAAAATTTCCCCGCGGAATACTCCGAGAACACACCACAGGAGAGAGCAGGGAATGGCTAGAGGTAATCTTGATGAAAGCAAGAATTGGCCTTTCTGTAAAAAAATTGAAAGTATATGCACCTGTCAAACAGGTGCCGAAAAATTGGGCTTTGGTGGTGCCTTCACACGATAACCCTATAGAGGTACTCTTGATGAAAACAAGAATTGGCCTAGCTGTAAAAAATTGAAATTTTATGCACCTGTCAAACAGGTGCAGCAAAATTGGTCCTTGAGTGTTAATTGTGCCCATGAAACCTATACCAAAAAATGACTTCAAGATAAAATCAACACCCACAAAGCTAGGCTGCCTAGACAGTCTTGAGGAGATTCCAGATCCCAAAAAGATTTAATCAACAACATTGTCATCAGGGATTTGATAGCTGCTGCTAATCCAGTACTGATTCATTTTAACAAATGTCAGCCAGGAAACAAAGTCTGTGGACAGACACGCTCTTTTATCTGTCACAAAAGCTCCGGCAGCACTGAATGCCCATTCGGAAAGCATGCTGGATGCAGGGCAGCCCAGCAGCTTAATTGCATACTGGGGAAGTTCTGGCCAGTGGACTATTATCATGACCCAGTAACCCAGTGGATCATCTACTGGAAAGCTCTCTGTGTCTGTTTTCGTCCCTGGATAATCTTCCCCCATATGATGCAGATGCTGCCGATGGGATGTAGAAGCTGACAGCCCTTGGTGCTGAGGACTAAAAAAATGTTTTAAATGCATCACTTAGGGGGCTCCCTACTCCACCGCTCCTCCTTTGACCAACAGAAGCCTCAAAACTACCTTTATAATGAGACTATAACCTACCAGATTTTGCAAAGGTGTTACATAAACACCTCTTTAAGGTTTCCTCAAGATATGTTATCCTGTGCTCCCTCTGCAAGGGCAGTTGAGTTCTAAAACATTCCCCTTGTAACGGTGGTCAAGGAGGATTGCCAACCAATAATGATCATTTTCCTTGATGCAACAAATTCTCTGGTCCATTTGCATGCTTTGAAGAATAAAGGAGCCCATGAACCACACGTTTGTGGAAGCATGAGAAGCAGAGTCCTCTGGCTCACTGAGGATTACACTATCTGGAACTGCCTCCTCCCAGCCATGTACTACTTCCAAGGTTTCTGGGGACTGAAAAACCATCTCTTAAGGTTTGATGTATGTCTTCCTTTGCTTCAATGCCTCCAAAACTGCCAGAATCCTCCTCCTCCCTCTC
This sequence comes from Lithobates clamitans, assembly GCA_037952925.1. Taxonomy (NCBI): domain Eukaryota; kingdom Metazoa; phylum Chordata; class Amphibia; order Anura; family Ranidae; genus Lithobates; species Lithobates clamitans. Next base: position 1,141,383 of record JBBGZY010000903.1, on the reverse strand, counting down.
CTCTTGTGTGTTCTGTTGGCATTGTAAGAATGGTGTCTGCATAAAGTGGCCCTTGAGAGGAAAGGAAGTCCTCCTCTTCCTCCCACTGCTCTACCTTGAGTGCCCTGTCCATAATGCCACGCAGAGTGTGCTCCAGCAAGAACACAAGAGTGATAGTGTCACTGATGCATGCATTGTCATGGCTCACCATCCTTGTTGCCTCTTCAAATGGTGACTGTAGAGCGCATGCATCCTTTATCAGTAGCCATTGGCATGGGGAAAAAAGCTGAGGTGCCCTGAGCCTGTCCTTGTGCTATAATCACACAGGTACTCATTGATATCCCCCTGCTGCATGTGGAGACATTGCAGCATTGTCCACCAGAGTTACATCTGGTGGACATGTCACAAACCAGGCAGTTAATGTGCAGGTGGAATTCCTGCTGAATTTCAGTCAACCAAATACTGGCCGTGTATGGCGGCCTGAAATGGGCCACAGACTCTTCTGGCCTGCCTTAGAAGATCTTGCAAACCTGGGCACCTGTTTAGGAAATGCTGCACCACTAAATTGAGGACATGTGCCAGGCATGACACGTGTCAACTTTCCCTGTCGAATGGTGGACAGAAGGTTAGTGCCATTATCGCACATCACCATTCCTGGCTCAAGCTTCCATGGCGTGAACCACCTCTGGGCATGCCGCTGCAGAGCTGAAAGAATCTCTGCTCTGGTGTGGCTCCTGTCCCCTAGACAGACCAGCTGAAGCACTGCATGGCATATTTTAGCCTGACTCGTTGAATAGCCCCTTGAACACTTTGGGGAGTAATGATTGTTCATAGGACAATTTAGCAGAGGAGAGCATGGAGGAGGTGAAGCTGACAGATCTCGCATCATCAACACCAGCTGTATGGAGATGTGGTGGCAAAACAAGCGCCAGCACAGAGCCTTGTCCTGCATCCTTTCTAGTTGCAAGCAGAATTACCCAGTGTGCTGAGAACTAAATATATGGTTCTTTACCATGCTTGCTGGACCACGTGTCAACAGTAAGATAGACCTTGCTGCTGACTGCCTTCACCAACAATGCCAAAACACTTCCCTCCAGGTGATGGTACAGAGCTGGAATGGCCTTGCTTGCAAATAAATAGTGACTGGGAACCTGCCATTGTGGTACAGAACATTCTGCAAATTTAAGGAAGGATGGAAAAGCCGGAGTTGTAAAGCCAGCAATTTGGACAAGCTGGAATTTAGATGCTGGGCATGTGGGTGGCAGGGAGTGTATTTTTTTAATGCATCAGCTTGGGGCAGAGAAATTTTCCTATTATACTCTACAGCTGGTAATGTGCTGCTGACAGACATGTTGCAAGGATCTGTGACACCTTTTGCTATACCATCATCCCTGTCAGTGGAGGCTGCTGAGAGGTCATGAGATATAGCGGAGGTAGACATGAAAGTTAAGGAGTGAGGAGGAGAAGAATTGTGTGGCTTTCAGGTGTTCTTGCCAACAGGCTGAGTGGTGGAAGGATAAAAGCCTTTGCAAGCATGTGGTATCCAAATGGCTGGTGTTTTTGCCACGCTTGATCTGCTTACAGTAGAGACTGAAAATTGCAACAGTGCAATCTGCACATGTGACAAAAAAAGCCCACATAGCTGAGCTGTGGGAAGTGGGCCGGGCCCAGGAGATAATAGCTCTATAATCTGATGGAATAGGGTGGCTGTCCTCTATTGTTCCATGATGGCTGCCTCTGGAGGACATTGTGCCTTGTTGAGGTTGTGCCTCCCCCTCACTTTTCTCCTCTGCTCTATCCAGCACCCAAGTCATGGCAGTGACCTCATCATCATCATTCCCCCCATCCTCATCATTACTGGAACCAACTTTTCAATACGCTGCAGCCGGGGGAACATAACTGCCAATTTGTTGTTTATCAGTGTTATCTCCTCTCTGTAGGCTCATGTTACTCCCTTTCTCAACCTCAGAACCAACATTAGAATCAAGTAATGCCTGTGTATAATCAAGAAGCAAGTGGCTAACGCTGTGTTCAAATAATTCAGCTAACTCCTCCATGCATGATGCTGGAGCTATTTCAGGACAAGCTGTAGATAAGGAGGCAGAATGAGCCAGTCTGCCAGCTTTGGTGGACTGTGCACTAGTCTAAGCTTGGATGGTAGAGGATGAGGATGGTTTAGTAAGCCAGTCCACCACCTCCTCTACATGCTGTGGCTGGATAGCATAGACAACTTCACTAAACAGAGAAAAACGTGCCCTGCCTGAGGACTGACCATGTCCACCTTTGCCTGAGGACACAGACACTGCTGGCCCCCTCATAATGGCATCAGAACGCCAAAGATTCTGTAAGGCAGGTTTGGTCGCTGGGTGAGTCGTGAATGGCGGATGGGGCCCTGAATTAGATGTTGATTCCCGGCAAGAGGCGGGTTCCCCAGTGGGACAGGAGAGCCTGAGAAAACCATGGAAGGCGCAGGTGGGGCAGGGGATGTCCCCCACCAGTGCTTGTAAAAGCAGCCTAGCGCCTAATTAGGGAGCAAAAAGGTTAACTGGGGTTGATCAATGGGTTAAATGTGTGCCTATGTGATCTGGGGTCAGTGTAGTGCTTGTGTACTCATGGTAGATGCTCTCTCCTCTCACGCTGGAACCGGAAAGGGCTCCAGGAGATGAGATTGCATAATTTTGCCATTGGTCAGAACCGATCAGCTGATGATTGATCGGTTCTGAATCGAATCCGATTGACATGGGGATGGGGGACGCGTGCGCTCCCTAGCTGCGGGCATGAATAACGTACTTGTACATGATTTTGCACAGCCGGGCTGCCCTGCTGCAGTATATGGCAGTCCAGAAGTGGTTAAAGATACTGGCTGTATCTGATTCTTCTAATAAAAATAGTTTAAATAAATTTTAAGTGTACTAGGCACTCCTAACCACATGCTCAGAACTCATACACAATATGGGATGGTGAATACAATTGGGTATACCAGTTTGCCATTTTTTTTGGTTGTATGGAACAATGTTCACAGTTTTATACTAACCACTATATACTACATTCTAAATGGATCATAAAATGTTATATTAAATGCCATGGCATTAAGATTCTGATCAGCTGGGGACTGTACAGGATGCTATATATAAGATATTAGGTTGCACATATTGTTGGACAAAAGCAACAGTGTGGATCTTTTTCTGTATGACATCTTTTGGCAGCTACTGACAGGATGTCTGCAGAGTCTTTCATATAATTGGTGTTTTTCATAATGAACTTGTAAATTGTTTAAGCATAAGGAGCTCATTTGAAAGAATGCATTATTTTATGGCCATTACTTTACGTGTTCACTGAGTGTGAGTGTACTCTGGGTCAGCAATAGACAAGTGGCCTGCCATGCCCCTAAAAAGGATACTAACCATATTGTATTCAACATCAGTTTCTCTGGGCACTTATTGGCAGCTCTATAATAAAGGTCTGGCTGTCCCTGATTTGAATAGCTCCTATTGATTACGCTAACAGACTTTCCTACATTATCTGCAACTTATGAATGCATGCATTACCCTTTCAAAGACCATCTATATGACTGCATAGCAGAATATAAAAAATAATGATTTGAACTCTATTCTGACCAACAAGGAATATACTGTATGTATTTACAATATATATATATTACAGTTGTGCTCAATTTATAAAGAAAACTTGAGTGAGGAGGCAAAACACATTTGTTTCTTGTGGGATTGATATTGATTATAACAGAATGGCACTATCATAAAGCAAAACATGGCACCAAGTAAACAAATGGAGGGACCCCTGTTCAAGAGTCTGCATACCCTTAGTTCTTCATACTGTGTATTGCCCCTTTTAGAATCATTGATAGCATGCAGTTTTTTTTCTTAATAGTTGTCTATGAGGCCCCAAATTCTTCCATGGTATAGCTGTCCATTCATCTTGGCAAAATGCTTCCAGATCATGCAAAGTCGTTGGTTGTCTTGAACTACACGTTTGAGATCTGCCCAGAGTGATCTTAACCACTTCCGGACTGCCCCACATCTATTTACTGCGGCAGGGCTGCCCAGGTGTGCCTGTACGTGATTTTGTGCATGCGGTTAAGGTGGCACGTTCACGCCACCGGAGCGCCATTCTCACTGTGATTGGAAACAGCGGGAGCCAATCAGCAGGTCCAGCTGCAGTGATAGTCTCCACGACCCACTGATCGTTCAGAAGAGACACAGAGCAGTGGTGTGCCGATGTAAACAAAGCGCACCGCTGCTCTATCAGGGAGGCAGAGAGATCGTGTTTCAGTTAAGCTGAATCATGATCTCCCGAACTCTCTTTTTCTGCAGTAAATCCACTCCCCCCACAGTTAGAAAGCACCTCCCAGGGAACACATTTAACCCCTTGATCGCTCCCGGCGTTACCCCTTCCCTGCCAGTGTCATTTATACATTGATCAGTGCCTTTTTTTTAGCACTGATCACTGTATTGGTGTCACTGGTCCCCAAAAATTGTCACTTAGGGTCATATTTGTCCGCCACAATGTTGTAGTCCCACTAAAAATCACAGCTCGTCGTCATTACCAGTAAAAAATAAATAAAAAAATAAAAGTCTATAAATCTATCCCGTAGTTTGTAAACACAATAACTTTTGCAAAAACCAATCAATACACGCTTATTGGGATCTTTTTTACTAAAAATATTAGCAGAATACATAATGGCCTAAATTGACGAAGAGATTTGTTTTTTTCCTTTTTTTTTTGGATATGTATTACAGCAGAAAGTTAAAAATGTTTTTGTTTTCTTTTTTTTCAAAATTGCCTGTCTTTTTTTATATTTTTAAATTGTGCAGTGGCACCAGGCAGAGTGAGGGAAGTCTTCTTAGCCTTTCCACAATTGTGCCTCATGACACCTCAAAGCCAAGGAGGCAGCTAGGGTCAGAAACTGGCAGTACATTTGAGGTCGTAAACCACCCGTTACATGCACAATGCCGATAGGTAGATCACTATCGAAGTGTAGAGAAGAAAATTCAAATTTCAGTAACAGAAGGTTAACACTAGGTCTCCCATAATTGAGAAAAAAAATGGATAATGCTCAAGAAGTAGGCTAGATTGAGTCAGTGGTAAGTTAAATCAATTGATCCAGAAAATCTGGTCAGTCAGTTTTTTTGTATTAATTGCCTCAAAAATGCCAGTATACCACAGATACCTTAATGGTACAGTAATATGCTGACACAATTTTTTTTCTTATGTTACTTTGTCCCTGTTAGCAATTACAGGCTGTCCTTTACTCACTTGAGTAAGACATCAGTTTACTTTGCCGACATCTTATTTGGAAGTGGAGACCAGTGATCCAGCATTTCTGCTTGCACTGACTGCTCTTCTTGAAGTTATGTCATCATGCCAATGCAGTTTTGTGTAACTTGAGAGAATTCATGCATTGGACTTCCGATAGGAAGTATCCACATTAACCAGAGAAGTGTGCTCCTATTCTATAGTAAGGAAGAGCTTTGGGACTGTCATGTGATCAAAAATTCAGGTAAGAAGGGGGGCTGTTTGATTAAGCTTTTTTTGGCTGCAGTAACTACTTAAAGAGGGTTATTGTTCATGGGAGGAGACGTAACTTGCTGGGGCAGACCTTGAATCAAGCTCTTTCTCATGACTATATACAGTAATTGAAGAAGTTATTTAAAGCAAAATTTGTAGCACAATGTTTATTCTTGCCTTACACTTAAGATTGGTAAGGAGCTTAAGGTTTGGTCAGAGAACAAATTGGATGAACCCACACAAATTTACAGATTTGGTGGGAGTCAAACATCATGAATGATAGCAGTGAATAAACACAAACCACTATAATGAACAATCACAGAAACCTATGACCACCTGGTCACCCCTAGAAACATCCATGTCATCATCAACATGTGGACAAGGTACTCAATGTACTTTGCCAGGGGGGGTCTCCTCATATTGAGAGCATTTGGCCTGGTATGGTTCGGGGCTTGCTTGTACCACCTATACTAGCCTGCCATCTGCATGCTTATAGTAGAGTTTTTCTTGATTTTTGTCTGGTATTCTCTCTTAAAATCCATGCCAGATCTAAAGGGTCTGATATATAATTTGGGGATCAGATGTTATTTTTTTATGTGTTTATCCCCCCTTAACCTCCCTGGCGGTATGATTATTTCTGATTTTAGGTGCTGAAAGCGGTACAATTATTTTGCACAGAAATTTGGCGTTTTATATTGTAGGCCTGTAATTCTTAGGAATAGTTCACTTTAATTTGTCCAAACAAGAGTCTAGTAGACATCCCGGGTATGATAAAGTTTGAAAAACGAAATAAAAAATTATAATATAACAAATAACTATAAATAATTATAACAAATAATAATATAATAATAATAAAAATTATATAATAATGTAATCAAATCAAAAACACTGAAATTTGCTCAGTTGCAGAATTTTAGCTTTCGTTACTTTTAGTGTTTGATGACGGATCTCCCCACAAATCACTATCGCTCAATTCTGCGAGTGATTCTAATTTATTATCGCTTTTTTCTAGCTGCTCTAAAACCACTTTTGATGTAAAGAGACAGTTTTCTGTTGCTATGGACAATCTCCAGTTTCCTGGCAGAAAGAACAGTTTTATATATATAAAACTGCATGCAGGACACTGGGCAGACCACTAGGGACAAAGGGGATGTGTAGTTATTTGATACAGTACTGTAATCTGTAAGATTACAGTATGCTGTATCGATACTGTGTGTTTCACTTTTGAATTTACCGCCGAACTCCGTCCCCGTGCGTCGCAACGCTCGCAGGGAACGGAGCTCGGCACTGTGAATCAAGCGAGACACAGCGGCTCGCCGATCACAGCGGGGAGACATCGTAGGATCCAGGGGACAAGGTAAGTATGCTCTTCCTGGATCCTGCGATGCAAGCCCGAGTCTGGCTCGGGGATACCGCTTTTGGTATGTAAAATCCAACCCGAGCCAGACTCGGGAATACCGCCAGGGGGGTTAAACTTCATACCAGACCTGAATGGCCTAAATAAATTAGAAGGAACCCCATGCCTTTTTCTTTTGTGTGTGAGAGACCCCCATTACCTTCTATAGCACACCCTTATCTAGATGAACGGTATGGTATAGATGAAAGAATCCCTTGCTACATTGTTTACAAACAGAATGAAGCAGCTGGGAGCTTTCATTCTGCTGGCAATTTAAATACATTGCACATACACTATATTACTAAATGTATTGGGACACCTGCCTTTACAGGAACATGAACTTTAATGGCATCCCAGTCTTTGTCCTCGGGGCTTAATATTGAGTTGGCTCACCCTTTGCAGCTATAACAGTTTCAGCTTTTCTGGGAAGGCTGTCTACAAGGTTTAGGAGTGTGTCTCTGGGAATGTTTGACCTTCCAGCAGCGCATTTTGTGAGGTCAGACACTGATGTGGATGAGAAGGCCTGACTTGCAGTATCTGCTCTAATTCTTCTCAAAGGTGTTCTATTGGGTTGAGGTCAGGACTCTGTGCAGGCTAGTCTATTTCCACCATCCCAAACTCACTCATCAATGTCTTTATAGACCTTGCTTTGCGCACTGGTTAAAATCATTTGGTGAAGGGGGATTATAGCGTGGGGTTGTTTTTCAGGGGTTGGGTTTGGTCCCTTAGTTGCAGTGAAGATAACTCTTAAAGTAATATTAAAATCTATTTTCTAAAGCATCTTTTTTCTTGCTTAAAAAAAAAAAACAAACATGTTATACTTACCAGCTCTGTGCAGGGTTTTGCACAGAACAGCCCAGATCCTCCTCTTCTCGTGTCCCTCCCTCCTGACAAGTGCCCCTGCAGAAAGTAGCTTGCTATGAGGGAACCAGAGCCGAGCCTCAGTGTCCATTCAGACATGGAGTGTTGACTAGGCTCCGTCCCCTCGCTCTCCATTGGCTCACTGACTTTGATTGACAGCAGTGGGAGCCAATGGCACCCTGCTGCTGGCTCAGCCAATGAGGAGGGAGAGTCCCGGGCAGCCAAGTCTCTCCTGCAACATCGCTGGATAGAAGTGGGCTCAGGTAATTAGAAGGGGGAGCAAGGAGTGCTGCAGCACACAGAAGGTTTTTTTTTTATCTTAATGCATAGCATGCATTAAGATAAAAAACCTTCTGCCTTTACAATTACTTTAAGGCATCAGCATACCAGGACATTTTGGACAATTTCAGGCTCCCAACAGTTTTGGGGATGGCCCCTTCCTGTTCCAACATGACTGTGCATAAAGCAAGGTCCATAAAGGCATGGATGAGCGAGTTTGGGGTGGAGGAACTTGACTGGCCTGCACCTCAACCCAATAGAACACCTTTGGGATGAATTAGAGCGGAGACTGCAAGTCAGGCCTTTTTGTCCACATCAGTGCATGACCTCACAAATGCGCTTGTGGAAGAATGGTCAAACATTCCCATAGACACACTTCTAAACCTTGTGGACAGCCTTCCCAGAAGAGTTGAAGCTGTTGTAGCTGCAAAGGGTGGGCCAACTTAATATTTAACCCCACAGACTTAGACTGGGATGTCATTAGCGTTCATGTGCATGTAAAGGTAGGTGTCACAATACTTTTGGTAGTATAGTGTATTTGCCACTTCACACGTAGGGTCAGAGCATCCCCTAAGCATGTTATTTATTGGAGGGTTGCATTGTTAATTTTTCACTTAAAATGATAAGTACAGCCAAAGCTTGTTTGGCTGTACTTCTGTGGATCACAGGAGTGCAGTTCATTCTACACTCCTGTGACCTGTTTTCAGCAGACAGCAGGCTGAAGCCCACTGTCGGCTGATGTCACAGAGCCGGTCCAAGCTCAGGAAAGAGCATGACCATATGGTTGGGATCTTCCCATATGCTTGGACCGACAACCTATTCAGCCTCTCAGCGAGCCTCTAAGAACCTGAGCTAGCCACTCCCTCCCCCACTACAACCCAGCACTCCAATGAGCATGGGGGTAGAGCAGATAGCCAGTGATTGACAGTAACCAGCTCTCTGCTCAGGAAGCTGTGAGAACCGAGCGATCCACGGTGTTTGTTTGCTTGGTTCTTAGTGTTAGAGCCAGTGGACTGGTGCTGAATCCAGCTAGGTAAGTATTCAAAGGATTCAAAAATAAAAACAAATCCCACACTTCTCTTTTAAACATTAGTAAAAATATAACTCTCAGCCCCCCCAAAAATGAACAAAATATTGGTACATGTTCCCCATTGCAGTGCCCAGCACTCCATATCATTTGTTTGACACTCTATTGCCTATTAGCCCAGAACATGGCCAGAAATGAAAGGCTCCCATTGACTTTTCACTCAAACTTTGAACCTTGCTCAAACTGAACCCTGGTATGATTATCTCATCACTAATCATAAATTGGAGGTGCAGCAGCAGAACACCTGTCTTACTGAGAAAAAAGAAGACCAATGATCCTAACCAAAAAATTATGGATTATATCAGATTGAGTAATTTTATGTGGATAACTAATAAGCTAATACAAACAAAAAAGGCTGCAGGTATAAATTCAGACAAATAATCGAAGCAGGCTTTCAAACTCATAGTCATTTTGCATTCCTGAAGCTTACCCACCTGTTCTTACCTTCTGTGCATTTCTATTGGCCAGAGAGGCAGCTCATCATAATAATGAGTTAATAGGAGTGTGAGGGAGGAGCAGGAGGTAGGAGGCAACATACAATCTCTAAAAATAGAGTGGAATGTGTCTATAAAGGGAGATTTTTTTTTAGCAACACTTTAAAGCCATCATCCTCACAGTTGTATCAGTCTCTGCTGATTAGCTAGTTTGATCAGTACTGTAACTGATGAACTTGGCAAGTACCCATATCACCAAATCTTCTTAAAATCATTTTCTAACAACGTATAAAGGTCTTCATTGACATAGAATTATAGAAAAATATTTTATTAATAGCTTACAAAATACAAGTGTGATCACCAAATATTAAAATTATCCAGAAATCTAGAAATAAATCTAAATAATTCTGGCATGCCACTATGCAGAAATATTCATGCTGAAGGAAAGCTGCAAAAATCTATTTAGCAGTGAAATCAGTTTGGCCCGGTATGGCTTTAGCTGACATAAACTCAAGGGTAAATAAGCCTGGAGAAGGATGGTGATTTATGTGATGAACAGAAGGAGGATTTTGCAGCAGAGGAGATGCTCTTACCTCAAATGGAAATTGAACACCGCTTGCTGATATCAGATTGCCAACAAAGAAAATCACATGAAATTTGGGTATCTATTCAGCCTAAACAAAGCCATTTCAGTTCTGTGACATTAATTTTAAAATAGGACCATTTCCAGAACTTCTAAATTAAAATTTGATGCATGTAGATTTTTTTTGTTTCCCCAGCCAGCCTCTGAAATATAGAGATCGTAGAATCTGATTTACGATTACGTTAAATTTCAAACAAAGGAAATCATTATACAGATGTGGTGTTTAACAAAGCTCTTTCCACTTCTCTGTCTGCATTCACTTGCAAATCGTTTTGCTGGTAAAAGCCAGCGTTCCTCTCAGTCCCTAACCTTCCCATGGTAAGTACTGCAGTTCTTTCAGCAGAGGCTTGCTGTGTTGTGTGAGAGAGGATTTTTTTTCTTCCCTTATTAATCAGGAGCCCTGAATGAAAGCCAATCACAGGCTGAGCTTCCCCTTGGCTTTGCTTTCCTGCCTCTTAGAGTTAAAAGTGATGCTGTGACTGTGAGGAAAAGACTGAGTTAGAATCAAGTAGAATATTCCTTGGGAAAATACAAGCACAAATAGAGGGTAAATAGCAGCAAATGCTCAAGCTGTGGTGCTGAATCGGACAATACCACATTTCCAGATCAGCAGCAGAATAAAAAAAAAGGTAAGATATTTCTGTATAAAATCTCTGCATTCAGCGTACGTTATCCTTTGCACAGGATGACAGCAGTGCTTGCTGCATTGTGATGTAGATGAACGCTGTTTGTATGTAAGTATTGCAACTTTTAATTCAGTGTGTCTGGCTAATGTTGGAAGTGAATTCAGCAATTAGGCAGCAGTTTTAAACAAACGGAAGCCCTTTGTTTAGTAGCGATTGTTCACCACAGCGCAGTTAACTGTATATCCATGAGTTTACTTAATGCAATGAGCCAAGCAGTGCATGTGTGTGTGTGTGTGTTTGCATGTGTATTCTAGAAATGACCTTTGTCATTTTCTACACAATGCCATGGCATATTTAAAAACTGCAGCATGTGCCTCCAGTGAGACAAATGGGTCTGTCTAGTGTATAGTCAGGTACAGCTTCAGGTAAAATGAATTGAGTGTTTAATAATCACTTTATGATAATGGTATGATATTATGCCTACAGAACACTGCACTAAATATGTGCCTTCTTGGTACATTGCAAAGTGTTTTGCTAAGATAGTGTGATGAATTTAAGAGGAAAATCCAGAGTTTGCTATTCATTTTGTATTACAAGCAATATGCGTGTTATTTGTGTTGTGTTCTTGAGTAACATGTGCAACATATCACAATGACCAAACACACGAACATGCTGCCCTTAAGCAACTGTTGATGGCATTACATGATCAGGAATTATTGTAACATAAGGATGTGCTACATGCTCCTCGGTGCAGCCAGACAATCTAACAAGCCCTCTAGCCCCAGAATGATCCAGCACATGCAGTCATTGACAAACAGTACCCAGCTTCTTATAACTGGCATATTATCTGTTCTGCTTTCACACAGAAAGGGCTGTTTCCTATAATCTTCAGCTTTCTTTCTTGTAAAAGCATCTCTATTATACTAAAATGCACATCTATTATTTCCAATATGTGTCAAGATATATTATTTTGTACTTTCCCAGTCAGACAAATGTGCCCACTCAGACACAAATGGCTTTCGACTTAGAACTCAAGCATGCCTCAAAAATACTAATGTATTGGTGTGCATATATGTGTGTACAACCACACACTATCTATCTATCTATCTATCTATCTATCTATCTATCTATCTATCTATCTATCTATCTATCTATCTATCTATCTATCTATCTATCTATCTATCTATCTATCTATCTATCTATCTATCTATCTATCTATCTATCTATCTATCTATCTATCTATCTATCTATCTATCTATCTATCTATCTATCTATCTATCTATCTATCTATCTATCTATCTATCTATCTATCTATCTATCCCGAATTCCAATGTGCCCTTCTGCCAAATGCCTGACACATATCTTTTCAAAATACCCCTCTTTGTGGCTTTTATAGCATCTTAGAGTGACTAATGTGCAGATGCATTTCTCAGTGACTCAGACAGATGTGTGTCAAAACATATATATTTATACCATCTATTTCAGTGTTCGATGTAGTAAAAATGAAATCCTTTCTAAATCAGGCTTGCCATTGAGCTAAAAAGTGCTGAACTTTTAGACTGCAGTGCACCTCCACAAAGCAGAATTACATATTTTATCTCTATGCTGCAAAGTTAATATGTGTCATGCAAAAGCTATACTTGCTGTAAAAAATAAATAAGCAGCTTTATAAATGTGGTATAGCCTGAGCAGAAAGATAAATACTTTTTGGAGCATAAGCTGGTAATCTTGTTTGTGCCATGGGAACCCTTCTAAATTAGACTATTCCATCGCCTTGCCAACCTGTTAAACAAAAGAATCGAATCAAAGGCTCATTTATAGTCCATGAAGCAACTCCTAATAAAAAAAATGAATGACAGATTGGAAGTTGTTTTGCCACTGTATATTGTTTCATATTTTTGTATTACTTTTCAGGACATTTACAAATCAGCATGGAGTATCCTCAATATGGCAATATTATAATCTAGCTTTTTAGAGACGGTCTCATGCTTTCCATAGACTGCTTTTTTCCCATCCTGTCGAAAATATTGCAAATACTGGTGCACATTTGCACAGTAAAATTTCTGCTTATGAAAAGAAAAGCGCATACATTTGGAAAAGAAAATCATGAAATGTGCATCCATATTGTGTGAACAATGTTTATTATTGTGACTGATATTTGTATATCTATATATCTATATATATCTATATATATTTATATATATATATATAGAGAGAGAGAGAGAGAGAGAGAGAGAGAGAGAGAGAGAGAGAGAGAGAGAGAGAGAGAGAGAGAGAGAGAGAGAGAGAGAGAGATACACACACATGTGTGCATGTGTACATGTGTGGTGTACATACTATACATACAGTATATAATATAGATAGACAGATGCACACAAACACTAGGTATCACTAGGAATTAAATACACAGAGTTATATATTCAGCTGAGGACAGTGTTTTCATATCCCCTGCCAGCTAGCTTTTTCATACCCACCGGGGAGTTTAAATCCTCAATCCATTGCTAACTCCTTTACAACCCTCTATCAAAGTAATTCATTTTGTAGAATAGCTTTCAGAGTAATAGGGTAAGAAATGTGTACTTGAAACTGTGTTGTTATTTCTAAATATTAATTTCTCAGTAAAGCACCATCAAAACAGGAAAGGTTAATTTGAAAATGATACCCACCTCTGCCTCACTTACAGTAATTCCTCTACTGGGAAAACTATGAGAGGAGGGAATCACTAAATATACCCTACATTGTGTGTAACTAGGCTGTTGAATATCTTTCCCCTCTTTAGCATATGGAATGGCCATGACAATGCATTGCTTCATGCCACTATTTGATTGGTTACTTTTTGCAGAAGCGGCAACATTGTCCTAGGCATAAAGCTTGCTTTAAAGTAATATGTCAGAGGCTTCTGAACTAGTGGTCTTAACTGTAAATCATGCTTGGTTGCACTGTGCAATTGGGTGAAATATAATTTATATATTAATCACTCTATGGCTAAAATGTGCTTATTATGATCCTTTACTCAATAGGAAGAGCAGACATGCTTGAATTCATTTCATTGTGTAGATAGGTTATGGCATGAATGATGAACTGTTCCAATTTCCAACCTACCATTGTTTAGTTAGAGAACAGCTAGGTAAAAGGAACTGCTGCAATATAATAGGGTAGTGGTGTTTACAATACCATAGCGCCATTCTTTGGCTAATAACATGCCTTAGACTTTTAGTGCCTATTCAACATTTGATAAGTGGCTTAAATTGTGTTTTTCAGCAAAGTCAAAATTCTCAAATATTTTGGACGTGTTAAAAAATCCATGTTTAATATTCTCAATCACTGGATTACTAATGAGATAAAAAAGCTCTCGTGAATACTGAAACCATTATCAACTTTGATCTCCACATTTAAGCTACACTGTTTATGTGTGTCACAAATAGAGGCTCCCCATATATTGTTAACTTACAAATATATATGTGTGTATTGATAGACACAATAACTCACTGTATGAGCTATTCAATAAACATGCAAAAATGGCAGCTTATGGAACCAGCTTATGAGCTCCATTTTTTATTGAGAAACTTCTATAGTTACCCCAGCTCACAATCTTTAAGATTTTTTTGGGCACTGGGGAACACAAGACTGGGCACAAGATCATCAGAAAACCCCACAGTCTGAAGGTATTATGTGCTAAAATGCAGCTGAGTTCTGTAGCTCTGTGGACACCTGCTGACTATTCCAATACAGAGACCTAGCAACTGGGTTGATGTAGGGTGCAGCAGCAACTCTATAAGAGGTTGTGTTGGGCTATACAGATCAACTGCATTTGAAATGATGCACTCACTCTTGTGTACCGGGGAATGAATGAGGCCTTAGCTGTAGTTATGCTGTAGTTATTTCTTGCATCACCTTCATGCTAATTATGTCAAGGATTGTCAGAAATTTCTGTTGTTACGCAAGGTTTACAGAGATTATTCAAAGCCTTCAATTTACATTTAAGCAGTGTCATCATGGTAGCATCATCATTCGTCTATGCCCATAATTACATCACCTTACTTCATGGCCTAAGTAAAACTAGAAAGTTTTGGGTAAATCATTGGAAAAGATTGTGTGAGGATTTCAACAAAATATCTGCTTCAATACAGTAAACCAATTTGTTCAATGCATAAAACAGTTTGTAATTATGCAGTCATTTAAAGTGATTTGCATTTTTGCAATTGTCCCTGGATACTTTAGATGGTACCAAGGTAACAGACCAAAATCATTTTAATCTAGCCTAGTGTTTTCTACTGAGGCTGGAAATGGCAGTTGGAAATTACTCTACACACCAGAAGGTGTTTTCATTTTTTTTAGTTTTAAATTCATTTACAATGCAAGCAATTTGAGCTTTAGTGGTTCAGGGCAGTATCAATTGAGATGGGTGATTTCTACATGAAGCTTATCAATTTACAGTATGAGCTTCCTTTTTTGGATTAGTTTATGTTCTTCTTCCTTCTTTGTATATTTTTGGCAAGTCTTGATCTGTACCTTGGGCTGTAATTGTCAAACAAACAACCTTAGTGCCTCATGTCATATAGGCTTGTAAATATAAACTAGGGATTATTTACTAAAGTAGTGATTGTCATAGGTTACTGCCCTTGGCAGATTCTTCCTTTTCATTGTATTGCCTTGCTACATTTACTTAATTATCTCTGGACAGTTTATCTAAGAGTAATTGTGTAAGATTCCTCTCACTGAGTTATAACTGATGTAGCCAAAAAGAATCATACAACAACCATACAAAATCACATTTAATGCCCGACCTATTTATATCTGAAAATTCAGCAAAGGTTATGGGTACAAAGAAGGCCAGGGTGGTAATATAAGGGTAGATATTCAATCCCACACAGTGGGTGGAATGTTCAAGGCCTGCAATTGTATTGAAAAATCCAATGGAAGAATACAACACATGTGGTAAAAATATTTGTAAAATATTTGTTTCTTGTATACAAGATGCATTGGAAAATTTCTTATGTGATAATGATTTCTTGCAGTGATTTAAAGCATGTATTACTGTACCCTTTCATGGTTCATTTGACACATTTAATCCCAAAAGGTTTACAAAAAGGACCCTTTATAGCCAAATATTCTATAAACTGCAGTGTTGCTCAAAATGTCATTGTATATCAATGAAACAACCCATTTCAATAGATTTTTAAAAATATTAAACAATAAAAAAACACATATCTAAGAATGAATTTATTAAAGGTGAACTATGACACATTATGGCCCACTTACTTCTCAAAGTGCCCTCCTCTAGAGATGCAACACCTATACTCACCCTCATTGCTTCCTCCATCTCGGTCTTCCACACATTTTCATTCTTTAGCTAGTCATTGCCATTGGCCTTTCTGCACAAAGCAGATACTTCATCCCAGCATCTTACAGGTGCCAGGGTTGTACACTGAGCTGTGCATGGGTGATAATTAAGGATGAGATGAACACCCCCCGGTTCGGTTCGCACTAGAACATTGCTCATTTAAAAGGCTTATATGCAAGCTATTGTCATAAAAAGTATATGGGGACCTGGGTTCTGCCCCAAGGGACATGTATCAATGCAAACAAAAGTTTTAAAAACTGACATTTTTTTGGGAGCAGGGATTTTAATAATGCTTGAAGCGAAACAATAAAAATTAAATATTGCTTTAAATATCGTGCCTGGGGGGTGTCTATAGTATGCCTGTAAAGTGACGCAGTTTTCCCATGTTTAGAATGGTACCGCAGCAAAATTACAATTTTAATTTAAAACTGATCACGGCTGGAATGAATTGTCGGGCCTCGGCAATATAAATAAAACTCATTGAAAAAAATAGCATGGGTCCCCCCCCAGTCCATTCCCAGGCCCTTTGGGTCTGTTATGAATATTAATATGAATATTAAGGGGAACCCCGAAACAAAAAGGTGACCCCAACTTCCTCTGATGTGATGTTGCGTCAGACGGGGGGGCAGGGTCACCCGTTTACGTCACCGGGTGGCCCCACCCTCAGCTATATAACAGCTGTCATCGAGAAGAAGCGTCACTCAGCGGGAGCCTCCCACAGAGGTGGAGCTTTTGCTGCTTTTATTTTTCTTTTTTCGGTCCATCGGGGGGCGTGAGATGGATTTACATCATGGGACATTTTTAACGTTTTATTTTTTAATAAAGGACTTGTCCCAAAGTGTCTCCTGTCTTTTTTACTATTTTTGACACTTTTTTGTGAAATGGTAGGGGTACAATGTACCTGTTACCAATTCACATAGAGGGAGGCCAGGATCTGGGGGCTTCCAGATTCCGATAACCTCCCTGCCCACAGACCTCCACAACCACTGGGCAAGGGTTGTGGGGATGAGGCACTTGTCCCCATCAACATGGGCTACTCCAAAGCACCCTCCCCATGTTGAGGGCATGTGGCCAGATACAGTTAAGGAGGGGGGCACTCTCTCGCCCCCCTCTTTTCAATAGGGGTCTGGTATGGATTTCGGGGGACCCCTACTCCATTTTTTTTTATTTTGCCACAGGGTTCCCCTAAAATCCATACCAGACCTGAAGTGTCTGGTATGGATCTTGGGGGGGAGGCATGCCATTTTATTTGGTGCAGGGTTCACCTTAATATCCATACCAAACCTGAAGGGGACCCCCACACAATTGTTTTTTACATTTTTGGTTCGGGGTTCCCCTTAATATTCATACCAGACCCAAAGGGCCTGGTAACGGACTGGGGGGGGGGATCATGCCATTTTTTTCAATGAGTTTTATCTATATTTCCGGGACCCAAAAATTCATTACAGCCGTGATTAGTTTTAAATGACTTTTTTTCTTTAGGAATGTAATTTTGCTGTGGTACTGTTCCAAACATGGGAAAACTGTGCCACTTTACAGGCATACTATAGACACCCCGCAGGCACGATATTTAAAGGAATATTTAATTTTTATTGTTTCACTTTAAGCATTATTAAAATCACTGCTCCCAAAAAGACATCCATTTTTAAAACTTTCTTTTGCATTAATACATGTCCCCTGGGGGCAGGACCCTGGTCCCCAAACACTTTTTATGGCAATAAATTGCTTACAAGCCTTTAGAATGAGCACTTTTGGTTTTTCATGTTAATGTCTCATAGACTTTAACGGTGTTCCGTGGCTTTCAAATTTGCCGCGAATGGGCTAACACCCACTGTTCGACTCGAACTTATGTTTGACTCGAATATCAGGCTCTTTCCTAGTGACAATCAGTGATAGCAAACAGGGAAAGAAATTTTATGGCAGAGAGACATACAGGGGTTGATTTACTAAAACTGGTGCACTTAGAATCTGGTGCAGCTGTGCATGACAGCATGTCAGCTTCTAACTTCTGCTTGTTCCATTAAGCTTTGACCATAAAACCTGGAAGCTGATTGGTTTCTGTGCAGAGCTGCAACAGATTTTGCACTCTCCAGTTATAGTAAATACCTCCCACAGTATTTTCCTTCATAAAACTACCTTATAGCAATGTTTTTTTGTTTTGTTTTTTTATAATAGAACTTACATTTGTTAAATAATACACTGGGAGCTTTAATTTGTAAGCATCTATAGGTTGGGTCCTTTCTTGGTAGAGTGGATAGCCACCTTTAATTTGAATTCCTTTCACAATTGTTACAGTCTCCCAACAAAGGACATTTAAAAGGGATACACTTTTGATCAAATCACAGGATAGTATTTTTATAAAAAAATGTAATTTGTCCTCTTGTAACCTCACAGAATAGATTTAAACTTTCTGCTATTCAGACTTAATATTAAGAACACATTGTGGGTTATTTACGAAAGGCAAATCCACTTTACACTACAAGTGCACTGCAAGTGCCCTTGGAAGTGCAGTTGCTGTAGATCTGAGGGGAACATCTGAAATGAGGGTAAGCTCTACTGATTTTATCATCCAATCATGTGCAAGCTAAAAATCTGTTTTTTATTTTCCTTGCATGTCCCCCTCAGATCTACAGCGACTACACTTGAAAGTGCACTTGTAGTGCAAAGTGGATTTGCCTTTCATAAATAACCCACCAACTATGTTTTTTGTCTTGATTGGCCAAGTATATGTATTTTCTGCTTCAAACATAAAGTGTCATTGGTTCATTTACATAGATGAAACACAATCTTTTGCATTCTCTTCCTGGAAACGCCTCATAAACCCTCAACATTATAATTTAGCTTGAGGCGTTATTCAACTTACACCTGCTTGTTACAGTTCTTCCAATGAATTTTTCAATAGATTGTTTAACAAGTTCCAGTGGGACCTCTGATGCATTGATAGTAAATGGGTCATGATAGTGTCTTAGTGCAATGTTTGTACTGCATTTATAAGAATTTCTTATTTCATGAAGGAACACTGTCATCTATGTTATACTGAGCTTCCAGGTGATGGTCAGTTATATGATATGGTCACAATATATTTTTATAACAAAAAAAAGTTAAATATGCACTACTGTGCAGTTAAAGTATTACTAAACCCACAGCAATAAAATCAGTCTGTATATGCAGCATAGCATGCTTGTTATACTCACTGTGGAACTTAAGGGGTTAACCCTTTGCATTGTGTAAAAAAAAAGCTATTTTATCATCCAGTATGCATAGATCCTCCCCCTCCTGCACTGTCTATCTGGGTAAGGCCAGCTAACACAGGCAGGGTAGCCAGCCTGCACATGCTCAGTCTTTTATGGTGGAGAGAACATTTACTTGTTCTTGAGCTAGCCAGGTCACATGATATTGATATCACACATGTGGGCATGTATACAAGCTGTAGTGAAAACTCCTCCTACCTGAACTCTCAGCACTGGAGAAACTGTGCAGTTTATCATGTAACCATGGTATACAGAGCATCCAAAAAGGTATATAGTGGCAATATTTTAATGTAAAAAGAAGATTTATAAGCCGTGGGCACTGTGGGGGGATGAACTATTTTCATGTTACTGGGTTTAGTAAGACTTTAAAGATTTTCTTTGCTTGTCTTTAATTTGAATAGAGGGCACAGTGTGGTGAAAGCTGATCTTGCAACTAGCATTATCTTTAATGAGTCCTCCTGCCAGTTCCTTCTAAAATGGAGTACCATAACACACACTGCTTCTAGGTCTTCTAATAGAAAAACTGCAGTAAAAATCTCTCTGTATCCAAAAATTCAAGTGCAGCTTTTAGTATTTCTTTACAACATGTTCATTTTATTTGTTTTTTTTTTGTGTATTTAAAACATGACTGTTTACCTACAAGACTTCGTAAGTACTGTCAAATCCATAACAGATGCTGTTCCCCTTTAATGCAGCACTGGAAGCTTAAATGATTAGTACTCCTAGTAATGCGTGCTTTTGGTCTAAAGAACCTGATGATGTTTTTTTTTTTTTTTTTAAATTGTTTATTTAACATTTTTGCATGACAATCATAATATCATTAAAGTCACATTCAGAATATAGAAAATAAAAGAAAAAGAGAACAGAAGGCTTCAATACTGTCTATCAAGAGTACATAACCTTATCAGGGATTTTAGGGCAACTTTACATTATATTTTTAGGATTGAAAATAACACATGGCAAAGACCTTTGGTTATTAATTAAGCGGTGTTACTATGAGTACATCACTTGTCCCAAGGGACCGGAAGTCTTGTTAAGGAAGGATTCCATAATCGAATAATTGAAACACTTATTAGCTCGAGAGAATAAAAAAAAAACATACATTACTATATATGTCTGCCTTTTCATCTCATTTCTTTTGTCGTGCTGTTATTATCATAGACATCCCATGTTTGCCAAATGAGATAAAATTTCTGTAGGGAATCTTCAACTATGGCAGTTAGATGTTCCATTCTACGTATATCTCTTAAGATGGTTAGAGTATGCTGTAAGGTGGGGGGGGAAGTGGATAACCAGAGCTTAGGGATAGTTTTCTTAGCTGCTAATAATACGTATGACATCAGTCTCTGTTTTGCTCTGTGGAGGCCTTGGTAAGGAAGACCTAGTAAATAATATATGGGATCCAGGGGAACGAGGATCTCCACCAGCTTCTCTAGTATTTTTTGGATCTGCTCCCAGAATTGTATAACCAGAGAGCATTCCCAAAAGATATGAAGATGGGTACCTATTGTCTTGTTACATCTCCAACATAGTCGGGATTTAGACGGATCTCCTGCGTGTAGTTTTTCTGGAGTTTTATACCAAAACATAAGTACTTTGTAGCCTATTTCTTTGTGAGAGATGCATCTGGAGCTTTTGGAAATGGAGGTCCAAATCTTATCCCAGTCCAAGATAGATATGTCGTGTTGGAGAATCTGTGCCCATTTCTTCATGTAGTGATGTGTGTCTATTTTTAAGGGGGTGGCCTCATGAAGTATTTTGTAGATTGTGGATATCAATTGGGGTTCGTGAGGGCCTGTGGCACAAAGTAATTCAAATTGGGTTGGTTTGTCTAGAGATAGTGTGGGGTTTTTGATAGAGAAGAAGTGTCTAATTTGGAGATATGAGTAAAATATTGAGTGAAAAACATATACTAAAAAACCGTGAAAAAATATTTAACCCACCACACATAGTATTGTAGAACCAATAAATCTCTATAGAGAATGGAGGCAAAAGTCTCTTCATGTATCAAATGTGAGAAAAAATCATATAACTTAAATTAAGTGATCCCCCAAAAAAGTTAAAAAATCAAATAAACAAAAACAGTCCATAAGTGAAGTAAGTGGATGATCAAAATTAAGTTCCAACGAAAATTGTGACACAGGTGATTCCAGTATCCAAAGTGACTTGCACCCAAGTGAGGTATGAGGCTCCTTACCAGCTCAAGATGACCACCATAACAGTGGTCCCACCAGGCGTTTGGGTACTTAACAGGTCACCCACAAACCTATGCCGATCAATCCAGTGTGTAGAACTCAAAAGACAGTACAGAGTGTTTGCAAACAATTTTAATATGTTGGCAAAAAATCATCTTGGTGAGCACCAAGGGCCACTCTTGTTTTTCCAATCCATCTTCCTACTAGCCTTATAGTCCAGCTCCCAGAGCTCCTCTCACTCAGGTTCCTTCCTGAGTCTCAAAAACCAGAGCTCTCTGGTTTTTGAGACTCAGGAAGGAACCTGAGTGAGAGGAGCTCTGGGAGCTGGACTATAAGGCTAGTAGGAAGATGGATTGGAAAAACAAGAGTGGCCCTTGGTGCTCACCAAGATGATTTTTTGCCAACATATTAAAATTGTTTGCAAACACTCTGTACTGTCTTTTGAGTTCTACACACTGGATTGATCGGCATAGGTTTGTGGGTGACCTGTTAAGTACCCAAACGCCTGGTGGGACCACTGTTATGGTGGTCATCTTGAGCTGGTAAGGAGCCTCATACCTCACTTGGGTGCAAGTCACTTTGGATACTGGAATCACCTGTGTCACAATTTTCGTTGGAACTTAATTTTGATCATCCACTTACTTCACTTATGGACTGTTTTTGTTTATTTGATTTTTTAACTTTTTTGGGGGATCACTTAATTTAAGTTATATGATTTTTTCTCACATTTGATACATGAAGAGACTTTTGCCTCCATTCTCTATAGAGATTTATTGGTTCTACAATACTATGTGTGGTGGGTTAAATATTTTTTCACGGTTTTTTAGTATATGTTTTTCACTCAATCAGTTTTAGCGCTGCACTCATTTTTATTTACTTGATGGTTTGGAGTTTAGTATTGAACTTTTTAGTGCTGGCAGCTTTTACTATTCACTTATCATTTTTTTGTTCTAGCGCAGCGTTTAACCCTTTCTTTGGGTTTTTTATTTTATGAGTAAAATATTGTTTTGGGTAATTGGTGTTGTTTGTGGAGGTCCTCAAAGGACAACAGATGTCTCGTGGCTGGGTTGACTAGTTGTCGTAGCTGGAAAATCCCGGCCTTAGTCCAGGGTAGCATGCGTTCATAGGACAGGCTATCTGGTATGTCTGGGTTAAAAAGGATATTGGTGAGGGGTGAGCATGTGGATGATAGGGCGTATTTAGTGGAGCATTTCTTCCATATTGTCAGTGTGAAGAGCATTGGAGCTAAGCATAGGGATCTCAGTTGGGGCATATATTTGTCCGTGGACGGCCAGAGCATGTAACACGGGTGTACTGGGGATGTTATGCTCATCTCAATGTCCGCCCATCTATTTGGGGCAGTTCTGTTGGTCCACGAAGTGAGGACCCTTAAGTGAGAAGCGTAATAGTATTTAACGAAGTCAGGGGCACCTAGGCCCCCTTTAAGCTTGCGTGCCAGGACCACCGAGCCCGCCACCCTATGTGAGGCGTTGTTCCAGATAAAACGGAGACTTCTCCTTTGAAGATTTTTCAGCTGAGGCATTGGTATTGCCACTGGGAGTGTCTCAAACAAATACAGTAGTTTAGGGAGGATAGACATTTTAAGTATGTTTATACGTCCCAGGAGGGAGATGGGCAAAGCGGTCCAATGATTTAGTAAACGGTTAATTTCTTGGAATAGGGGAGGGAAATTCGCCTGATATAATGAGGAATAGGATGCTGTAATTCGGACACCTAAATATTTTAAGGATGTAGAGCTCCAGTGATAATTGTATTTCTGTTTGAGGGTGGTCAGATTAGATGATGTAATATTTATGGGAAGGGCTTCTGTTTTGGTGGTGTTGATTTTAAACCCTGATATTTCACTGAACGTGTGTAGGATTTTATGTAGCGAGGGTAGGGATGTGTGTGGTTGGGTAAGTGTTAAAAGAATATCGTCAGCAAAGAGAGATAGTTTATATTCTGACTGACGTAGACGTACTCCTGTAACGGAGGGGCTTACGCGAATTGTTGTAGCTAGGGGTTCTAAACTAAGTATAAAAAGTAGGGGTGATAGGGGGCAACCTTGTCTAGTACCGTTGCTGAGGGGGAATGTGGAAGACAGGAAGGACGCAAGTTGTACTTGGGAAGTGGGGTGTGAATATAAGGATCTAAGGGCCTGTATGAAGGGACCTGAGAAACCATATTTGGTCAGAGTCGCAAACATGAAAGGCCAACTAAGGCGATCAAATGCTTTCTGTGCATCTAAGCTAAGTATTACTGCCGGAGTTTTAGTTTTGGTTAGTAAATCGATAAGATCTATGGTGCGTCTAGTGTTGTCCCCTGCGTGTCTCAGGGGGACAAATCCAACCTGATCTCTATTTATCAGAGATGGTAAGATTTTTGAGAGTCTGTTCGCTAGAATTTTGGTGAAGATTTTGTAATCGGAATTGAGCAGGGCTATAGGACGATAATTGTCAGGGATAGAAGGGTCTTTGTCAGGTTTTGGTATAACTATGATGTGAGCATGAAGAAATTGGGGATGGGGTGAAATACCTTTTAGTAGGGAGGCATATAGATTTAACATGTGTGGAGCTAATATAGGAAGGAAGGTTTTGTAGTATGAGTAGGGGAGTCCATCTGGGCCTGGGGATTTGTGTAGGGGGAGTAGTTTAATCACTTCGCTTAATTCTTCAGTGGTTATGGGGGCGTTTAATGAGGCGCGCTGATCAGGTGATATTTGTGGGAATTTCAAAGATGAGATAAATGAGTCGAATTTCTTTTGTGAGAATTGGGTATGTGGGTCCGAGCTTAAACAGTTGTATAATTTGTTGTAGAAATCTCCAAAGACTTTAGACATGTTTTTGGGGCAATAAGTGGGGGTTCCGTCCGGTTGAGTTAAGTGGTCAGGAATAGAAAGGCTTGGACGCGGTTTCAGCTTGTTCACTAACATTCTGTGGGGCTTGTCAGCATATTCGTAAAACTTCTGTCTTGACCATAGCATGGCCTTGGAGATTTTATGCATATCTAAGGATTTAATTTTGTTACGGATGTTTATCACCTCCCTTAAACGGGTGTTTGTGGGGGCTTGAAGTAAGTGTGCCTCGGCCGACCGCAGCTGGGTCAATAACTCAGATTTTTGTTGGAGTGAGTCACGCTTCCTATGCGATCCGGCAGAGATGCACTCACCCCTGAAGAAGGCCTTGTGGGCTTCCCATAATATGGAGGTGTCTGAGACAGAGCCCTCGTTTAACTCAAAATATTCAATCAATTTTGATTGGAGGCTTTGTTTAGTGGTTTCATTTTTCAGAAGAGATTCGTTAAGTCTCCAATGACAAGATCTAGGGGATGATGCATGTAGGGATATATCTAAAGTTATGGGTGCGTGGTCAGACCATGTAATTGGGCCAATTTCAGAGGCGACTAAGTGGGATAGTAGGGGTGCAGAGAGTAGGAAATAATCTAGACGAGAGTACCCTTTGTGCGGAGGGGAGTAGAAAGTGAATTGTTTACCAACTGGATGTTTTATTCTCCAAGAGTCAAAGAGGTTATGGGTACGGATTAATTTGCGGAAAGAGGTAGATAATCTGTAAGCTTGAGTTGGGGGGGTATTTTGGAGGAGGTTTAGTCTATCTTTGTTAGCGGACATACACATGTTGAAATCTCCACCTATAATTGTGAACGGATGGGGAGAAGTTTGTATCTCTTCTAGAACCTTAGTGAGGAAACCTATCTGTCCAGAGTTAGGTGCATATATATTAACAATCTTAAGTTTTGTTTTCAGGTGGACACAGTTCAGGATAACATATCGTCCCTGGGAGTCTAATTTGGCATCAATTACTTTTATAGGGCATGATTTTTTAAACAGAATTGCTA
This sequence comes from Lithobates clamitans, assembly GCA_037952925.1. NCBI lineage: Eukaryota > Metazoa > Chordata > Amphibia > Anura > Ranidae > Lithobates > Lithobates clamitans. The sequence goes on along the minus strand of JBBGZY010000903.1, from coordinate 1,115,907 downwards.
CCCCTGCCTTCCCAGATGGGTCGGAGGCTACAAATGAGGTGGGGAATAATTTAGAGGCGAACTTAAAGGAGCCTCCCGGTCGGAAATGTGTCTCCTGAATCATGACCACATCGGCTCCAGAGGCTCTGAATTCCTTCAAGGCTAGCCAGCGTTTGTGAATGGAGTTTAAGCCCTTCACGTTACATGAGAAGACCTTCAGAGCCATAAGGAGGACAAGTAATCTACTGCTAGTGAAATCTTAGTATTAAGCAGCAGTGTGTTTAACTTGTGTAGATTAATCTGTAAAATCTTTGCATATCTTAGCATATAGACAGTGAGCAAATATATATTAACATAATAACCAGCAAAAGTCAAGAATGTATTCAGGCCAAAAAGGGGCCTATGTTTAAAAAAAAAAGAAAAAGACAAATAAAAAGAAAGGGTATGGACTACAAAAAAAAGTCCAGAAAAAAATAATAGAAACAACAACATCAAAAAAAAAACTTTTTGTAAGCCTGAAGATGAAAAAATCTTCAGGAGGTCTTGGCTAGCAGCCAAAGACCTGTAGAGGGGCATGTCGGTCAGCGATGGTTCCCGCTCCCTCCAAAAGGAAAAGGTAGTATGTATGTCAACTTTTAAACTTTAGATTTTTTTGGGGGGAGAAAAAATAGGAAAAGGGAGAAAAAAAAAACGAAGTGAGAGAGAAGGGGCCTCCACGGCTAGGGATTTGAAGTCCAAAACTGTAACAATTGCCGTTAACCTAGGCCATCAAGGACTGGAATGTGGAGGTCTCTCTCTGCGGATATCAGGGTAATGCCGTCACTCAATCCCCATATTATCGAGGAAGACGGCGTAAGAAGAAACAGGGATGAAACGATGAAGAGCTGTCTCTCCTTGTGTGGGGTGGGTTCAGGTAGGCAGTTTAGTTGAGGCAAGGCGTTGAGGGGTTGAAAAGTTTCTTTGACGTCTCCGACGGACCGGGGTCCAGATGGCTGTGAGTGGTTGAAGGGGGCCAGGTACCATGTTCAATGGTGGTGGGGGCAGATCTTCCTCAGGGATGGGCGGTAAACCCAAGTTACGGACAAAGGCCTCACACTCGTGTAGGGCTCGCATTGAGTATTGAGTGCCATCCTTTGAGGCTGAGAGGCGGAAGGGGAAACCCCATCTGTAGGCAACTTGGTGTTGTTGTAGGTGCGTGGTCACTGGCTTTAGGTCGCGTCTTTTGGCGAGAGTGATGGGAGACAGGTCACTGTATATTTGGAGTTTAGCTCCTTTGTATTCGATGCGATGTTTATTTCGCGTGGCTGTCATGAGGGCTTCTTTGCTTTCATAATAATGGAAGCGAGCGATTACATCTCTTGGGTTAGTGCCTGGGGGTGGTTTCGGGGCCAGGGACCTATGAGCCCTGTCCAGTCTCCAGTCTATATCCGGAATATGTGGAGCCATAGTGACAAACAGTCCCAGGAGGTAGGGACGTATTTCTTTATCAGGGACTGTTTCTGGAATACCGCGGATTCTCACGTTTTGGCGTCTCTCCCTGTTCTCAAGGTCCTCCTGCTGTGATTGGACCTGGAACATGTTTTGTTTGAGTGACACGTTGTCTTCTTCAAGTACGTGTACGTATTTCACCAGTTCATCAAATTTAGATTCTAAAGTATCTGTTCGATCGCCGAGTTGATCAATTTCCCCTCGTAGCTCCTGAGCCAATTTCCCTACTGCTACTGTAAAGTTGCGGGTCAGATCTTGCAGCAAGGACTGTAATTTAAAGTCAAGCACCGCGACTGTAACTGTGGCTGAGCTGTCTGGGGGTTGAGGGGTAGGGATGGAGGTACCTGTGAGTAATGCAGGATGATCAGCAAGGAGGTCTGCTGCATGCTCTCCTGTTTCCCTGTAGTTCTCATGTGGAGTCTCCCTTCTTTGTTGCTGTGCAGAGGAAGGTGCCTCTTGGGATAGGGGACTGTGTGGGGAGCGATCCGATGATGTGGTCTCCATGTCTGCCGTTCGTTCCACGGCGAGCGCTGTGGCCGTCTGGCTAATTGAGGCCGGGGATTGCGGCCTGTACAGGAACCGCTCCATGCTTTGAGCTGGCCGGGAGGTCGGAGGCGGGACGAACCCCTGATATCCTTGTCGCTGGGAACCTATTTTCCCCATGAGGTGTCTGGGGAGATCCGGGGTCTTTTCCAGTGGATCCTGGATCTTGTGAGGCTAGCGTTGTGTAGCAGGGTCCAGAAGTGGAAGGAGCGGGTCCGGAGCTACTTTAGTGAGCGTCCATCTTCATCGCCGGCCGCGCATGCGCCCCCTCCTGATGATGTTTTATATTTCTCAAACATCATTGGCATAAACACTGGAACATATTTAGTAGTAGGTAACTTAGACTGCCAACATCTACATCTTACAACTCTTAAGTTATGTAGCTTTACACTATTCAATAATATAATATTATTTTAAGCTGGTCCTTTCTAGATTCAAACTGAATTAGGTGTCCGTTTATGAAGCAGTGATCAGCGGTGATCCCGAGGATCACCGCTGATCACAGTCCATAAACAGTTTATGAAACAGAGATAATCGGGGGAGAACATGTTTGAACTTGTTCTCCCGCCGATTATCTCTACACACGGAGAATCCCCATGAATGACACAGTAACGGCCAGTTTATGAAGCGGTGATCTCACCGCTTCACTGGCGATCTGTGTCAGAATTCACACTCCCAGGTTCACCAGCTCAGAGGTGGTGAATCGGGGAGTGAAGAGGGAATGTGGGGGGATCTGAGGGGGAAGGAGGAAGTTTTTTAACTTCCTTATGCCTCGTTCAGACCCCCCAACACTGTAAGCATGTCCCCCTGTCATATTTATGTGTATACATATTTATACATATATACATATAATGTGTATATGTATATATATATCATGTGTGTGTATATACATGTATATATAGTGTGTGTGTGTGTATACATATGTGTATAATGTAGGGGGACACATTATTTTATTAACATTAATCCACGCGCCGTTGAGCGGTGATAATTTATCACTGCTTGATAAACTGACATCTGGTGCTGTAATCTCGTAAAGTCTCACGAGATTCCAGTATCAGGGGCCGTTCTCCACTATTTGAAGCATTTGTAGATCTCTTCACTCCTCCAAAGGTGAAGTGATCTACACCGCTTCATAAACAGGCACACAGAGGAGAAGATTCTTCACTGTGAATGCCGGAGAATGAAGCAGTGAATAGATTTCACTGCTTCATAAACGGACACCTAAGCGTGTTCAAGAAAATTCCACCAATAATGTTTGGAAATGTGTAGTCCATTGGTATGTAGCAGTAATTGCTTATTGTGGTTTATCACCAGTTTATAGTCACAGCCTGCAAACAAACATACAGTAGCTATAAATTATGTCACTTTTAATTATACAATGAATATTAATAATTTGAATAAGTGATGTCAATTTCCTGAAGCTTTGCTTTAGAATACCACAAAACCTGCTTAAATACAAGGTAATACAATTAATAAAATGCAATGCAATATAGGTCTCTATGGGGTAATTGTAAAGTTCCAAGCTACATTTTTTAAATCTTGAACATTCTCCAAAATTATACAGATATGTAATTACACATTAAATACTAGATAATAAAAATGTATTACATCTTTTTTAAAGACTAACTGTATTTTAATCTAAAATGGACCACATTTATAACAAAAAGCATTACAACAAAGATTGTATAATAAAACAAACTGGATTCACAAGCTGTTTAATTTAAAAATGATGATCAGATTCCCACAGTTTAGAATGCTATAAATATTAAAGTAGCCCATAAACATGAATTTTGTGGACGATTTTGTAATGTCCATTGCTAACATGCAACACCCTTACTAATTGCTCTCAAAATAGTTATTGAAAAAGGTTGGATTTTTTCTTGTGTTGGGGCTTTCACCATTTATCTTTAATTCTAACATGTTTTATTTTATGCAAAAAAACATAAACTGTTATAACTGCACAAGAAGTAACAGTATATGTACCTTTACTATGTCTCCAGAATGTTCTTCCATTCAGGAGAAATTTGCCCCTGAATTCAGCTGGAAAACTGACAATTCCAGGATTGTAGATTTTTTTTCAGTCCCTGACAATGCTCACTGATTCCTCAAACTGACCTCCACATTGTTACAGGGCATAGTAGTAATGAGGAGGTTGGTGGGAGGAACCAGTGAAAAAAAGGGGGACCAAAAAGATCAAAACTCTTGGAAGCATTTGTTTTCCAGTAGACCTCAAAGGAGGATTTTTTTTAATGAAAAAGTTTTCTGATGATGTGCGAAAGGTATTGAGCCTCTATTTATACAGGTATAGAGGTTTCAGATTTGTTTTATGACTGAGTCACTTTAAAACAAGCAGATTTTGGATGAAATACATATGCAATATTATGGGTCTTTTTTGTTAGATGTACAGGGATGTTCAGAATCTGTTTCATAACATCATTTTAAAGAGCACCATTCCAAATATTTCCATCATAACTAAGGTGTTTTCAAGTCAAAATTACACATTAATGTGTACACAGAGAACATTGAGCAATTGTAGTGTTTGTATAACCAGGGGTTACCCCCACTGAACCCCTAGTAAAGAAAAAATCGGACTATCTAGGTACCCAAAGAGTCACACAAATTGTGTAATAAAATTTCTTTTTTACATTTTTTTAATACAAAATTGGTTAAAAAGAGGGACACAAATCCAAAAATGAGTAATTATTGAGCATTTTGGTTTTCAATCAAGCATTGCTGTAGTGTCCCAGTGCACTCCACTTCTGTTAATCTGGTTATTTTTTAAAGCAATTGCTTAGAATGTTGGGACACTGCTGGTTCTTTTCTATCTCAAACATGGAAAAAGCCAGGTGGGAAAGAGCGTCCGTGCTGATTTAATTACACAGCACAGACATCAGGAAGTACTGAGGGAATGTTCTGATTTTACCACAGTTTCATAATGTGCTGGAAAGAATTAGAGGCTCGCTGACTGATTTTATTGATGACTGTATTTGCTCTTAAAGAGCATTCTAGACATAGCATTTAAGTTTTTAAAACTGATGCTTACGCAGTGATAAAATAGCTTAGCAGCATGGCAGGTGTTAACATGGCATTATTCAGAAAAGGAATAAAATGAAACCTCAGTAGCTCTATTTACACTTTTCTTAGCAGAATGCAAACACAGAGAAAAATACTACTGTAATAATATATTAAAGCTGAACTCTAGGCAGACAGAAAACACAAGTTAATGTAACTCTGTAATCATTAAAACATTATCAGATTTTTTATTATTTTTTTTTACTGTAAGCACTATTAGTACTTGAATTTAACCTGGCATCAGTACAAAGAGTCACTCAGTTAATTAATGTGTTGACAAGAAGCGTGCTGGTAGTAAGCGAAAGAGGAGTGATGAAGAGATGAGCTAATACTTATTTTCTTTTCACTGTACAATTACAGGCTGGGAAGGTCCAGGATGACATGGGCTCATAGGAATTGGGTTGAATAATGTTGGACATCAAACTGAGGGCATTCTGTATTAGGTGGAGGTAATCTCAGAATTGAAAGTGAATATTACAGAAAAGGATGGTTTTATTTATTTTATTTTAGTAGGTTATTATTTTAATCTCATTTTTGTCTAGCATTCTGCTTCAAATGACCTATCATATATAACTACAAATAAACTAAACTTCAAACAGAGGCAAACATTGTTTTTTTACTCTGTCCTACATATAAAACCTATTTGAGTAATAATGATGGAAAGAACTATAGCGCTGCCTGTTTCTACCAGATGTGGAGGGGGGGGGGGAGTCACTAGTAAGTTCAGGTAAATGGGCAAAGTTTATAATAAACAGGTGCCAAAAACGAGTAAAGATGGTGCTGCTTCTCAAATACAGGTCCTGCATACCCTAATGCACAAATGGAAAGTAGACATAAAGAGGGTGCACCCATCTAAATGTAGGCTGTTAGAAGAAAAAAGCAAACACAAATGTCATGCACTCACTGCATATGATGTAGGATAGGCATGTCAAGTGGTGTAGAAGATTTCCAGGATGCTGGTTTTAGCTTACAGAGTTTGACAGGCAAGCAGCCAGACTGTGTACAAGCGGCTGGTAACTGCAGAGATCATCAGGAAAGCAACTGGAGAGTGATGCTGGAAATGTCAGACTGTGCCATGGAGCACAAGTCATCTCCCATGGCTGGGTGTCTTAGAGACGGCTTGCGCTCCACGCCACAGCCTGACAGTTCCGGCATCACTCGCCAGCTGCTTGCCTGACAATCTCTGCAGTTACCAGCTGCTTGCCTGCCAATCTCTGTGCTGATTGCTTGCCAAACTCTGCAAGGTGAAAGCAATATGCTGAAGACCTTCTACACCGCTTGACATGCCTATCCTACATCATATGCAGTGAGTGCAATACTTTTGTGTTTGATCTTCTCATCTAACAGCCTACATTTAGATGGGTGTGCCCTCTTTTTGTCTACTTTCTATTTGAGTAATAATCCATTTATGGCAATACAGCATGGTAATGGACAAACAAATTGAATTGGTTGGCACTGTAAATCAAATCTATTTTTCAACTTTGCCAACCTGGTACTTAATATTCAGAGCAAGGAGTTGGCTATTAAAATGGCATACAAAGTGACAAAAGATTAAGCCTTTGAATCGCTGATTATGGATTCAAAAAACAAAATAAAACTTTTTATATTATACATTACTGCTGCATTTACATTTTTCTGAATTGCCATAAAATGAAATTTAGAATGTGAAGTATTGTACACCTGAATATTTTTAAACCTATGACATGAGAGTCCTCATTTACATTGCATAATTACTTCTGACATAGTCCCCTGACTTATATTTGACCTTTGCAATAGTAATTTACCATTATGGTATAGATAGAAATATGAACATTCTGTTCTAGAATGCTCTACTCTATCTAGCAAGGCAATCAGTTTTCCTGAAGCAGGACCAGTGGGTTAGAAATACATTGTTCGCCATTTATATTGTTGAATAAAATACAACCTATTTTGTTATATGTACAGTAATCTAAAAAGGAAGCTTGTGATTTAATATAAACTTGTCTTGCTTAGGACCCCTGATAAAAATGATCCTAGCATCCTTTCCCCCAGATGCACACTTACTAATCCGATGGTCTCTGTCTTATGTAATAATTATAGCTTGCAAAAGAAATGTTCTTACCACTGGACACATTTGCATAGTGGATACTCAAATACATATGTATATATCATACACCCAAACATACTTAGCTTTTAAAATTAATTATTTTGATTATTAAAAAGACAAAGACTGTAATAACATATTATTTTATATTGTAATTTTTATTAACCACATGCTGACCGCCCGCTGTCATTTGGCGGCAGCAGAATGGCTCCTCTGCGCAAATCGTCGTAGCTGTACGGCTGCCACTTTAAGGGGCATAAGGGGAGCATGCCACCACGTCACTGAGGAGCCAATGCGCATGCCCGGCAGCCACTATGTCTGCCGGGCACCCGTGATCACTCGTGACAGAGCAGGAACATGGATCTGGGTGTGTAAACACCCAAATCCATGTCCTGTCAGTGGAGAGGAGAGTAATGGATAAGTGTTCTGAACAGCCATGAAGAGAGTAAGGTAAGCGTATGCAGAATAAATGGAAAGCTGTTTTATTTTTGAAAAAGAAGTACATTAATGCTATATTGGTACATAGGGAAGCTAGAATAATAAAAAAAATGCCTTTAAGGTTTGAAATGTACGTACACACAAAAAAGACAATCCAAAGCACCTAATTATAATTTATTTTGTAATGTTTATCAACAATTGGTTGTTATGGGTTACTGCACTTAACAAGTATTATTTTTTGTTGAATATGGCCAAACGTTACTCTAGGATAATGATTCTTTTGTAAAAGGTATTTTTAAAATTGAGTTGATGAAAGTGGTAATATATTATGAAGGTCATATTAACATAGGTCAAATAATTTGGGAGTGGAGGAAAGGTTCAGAATTTCACAATTACAGCTAATAGTATTGTAAAAATCCAGGAAAAAAAATCTATATTTATACTGTGTGTATATATATATATATATATATATATATATATATTTGAGATGCTTTTGTCAAATCTTTCTTTCACAAGGGGAAAGATTTATTACATGGTTGTTCTCAATAAGGATACTTCTCAGTAAATAGTTGATCTCATTTTAGATTAAGATTTTAATTCCACCACTTCAAGTAACCTGGCTTGGGAAAAACCTTGGATGTTATTAACTAAGAGTAAAGTTATATTAACCGTGGACTCTATATACTGAAGAAAATTAACTGACCTGTGAACAAATTGAATAATGGATGTAACACATTACACTACTTAGATAATGCTGTCACAGAACTAGTAATGCCTTAAGCTTAAGAAAAGCTCACCTAGATTGTATTTATATATTGCAATTACAGTAGAGTATAACAAAATATTATAATGCACATTTTCAGTAGTTTCATAACATACATATTGTGAGAATTATGTTCCTTGTAATAGAAAATGTGTTTATAGTCCTTATGTGGTAAAATTATTTGCAAAAACTAAGATTAAAATGGAGGAGGTACTTTAATTCAATGTTGATGATACGCACTATTCACCAATGTTTCATCAGCATACACATCATTTGCACTCTGATGAATGCATGAATGTCACTGAAACATTGATGAATAAAGCTAATTAGTACTGCCTCTACTTTGTTCATGTTACTGTTTGAAGCCTGCAATCAGCAGTTCACCAAGTCATCAGCTATTTAAATCTGCTTTAAGGAATGACTCCAGATGTTTTTTTTTTTGTTTTTTATATTGTAAAGAATAATATTAACATCTATTAGTATTTATTGTGATCTTTGTTCCCATTGGGACAATCCACATTAACCGCCTATCCTAGTGACGGGGTACACCTGTTCTAGTGAAATCTGTTATGTGTGCATTCATATCAAAATCACCACCTATTTTGCCATAGGGTAAGTAATGCTGAACTGACACTGCATGTGTAAACTGATTTATTAACATGTGAAGTTCTGTGGAGAGGTTTTGGGCCAGATTTGTTTTAAGGATAATTGTATTTTAAATATTAATTGAATCTTTTGACTATATAAGCTAAATGCATTTCAGGTGAATCTAAACAAAAGGAATGCCTATTCTTACAGTTTGTTTACTTTCCAAGTATGCTATAGAACAGTGGTTCTCAACTCCAGTCCTCGAGACCCACCAACAGGCCAGATTTTAAGTATTACCTTGGGGAGTTGCAGACTAGAATACTGCAATCACTGAGCAGCAAGTGATATCACCTGTGATGTATTTCAGCTATCTTGCAAACCTGGCCTGTTGGTGGGTCCTGAGGACTGGAGTTGAGAACCACTGCTATAGAAAAAAAGTGAGCCCCCAGCTAGCAGTTGCAGAGTAGGATCCTTGCAGTCTGTAGCGAAGTTGTGCAATGGTCTGATTTTCCCCCTAGAGAGTTAAACCTATAGCTCTGCAATCAGCAAAGCTAATGCTTCCAGCTGATTGGGAATCTCAAGCTCTGACTCACGCAGCTGGTGCTTCAGACCTCTCTAAAGAGATCAGTGCTTGCCCACAGAGATTGAAGGCCCCCTTTTCACCATGGTGGAAGGAGACAAGCTCTTCTACTCAAGTTGTGGCTGCTTTTTAACTATGCCAGCAGCTGTATTCACATATGTGGCAGCTAGGGTTGCCACCTCATCCCTTTAAACCTGATCGCATATGAATTGCACAGGTTATTTAGGCTGATTTAATCCAGATAAGGCACCACATGAGTTTATTTACTACCTTAATCAGCTACAGAACCTGTGTAATTGATATGTGTTTGGTTTTAACGGGATGAGGTACAGTAGCAACCCTAGTGGAAGCACAGAGGTGGCTGTTCTGCCACATATATGAGTACACTCGGAGCTGCAGCTTTGTGCTGGCAGTACACTAGCTCAGCTCCCCCAGAACTGTGATCAAGCTGTCATTGACATCTCCCGGTCACTATTTTCAGTTGGGAACTGGAAGCACAGGCTTCTGATCATGTGACAGCTAATCACAGTGATCACGTGATTGGGAAACTTAGGCTAAGCCTGGCGGTGGGCAGGAACACAAACTGTAAGACCTGGAATGAATGTAGATGACTTAGATTGACAGTATAACTGTGCTTAAAGAAAAAGTATTTTTGTCCAGCCCCTTTTTGTCCAGCCCCTTAATATAATTAACTCTTGCCTGCCCCAGATGCATGATGGCAGCTGTAGCCTTCAGTAATCTTTAACAATCTCCATGATCTTCTTGTTACTCTCTATGCCTGCGAAGTTGATCCCTACAGACATCTACAGTATAGGGTTGTCTCAGTTGAGCATGTCCTATATCTGGAGAGGGCCCCTTAGAAGTTTATGCAACCATATAGATAGTAAAGATTACTTTTGTTTTCCCTTATATACAGTATATTTAGTTTTATATCTAGATCCCTTACAAAAATAGATAGTTAAAAACATGTTCTAAATATATAAAAGATATGAACATGTGATTTTTTGAAAATTTGTTGTAGTAGAGCGGATGACTGTTAGATCATGCTTTCAGATGGAACATATTAGATTCATGCATAATATAGATGGTATAGAAATAAGTATTTTACTAAATGCATATGATTTTACATACCACTATTATAAGTGCATGGCAGGTTAAGGCATATTGTTTTTGAAGCATAATAGTGTTTCTAGCAGGATAATTTATTCAAACTCTAATGACATCAGCTATATAAAATAAAACAGAGGAATTGGGTCTTCAACTGTAGCATGTGGAGTATGCTGTGTAATTACTACCTTTTTCTTTAATTCAAAGATTAAAAGAGAACTACGTTCTGTTTTTAGATAATGAAAGACAATATGAACAATACTGCAAGAGATTTGGTCAAAATGCCAAGTGCTCATTAAGTGCAAAGCAAATTTGAATGTTTCACTGGCAATACAGTACATTTTATTTTGCTGTGTAGAACAAATGAAAGTGAAATGAAAGAGAATGGGCTTTTTAAGTATATGCTCAAAATGACACCTAAAAGATAGTTTCATCAGTATAACAATAATACTGAGAATAATTTAGGTGGTGCCTACTGTATATCAAATGACAATACGTATTCTGTAAATGCTTGCTCTTTAGCCGTGCAAATGCTTTAACCCCCTCATGACCAAGGCAATTAAAGCTTTTTTTTAGCAAACCAACTTTTTGAAATTTGGTAGGTGTTTTGTTTGCTTAACAATAACTTTGTAACTCCTTTGCAAACTCAATATAGGGTGTTTAAAACCTATGATAATTATGCTTGGGGGACCATGTGTTCCTGTTTAAGTCCTAACATTTGTTATATAATTAACACCACTGTAGATATTTTTCCTACTTAACATGATTACAAGGACCCCATACCTCTTTAACTTTTGATACAGTATATATCCTGTAGGTATGGTATAAAAAATTAGATTTTAAAGGGTCATGCTTCAGCTGTAAATCACTGAGGATTTGAAATCCCTATAACACAACCCGATCCATAAAAGTATATACTTCTGGGTATTAACAGAGCAGTATATTGTAAAACCAACAAATCTCTGTAATGTAGAAATTTTACAAGAAGCTATTACCAAAAAGGGACATTTTATTTCACTTAACTCAGAGCAGATTATTTTACATGTACATCATACTTTTGAGAAAAATACCCTTTCTCCCAAATTATTTGGATTTTTTTACATATAAATTTCACATGTGGAATCATGAGCATCCTACGGGACCTATAGCAAATTATATCCTTTGCTGAAATATTTTCATGGCCCATTTTCCACCATAATGTCTTTGCAGTGACTCAATCCAACATATCAAAATCTGGAAAAGAAAAACACTGATAAAAGAAGACACCTGCAGTACTTATTAAATGTAATTCTGACACTTTTTAAAATTCTTTTTAGTAATGAATTTTCATTTTAACATTCTTTAACTAGCTTGCCATTTTGATGGTATTTTTATTTTCAAAATATATCATTGTGGATGCCTGTGTTAATGGGATTCATTTTAAATTGGTTGTAAACCCTCACGTATACCTAGTGAAGTGAACAGCCTCAGATGATATGCATAGAGTAAACAAATCCTTCTGCGTAGGTTTTACTTGTTTATCTGCAGTCTTCTCTTCCCTACACCCCTTAAAAGGGACAGATTGTGTCAAAAATCTTTCTTCATCTGTCAGGAGCACAGAGAAGAGGTTGCACTTACAGGGTGTGTGAGAGCTGATTGGAGGAAATGACCCCCACACACACAAACAGCAGAAGAACTGTGTTCTGAATAGACAAACTCTGCTCTGAGCTCTCCCCTGACACAAATTTTATCTCATGTGTCGGGAAAACTTCTCAGAAGTGACTCATGCTGATGACAGAGGAACAAAGCACCAGAAAGAAACAACACTTAGAACTTTGGCGAGAGATAAGTAAACACTACAGATACATGTGCTTTGCTCAGATTCCGTGACTGAGGTTTACAACCACTTTAAAGTGTGTCTGTGGCTATAAAATTTAGTTTTGAATAGAGTGAGGAACAGTTTGAACCCCATCAGGTATTTTTTTGTTGCCTTCTATGGACCTGCTTATGAGATATTCCTATAGAAAGAGCAGTACAGTGCATAAATTAAATAAAATAAACAAAGCTAAAAAGTCCAATAAACAAGATGCATGGGACATCTGTTTCATCCACGCTTTCATCCTTAGCACTGGGGCACAGTGCATTATATTGTGAGTGTTTTCGCTTATTTTAATAAATCATCTTGAGTGTTATTCAGAGAGCACTAGATTCTTTCCATTTTTTACATGTGAATACTGCCTGTGTGTCCGCTATTAAAGCTGCTGTTGCTGATGCCTGACCGTGCATATATCTCTTCCTGTCATTATCCCTGTGAGGGAACGGCTGTTTTGACCTGACTGATTTACTCAGGGGTCCATCTATTGAGGTGAGCGGCCAGTATCACCGAAGGTGGAGGTCCACGTTTGTCACCATAGTCACCCTGCATTTTTCTCATGTCACTTGTATCACTGGAGGAATCACTGGACTTTTCCTGCATCTTGTTTATTGGACTTTTTAGCTTTGTTTATTTTATGGGATTTTTATTATTTATTCAATTTTATGGGATTTGATAAATTTACCCTCAGTATCACAGCTGCTTTTGGTTAGGGTTTGTGGTCTGCGCTGGTTGATTTTGCTTACACTTGTGAGATATTCCTACCTGGTGACAATGCCAGTACATGAATTGAAAGGAAATGTCTCTTTCAAAGTGCATGTGCCACATTTACATGACCTAGAAAGAGGAATGGGGTTGGCCCTGATTATGTGAAAGATAAATTGGCTGGGTTCTCAGTTAGGCATCCTTCCATCTGTGATACCCTAATGGAGATTAAAATAAATCTAATGCCAAAAAACAAACCCAGACTAGTTTTTAGATGTGGTGGCTGCATTTGTTTGCTTTTCAGGCTTTTTCCCTTTATTTTACCTGATTATCCCACAAATAAAACATTTACTGTCCCTGGGTGGCTTTGCTCACTCACTACACTGTATCTATGGAGGGGGACATGGATGCCCCCCAGGCAGCACTACAACAAATACGTCTCCCTTTATTCATCTCCTTTACATGGGGGATGGGAGATTAGTAGTTTACATAATAAAGACAGCATTATTTGCAGTTCAGCTCACATGAAGTGGCAAGAACACTTAATTTCTGGTAAGATCAACAGGTATTTTCTATACTTGCTGAAAATGTTCTGTGCCTAAAAAAACAATACAGCCACTATGTGTAAGGACTCTTACACTGCAAGATGTTAGATTTTTGTCCTTGAGTTTAGACATCCTCTAACAAAGATTGAAAAACTTTCAGCAGGAAAGAGAGGAAACACAACATTGCAGAGCGAAAGCATGTTACTTTCCACGTAATTATAATACTCAGCTAAATATGGTTGTGGATCACATATTCAGGGACCGAATAAGCTGCTGAGCTGCAGCTTGCTTGTTACAGAGTACTTGACTGAAAACAGGGGAAATTTGTCATAATACCAAGTGTTCTCTGATTACTATGAGCCCCATGATTGGGCAACCATAACTGAGAAATAAATAGGGAGGTTGATCCAGGGCTTCTAGTAGTCTCCCCTTGAAGCCCAGTGTTCCCATCACACACACACAGCTACAATAAAACAAAATATTTCTTCTTGCTATATACAACTTGCTAGGGGATGGTAAAATAATGCAGGTAGAAATTGAATGAGGTACCTAAGACAATTAAAGATTTTTGCACAATCCTAAAGTGGCTACAGGCATATTAACCTGTTTATTCGATAATCTGCTTACAATGATAATCTTGCATAAGAATATAATATAGCTTGCATATAAAATGCATAAACACATTTTTTATTGTTATGCATATGTTAATCATATGTAGACTTTCTTTTGATCACTTTTAACAGTTGTTTTGAGACAGAAGCAAAGCTGAAATAATCAGACAGATTGAAAATGTTTCTTTGGCTTTCGATATGGCTACAGCTCATGTGGCATAATTGAACTAAATTAAATATACAGTATGTTTTATACATTTTACGTTTTTAGAGAATAAAAACTGATGGAAAGAACATTTGATCAAAACAAACATAAAATTCATTATTTGGATTAAATAAAAAAAAAGTGCAAAGTTATGTGACACCATCAAAAGAGAATAGTTGCATATATGATTGAAATTCCAGCTAAAGCTATAATTGCCAATACAAATTAATCATGTATTACCAGTTTAGGAAAGTTTAGGTAATCTGTACAAATACCTGACAACAAAACATGAATGCTCTCAACAGATAATCCCAGAATACCAAAATTATAAGAAAGTTGGATTACAAATACCTGACAACAAAACATGGATGCTCTCAACAGATAATCCCAGAATACCAAAATTATAAGAAAGTTAGATTGCAAATGTTGAGGTTTATCCTTGTTTACTTTCTATATGTGTATAAATTAGTTTGTTCTGATTAAAAAGGGAAGAGATGGGGATTTATTTTTTTTCTTTCAAAATATTACATATTTTAATGGAAGGCCTGAACATTTCCAGGCAAGCAACCATCACCTAAAATCTAAAGGTTTAACCATTTTGTTGCCAACAACATAGGGCATACACTGTAACAGAACTGCTTCCTGATGGCTAATTTAATATGCATTTGTTAGCTGCATTTTCCTCTCTGCTATAAGCTCATGGACACTTCAGTGACCATGATCTTTTATCAGAATGGTCCTTCTGACTGTCTTGATTAAAGGAATAGCTGTCTGATAAGTCACTGATCATAGGAATCCTTTCAAAAAGTGACTCCCTTTCCCTCAGTGGCTACTGCCCCTCTGCTGACACAGATCCTCTCCACTGGGCCCAGAAAACTAAACCATGTGTCCCCTGCACAGTCTGATCCCCTCTTTGTGCTCTCTGATCCTCCCTTGCTTCTCTTCCCCTGTCAATACCAGGGGAAAATCCAGAGACAGGAGGAAATCGGAAACATAATTTCACTAATGTCCTCCCCAGAAGTATTAAGAAATTAAAAATGTAAAATTAAACAAATAAAAAATGCTAAAAATATATCATTTGTACAGTACATAACATTGCACATATTACTGTAGTGCACAAAAATACTGGTTGTTCTTCCTGGTGCATTGCAGTTCTGTTCATGTTAATAGCACCTCGACGAGCCTTGCTAACACATGTGTGTTGCAGTGCATTGCAACCTATCATGCATTGTGGTGCGCTGGGTTTTGAAAATAAAATTGCATACCACACCTTTTTGGTGCAATTTATGTGCATTTGGCAGCCCATTCAAATGAATGGGCTGCCTTACAGCAATGAACATTGATGCATGTAAAAACTCACACCATTGCAGCAATGCATGCTAATGCATGTAGAAACTCACACAATTGTGTGTGCATGTGAAACCACCCTCCAGATTCATAGCATTAGTTGCTCATTTTGCATATGTTCAATTGTCATTGTTTCACAAAAGAACACAATATACCATTTACAAATCTTTGTTATTTGTTACTGAACACAGTTTGTTTTTTGTTTAGTAGTAATGTTCTGTTGGTGAGCAATGGTAATGATTTTATAGCACCAACTTTTTATTCTGCTGGTCCTGTGCTTTCAGAAAATGTATGGTTTGGGGGACCTTTTGCAGACTCAGAAACCTGTAAGTGAAAAATAAAAAGTGAAATATTGCAAAAATGGTCTGGCCACCTGAGGTTAAAAGTGAAATGCATATTCTGGCAGTAAAAGGTTTGAAAGTAAATGTGTTTTATGACAAAAAAATGCTCTGCTTTGTTGGCTTTATTTTTTTTTTTTTTACACACCGTTACATGTGATTGGGTGTTAAAAGGTCACACAAGTTTTCTTCACTCTATTTCTCCTCAGTTTCGATTTTAATCTAATTTTACACTTATATAAGAGCACCCCCTACCCCCAGTCCTCCTCTCAGATTTACTCTTACCTGTCCCTGATCCAACAAGATTTAGGGTGCTCTGATATTAGTGAAACTGCACCAAATGTGCAGGTTCTATGAATTTGGTGAATAAGGTGAACATGTATTCACTTCAATAAATCAGTCATCAACAGATGGACTTCAGTACAACTATCCTGCCCATAGATGGATTGAAATTCAGCTGGTTCCTGCTGAACTGGCCAAATTTTGATCTGTCTATGGCCAGCTTTAGACATACCTTATTTACTAACAATGGCTTTGCAAAGTGTATATTCTCTTTGCTAAGTGAACAACCTCTACTACATTTATTAAATTAACCCTAATATGTCAGTGTTATGTTAATGCAGTAATTCCCCAAAGCTGTTTGTCCACATTGTTTCCAGTATTGATGAACTGATTGATTCTCAAATCAGACAAAATTGGCCAATTGCAGCCTTTTTTTGCTGATTCATTGAAATCTGCAGAGAATCATTCAATCTGGAAATAATGATTA
This sequence comes from Lithobates clamitans, assembly GCA_037952925.1. Taxonomy (NCBI): domain Eukaryota; kingdom Metazoa; phylum Chordata; class Amphibia; order Anura; family Ranidae; genus Lithobates; species Lithobates clamitans. The sequence continues at coordinate 1,098,894 of JBBGZY010000903.1, read as the reverse complement.
CCTGAATAAAGTTTATTTGCTTGTTAGAAATATCTGCATGCAAATATGCAGGTGCATCAAAGATAGGAGAATATGCAGTGGTGCTGATTTTATTATCACTAATTCAAAACCAGTGCAAAAAACAGCTGTTAACAACATAAAAAATAATAAAACAACAGCCATATACCTGGTGTTTGTACAGTTCTTTAAAGTGGTTGTAAACTCCCATACATGAATTATACCTATAGGTAAGCCTATACGGCTTACAGTACCTATAGTTACTGTAAATAAATATCTCCTAAATGTGCACCATTTAGAAGATGTTTACTGTATATGTAGCTGATGATGTCATCGGCGCATGCGCTCTGAAGGAACGGCCACCCATGCCATTTTTTCAGAGCCTGTGCTGTAACTGGCGGCTCCCATGTGCATGCACGGGAGTGACAGGCCAGTCACACAGCCAGAGTCTGGGGACCGGGAAGGAAGATGGATGAAGGTGGATGTGGCCTCCAGCAGTGACAACGCATCAGTGGAGGGCTTCGTTTGCTGGTGAGTTTCACATAGTGTGCTAGTATGCAAGGTATTATGGCTTTACTTTGCAGGTCAGGAAAAAAAATAACCGTGCAGTTTACATCCTCTTTAAGAATGGCATTTCTAGACAAATTGATTCTAATGCTAAGAGTTGTGCAAATAGCATATTAATGGGCATTCAACATATACACTTGCTGCCTACTTACAGCATAGATCTAAATTCTCTACTCTGATTTCCATGTATATATCTGTAAAAGGATATATTTTCAGGCAGCTAAATGTCAATGACTTATTTAAGTGCTTGTTGAGATGTTATACACAGGGTAAGAGGATTACAGTGTTTCTATTTGCTTATTTGTCTATGTGCATGTTTGCTTTATAAACTGAATATGATTCCATCTCTGTTTGCTCAGTAAATGGCTTTCAATGGTTTTTCATTAAAGTCGACAAAAGTACAAGTAAAATATTTTGATGTTAACATACAGTAGATTTTTGGTTAGACCTTTTTCCAGTAACTAACATAAACTGCAGAATAAAATTCTCTTAAAAGCCTTAAAGTAAAAAAGTAGCTCATACATAAATGTAGAGAGCTATAAAAATATAATACAGCCTAACTAGAAACTTTGTACTGCAGATTTCTGATTGAAATAGATGTGTAGAAGTAGTGTCATTTGAAAGCAGATACTCTAATAGATGCAAATTGTTATATTTAATGAAACAAATGAAAGTGTTAAACTTAGAAGTTAGAACCATTTAGTCTGTGACGGGTAATTAGATCGTATCAGAGATAAATAATTTAAGCAGAAACCCGATTGCAGGCACATATTACGTACGCGTGTGACATCATGCAACTCCAGATATAGATCAACACAGCTGGAGATGCTCATTATGCAATGTTGAATGCAGCCAACACAAAGAATATGTCACAGGGAGAAAAAGATACAATGACAGAACTAATTAATTAAAACAAAAAGGGGGAGAGCAGAATGGTATTAAATATACAAACTCTTTGCTAGCATTTGCATTATAGGAGATGCACTCTGTCATTAAGTTAAGTGAATTTCCATTATAATAGTTGGTGTTCCTTTTTTTCAGTCAATCATTTTTATAATGCATCTTTGTGTTATAGTTAGGTACCTGAATGTTGAATGGGTTGCAGATAACATCAAAATACAACAAAAAAACAATCTGGAAACACATTTTGTGTATGCATTGTATTGGATTATGCATGTATACATTTTTATAAATGCACCATATTTACACTCTCAAAAGAGCTAACTGAATTGCAAAGAACAGATCAAATTTGCAGTCATAAGCAGTATTTAAAGTTTGTGGACTTTATAAAACTGGATTCTGGCTGCCATGTAATTGTCACAATTCAGAAACAGAAAACACATTGCTGTACTGGTTGACTTCTAAAATTAACTTAATATTTACATTGCATGCACTTAAATACATGTCTCCAGTGTGATGGCTATTCATAATATAGATCAGTGCACTGCACAGGCTGATTTGCTCAGTGAACTGGTAAAATGATCCAAATGACCCCTTACAAGTTAAGATTTCTAAAGCAGAGTAGCAGCAGGACATCATGAATTAGGAAGTCATGCTCTCTGCCTCTAGTCATCCAGCATCATTCAACCACGGCACTGCTTAAAAAGATGCAGTATGCTTATGACCAAAAGAGAGAACACCTAGGTGTAAGAAGCCCATATATTCTATAGGGAGGGTTCTTTTTACCACTGTCTACCAGTTCACCAACTCGCTGGGTAAGTTAAATATTCACCCTGTAGAGCCAGTAATGTATTTTACTCTACCATATCAACAACATTATTTTTTTCTAAATTCTTCTGCTCGTGACTGGCTATGGAAATTAAAAACACACTTTGCTAAGTGAAAATTCTCTACTACATTATTAATTCAGTCTCAGCCTGGAACACACCTCCGGCAATGGTCCCCTGGCCCCTTCTCCCTTTTTTCAGTCCACCATGGTAGGTGATATAACTGAAACTTCTACTCTCCATTAATGGTGTAATCCTGATTGGACTTACAGTACTAGCCCAATACTGTTACAGCAGAAGTCATGGAACATCTGAAAATATCAGGATGCAGTAATGTACGGACTTATACCTTCACATGTTACTCACTGGAACAGCTGAGCTGCTTCCCTTAAGTGGCTGATCAGGTGTGTGCTATATGAACTATCAGATTTGTAATCTACACCTTACAGTGGTCTTTACATGTACACCCCCTCACTTAAAAGCCAGCCTTTCTCATTATATGATTGACCACAGAAGGTTGTGCTCACTTCACTAGTGAGTGTTTGAATGCACTTAACACCCTGTATCCAGGCCATCAATGTACTGTTGAAGGATATACAGTCCACATATTGAGGAGCACCCTCTCAGTAGACCTGATATTAACCTTGTATGAACACTGCTGAACCTATGACACATGACTACTTATGCCAGTCAACCCTGTGCTTTTCCCATAATTTGGCCAAACACAACCATAGGATGGGCATTTCCTCTCTCTGGTCCACACACCTGTAGTGATTTCATCTTGTACCCAGTGCTCTTTAGAGCCCCTAAGATAAAGGGTATCATCCTTATCCACTGTCTTTACATCTATTGAACTCAAATCTGGATCCAGTGTTCCAACAAGTTTTCACACCAGGACATTACTGTCACTAGATGATTCAAAACCATTAACCTTCCATCAGAAAATAATCCAGTACCAGTCAGTTCACACCATAACAGCATCAGCTAGTGACTCCATTTCCCTGGGGGCATTCACATACTGATTGTCAGGAAATATCAACTGTTTTCTTCACACACATAAAGCAATGATTTTCGCATGACAACCCCATGTGAATGGTATTTGGCGTCCGGACTCTTTGTTTTTGTGCGTCCTCTTTGTCTTTTGTCAATTTTCACATTTCACATTGTAGTGTTTTAATCCTTGATTCAGTATATGTGAAGTTGCAATAGTATTGCTTTCCATACTGCGCATTTTTAGCTGGTACATTTTGAATTCAATAAATTGTGTACTTTTATAATTAGTCCCGTTTATGACCCATTGATGCCTTAGTAGCCACTTTTTTCCTGGGTAGTCTCTACCAGGGTTCTTCTGTGTATGCCCTGATTGGATATGTGCCTGGTGCCAGGAATTATCCTGATCAAAGAGATTTAACAAGCACGTTTGAATAATGACCATTTATGTGATGGCCTACTGGATCTACTAAGAGGCTCATCTATATGAGTGAGTGTGTGAAGATGGATTACATTTTTGAACTTTATTTTATACACACATTTTTGTCACTTTATATATTTTTTGAGACTTTATTTGGCTTTTATTTTATTTATTGTGTTGGTGTATCACTGTATCTCTAGTTTTATTGATTTAGCACTACTTTTTTGTATTGCTATTTCTTGCTGTTGATGTCAGGATTGCTTAAGTAGCTGCTTTATCATTTAAGTAGGAAGGCCAGTATGGTGGCCTGAATTTATGGGAGGAGCCCGGTGGGTACTTAAGCAGCCCGCTCACCTGTGGTGCTTGTCGGTTTCCTGTGCGCGATACACGTCACTAGGCCGACTATTCGATACACCAGCGTCCGCAAGTCCTTGCCTCGCAAAAACTCCGTATTCGATATCGTTCTCAAAACTTTCGAAGTCCGCGTTTTTTCGTTCGTAGTTTGTACCACGCGGCTGGCTTGGCTGTCGCAGGTAAGGTCCCGTCGGACTTTTCGTTTTCATATCGGGTCACTAAATTGTAATTTCAATTTTCGTTTCACTCGCTTTCTCATTAACTGCAATGTATATCGCATTTTTCGTTTCATGTCATGTCACTAAACCGTACTTTCAAATTCGTTACTCGCACTTCACTATTGCAATGTATATCGCTGTACTTTCGATATGTTACCATTTCGACAGCAGCGCGACGCAGACGTCGCTTCATTTCTAGCATGTCGGTGTTATAAAAAAAAAAAAAAAAAAAAAAAAAATATATGCATCAGTAAACAGCCATAGCAAGTCGCAATTTGCAAGTTATCGGGCCAAGTCAGTTCGATACCAATCATTTCTCATTTCTGAAACATTCTAGAACTCATTTCTGACATTTCAAATCATTTCAAACATTTCATTTCAGTCACCTACTGCGCTCCGATTCGAATCCTGTCGCATCAAAAAGATGCACCGATTCGTTCCGGTGTGCCCCAGTTATTTGGCCTCATTTCTATACATGCTCCAGAGTTACGTTATTGTCTGTCATTAGTACCTCTGTCATGCTTATCATTTCATTTTCACCTATCACGTTCCGACATGAATCCAGTCGCATGCTAAATGCACCGATTCGTCTCGGCGTGCCCCAGGACTGGCCTCATTTCTATACATGCTCCAGAGGTTCGTTTATCAGTCATTCATACCTCTGTCATGGTTATCATTTCATTTCCACCTATCACGTTCCGGCATGAATCCAGTCGCATGGCAATGCACCGATTCGTCTCGGCGTGCCCCAGGACTGGCCTCATTTCTATACATGCTCCAGAGTTACGTTTTCAGTCATTCATACCTCTGTCATGGTTATCATTTCATTTCCACCTATCACGTTCCGACATGAATCCAGTTGCATGGCAATGCACCGATTCGTCTCGACGTGCCCCAGGACTGGCCTCATTTCTATACATGCTCCAGAGTTACGTTTCAGTCATTCATACCTCTGTCATGGTTATCATTTCATTTCCACCTATCACGTTCCGGCATGAATCCAGTCGCATGGCAATGCACCGATTCGTCTCGGCGTGCCCCAGGACTGGCCTCATTTCTATACATGCTCCAGAGTTACGTTTTCAGTCATTCATACCTCTGTCATGGTTATCATTTCATTTCCACCTATCACGTTCCGACATGAATCCAGTTGCATGGCAATGCACCGATTCGTCTCGGCGTGCCCCAGGACTGGCCTCATTTCTATACATGCTCCAGAGTTACGTTTATCAGTCAATTGTATCTCTGTCATGGTTATCATTTCATTTTCATGTATCACGTTCCGACATGAATTTAGTCGCATGGAAAATGCACCAATTCGTCTCGGCGTGCCCCAGGATTGGCCTCATTTCTATACATGCTCCAGAGTTACGTTTATCAGTCAATTGTATCTCTGTCATGGTTATCATTTCATTTTCATGTATCACGTTCCGACAGGAATTTAGTCGCAAGGAAAATGCACCGATTCGTCTCGGCGTGCCCAGGATTGGCCACATTTCTGATACATGCTCCAGAAATCCGGATCATAGCTGAATCGCAGACACCAGGGATTGACCCGTATCTCTGTCATGCAATTTCTACCATTTCACTCCCACAACGCATCACCATTTCGAAACCAGTCGCATCTGAGGTGCACCGATTTGTCACGGCATGCTTCACTGGTTCCGATCGCATTTCATACCTTTACCAGAGCTCGGTTAGTTGCCAGTCGCTAACACGGCACAACCAATTCGAGCCGCGGTCAAAACAATCATTTCTCTCATTTTATTTAATACTGTACTCCTATTCGAATCCAGATGTATCAAACAAGCACCGATTCGTCCCAGGAGCACCAATATTTTCAGTTGCCCCATTTCAATACATGCTCCAGAGCTCGGTTCACGGTCGAACAAATCGTGACACGACCAGGCCGCACCTCTGTCATGCAGTTCATTCATTTCACAATCAAAGCAAACATTTCGAATCATTTCATTGTCACAAGATTGCAAGCATCATACAAATCATTGCTTCAAATTACTTAGCAATCCCTTCACGAATTGTCACCTTTTCATTTTTCCTCAAAAAAAAAAAAAAAAAAAAAAAAAAAAATCCATACCTATACCAAAGCTCGGTCGGTTGCCAGTCGCAAAACACGGCACAACCAATTCAAGCCTCGGTCAAGGTAAACATTTCTCTCATTTCATTTCATGCTGCGCTCCGATTCGAATCCAGATGCATCGAACAAGCACCGATTCGTCCCGGTGTGCACCAATGTTTCTTCTGTTGCCTCATTTCAGTACATGCTCCAGAGCCCGGTTCACGGTCGCGTCAGTCACGACACGACCAGGCCGGACCTTTTTGTCATGCAGTTCAGTCATTTCAAACATCAAGGCAAACATTTTCGAATCATTTCGTTCTCACAAAAAAAAAAAAAAAATATATACGAGCTCAAAAACAGGATATTCTCATCAGATCAAATCATGTCACAGGCCGGCAGCGAAGACTTCACGGCCCCTCCGTCGGCTTTCACACAGGCCTCATTTCACTACCTCACAGTACGTACGAAGTGGGAATATTCATTCAGCAGCCATCGACAAACAAACCATAGATCGGCTCTTACAAACAGAACTAGACCAAGAGTACGTTATAGGCCTTTCACTCAGCCCCCTTTCAGCACTTTGAGAGTCAGCCCTATTTGGGGGCTTGTCAAGAGCAAATTCACAGATAAATTACGTTTGGGGTACCACCTGTCTGCGCCTCATTCTTCCCACATCCCCAGTCTCAATTCCCTGATTCCCTCCGAAGAATTCTCCCTAAAATAGTCCTCCGTAGACATGACGATACAAGCAGTCATCAAAGCAGGTACAGGTGCCTGGCTTTCCAGAGCCGACATCTCGGATGCCTTTAGGCTCCTGCCTATCCGTCCATCCCTTTGGTGCTGGCATGGCGTCAAGTGGAAGGAGGCATATTGTTTGGCCACAGAACTGACGTTCGGTTCGAAAAGCAGCCCTTGGCTCTTCGACACATTCGCTCAGTCTCTTGCTTGGATACTGTTACACAAGGCTCAGTGACAAAAGTCATCCATTACCTGGACGACTTCCACTAATAGAACCTCCCAGCAAGCCCCCAGGAGACCTCGACAAACTCAGAGCGATATTCGGAAAACCCAATCCTCCCATCACCGAGCACAAAGTAGAAGGCCCAGCACATAACATCACCTTCTCGGGGCCAACTTAGACACCTGCGCTATGCAAGCCAGTCTCCCCCTCGACAAACTAACCCGCATTAAGGCGGTCCTTCACAAATTCACCCACATCAAGGGGTGTACCAAGAAGCAGTTGCAATCTCTCCTGGCAATGCTGAATTTCGCCATACGTATTATTCCACAAGGCCGCACCTTCGGGTCACGCCTGCGGAGATTCCTGCCAGAAACACAAGACCCCGATCAGATCTTAAATCTAGACTCCGCAGCAATAGCGGACCTATCTATGTGGGACGAATTCCGTCCTCCCGGAATGGCATATCCCTAATTATACCCATGGTTTCAGCCCTGTCACCCCAGGTGGTGACAGACGCTGCAGCCACCACAGGTTTCGCTGCAATTTTTGGCCATCATTGGTTTTCAGGACCCTGGCCTCAACAGATACTGTTGATACCCGGCTTTATTCAAAACATCTTCCCTCCTCGAACTCTATCCCATGGTGGCAGCTGCACAACTCTGGGATCACCATTGGACAGGGCAAACCGTAGTCTTCACCACCGACAATCAGGCCACGGCAGACATCAACAAAGACAGGTCCAATTCCCCAGCAGTCATGTCCTTCCTGCGCAGTTTGGTACAATTGTTCTTACAGCATCAGTTTAACATACACTGTGCATTATTCCAGGCAGACAAGTTAGCTGCTAACGCACTGCCACGTTCTAACTACACCTCCTTTTCAAACAGGTTCCCGGAGCCGATCCAGTGTCGGCCCCTATCCCTGCCTGGTCACAACTGACCTTGGACTAGTTTAACATTTACAAGGAGCAACGCAGCTCATCAATCGCTCACTCTCTCATAACACACTCAAAGCCTACCAGACAGCTTGAAAGGCGTTCAATAAATTTCTCATATCCTGCCGTAAAGGACCAATAGATGTCAAACAGGTACTGACCTTCATTTCATACTGCCACACTCAGCTGGCTTTATCTTACAATACCATTCGGCTACACCTAGCCGGCATATAACATTTCGTGACCCTGAAAGACCCCACAAAATCTTCACTGTTCTCATCACACGCTATACGAGCCATCCTAAGGGGCATCCAGAAACAACAACCAGTGATCAGTACTAAGCGCTTACCCATTACGGGGCCCATCTTCAGGGATATGTCGACTATTCTGGCTACTTCGCCATTCGGTCTGCTGCCCAGCACGGTCCTACAAGCAGCCATATAGTTGGCTTACTACGGGTTCACCTATAACCACCCCTCAGACCAAGTATTACGCAGACGGCACTTGCTTCGCCACCAAGACCATTTCATCCTTCACCTCGAGGTTTCTTAGACCCAGGAAACAGGCTCTGGAGTGGACATTCACCTCTACAGAACTAATAACAGCTGGTGTCCAGTCACCATATTTAACCGTCTCCTCTCACTCCTGCCTGAACAATCGGACACCAGTCCTCTTCTACCATTCCCAGTTAAACCCTTAAACGCATGTCACTTTGCAAAACACATAAGGATACTTCTCCGCAAATCTTCACCTTAAACCCAGTCAGTACTCCAGACACTCCTTCCGCATCGGAGCAGCCTCTGCGGCAACCCGCCGGGGGGTTCCGGACCGCGTCATTGGGGGGCTAGGCGGATGGAAGTCGGCCTGCGTCGCCCGGTATATACCCAGTCCTCGAGTGGAGATGGCACAGGCATTCTCCAAATTGGCTCAATGGATACTTGAAAACCAATATATATTATACCCCTACCTGAATGTTTTTGCCCCCTTATTTTGGCATACCGGCCATTAGACCAAGGCACACTTTCAGGTCCATTTCATATGGTAAGTCCACACTTCCAGGTCTATTTCCGATGGTAAGTCTTATCTTTATTATAAGTGTTATCTATGTCCATACCGGACATAGGGCTCCGACCATAAGTAGGAAGGCCAGTATGGTGGCCTGAATTTATGGGAGGAGCCCGGTGGGTACTTAAGCAGCCCGCTCACCTGTGGTGCTTGTCGGTTTCCTGTGCGCGATACCCACCCTCCCATCCCCATTTCAAGGCATTCATTTCATTTCATTCATTTCATCTCATTTCTCTCTACAGAATAATCATTTCTTAAAACCAGGGTATGCCCCCTTATTTTGGCATACCGGCCATTAGACCAAGGCACACTTTCAGGTCCATTTCATATGGTAAGTCCACACTTCCAGGTCTATTTCCGATGGTAAGTCTTATCTTTATTATAAGTGTTATCTATGTCCATACCGGACATAGGGCTCCGACCATAAGTATATATTAAGTACTGGTATATTCCCGATATAAAAAGAATGTGTATAAAGTCTACACTTAAAGTGTATTCAAACCCAAGACCTATAATGGTACATTTTTGCAGCTTACCAGTTATTAGATGTGGGGACTGTATTACTTTCCCTTTATCAGTATTTTCCTTTAGTTCTATCTGGTGATCCTGTCTATAACATCTTACTGTCCTAGGGTCACAACGCTCACTTTGAACTGTGTATATATAGGAAGTGGCAATGTCACCTGAAGACAAGCAGTGTGTTAGAACTACAGAATATTCCCTTCTCCTCTTTATACCATAGGTGAAAGGTGTTATGTCGTCCACAGAGAAAATCATGAACAATGCTAACTGATAACATGAAGCAGAGGCAGAGAGCACAAGATGTAACAAGCTCACTGGATTTCTGTCAGGATCAACAAGCATTTTGATTGCACTTGGGGGTTGCCCATAGTTCCACTTTTAAATAATTTCCAGGTGAATAAAGATCCTTCTAGGTCTGTAGATTCCAAAAATTGCTACATTAATGCTATTTTCATATGAAAATAATGAACAATCATATTAAACCAATAAAACATATCTAGATAGATAACTTGAAATATGTACCCATGAAAAAAGAGAAAAACCTAAGTGAATTTGCACAGAAATAGGTCCAAAGATCTAATTTCCATAACTGACACAATAAACAGTTTCAAATTTATAAATTTTTTATTTGTTTATTACTTTATCTGTAGGAAAATAGCGAGCTGACCACAGCTAGCTAGTATTAAGCTGACCACATCAAGGTATGCTTACTAAGAAAGAGTGAGAAAACAAAAAGGACAGCAATTACTATTTTTTTCACAGAATAAATCTTACACCTTGGACATTGTTATCGACATTATTGTAGCTAACATGAGATAATGACATAATATTGTATTCAGTATAATGCTATATAACGTGATTCAGTAGTAGGAACTGGAAGTGATACATCAGCGATTTAAATAGTGTTTCAGATGAATGTCTGTGATACCAGTAGTGGCTGCACTCAACTACCAGATCTTTACAGCTAATTGTGGTTTTCACTCAGTATTAGAGCTTGAATGGTAACTTCTGCAGACTTAATAGTTTCTCCTCACTGCTGTACAGTTGTACATCTGCAGTTCCACACTTCTCTGAAAGAAAACTAAGTATGTTTGTTATGGGATCTACTTTACAGTTAGTTTTGATCAGAATATATTAAAGCAAAGGCACAGATTCCATTTAACAGTATATGCAAATGGAAGCAAAATTACATGTAAATTGCCTATTATATTCTTTTTAGCTCAAGTTTTCTTGCAACTAGCCCAGCAGTATTCAGAATTCATTTACATCTAACACTGATATCTGAATCTTCCAACAAAAAAGAAAAAAAAAACTATTGCAAAGATAAAATCTGTCTATTTACTACCACATATTATTTCCTTACTCTTTCATTTATCCTAGCTTTGTTTATGATAATCAAGCAGAGAAATGGTCTGTTGTATTTTGCTTTAGATTAAAGGAAACTTTAAAAGTTTGGGATCAATTTTATTGAATTTACTTCATGTTCTATGACACTTTTTAAATGAAGATTGAACAATTACAATCTTTGTTTAACCTCCTGTTGGCCGTGTAATATATAGGTTCAACAGCAAAGAAGGTGGGCTTTAACACTCACACATCACACATTTTTATCCATTGACAGCTAAGGGTTCTGTACTGAGAGCGTGCTCACTGCATGTTCCCAGCACAGTGACTGAACTGTCATAGACATCTCTTTGTCTCTTGTTATGATCAGGAGCTGGTGGGGCAGTCTCCCAGTCATGTAACCACAGTGACAGTCAGCCAAGACCAATTAACAGGACACTAGGGCTGGGCAAAAGGGTATTTAAAGAGAACAATACGAGCACTTACCTTTTAGGTTTGCTGTGTCTCATTGAACCCTTACATGGATGGAAACTTACAATAGTAAATGCCCCATTTACTAGTGTGTGTACATTTTACCTTTGGCTATTGAGCTTTGTAAACAAGCTTTTTTTTTTACAATAGATGATAAGAAGAAACAGTAAGCATGTGAACTGTCCATGGGCTCGATATGATAGTATGAAAAAATAAAAATGTTTATTTGAAGCATTATTTATTTACTAATAATAAATAGAGAAAATGTACTTAACCACTATACTCCCCAGCCCATCACTGTGAAAAGCTGCCTTAGTAACCAATATTAAGGCACATGAGAGTGGAAAGAATGGGCCTGTGCCAACAACTGTGCCAGCAAGTTTATAGGTATTGTCCTGATTATTTAGACTTACAGTGCATTTACTGTCTAACCACTTTAATACTGGGCACTTTCACCCCTAGTTGAAAATTGCCCAAGCCAATTTTCAGCTTTCAGTGCTGTTACACTTTAAATGACAATTACGCAGTCATACAACACTGTACCCACATTAAATTTGCATCATTCTTTTGAGACAGATAGGGCTTTCTTTTTGTGGTGTTTAATCACCACTGGGTTTTTAATTTTTGCTAAACAAATTAAAAAAGACCTAAAATTCTGAAAAAATATGTTTTTCTTAGTTTCTGTTACATAATCTTGCAAATAAGTAATTTTTGTCCTTCACTGATGTGTGTTGATGAGGCTGTACTGATGGGCACTGATAGGGTGCACTGATAGGCACTGATGAGGCAGCACTGATGAGGCGCCACTGATGGTCACTGATGAGGAGGCACTGATGAGGTTGTACTGATGGGCACTGATTGGCGGCATTGATGGGCACTGATAAGCGGCACTGATGGACACTGATAGGCACTGATAGGTGGCTCTTATGGACACTGATAGGCAGCACTGATGGCCACTGATAGGCGTCACTAATGGCCACTGATTGGCACTGATGATCAGTGCCCTGACTATCAGTGTAATTGCGCCCTGTCACACTTGCCGGTTACCGGCTCTCCTCTCCTCTCGCTGTGACATTGTGTGAGGAAAGAAATGCCAATAATCAACTAATATGTTTACATGTGATCAGCCATGATTGGACACAGCTGATCACATAGTAAAGGGCCACTGGCTGTATGTGCACCCCAGGGGGCATGCAGGGGCATGCAGGGGCGTGGTTCTGGGAGAATGTCCATGCACACCCTCTCAGAACAAGAGAGCCGTGCAGTAGCCGTCTTTTGGCTATAGCGTGGTTTTGAAGTCGTTAAAGTCCAACTCTGGGAAAAAGAAAAGTCCTCCCTTGCAGTGGGCTTGCATCTGCTTTTCGGAAATAGAAAAGCACTTTTGCTCACCTGACCCTCCGCACCCCTGGCAAATGGCATGACCTTATGCTCTGGCGGTGAACTGTTCTTCATCACATCCAATGCAGGGTTATAGGCTCTGCATTGGTCTTAATGACATCAGGTATCCCCTAGACAAAAATAAGTATGCAACTCCTGCAGTGTAAGTGCAGCTCCATTGCATAAAAGCAATTTTAATTTTACTGGAGTTCAGCTTTAATAAACTGTGAAGCAAAGCAACGTGAAGTGAAGTGAACCTGTGTTCACTACAGGATAAATGTTGTTTTTCTTTTGGTTGGATGTTTGAATTGATAACAGATTTATTTTACCACATCTCACTTTACATGTTTGCAAGTTAGGTTCATAGAACTGAATTGAGGGAGGATAGCAGAGAGATAGAGTTATTGTGCACTACTACTAAGCAAGAGCTTGCATACATAATGAGCTGTATTAAGAGAGAAATACAAATATTTATGATGAACAAAAACTATAATTTCTCTTTAAGATATGTATTTTTCACATTAAAATAAATGCTTTATTATGCATTATAAAATCATGTATGGTATTATGAATTATTCTTACGTTTTATATCCATAAAAAAATATTCAGTGCAGACTATTTTATGATGCTCTAAATACCGCTGATAGATTTTGCAGCATCAACAAAATAAGATACTGTATCTCCAAAACATAATTGTATAAAGTAGCATTAAAAATACTAGTATTTTACCATTATGCAGCAAATGTATACTGAACAATTATTGTATTGCTTTGCAGTCTGATCCTGCCACAATTCAAATATCAGCATTAGACAGACTTGATAATTGACAATAAAAAAGTGGGATATGCTTTAAGATCAATTAAATATTTTGGTTAGCTAAGAAATAAATGATTCAAGACTGTAGCTCTATATACAGTATTTTGAAGACAGTTGCTGCCATCTTGTGGCTGGCATCGCTGTATTTCTTTACAATGTATTCTTGTTAGCTGTACATATAAAAAAAACAAATAAAAATAACGATCAGCAGCTAGCTAGTTGTTTGCACTTATACTATATAAAAGCTATTAAGCTATTTTTTTTATAGTTAATATTTTTGAACAGTAAACACCATTTTATTATTTCTATGGCTCATATTCCTCTGTGATATAGAATGATCTAAGTCAGAAGACCAATCATATCTGTACTTGGTGCAGTACCTTAAATAAATACCATCATTAATCAGAGAAATCCAAAGTAGAGGTGCATAAAATGTACACATTTTAGTAGAGACAGTGTTTTTTTTAGTTCCACTGTTTCACTTACAAAGGTTTTCTATCTCCATATAGCAGTATAATAAATATAGGTATGTGTGATATTCCTAAAAGTCATGGTATTTATAAGTGTAGTGCAGAAAAACCCCGGCGACTGACCTTTGAAAGCAGTTGTCAGCTCAGCTGTTATCTTTTTCAACACAAATGAGCTTCATTTATCCAAACATCTAAAAAAATGTGATGGACATAGAATCCAATTTAAGTTCTTCTTTTATTATGAAAGTAAACCTTTTTATTCTCCAGGCATGTAGTGTTACTCCTATAATCTGTTCCACTGGCTGTTTAAAGTGGTACTAAAGTCTCTTTTACATTATCAAATAATGGGCCCCCCTGCAGTGTCCAAAAGTAAAGCTGGAATGTTTAGGGTATGAGTGTGTCTAAGTCCCTGAATGTACAGAAATACAAAAAAGAGAATGCCCCTGCAGGTTTGAGTCATAATGTACTAGTGTGCACTGCAAGGCAAATAGACTGTGCACTTTGCAATGGGCAGTTGCACTCAGCAAGTGCAGTTGCTCCAGAGCTTAGTAAATGAGGTAAAGCTTCACTTTACAAAGAATACCCAATCACACACAAGGAGAAATGCAAAAAAACAGCAATTTTGCTTGCACGTGATTGGATAATGAAATCCAGCAGAGCTTCTGCTCATTTACTAAGCTCTGGCGCAACTGCACTTGCAGAGAACAACTGCACTTTGCAACGTTCACAGTCTATTTGCCTTTAGTAAATCAACCCCACTGACAGACTTATCTACAAACAGAGCCTTCCAGCGCTGCGCTGCCATGGCTCCTTGGTGCTTCCATCTTCACCTAGTCTTCCTTCCTGGGTTCAGAATCTTTGGCCACTTCAATAGCCGGACAGCAGTAACGTCACTCCCACGCCTACGCACAGGAGTAGCAATGCTGTGGCATGCAGAGCGGGCCGTAAATGTCGTCTGAACTGTGCATGTATGGCTCAGAACACATTACTCATTGACAGGCAGGAGGGAGATTTATGACGTGGCATTTTCCACGTTTCCTGTCACCTTAAAATGCAACCGTTGTCATAGACTTCCTTTATAATTTTATCAAGCCATTGCATTCTTTGTGAAGCTGGTTCTGCATAGGAGTGCTGAATGCTGAAAGGAGCAGAGCTCACATCACATAACAGTGACATAGTGAGTGAAGGGCCCTCCTCCATACCAGATGCAGTCTACATGGAAGGAAATCAGATTGTAGCACATAATCAACATCTTATAGCGGTGACATAGTGAGCAGTGACATCACTCACCACTATGCCACCGCTATTAGATAACCAACATCTTGGTGACATAGTGGTGAGTGATGGGCCCTCCTCCAAACCAAATGTAGTCTACATTAAAAGAAATCTGATTGTGTCACTACCAACACCATATAGTAGTGACATAGTGAGCGTTGACATCACTCATCACTATGCCACCACTATGTGATAACCAACATCACATTGCAGTGATATAGTGGTGAGTGATGGGCCCTCCCCCGTACCAAATGTATTCTACATTGAAAATAATCTAATTGCATCACACAACCAACACCATATAGTGGTGACATAGTGAGCAGTGACATCACTCACCACTATGCCACCGCTATGTGATAACCAACATCACATAGCAGTGACATAGTGGTGAGTGATGGGCCCTCCCCCATACCAAATGTATTCTACAATGAAAGAAATCTAATTGTATCACACAACCAACACCATATAGTGGTGACATCACTCACCACTATGCCACCGCTATGTGTTAACCAACATCTTGGTGACATAGTGGTGAGTGATGGGCCCTCCTCCAAACCAAATGTAGTCTACATTAAAAGAAATCTGATTGTGTCACACAACCAACACCATATAGTAGTGACATAGTGAGCGTTGACATCACTCACCACTATGCCACCACTATGTGATAACCAACATCACATAGCAGTGACATAGTGGTGAGTGATGGGCCCTCCCCCATACCAAATGTATTCTACATTGAAAGAAATCTGATTATATCACACAACCAACACTATATAGTGGTGACATAGTGAGCAGTGACATCACTCACCACTATGCCACCGCTATGTGTTAACCAACATCACATAGCAGTGGCATAGCAGTAAGTGATTGGCCCTCCACCATACCATACATACCAGATGCAACCTACATTGAAAGAAATCTGATTGTGTCACATAACCAACACCATATAGCGTTGACATAGCGGCAACATCACCCACCACTATGCCACGGCTATTAGATAACCAACGTCACATAGTGGTGAATGATTGTCCCTCCTCCATACTGGATGCAGCCTACATTTAAAGAAATCTGTGTCACATAACCATGACCATAATCATAACATATTTATGTCAGAATGCTTTCAACATTTACACATGAAGACAATTCATAAAGAAAGAAATCCGATTGTGTCACATAACCACTACTTGGCTAAAATAAGTATTTAAAAAGAGTTTTTTTTTTTTCAGTACAGATTTTGTAACTTTGTTGAAATGTCTCATATTGACAGTTCATTTATTTTTATGCACCACAGTGCATTGCAATGTGGTGTAGTGTGTCACAACAAGTTGTGTTGCAAAAAATGCTGCATATCATACTTTTTTCAGTGCACACTACTGATTCATGGAAGTGTGAACTGAACACATAGGACACAAGGTAAATTGCCTTGTCTATGTGTTGGGCTGCGTTGCCCAGCACAATCAAATGCATAATGATGTGAAAGGACCTTAAATCTTTCTGTCGCTAAGAGATCTAATGGCTTGTTAAAAGTTATTTCATTAACATTGCATGGATTTCAATGTGCTGTTAATTAGATGACTGCTGACAAGCAGTTGACTCTCTCTCTCTTGCCACTGTAGCTCTAGCCACAGCAGGCATTTTAAGGCAAAGGTATAAACACATGGTTCTCCTTGGTTAGCATTGAGACTTTGTGCCTCACATGTGGTGTTCTCAGATTCTTTTTAAATCCTGCACATGTACTAAACGATCGCTCTTTAGTTCAGCACATGTACTAATCTGATGCCATCATAATACTTTAACTTGCATGTGCTATACATGAAGGAAGTCAGTATACTTTGCTTGAGAGTTTGAAATATTCATAGATTTTAGAGTTAACATTCAGGGTTTCAAAAACATATATATGGATTAATAAACAAGAATTAATTATGGTTTTGGGATTCAGTTGCACTGGGAGGTGGCATGAAAAGAACACTGAAAACATTATATATTTGCTTATGTGGTATTGGTTAGTGCTCTTGAACATTATTGCACATGATGAAATTATCTGATATGGAATGGTAAAGAAATTATAATAAGATTGGGGATAATTTTTTTCTCTGGTATGAAAAACACTTTACTCCGCTAATTATGCATTTTTGTATATAACCCATCTATTTGTAAAAAAAATAATAAACAAGGAATATCATGTAACTATTTTTTAATTAGTAAATAGTTGTGACATAAAATGTTATGTTTTGCAAATGTGTCCAACGTTAACTGTAAAATAATGACCTAAAAGAATTAAGCTTCCCAAAATAGCAAATATTTGCTAATTTTTTAGAAAAAAAATTAACAGAATGGACTGAGAGGGCTTAAGCATTTGAGCCCTAACAGCATGGGTATGTGGCCACCCTCCTTCCAACTTGTTATATAAAAAAAAAAGAAGGGTCACTTTAAGAAAAAATGTATTTGATTCTTAGGCAGAAAAAACAGGATCATGTAATTTCCCGGAATGTCACATGACCGCCGTCATATGACCAGCTGGAGTGTTCTAGAAAAGGGGGTCTCTATATAAGACGGCCCCCTGCAGGAATATTCCACTGTTGGCAGAAGTAAGCAACAAGCTCCCCACCCCCCAACCCCTTGTCACAGGCACGTTATGTGGTTGGTCACCCTTTACATTTAAAGGGGGGACTTGTGTTTATTGATATGCGGTATTGCTCAAGTCCTGAAGACTGAGCTGTGTTGTACTTATTATTTACAAATTAAGAAATTAATGTATTAATAGAAATGATTAAAAAGATTTTAATTTATTTAAATATTACACCAATAAACACCAATTATATACCAAGCTTTGGCGTTGAGTGTCTTTATTTATTAGAAATTAATACTGTTGGTATTCGGGGAGGGAGAGGTGCGGCCTACATTGCCATGTCATGGCAAAGTAAAGATAGGCCCTCTTTGCCTGCACTGCTTTTCTCACTGGGGTGGAGGGGATTAGGAAGGGATTCTCAAACCTGTAATCAGTTCAATAAAAACAGCATTTTGAACACTTTGATGTGTAAAAGGTTCTCTGGCCATAGGCAAATCTTTTCTGAATCAAAGTGAAAAATCGAATTGACCATTTTTTGGCTAAATGAGTTCACCTTTGTGACTCAAATTAATTATTTATATGCTTGAATTAATCATGTACTTAAGCAATGGACATTTTCCAGGACAATGGAAAATATCCAAGACAGGCTTTGCAGATTTTAGCTACTTCGACACTATGCAAGCTATTGCATGTTATGCTCACAGGTAAGATGTCACTTGCAGAAAGTTCAATGTAATGGCAGCACAATTCTTGACTTTATGATAAGCACTAGAATAATATTAATAGAATTAGAATTATTTTGTAAATAAAATAAAATATCCTCTATGTTATGCTGGATAGCAACTGCAGCAGAGCTATAATGAAAATGCTATTGTTACCAGTGCAGTCTGTGTTCCACTGTACACAGTCCTCAGGGAAAGTATACATGCCATTTTCCTAACTCCTGGAATTGCTCCTACTTTCTAGGGCACTCTCTGTGTTGTTCTACACCCAGTGCAGAAAAATGAAGACTGATTTATAGAGACATAGATGGGGAGGTTAAAGACAGGACAAAGGTGTGTAATGATGAGCTCTGACAGTAAAAGGATAAACAGTAGCTTTAAGTTCTGCCCACATACTTCATATCTATCCTCATCAGTTCAAATAAGCAATGGGGGGGATGGTAAGAACATTGAACATTCTGTCTTCAATTGCAATTTTGATGACAAGGAGATGTGCATATTTGTAGTGTTCTATTTGCAGTGTAGTAGTGAACCTAGTGCTAGTGCAATTACTTAACAATAAGACAGTTGCTGGCTGTCAATGACCCTGTAAACACTCATTGTACAAACCTGCATGTTTGCTTCCAGCTAGCTTGCATTTTTATGCCTATAGAGAGTGCAGAGACACATAGGTATGATGGGTTGAAAAAATGGCCATCAACAGGGAAAATCTATTTTGGCGAATTAATTTATCAACCAAGCAAGCTTCTTAGGCATGAGTTACTATGTGGCTGGGTGGTCCTCAATGTAATACAACACCTCATCCCAAAGATCTAATGGTAAGGTCAAAGAAGGGGAATATAGGGATTATGACGGTGCCAGGAAAACACGGTACATACCAGATTTTTAAAAGATAAGTAATTTTTATTAGAACATATCATATATATAAAAAAAAAAAAAAAAAACAAACACAAGAATTACAGAAACAAGGTGTGCATAAATACTAAAAGCATATCTGTAGTGAATTTCACCGAGCTAGGCCTTGTAGATGTAACGGCCAATGCAAAGGATAGGTATTTTAGATATCCGACATGTTTCGCCAGTGTTGGCTTCTTCAGGGATAAGTTGTTAATACCTAAAACGCTACAGTAGTTCTGTGAAAATGACATAACAAACAATAAGTATATCAAATAGGTAGTACACTAAGGAAGATGTCATCTAAATATGTATAAATATATATATATATATGTTTGCAAGCTGACAGTATAGACTGACCTCCACCACCACCCAAAATGCACCAAGACAAGTTCCCCACACACCATCGGGCAGGCTAGGGGTCCTCGTCCCGAAACAATCACCCAACCAGACATTCCATAGATGGAAATGAGATACCTGCAAGTCACCAGAGGGGGCCTCACACAACTCCAGCACTAAACCTCCAGCCAGGAGCACAATAGGTAGCTGTAGAGGGCAGTAAAAAGGACCTGGCCAATTATGTATCTAGAAAGGCATAAATTATTTGCAGTAAGTTCATGTATCATAATATCGCCTTTTTCTGTAAGGGTCATACAAGTTTCAATAGTTAGTAAAGAAGATTCATTATGTGGGACTAAGAAGTCTCCAAATTAGTGTACTTACAGAATAATGCTTTTTAAAGTGAATGCAGGACACCGATAAATCCTTACACTTAGAGAGAAACTCTAAATGTCAACAGGAGCGAGATTTACATAAACAGGAGAAGGGTTTATGTGTCACTTGTAGGACTATCTGGAGGGAAAAGGGACATAATCAAAGAGGGCACTTTGGTTAAACCATAAGTGAACTGCACCAGCACCAAGCAAGGTAAGTGCAGACTTACCACTGGATAGATATATAGTGAAATGCTAGGCTAAGTAGAGCCAGCAGCCGGCGATAACCCTGGGTAAGAGAAACCAGAAAGCAGAAGGTAGTATAAACATGCAGCAAGTCTAGTAAAGCCCCAAGCAGCTGAAGGTACATGCTAGTACCTACCCAATCCAGTGGTGGTAGATACGTCGGTGTCCTGTAACATCCCTGGCGTGTGTATTTGCCTGGGATGCCGGCGTTCTTATGCACTCCACACACGTGCGGCGTCTGACGTCACCGCACGTGTGAGCGGACGAGGAGAGCCACGGCGCATGCGCCCACCGCAAAACCGTCCCGGCCTACAGGATCCAGAGGGCATTGCGGTGGTGTCCAAGGTGATGTAAATAGCATCACAGGCAGGACGCGGAATCAGCCGCCGCATAGGGCGGAATGATACCTGGAAATGAATGGAGATTTCCAATGCGTCGTGGCTAAGGCGGGCGGAGGGGATTCCCTAAGCCCTTGGGTGTCCATACAGCTGAATGTGTTGAAAAATGGGTTGAAAAAATGGCCATCAACAGGGAAAATCTATTTTGGCGAATTAATTTATCAACCAAGCAAGCTTCTTAGGCATGAGGGATGGCATACAGTGACTGAGAAAAAAACTCTAATATGTTTAGATACATAGCCTTGTTGACTGAAGATGGAGCGGTGCATATTCAGAAACTGGAGGCTTCTGGGGCATGTTTGCAGGTGCTAGCAATATGTCCTATATATGTGAAGCCTGTCGGTTAATCTGCATGTCAAATTACTATACTCACAATAGATAATTGGTAAAGTGGTCCCTGCAAAAAAATGCAAGTATTCGTTTTTGCACAGTTTTGAATTTGCGTTTATGATAAATGATTATTGGTGGCTTTCAGTTCAAAAAGGAATATCTTGAGGTATAATTATATGCATTGTCCAAAGCACCCATTCCTTTAAATTATCAACAACCCTAGCTGATATAAAATAATAAAAAGACCCATCAAATCACAATGTAGTGTTGATGGTGAATAATATATATATATATTTTTTTTTTTTTTTTCTGTAGATGAACAGGTAACAATAATTCACTATGCAGTGGGTCACAGCCCTTTTGTGATGGGATATATGGGTTGCATACCACCTCAGGATAGCACCTACTCATAATTGCTCCCCCTCAGCTCATCATCATTGTCAGGTTTCAAGATGTTCACGGTTTTTATTAGCTAAAAAATGGAAAATGAGACCCCAGGAACAACACTGAAACTACATCGGAGAGGGACAAAGAATATGCTGAAATGGCAAAGGGTAGCTAATTGTAAAAAGAATCTTGTGGAGTCTTTTTAAGCAGGGAAACTATGCTATGAAGACCATTGGAAAAGAATCTTGAAATATTATTTCTGAATTAATATGTGAAATCTAATTAAGAAGAACATTATTTTTTTCAGTTAAACTGCTTTAACCACTTCAGCCCCAGAAGGATTTGCCCCCTTAATGACCAGGCCATTTTTTGCCTAAAAATAGAGCTTTCTTTTGGTAGTAATCGATCACCTCTGCGGTTTTTATTTTTTGCACTATAAACAAAAAAAGACAAACAATTTTGAAAAGAAAAAACAATATTTTTTACTTTTTGTTATAATACATATCCAATAAAAAAAATAAAAAGAAACAAATTTATTCATCAGTGTAGGCCAATATGTATTCCTCTACATATTTTTGGTAAAAAAAATTGCAATAAGCGTATATTGATTGTTTTGAGCAAAAGTTATACTGTCTACAAAATAGGGGATAGATTTATGGCATTTTTATTTTTATTTTTTTTTACTAGTAATGGCGGTGATCAGCGATTTTTAGTGGGACTGCAACATTGCGGCAGACAGATTGCACACTTTTGACACTTTTTGGACCAGTGGCTACAGTGATTAGTGATAAAAATATCCACTGATCACTGTATAAATGACTCTAGGGGGTGATCAAGGGGTTAATTGTGTCCTAGGGAAGTGTTTCTAACTGTGGGGGGAGTGGACTGACTGGGAGTACAGAGAGATTGCTGTTCCTGATCACTAGGAATAGACAATCTCACTGTACTCTCCTGTCGGAACGGGGATCTGTATTGTTTACAATGGCAGATCCCCGTTCTGCCTCCCTGAGGAGCGATCGTGGGTGGCCGGTGGACATCGTGGCCATCGGACCCACACATCAGCTCCCCCGCTGTGCAGCACGTGTGCCCACATTGTCTTGTGCAAAAAACGACGTACATTGTTTCACGCAATAGGGCCACCCTGCCGTAGTATATATGCGTATATATAAGTGGTTAAGAACTTACATGTGTGTCTGAAGTTAATCTCTGGAATTGTTCCAGGCATATATTAATGATACCCCCATGATGGCCCAAAGCACACTGATGGGATCATATCTGTTGGTTGGATTAGGAAAACCTCATAGAGCCTCAGGAAAAAGTGAAATGTATAGCTGGGGAAACTAAACTATGGAAATCCACTTTACTTTTCTTCTGACCAAAGCAGCTGGGAAGTGAGGATAATAATGATAATAATAATAATGATAATGATGATGATTATAGTAATGAACAGATGTTTGATTGCTGAATTTCAGTAAAAGGTAAAGTTTATAAACCAACTGAGCCTTATAAATTCATGTGAATTCATTCCATCATGGCTATGCCTTCAACAGATATTAGGTTAAGTTAAAGTCTAAAATGTATCCCAACTTAGAAAATTAAAATGGGTAGGTAGTTGGCATGTGTGGGCGTGTCTGTGTGTTTCTCAGGGCAAAGATGAAGGGGAGAGATGGGCACATACCCAGGATTAGGAAAGAAAATAATAGTCAGTTGCATGAATTTGGGACTTTAGGGGAAAAAAAGGAAAAAAGAGCCATCTGGTGAGACAAAACAAAGTACTGGTTTCTCAAGATAAGAGAAAGCCATCAGGGATAAGAAATAAAAAGTGATATCATGATGAGATAATAGACAGAACAAGCTGCATGGAATAAAGGGCGATCAAACCAGATATAGAAACATAAGCTGTTAGTGGAAAAGGAAGCCATCAGGGGCAGAAAAGAGAGAGATGGAGGGTTAAGAGGCATCACTGGAAAAGAACATCTGTGTTAACATCATTTAAAAGAAAGGTGTCTTGGAACAAAAGGAAAGAGTGCTGAGCTAGCACCAGGTGTTATGCTATTTAGCTTCATCTTCTAAAGTTCATGCTGCTGGGTTGTGCATGTCATCAGCTGTGTTATATCCAGACAATATAGTGCATTATTCTTTAGCTATTGCTAATAAAATGTATTCAACAGTATTTGTAGAACTCATTGTGATGCATTGAAGTTTTACTGCATTTTTATAATGACCACTATTTAAAAACACTCTGATGACTGCAGAAAAATTGGATTTTTCTGCAGCCTCTTCTCCCCACCACTCCAGCAGTTGTATGCCTCTGGCATCCTCAAGACTTATGCAGGGACAATAGCCCTGCATTGGATGTGCGTACAAATGTTCATGTGCACTCTGTCAGCTCAAATAGAGAAAAAAAGGGGCAATTAATCTGCTCTCTATAGTGGGGATTCCATGCATGAGAGTTAAAATGCAGTACAAGGTGTGTTGATGGTTACAGGTGGGCTGGCTCTGGATGACTGCCGGATCGTAACAAGCTAGAAGGGGCTCTAGTAAACCCAAAAAGAGAGCAACCCCATCTAAGTGCAGCATGATACAATCATTTTAATGGAGGACAGACGATTAAAAACTCACAATATCGTAGAGATCACAGCGCATGTAGGGGGGTATAAGAAGGGGTATAAGAAGTTCATCCACTCCTGGAGGAAGGTGGTCTGATGAAGGAGCATGTATGCTCCGAACGCACGCTCCTCCCTGCTCCCTCACCATCTGAAAATGACCTGTCCAGCCGCCCCTGAGCCGATTCTGAGAACCAGGAAGAGCTGGGAGCCACCAGTGAAGCCGGGAACATCAGTTGTCTCTTTTTCTGCGAGTGGACTGCCTTCCTCCAGGAGTGGATGAACTTCTTATACCCCTTCTTATACCCCCCCTACATGCGCTGTGATCTCTACGATCTTGTGAGTTTTTAATCGTCTATCCTCCATTATAATGATTGTATCATACTGCACTTAGATGGCGCTGCTCTCTTTTTGTGTTTTACTGCATTGGATGTGAGAACACCAAGGGACAGTCAACTGCTAACGCAAAGGGAAGTGCTGTCTGCTAGGGGAGCAGAGGGTCAGGTAACATCAACCTATTTAAATATTCACAATAAACATTAGCAGGCACAGCTGAGAGCTCTACTTCTATAAAACATAAAAAAATGTCAGCAAATGCAACATTATTAAAATACAGGTAGTGTATTGCAACTTTAATTGTGGCTACTACTTCATAAGATTGTATTGCAGTAATTTTTCATTTGCTGTGACTATTCTTCAGAAAGTTATATATTTTAAGTGTTTCCCCATTCCCTAAACTAAATGAGGATTTTTACCAATACACCAAGTGAATCCCTGAGCTGCTGAAACCAATCAAAACTATCTAATTTGAGAGGAGCTCTCACCACAATGTGCTTCATACATCCAAATGAATCAAAATATATAAATAAGTGCAGAGACTCCCCAATGCTAAATTCCCATATAAATAATAAAAGAAGAAACTCAAAAAAAAAATGTCAAAAACAAAAATAACTGTGACCCAAGAGAGCTGTATCGTGTGCCACTCAAGCTCACTGAAGGAGGTTTCCATCCCCAACATCCACTGCTGGAAGGACTGGTCGGGAAGGAGCCCATCCCGGCTCTTAAGATAGCTCAGTATGAAAGAAGTTGTGCCTGTGACCGCACATCTATGTCACCCCAAGGGGGAGGCAGGATGGAATGCATTGGGGGCGTGACCTGGCCGGAGTCCAGACTGAGGTTTCCACTTACTATCATACCTTGGGAGGACATGGATGTGCGGTCACAGGGACATCTTCCTTCATACTGAAAAACAAAAATAACATTATATATAAAACACCCCAAGTCTTCCCATGAATGAAGCTTTCAAATTGCAGCATTTGCAAATTCTAATAAACCTAAAACACATTACTCTCACTTTGGCTCACAAGGAAGTCAAATCGGGATGCAGATGGGAGTGTCCATGATGTCATCACACTAGGCAGGGCAGGGAGCTGATGCTGGATACTGTTGACATTACGGAGCGAGCTCTCAGACTAACATACAGATATGTGTATAGTGTGCATGCTGTTTTACCGAATGTGAGTGCTTTAATTCTTTTACAATAAAATATATATAGAAAGTGAATACTATGGTCTGTATTATTGTTTTTCCATGAGTAGAGCTGTGATGGGGTTTGTCAGTTACAAGGCACAAGACATCAGTAAAGAGCATTGCCAAAGGTATGAGGTGGATCTGGAGGAGTGTGTGGTGTATGAGCACAAGAAAATTCAGATCATATATAATTCTGGCTGGGACTTTTTATTATATTTCACAAGAAGGATTGTTTGAGGACTTTACTATAGTTTATGATATACATGAGCACAAATGAGACTAATGCGTTAAAATTTCATGCTTATTTGAATTTGCACATGATTTGAAAGCTTCATTCACTGGAAGGCTTTGCAATGTTAATATTGAGATTTGTGTGACAAGAGCACAGAAACTGTGTATTGGGGTGTTTTATATATAATGCTATTTTTTGTTTTTGACATACTGTACATATATACGTTTTTTTTTCCTTCAATCAATTTTTATTAGAATTTTACAAAGAAAAACAACATATGAGCAGAGTACATCAACATAAGGTACAACCAATACATGTGGTGTCAGAGTTACAGTACACAATCAACAACAACATTAAGAAGTAATCCATGAAATCCACAGTTTCCACATAGAATCAAACTTTTTTAGGCCTGAATGTTGAGACAACGCTTTTTCGTATTCATAAGTAATTTTGACAAAGGCCCCTACCTCGGACAGGTTAGAAGCTGAATCTTTCCTCTAGTGCCTGATAATGACGGATTTAGAGGCCAGAAGAATATGTTCAACCATGGGGCTATATATACATTTTTTGAAGATTTTTTACTTTACAGTGTTTGGTTGGAATATAGCATTGTGGAGAGTGCTGCACTTATTTATAAATTTTAAATGAGGACTTTTAGTTTTCCCTGAGCGGGGCTTTAGGGGTGAACTCCAGACAGATACATAAAAAAATAAAATGTTAATATTTTATGGTTAGGTATTCATTAAACTAGTTTAAATGCCTGCTTTTCACTTAACGTCAGCTTTCTGCAAATCTCTATACAGTATAGCTCAGTCTGAATGGGGAAGGGCCAGCACTCTGAGCCGACCAGGCTCTGCTGCATGCAAATTTACTGATCAGGACACAAGTAGAGGGGAAAGAGATGAGCTAATCAGTCTTCTGATTCTTCTACGTGGTCCAATTAGAGGCTGTAATTGGGGAGCAGACCGAGCTGTATTGTGGTGGAGAAGAATTAGGTATCCTACCTGGCTATTCTGTGTAGCAGGGCTTCACCCCTAGCATAGTGGTAACCCACATTCCTGCATGCTCTTTTTGGTGCATTTCACATGCATTTTTGTGTGCTCCACGTAAAGCAGCCCTTCCACTTATATGGGCTACCCTACATACAACAAATGTGCTAAAGAAGTTCCAGAACCTTTTAAATGAAACATCACATGTTGTTTCAATGTGTGACAAAACACATGGCAAAATGCACATCTGCTAACTGCTTTTGAAGTGCCATTAACAATTAATGGCACTGCATGACACATGTATGTAGCACTTTTTCTTGCACATTCCAGAAATATGTGCAGAAATGGTGTGAATGCAGCCTAAATCTCAGGACTGGTTAAACACAATTACAAAAAAATTGAAAAATATCCCCATATATGTACTACAAGTTTAGTTGTTTTGTAAATGTAAAATTCTGATTTAGGAGTTGCTTAGATCTATTATGGATAAATTCAAGTTGTAAAGCACTGCGTAAACTGTTGGCGCTATATAAATCCCGTATAAAAGTTATAATAACAATTATAAAATATTGTATGTCTTAAAAAAAAAATTATAACCGAGCAGGAAAGGTTTGCTCGATTCCCAAGTGTATTCGTTTAAAAATATAGTACAGTGGTAATCTTTGTGGTAAGAACTGCCTATTTTATCGACTAAAAGTCAAAAGCTAAAGCTTTGTGTTCAAAGCAAATACAATAGGATACAATAGAAGCTGAAAATATGCTA
The DNA here is from genome assembly GCA_037952925.1 of Lithobates clamitans. Taxonomy (NCBI): domain Eukaryota; kingdom Metazoa; phylum Chordata; class Amphibia; order Anura; family Ranidae; genus Lithobates; species Lithobates clamitans. The sequence continues at coordinate 1,070,929 of JBBGZY010000903.1, read as the reverse complement.
TCAACTAAATTATAAAAGAACAAGTTCAGAACGGTACATATTTAGGCTTGTGTTCAGGTTGTTTCCCACAAAGAAAGAAGATTTCTGAAAGAGCAGCTTTTGTGCTGTCCTGTAGATATAACCTCTTATATATTGATAGAACATGGTGGGATTTGGGGATTGCAGAGTTAAAAGTCTTGTTCTATGTCTTTTACTATCACAACAACCTTGAGAACAAAGAGAGAAAGTTAATTGCATGTCTGTTTTATTCCTGCCTGCATTATTTGCCAGAATGAATAAAGAAGCCTGTATTGCTATGAATGACTGAAAATGCAAGTGTAGCGTACTAATTTTTATGCTTGCATTTCTCCACAAAGAAAAAAAATAATAATAACATAAACTTACTAATGCTTTAAAATGTTAAGTAATGCATATATGAAAAAATATATAATTGAAATCTTTAGGTTTAAAACAATAGATGCAATCCAAATGAATATTAAAAAACAGGTACTTGGGTTTGAAAAGGTTGTTTTTTTATAAGGGTTCATATAGGTGCTTGCACTGTTCTTTATAAATAGCCCTGTTTGGCAGAATTCCATAGAGAGGAAAAAAAAAGTGTATCTTGATAATAGAAATCGATAGTGCTACATCTGTGCTGAAGGCTATTTTGTAGACAAAGTTTCAATAGTACAATGACACTGCATGCTATCTTTGTTTTTATGCTTTTAAGAAACTAAATAGAAAAAAAATCACTTCTTTTGATTGGTGATTTGCATTTATCAAATTATAATGTAAGAAAGATTTGTTTGAAAGTGTTTTTAGAATGTTTCACTGAAATGTTTGATAGGTACTGAAAATATAGGACTTGCTTTGATGGGGAAAGGGGATACAATTTAAAATGAAAAGCAATGTTAGCAAGGATGAGAGTATTGTAAGAAGGAATTTATTATCAAGATCGCTTAGATATGCAAGTCCCTATTTTAGTATAATGCTAAATTTACTTTGAAAGTGGCCATTTTGAATAATTATCCACTGTATCTAAACATGGTGCTGTGCAGGGTGGATAAAAATCAATGTTTTGTTTAAAAAAAAAAAAAAAAATCTGTTTTTTTTTTTTTTAATTTAAATCAGATTTTTTTTATTTAAATCAAATTTAATAAAATGATTGTGGAGTAAGAATATATCTAAAGATAGTTTTCTATTTAAGATACATTAATAATTTAGTTTATTCAGCATGACATGGAGCTTAGTTATGTAGCATGAGGCTGTATATTCTGCAATATTTACATTTTTGGTAAACTCATTCAGTGAATCCAAGCTCGGCAAGCTGAGATAACATGCACTGCATTGATGCATTCACACAATTTCACAGTAACCATGAGATAAAACAAAGTTCAGGAATATTCCTTTATCCCATTGTTTTGCAAATCTATGTACACTACAAACTGTATGATTGAATCGGTTCTGATATTGCTGTTTTAATAACCTGACCGCTTATTATTCTTAATAGAAAACCTTCATTTTGTTTGCAAATATTAAAGGTTCTAACTAACAGCAAGATTGAGTCCTTACATTTAAAGAGCACCTGTCATTTCAGATTCATCATGGCAGCGCCTGTTAGCAGGCGTCCACTCACCTGCTGCCACCCCATCCCTGACATTGTTGTGTCACTGCCACATGACCAGCCATCACAATAAAGTGAATGGGACTGTCAGTGAGTCAACATTGGAGGAGTCACTGTGGGACAGAGGTGACAGTTATGGCTACAGTGTGGTCCCGCTTTGCTGGATCACGTATATATAGGTAATCCAGCATTATCGGGTAGGGGGTGCACATGCACGCTCTCACTGTCCCAGATGTGCTGTCATTCGCTACAGCACAAGCCAATCACTGGGTCCTGGCCAAAGATTTATGGACAGGATCTGCTGATTGGCTGAGCGAATGATAGAACAGAGCCCTGTGTTGGCAATCAAAGCAGGGAGTAAAAACAGGCACATTGCTTAGTAAAAGCAGCACATACTACACATGGTAAACATTGCTAGGCACACAGTCAACCCTTTGATTGCCCCTAGATGTTAACCCCTTCCCAGCCAGTGTCATTAATACATTGACAGTGTATAGTGTTAGCACTGATTCTTGTATACAGTATCTCACAAAAGTGAGTACACCCCTCACATTTTTGTAAATATTTTATTATATCTTTTTATGTGACACCACTGAAGAAATTACACTTTGCTACAATGTAAAGTAGTGAGTTTACAGCTTGAATAACAGTGTAAATTTGCTGTCCCCTCCAAACAACTCAAGACATTTAGACATTTAGCCATTAATGTCTAAACCACTGGCAACAAAAGTGAGTACACCCCTAAGTGAAAATGTCCAAATTGGGCCACCATTATTTTCCAGCACTGCATTAACTCTCTTTGGCATGGAGTTCACCAGAGCTTCGCAGGTTGACAATTGAGTCCTCCTTCACTCCCCCATGACGACATCACAGAGCTTTTGGATGTTAGAGACCTTGCACTCCTCCACCTTCTGTTTGAGGATGTCCCACAGATGCTCAATAGGGTTTAGGTCTGGGGACTTATTTGGCCAGTCCATTACCATTACCCTCCGCTTCTTTAGCAAGGCAGTGGTCATCTTGGAGGTGTGTTTGGGGCAATTATCATGTTGGAATACTTCCCTGCGGTCCAGTCTCTGAAGGGAGGGGATCATGCTCTGCTTCAGTATGTCACAGTAAATGTTGGCATTCATGGTTCCCTCAATTAACTTTTTAGGACCCAGGAGTGATTAAATACCACCAAAAGAAAGCTCTATTTGTGTGAAGGAAATTATAACAATTTCACTTTGTTACAGTGTAGCATGACCGCGCAATTGTCATTCAAAATGTGACAGCACTGAAAGCTGAAAAAAGGCCTGGGCAGGAAGGGGTATAAGTGCCCTTTTTTGAGGTGGTTAATTGCCGCATTCATAAATCTGACCACAGTGGTTCCCTGGACCAGCAAGTGTCAGTCAATGCCGACAGTGCCGAAACCTGCACTTTAATGATATTGCAGCTTAGGACGAATTTCAGTCCTGACTGAAGTAATACCAGCACATTCGCCACCGAGGAGGACTGAAAGGAAAATCCTTGTTGGACAGCCTAATCTTCCAATCTCTGCCATGCTTGGCGGTAAGTATACCGGGTCGAGATCTTCCTTGCCAAAGGGAGGGTTGACATGACCAAATCTAAAAGATTAAGGCCCTTCAGTTTGCTCCTTTCAACTGCCATGCGGTGAAGGCTAGACAAGCTGGATCTGGATGAAACTAGCTGTGTTGGAGAAGCAGGTCTCGGGCTAGAGGCAATCAGGAACCCAGATCAAAGTGTCCATGCAGTGAGCCTATCCCCCCACACAGGTATAAACACACTGAGGGAACACAGTGAACCCTTTAATCGCCCCTGATGTTAACCCCTTCCCTGCCAGTGTCATCAGTACAATGATAGATTAATCAATCTAATCCCATCATACTGCATATAAAAAATGCATTAATGATAAAACTGCTCAAATGTGCATGTGCTCTTCAACATATCTACTATTCATATTAAATACATGGCGTATGTCTGATTAAATATATTAAACCATGCTGCTTGAACTTCCAAGAATAAAATAAATAAACTATAAGTGTGCCAAAAATTGTGCAAGAAATCTTTCTTTTAACTAAAAAAATCCTTCCTGTGAACTGTGGACAATACAACAGTATTATGTAACCAAACACCTCAGTGTCAATTATACTGTGAAATTGAAACAAAATATATAAATGAAGTGAAAACAAATGTGTTACTTTCCTTTTTTCACTTCTTCTTAAATCGCTCCTCCACTCAGATTGTGGGCATGCAAAAAGAAAAATCAAACATCCATTGCGCAGAGATCAACCACTGATTAAATGCTATGTAACAGATAGGGTTGTTCCACTCACATAACCTCCTAGTAGGGATCGCTTTTATTGATCAGCTGCAAAAACCGGAGCACAGCGGTGAGATGCTTCATTCACCGCTGCTGCTATCTCACACACTGCAAATGCTAGGGACTTGCAATGGTTCCTCCTACATGTTACGTCACTGCCACGTGACTTTTTCACCTTGAAAAAGTCACGTGGCAGTGACGTAACATGTAGGAGGAACCCTTGGATGAACCCTATCAAAACATTGTCTCTTTAAGATGCCCTCCTAGTATCTAATATATATATATATATATATATATATATATATATATAACTTCAGTGGCATCCCAGGGTTCAATATTGAGTTGACCCACCCTTTGCAGCTATAACAGCTGCAACTCTTCTGGGAAGGCTGTCCACAAGGTTTAGGATTGTGTCTATAGGAATGTTTGACCACTCTTCCAGAAGTGCATTTGTGAGGTCGGGCACTGATGTTGGATGAAAAGAGGATGAAAAGGCCTGACTCGCAGTCTCAGCTCTAATTCATCCCAGAGGTGTTCTATCGGGTTGAGATCAGGACTCGGTGCACAACTGTCAAGTTTAAAAAAGGTCCATAGAGACATGGATGAGCAAGTCCTTACCTCAACCCGATAGAACACTTTTGGGATGAATTACAGTGGAGGCTGCAAGCCACACACACATATATATTTCTCTTTTTTTTTGAGGCAGCCAAATCAAAAACTTTTTTTGCTATTTTTGGATCTAGCGGTGGTGGTGGTGAGATGAGGGATTCCTGTTGACAATATTTTAGCAGACCCTGTCCCTGTTGCAGATTTTCCTTCTTTTCTAAAACTAGAAAAAAATAAGTTTTTGCTTGACCTAAACTTGAATAAATATCTCTTTAGAATGGCAGAGATGTTGGTGCCAAATTATTCATAATCATTTTCTTACAACTATAACAAATATGTTATAGCTTTCCTATTTTTACTCTTCCTTCTTTCTTTTATTAGGAGAAAAAAAATTATGGATAAATTATACAGTAAACTATCCATATTTCTTTCTTGGTTGGGAGAGTATTACAAGCTGGTTTCCTGTAGTTCATTTTTAATCAACCTTTTTTTTTTTTTTATGTTATATTGTAAGCAATGGTGTTTACATAAATTGAGCAAGCCAAAACAGAATATTGCAGATGACTTTAAGCGGTCAGCAAAAAAAAAAAAAGGCAGAAAAAGGAAAGGTTCAGGATCTTATTAGCACAGACCATGTTTAAGCATTTCCTATGTTCATTGTTACCTTCATTGTGGCTTTCAAATCCAGCCTGTAGTAACCAAAGTTAATGTTTCAAAAATGATCATCTCAATTCTTACACAGATACTGAATTGAGTTAAATTACTATCTTGTATTTTCTCTAATCAGTATTAATATAGAGTTTAGAGAACTGACAATAAAGCTGCATACTTGTGCAGATGCAGATTGCTTGTTCTTACTTGGAACAGTGGCCACATTCATTCATTAGTTTCAGTGACAGCCAATTTGCCTGAAAGAAGCTACAGTAACAGTTGAGCTGTCTCTTTAGAAAACCTATAATGCTCTTTGGTTCTTGAGACATTTATTAAATGCATATTTGTGAAACAAAGACAATATGCTTATAGTAAAACACAGATGTGAAACAGCAGTTTAAAAAAAAATTGCAGACATATTTTGGACTTTTAAACTATAATTAAATTGACACAACACGAATGTTTTTTCCTTTTTATGGTTGTTTCTATTTTCTACGGGTATGCACAACTCATGGAGCACTTTACCTATATTGTACATTACATTATTTAATAAAATAAATGAATGCATTAGCAAACAATTTAGACACTCTTCTACCCTGAAGCAAAAATACTACATCTATATTATATACTCTGCATGTCAGCAGAGCTGCATTTACAGGAGAATCACCAACCAACTAAAGAAGCACTCAGTTTCAAGCTTCAGTTCCTACATATTCTAGTTGGCAGCATCTGGCTGATAAATGTGGTTTTCAGTCAACTGTATGAACACGATGCTTGCAACAACTGTATAATGCTGAGTTTTGAACCAAGAACCATAGCATAGATGAGGTTGAGTTGACATATAGGGCAGCTAATAAGTAGGCCACTGAAACAGAACAGGAATGCTACAGCTGACATCTATATTATTTTGCCATTTTAACGTCTCACTTGTTGGTTGCTCTACCTGTAAACCCAATCCTCAAACCTACTGCCTGTCATAGTTAAGAGCAGGATGATGATAGTTTGTCTATGTAGGAATAGAAAGTAAGGAATCCAGCTAAGTGCATTTTCAATGGCTACATTAAGTGAAACTTATGCTAATAAATACTTAGTTTTGAAGAGAACTGTAATGCCCCGTATACACGGTCGGACTTTGTTCGGACATTCCGACAACAAAATCCTAGGATTTTTTCCGACGGATGTTGGCTCAAACTTGTCTTGCATACACACGGTCACACAAAGTTGTGGGAAAATCCGATGGTTTTAAACGCGGTGACGTAAAACATGTACGTCGGGACTATAAACGGGGCAGTGGCCAATAGCTTTCATCTCTTTATTTATTCTGAGCATGCGTGGCACTTTGTCCGTCGGATTTGTGTACACACGATCGGAATTTCCGATAACGGATTTTGTTGTCGGAAAATTTTATCTCCTGCTCTCCAACTTTGTGTGTAGGAAAATCCGATGGTAAATGTCCGATGGAGCCCACACACGGTCGGAATTTCCGACAACACGCTCCGATCGGACATTTTCCATCGGAAAATCCGAGCGTGTGTACGGGGCATTAGTAATAATGGATTGTATTTTTGTTACAAAAATAATTGTTTTCCTTCATTTTGTATATTTTGTCTCTCTGAGCTGCTCTGTGCTCATCCTGTGGACTCTTTGCATGGACTTCTTGAATATGCACCCTCCAGCACAAATTTAAAGTAGAACTAAAGGCAAAAGTTTTTTTTTTTCATTTTGGATAGAGTTAGGGGATTTTATAACCCCATGTCGAGTTTGTTTTTGTATCTTTGTCCAATCAGGGAGATTTCCCTTTATTTCCTGTCCTATAGCCAAACAGTAAGTGATAGGAAATTCCTCTGAAGTGAGGGAAATCCTGGTTGTCATCAGGGTCACAAGAACTAGTCCCAATAATTCCCATTGTGAGATTTCCACTCTATTCCTATTCTGAGTACAACTCAAAATGTGTGATTTTCTTTTACTTTCACTTTTGATTAGGCTGGTAGACAGGACAAATAGGGTGAATCTACCTAACAGGGGCTTAGATAGAAATGCAAACCCGACTCATCCCTCTCCACGCTATCCAAAACTTAAAAAAAGGTTTTCTTTAGTTATACTTTAACATCACAGGTTTAAAGAGGTGTCTACAACAGAATGTGCCTGTGTGCTTTGCATGGACACAGCTGCTTGCAGTCCAATTTAGGAGTGCTCAGAGAAGACTAACAATTCTGCAATTGAACAGGGTGAGTGTTGTCATACTGTCTGAGGATACGCTTTGATAATAAGAATTATATGAAAGCAGGACATATAGGTCAGCTGCTTAAGTTGTTGCACCTAAAGAGGTTGGCAGCAATATTGCAAATGCCTAATTTGTATAATGTGTTGAACTGCTTGTCTAACAAGGTATATTTATAAATGTCTTGATATTTCAAGGCTTAAAACAAGCTCATGGCAGTCTTGAGCTTGAAGTTGGGTTTTTTGGCCGTTGTTTGGCTTTTAATTAAAAAATGATTCAGTATGCTCCAGAGCCACTTTTACAAGACTTGATCACTTTTACGAGGCTCTAAAGGCCACGCCTTCCCCAACCCGATGCCTCCGTCAACAGTAAACCTTTTAACATTACAGAGTCATATGTAACAATTAATTGTGTTTAGTTGTTTGGGTTTAGATGCACTTTAATTGATGTTTTGCATTGTCTTATAATCCCTTAAGAGATTTAATAGCCTGTTTCAATACCTGAAGACTGAAGTTATTTTTTTCTTTTTTTAGTGTTTTAATCATATTTACCTGTAAAATAATTACAACCTGAAACGTTTTACACTCTTCTGTAAGGTTGATGTTTTTATATGTGTTGACAGTCAAAAACTTGTCTGACACAGATGGGAAAGAGACAACAGCAACTTTATGAACAAATAGTAGCTAACCTGTTCTGCTGTATTAGAATACTTGTCTTACTCTTGATCTCCTGTGCATTGAAGAACTGGGTTAGATGATGCTGAAAGAGCCATGGAGACAATATTTGCTCTAGTGCAGCATTGGCCCCCTCAGACTGTATTTATTTTACAGATGCTCGGGGCTGGTCTATTTCATTTTGGGGGGCTTTAGACAAACACATCCCCTCCATGCCCCCAATCTATGACTGGACAGTAGGAGGAGGAGGAGCAGCAGACTGATATAAGTATTCATCTTGTCTCTCAAAAACCAACATGTTCCTTATCAGCATTTGCTCCAAAGTTATTATTATTATTATTATTATTATTATTATTATTATTCAGGATTTATATAGCACCAACAATATAAAGGGAGACTATACACCAACAGTACAATTTAAAACCAGAGGGTTAGAAGGGCCCTGCTTCTGCGAGCTTATAATCTAAAGAGGAACGCGCTGGTGAAACAAAGTCAGTGACTGAGAGGGATGAACTGATGAGGGAAGTAGAAGATTTGGTTGTTAGCTGGAGGCAGGATGGGCCTCCCTGAAGAGATGAGTTTGCAGGGATCGCCAATGAGAAGGGAGTTACAATAGTCAAGGCGAGAGATAACAAGGGAGTAAACAAGTTGCTTAGTGGTGTCACTGGTTAGAAAGGGGCATATTTTGGAGATTTTTTGGAGGTGAAGTCTGCACGATTTGGACAATGATTGGATTTTGGGCTGAAAGCACAGGTCAGAGTTTAGGATTACACCTAGCACCCTGGCATGAGGGGAGGGACTGATGGCTGTATTATTGATCTTGATCGAGAAGTCGGGGGGGGGGGGGCACGGGAGAGGAAAAATTATGAGCTTCGTTTTAGAAAGATTTGGTTTGAGGAAGTGGTGTGACATCCATGCTGGTACGTCAGTTAGTAAGTTAGTAATGCGAAAGGAGACTGAAGGAGTGAGGTGAGGAGTAGAGAGATAGATTTGTGTGTTGTCAGCATAGAGGTGATACTGGAAGCCATTCGAGTTAATTAACACACCAAGGGAAGAGGTGTAAATGGAGAATAGAAGGGGTCAGAGGAGGGAACCTTGAGGGACCCCTACAGAAAGAGAAAGTGGAGAGGAGAAAACAGAGTTATAGTTCACGCTGAAGAAGCGCTTTGATAGGTAGAAGGAGAACCAGGAGAGAGCAGAGTCTTGAAGGCCAAGAGAGTGGGGTTTTTTAGGAGGAGGGGATGATCAACAGTATCAAAGGCTGCAGAGAGGTCAAGTAGTAGAAGTATGGAGTAGTGACCATTGGTTTTAGCAGTTAGTATGTCATTAGTGTGCTTCAGTAGAGCAGTTTCAGTGGAGTGTAGCAAGCGAAAACCAGACTGTAAGGGGTCAAGAAGGTTGTTATCAGTGAGGTAGGAGCTAAGACAGTTGCCGACTAAGCGTTCTAAAAGTTTTGATGCTAATGGGAGCAAGGAGATGGGTCTTAAGTTGTTCAGGCTGGTGGGGTCCAGTGAGGGTTTTTAAGTATGGGGTGATCAGGGCATGTTTTAGAAGAGAGGGGAAGGTGCCAGTAGAGAGGGAGAGATGGAAGATGTGAGTGAGGGAACATAAGATAGAAGAAGAGGGTGACTGTATGTAGATGTGAGGGAACAGGATCCAGGGGACAGGTGGTAAGGCAGGCTTCTGAGAAAACTTTAGAGACCTCTTTGATAGTAGCAGGGTAAAAAGAGGAGAGTGTTAAGAACGGATTTGTACAGGGTATGTTAAGTGGGTTAGATGTCTGTGCAGTGAAGATATCCCCACGAAGTGCATCAATCTTGTTTTTGATTGGCAATCTCATGAGTAGTGAGCGAGTTACTGGGTGGAGATGGTGGTGGAGAAAGTAAAGAGTTAAAAGTACAGAAGAGACAATGAGGACTGGGGGACAGAGTATTAATGAGGGTCACAAAGTAGGCTTCTTTGGCAGCATGGAGGGAGGAATTGTATTTTAAGAAGGCATATTTATATTGGGTGAATGCATGCTGGGGTTTGGTTTTACACCACACTCGTTTCAGTGCTTGGCTATGCGTCTTAAGGTTTCTGGTGTTGTCAGTCTACCAAGAATGTAATGGTCAGGGCCTGATATTTTGTGTAGTGAGAGGAGCAAGAGTCCAGTGAGGATGAAAGTCAGGTAAAGTTCACCTGACTGGCCCTTACTTCTGTGCCATTATATTCCAGTCATTAGCTAACCAGAGGATCATACCAAATAAAATTCAGGTAAATAAACTAGTTACATACAAATATAGATTTTACGTTTTACGTGTTTTTTTAAATACATTTATAACCATACTTTTTTAATTTTCAGCTTTAAAGTAACAGAAATTCACATTATTGTACAGTTATTGGCAAGTTCAAGTGCATACTTACTACTGTTTGCTATAGTTAACAGCTGTATACTGATAGATAAATGATATATGAGCAGAAAGTAAAAATGGATGCTAAGTACTTAATTATGGCTTTGTTGAGTGATGTTCTGTGTGGTGTCACGGCTGTTTAATAAAGTCATAGCTGGTTTAAGTCTCATTGTGTGTGCTTATAAAAAGGAATGTCCTTTTCTTTCACCTATCTTTACTAAGGCAGGAATACACAGTATATAAAATTTTGCACGCTCTTAAAAAAACCTACATCCTCTATATTGCTTGACATACACAGCCTTCTGTAATTCTGGAGCATGAAGACCACTGATATTTGCTCTATATAGGACAGTGGACAGCTTCTTTGCTTTCGCTACTCATTTATTAGCTGCTTAACCTCTCAAAACAATCTGTGCTATGACTTTGGCAATATGTTTACTTATGTAGCTCTGACAATTTAAATAGTTCTTTAAAAAGGCACTCTGCAAATTGCTTTTCAGCCAATCACCATTCACCCTCTCAACTGAGTACCTGACAAAAACCCACACTAAAGCCGGGCACACATTATTATTTTTTTTTCATTCAACTCCGACGGTTGAACAAAAAAAACTGACAGATCTGGTCGGAGCCACTGTACTAATTATGCAAGATTAGTGCTGCAATTTCCCCTGCTGAGCTGTTGTGTTCTGAAAGGGGGACGGCCCCCACCCAGAACACTCTGATCAGGCGCTTTCTGCCATTGGCTGAGAGTGCTGATTGGGAGACGGTTGGATGCTGGTTTTCCAGCATGCATGCCCAACAGAACATGGCCAAACAGCCGGCTTCTGTCAAACAGACCGACAGACCGACATACACATCGGCTGTTTTTTTTTTAACTGCCCGTTGTCTCCAGACATTCATCCCACGTGTACCCATTGGCTGAGAGCGCTGATTGGGAGTTGGTTGGATGCATAATCATCTGACATACACGGGCCAGATGTTGGCCTGTTTTTTTTTAACCGGTCAATGCCTCCCGGCATTCGGCCCGTGTGTACCCGGCTTAAGGGTTCATGCACACTGGCTTAAAAATTGTTGCTTCTACAGGAGTTTTTTGTTTTGCCTGTAGAAGCAGCCCAATGATATCCTACATGTCCATGCACATTAGGACAAATACAGGCATATTTTAGGCTTAACGTTTAGAGGCAGAGAAAAAAAAACCTTCTGGTTTGCGCTTCTGATTGGATATTTCTTGCAGAAAAAATGCAAAACTCTCCTAAACTCGCCTAAACTACGTACAAAAAATGCTCTATATGTGCGTTTTTTTCTTTCTGCCAAGGAAACTGACATTTTGTTATCAGTCTGCTGCAGGAAAAAAATATCATTTACATAACCTCCCCATTTTTGAGAATTTGACTGCAAAATCTATAATTTTAGGTCACAACAAAGGTTTCAGCAGGGGCTGCACTGAGTGAGAGACATTTGTGAATACAACCAAGAAGTTTAGAAACATCAGAAAGTGGATGGTGCCAAAATAAAGATCCCACCATCCTTCTGCAGAGTAAATCAAATAAAAATGTAATCAAAGAGAGTAAGAATGTTATGATTCCTGAAAATGACATGTTAAATAACAAAAATGCTGTAACATAAATAACATAGCTGATGTTAGGTCCACTTTAATATTTTTAATCTCTAAGTGTTGCATTTCTTAGGATTTCATCTGTAAGGGTTTCTGGTGGCTTTCTATCAGTGGATGACTCTCTGCTGATTTTTGATCTGTACAATATGCTACATCCTGGGGCTGGAAGCTTTTATAACCTTGACTCTCCTTCAATAAGGTGTCTCAGCATATTTTCAGTTTTGTAATTTATATGGTTTCCGTATTCTCATCTTTGCTGTATCCACATGCTATATATTAGCATTATATTTTTTCTAATGATCCATATTTTCTCTATCTGTCCTGTGTTTCTTCTGTGCTCTGTTGTTGTGGTGTTTTCAGTGTGTTTGCATGCTCTATAACAGTTATTGATATACGCTATGTTTTTACCTGATATGCATGTTCCTGAAAAAAATTCCTGCATGAGGATCCTTATACAAAGAGTATATTATAACAACAATCAAGTTTTTCATCTATTTAATGTGTGCATCAAAAGTATAAAAGCTCAATATATTTTTAAAAATATTAGGTGTTTTTTATTCACCTATCTTTCTTTGACACAGTTAGTCAAGCCAAGCAAGTTTGCTAATGTAACCATTTATTTTTTCCTTATTCCTTCTGGGAAACTTTTCAGCCACCTCAAATGTTGGATAAAAAATCAGTCTGAAAACTAACAAAGAAACACACCAAATTATCTCAAATATTTTATCCCAGCATCTCTATAAAATGTGAAAGTTGAGAAAGGACTGTACATTTGTGAAAATGTCACCGCTATGCTAATTTCTGTTTTTGCCAACCTGACTTGATCTTATCTAGGTTAGATAATTAAATTTATACAGAGAGATTATTTTTTTCTAGAGTACATTGCAATATAATGTGAATAGAGGAAAAAAGTTCTCCTCCAAAAACCTCTTGCGCTCCAAAAGATTTTACCCCCTTCATGACCAGGCTATTTTTTGCTATTTAGCACTGCGCTACTTTAAAGTGGTTGTAAGCCATTTTGTCTTACTTTTATCTATAGGTAGGCCTAGCATAAGGCTTGCCTATAGGTAGTGGAAATATCTCCTAAATGTGCGCTGTTTAGGAGATATTTTACTTGTAGTACACTGATGCAATCATGGGCGCATGCTCTGTGAAGAATCAAACCACCGTGCCGTTTCTTCCCCGAGCGTGTGCCGTGACTGATGGCTCCCGCACACATGCGCGGGAGTGACGTCCGCGGCCCTGGAAGGAAGAGGGGCGAAGATGGACACGGCCTGCACAGGGGACAGCGCGGGCTTCATTTGCAGGTAAGTGTCATATAATGGGCTAGTATGCAATGCTTTTACTATAAAACTCTTCCTTCCTTCTACCAACTTAGATGTTAGTTTTATTGTGTATCACTCGATATCACTTACTGTTGGTAAGTTGAAAATTTTGGCAGCACTGTATACCTTTAAGTGACAACTTTCATTTAGTAACTATCTAGGTACTTGGCATCAGTAGACCCAGCTAAAACTACATTTTGGTGTACATCACAAAGGTCCTGCTTTCCCGTTTCTTTTTTTCACACCATGGAAGACTGCCAAAAGACCAAAACTGTGACATACAAACTCAGAGGAATGTACATCTTTGCACAAGCTTTGCACAACTGTGAAAAGAAATTCCAGTATATAAGCCCCCACTATGTGAGTACATACACTGTGGGGTTGACTTATTAAAACTGGAGTGAGCAAAATCTTGTGCAGCTGTGCATGGTAACCAATTAGCTTCTAAGTTCAACTTGTTCAAATAAGCTTTGGCAAGAAAACCTGGAAGCCTGGAAGCTGAAACCAGTTGTAGAAAAATCTAAATCTGTGTGTATGCATGCAAGCACATCATAAGAAAAAGATCTGGATTATTTGGGAAGTATCATGCCACCATTTTTTGGGAGGTTGACAAGTTCAAAAAATGGTCTGTGGCTGATGGATGGCCTTCTAGGTACCAATTTGTTTTCTATTTTAGTATTTTTGCATTTTAAGTTTTATTTATTGTGTTACACTTTCATTTTATTTCTTTATTATTATTATTTTTGTATTTTTAATTCCTCAAAAATGTATTTGGGTTTTATAGAACTCCAATACAATATCACAGTCAGTATATAAAGTGTAGACAAACACTTATGAAGGAACCTTCCCATCATATCTATGGGAACAGATGAGAACAATATTAGGGCAAAAAGAACACATAGGCTCTACAGTGCAATGTTAGATAATTTGGTAGTTAGCTAGCTCCCATCACAAGCCTTATAAGCACAGTTGAGCATAGATTCTTAAAACTGCAAAGCATTTTCATAACTTTAAGGCAGGTGAGGGAGTCAACCCACTAATGCCATTACAACAGGCATGCCCAGATGTGTGTATATTATATCTAAGCAATTAGTCCTACGACCTTGTGTCGGATAGAGAAGGCTGGCTTGTAGGAACCTGTGATATGTTGCAGCATAGTTGTGCAGGGTATTATAGGTATTGTCGAGGAGTAGAATTAAAGGCTATGCCTGGAGTATGAAGGTTGTAGGCCACAGATGCCCATTGGTAACATAACCTGGCATATGTAATGAATAGGAGTGTCGTATCATAACTTCACCTAGTAGTAGGAAGGAAAGTAGAGAGAAAGAGGAAAAGAGAGAAAGAAGGAAAAGAAAAAAAAGTGGAAGGGGAGTATTTTGTATTTTTATATTATTTGTTCCTCTTGTAGTCTTTTCTTATGTAATTGTTGTTGTTTTATTCCTTTACAATGCAAATTAGCCAAGTAGTTGTGTGTGTTGTGTTTTAGGAGATCCTGAATATACTGTAGCTGCTTATTTTGGCTCCTATCCAGCCTAATGAATCTGACGTCAAAAGCTGAGTTTTAATAGCATAGCAAAATAGCATAACATTGCACAATAGAGGATCAATGTTGTCAATAAAAGGACATTTGAAGGATGGAAATCCACATACAGGTTGTTAGAAATGGTGTCATATGTGGCATGATTTTTAATGTTGCTCTTAAAATCAAACTGGAATCGGTGCCCAAAAGTTGCAGGCAGAGGGCAAATGACTACTCACCACCATTGCCTGTTGTCTCCCTACACTGACCTTTTCTCCAAGACTAACTTACAATGCCTGTGCTCCTGTGTGGAGGCAGCTTTCTTGACAGAGACAGAACTTCCTCATGTCATGCTTTGCAATGTATATTTACTGTTTATTTTCCTTTTTAAAGTACTTACCTTGAATATTGAGGATGATTACCTCCACATCCTGGTCCTCGTCTTCCAAAGTATTTCTGTTGTCAGGAGAAAACGTTTTATTTACAAACTAAAAACAAAACAAAATAAACACTTCAGAACTACTAGACACGCCTTTATCTTTTGTCACATCACAGAGCAATATTGATTTATCATAGGTCACATGACTGGGGAGAGAGATTTATTGAGGGGCGGTATGGAGTAAAGGATGAAAGAGAAAAGGCATGAGTGATGTAAGGGGAACTGTGTTAATTTGAAAAGAATGACAAAAGAGAAGAGAACAGAGATACAAAAAAGGGATCAAGTGAGGCAAGGGAGGAATTAAGTAAGAATATTGGATAGAGGGATAGATAGTTTTAGGAAGATAACCTGGAAGAAGTATAGATGAAGGAAACATGATGGACAGGGACACTAAAAGAAAGGAATGGATAAGAAAAAAAATTATGACTAAAAATATGCATGTAGGAAATGTCTGTGGATCACATATTACATGCATTGTAGTGTTTGAAGATATCTGCATGATCTTTCTCTGCATCTTTTTCTTTGTTATCTGGGTTAACCACTTGACCGCGCTGTACACAAATAAAATGCATGTCTTTTTTCCCCAGAAATAGGGCTTTCTTTTGGTGGTATTTGATCTACTCTGTGTTTTTTATTTTTTGCACTATGAACAAAAAAAGATCGACAATTTTGAAATCAAAAAAATATTTTTTACTTTCTGCTATAAAACAGATCCAATAAAAAAATAGAACAAAAATCAAATTTCTTCAAAAATGTCGGCAAATATATATATATATATATATATATATCTATATATATCTATATATATATATATCTATATATATATATATATATATATATATATATATATATATATAGATATATATATATATATATATATATATATATATATATAGATATAGATATATATATATATATATATATATATATATATATATATATATATATATATATATATATAGATATAGATATAGATATAGATATATATATAGATATATATATAGATATAGATATATATATATATATATATTCTGCTACATACTTTTGGTAAAAAAAATCCCAATAGCGTCTACAAGTGAAGGGATATGGGATTATTTTGATTCATTTATTTTACTAGTAATGGTGGCGATCAGCGGCTTATAGTGGGCCTGGGATATTGCAGCAGACATTCTGACACTAACTGACACTTTTGACACTTTTTTGGACCAGTGACACCAATACAGTGCTAAAAAATATGCACTTTCACTGTACTAATGGCACTGGCTGGGAAGGGGTTAATATCACGGGCAATCAAAGGGTTAACTGTGTGCCTAATCATTGTTTTACTATAATGTGTGAGGTGTTTTTAATAGGGGAAGATATGGAATTTATTCCTTGCTTTGCAGGAACACAAATGCCATCTCTTCCCTCCTGTCAGAACAGTATTCTGCTTTGTTTACAAAGACAGATCGCAGTTCTGTTTATCTGCCTAATTATCGGTGGGTGCCCAAGCACATCGGGCACCATGCACCCATGATCAGCTTCCACTGTGTAATCACAGCCAAAGCAAGCCGGCGGCGGTGCGTTTGTGGGTCCCCTACCCGGAAGAGTCGAAAGCATATATATATATGTATATGGGATCCGCCACAGAGGTGCCGCCCTGTAGCAGTAAAACTGCTATAGGGCAGACCTTAAGTGGTTACTTTGATTGACAATTAGTCTGTTGCACAACACTATACCCAAAGGCATTTTGTGTACTTTTTTTTTTTTAGAAAGATAGTTCTTTGTTTTGGTGGTATTTCAGAACCAGTATGGTTTTGATTCTTTTTGTTACTATTTATAGGACCAAAAAAATTGGAGAAAAACTGTTTCCTGTCGCATCATGGCAGCATACACTTTGGGTTGTGACTCCCCCCCTCACAACCTGATAGGACCACATAGCTATAAGTTGTAAAGATGGCCCCCGCCCCAGTATTCTCTTATTTTTCCTCACCTGAAGGACTGAAGATGTCAGAAGCACCCCCTTACCGAATTCGCCCCAGCCAGGTTCTAGCCTCTCCTGGGTGGAAGTCCTTACCTGTACAGCCTCTAAATGAGCTAGATGGAAGGAACCCCACTCTGGTGATCTCAGGGGTATGTTGCGGCTCCAGTATAAGTCTTAAATAGGCTTAATTGTGTGCAGCGGTCTCTATTACACTTTTCATTCCTTCTGTGTGTGCGGTGCACACTCTCAGGGTGGCCTGGTCGGTTTGCCAGGTTCCAAGATGGCGCCGAGCGGGGCGCGCCGCTACTGAGCATGTGCGGGCGGGTCATGACCTCGGCGGCCATGGTGGTTCTTTTAAAAGCCTCAATCTGTCATTATATGATGCCTCTGGTTCCTGAAGACACCCTGACTGCTTTATCAGCTCTGTTTTCCTTCTGGCGTTCCCCCTTGGAGTAAGTGGTTTCTCCTTTCTTCTGGTACCTGTGTTTGGCTGACTGCATGTTTATATCTGCCTATATCTCTGCCAGGTCTATCATAGTTTCCTTTCCATGGAGACCGCTGCCCCAGCAGATCACCATCAGCCCAATAGGTAAAGGGGGGGATTTCCAGGGTAAGTAGTGAAGATTGAAAAAGAGAGCAGGATCATACTAATGCTGCCTAATTGGTCAGCCCTACCAGGTCATCAAGGTTGTCAAAATCAAGACGAAAAGAGACCTCTCGCAGGAGAAGCCGCTCCAGCCATAGGCGAAGCCGCTCATGCGGCAGAAGTCGCTCAGCCCACAGAGGAAGCCGTAGGAGGAGTCGTTCCTACTCCAGGCAAAGGCGTTCCTATCACAGGAGATCCCCTGCACGTAGACATCAGTCTCCTGCACATCCCTCCCGGCCGGCAGGGAATGCTTGCTGGGTATGCGGGGCCACAGCCCTACCAGACAGATTATCCTGCCGCAAATGCATGGACGAAGCCACCAGAGAGAAAGAACTGGTCACTGTAGAGCCTACCGGAGTCCCTGCTACGCATATCTCAACTCCAGACGTGGAGGTTACAGCCCTAAGCACCTCCCCATCCCATCCCAGTACATCTAGGGAACAAGAATTCCCATCAGATGAGGAAGAACTGGAGGCGGCAGCAGGCTTTGATTTTTCGCCCATAGGCCCCTTTGTGAAATCGGTCAAGGAAGCGATTAACTGGGAAGAACCTGAAGAGGTACAACAGAAACAAAGGAAGTATTTTCCAAATCTCAAGAAAGCACCTGAAGCCTTTCCATTCATAGAGGAACTGGATGAGCTTATTAAAGATGAATGGCAGAATCCAGAGAAGAAAGTTAGTCTCTCTAACAGGCTTACCAAGTTGTATCCTCTAAAAGAACCCAGGGTATCTCCCCTGGTTTCCCCTCCAGTGGTGGATGCCTCTTTGATGCGCCTAGCCAGGCATGTGACGCTTCCCATTGAGGACGCAGTGACGTTCAGGGATGTCCTGGACAGAAAGGTGGATACGGACCTTAAAAGGGCTTACGTTTTCGCAGGGGGTGCCTGCAGACCAGCAGTGACACTGGCCGCCATCGGTAAAGCTATTTCCGGGTGGTCTGCAAACACCGCAAAACTCGTGGCTGAAGGCGCAGATCAAGACCAGATTGTTAAAGCCCTACAGGAACTCAGTCTCGCAGGAGACTTTGTAGCAGAAGCCTCGGTGGATACCATTAGATCCGCTTTGAGATCTATTTTAGCCACGGTAATGGCCAGGAGGGCGTTGTGGCTTAAACCCTGGTCAGCCGACCCGGCCTCAAGGTTCAACTGGTGCAGGATTCCATATGATGGAATTAACCTCTTTGGCGCAAAGCTGGATACAGCAATATCCAAAGTGACAGGTGGGAAGTCTGGTCTTATCCCTTCAGACAGAAGACCAAAACAGCAAAGAGCGCCTCCCTTCAAGCGCAATCTCCCGGAAAGATACAGGGATGCAAAATCCTATAGACCTGGGAAGGAGTACAGGAGAACTTGGAAGAACCCTCAAACGTCCTTCCTCAAGTTCCAAAAAACCAAGACCCCAGCCTCCAATGAACAGAAACTGTTTTGAAGGTACGCCCACCCAACCAGCGGTAGTGGGTGCCAGGCTCACAAGTTTCAAGTTGGTTTGGGCGGAATTGATAAAAGATCCATGGACAGTATCCACCATCCGGGTCGGGCACAGGTGGTCGTTCAAGAACCGCCCTCCAAGGGGTCACTTCTGCGCAACCAAACTTCCTCCTTCCAGAGAGAAAAGGCTGTCCTTGGTCCAGTATATCCAGGACCTGTTAAGGAAACAAGCAATAGTGGAGGTCGCACCATCTCAAAGAGGTCAAGGTTTCTATTCCCCACTCTTCCTGGTAAGGAAAAAGTCAGGGGACTTTTGTCCCGTCCTGGACCTCAAGAAACTCAACCGGTCAATTCGGGTAGAAACATTCAGGATGGAGAGCCTTCAATCAATTCTCCAGGCGATAAATCAGGGAGACTGGATGCTCTCAATCGATCTTCAAGAAGCATACTTACATATCCCGATTCACGCAGAGTTCCAGAGATTCCTCCGATTTACGATAAACAGCTGCCACTTCCAATTCCGAAGTCTTCCATTTGGAATTTCCACCGCACCCAGGACGTTCACGAAAGTCCTATTGCCCATGATAGCCCACTTGAGAGAGAGGGGATTAGGAGTCCACCATTACCTGGACGACATCCTGCTTCTCTCGGACAACAAGGAATCTCTCATCCAGCATGGGGGAATCCTGGTCTCCACCTTACAATCTCTAGGGTGGCTGATAAACTGGGAGAAAAGCAGTATCCATCCCACTCAGAGAATGGTCTTTTTAGGGGCCGAGCTGGACACGAGAGAGAACACGGTGGAGCTTCCAGAGGAGAAGATCCCTCCCCTGATTCAGAAGGTGAAGAAGGCTATCTCGGCCAAGAGGCTATCAGCCAGAACATGCCTCAGTATCCTGGGCTCTTTGGCATCCACCACTCCGATGGTTCAGTGGGCGCAGTGGAACTCGAGAGCTTTCCAGATTTCCTTCCTGCGCCAGTGGAACGGGATTTCAATGTCCCAGTCGATTCACATCCCTCAGGAGGTGAAGCAATCATTGCTGCGGTGGACTCAGCCTCGCAAATTAAGAAGGTGCAAGAACATTATCACCCCTCACCAGGAGACGGTGACCTCAGATGCCAGTCTGCAGGGGTGGGGAGCTCACCATCAGCACTTTGCGGCTCAAGGCCGCTGGCCATTCAGGGCACAGGACACAGTGTCAAATGTGTTAGAAATGAGAGCAGCACTCCAGGCGCTCCTGTCCTTTAGCTCCCTCTTGAGAGGAAGACATGTTCTTCTGAGAATGGACAACAAGGTTGCGGTTGCCTATGTCAACAGGCAGGGGGGCACCAGAAGCAGGTCCATGATGCAGGAGGTCCGTCCTGTCCTAGAGTGGGCACAAGTGAACCTGTTAAGCCTAAGGGCAATCTATGTTCCGGGAGTCCAGAATGTGCTAGCCGACTCGCTGAGCAGGAATTTCACTTCCAACCACGAATGGTCTCTGAACCCACAGGCCTACGCCCTCATATCCCGGACTTGGGGTTTACCAGAGATAGACCTGGCGGCAACCCCAGAGAATGCGAAATGCCGGAGATTCCTATCAAGAATACCATTCCCTTCGGCGGAGGGACGGATTGTCTCCTGCACCCCTGGAACTTCCAGCTGGGATACATCTTCCCTCCAACTCCTCTCATAGCGAGGTTTCTCCTGAGACTCAAGGATTCATCGGCACTGGTGGTGGCAGTGATTCCCTTCTGGCCGAGGAGGCCATGGTTTACCACTCTGATGCAGCTGAATACGGCAGATCCCCTGCCCCTTCCGTTGTCGTCAGACCTACTCTCCCAAGGTCATCTTCTTCACCCGAACCCGGAGAAGCTACATTTGATGGCTTGGAGACTGAAAGGGCTAGGTACCTAGAGCAAGGCTGTTCCCAGAGTGTAGTGGATACCCTTCTCCAGGCCAGGAGGCCTACTACGAATAATACTTACAGGCAAGTCTGGGAGAAGTTTACCGCCTTCGCTCAACAGCAAGGTTGGAACCCATCCTCACCATCGGTGTCACAGGTCCTGGAGTTTCTTCAGTTAGGCCTAGAGAAGGGCCTTAGGTCAAGTACCTTAAAGGTCCAAGTCTCGGCCCTGTCCGCCTTGACAGGAGTCAGATGGGCACAAGATCCCCTTGTGGTTCAGTTCCAAAGGGCCTGTCTAAAGCTGAGGCCGCCTGGGAAACCTTCCTTCCCAGTCTGGGACCTCTCAGTCGTACTGGAAGCTTTATCTAAGGAGACGTTTTTTCCTAATGAGAACATATCCTTATGGGATCTGACACTGAAAGTCTCATTCCTGATAGCCATAACATTGGCTAAGAGGGTGACAGAGATGCAAGCCTTAATGGCCAGTGATCCATATCTGATTGTATTGCCAGACAGGTTAGTCTTGAAACCTTCGGACCGGTTCATCCACAAGGTATCCTCGTCCTGTCACTTCAACCAGGAGATTAACCTTCCGGCCCTCAGTACGGAACAAGGCGACCCTCTGGACGTCAAGGGTAATGTCCTGCAGTATCATTCAGCTACCAGATCCATCAGGAAGACCAAAAGTCTCCTAATCATTCCGCATGGATTCAAGAGAGGTCAAGCGGCATCCTCATGCACAATTGCGTCATGGCTGGTGAAGACCATCAAAAAGGCCTACTCACTAAGCAATCATCAAGCACCTGAGGGCTTAAGGGCACACTCCACTAGGGCAGTGGCAACCTCCTGGGCAGCATATTGTCGAGTCTCGGCGGAGACAATTTGCAGAGCGGCCACCTGGTCTTCCAGGAGCACCTTTATGTCCCATTACAAGGTGGATTCCACCTGCTTATCCACGGTGGATTTTGGAAGATCCGTTATCCAGGCCAATTCTTCTGTTCTTTGTTAATAAACTTAGTTTGAATTCCCACCCAGTCTTTGCGAGTTACTCCCCAAAGTGTATGCTGCCATGATGCGACAGGAAAACGGAAAATTGTATACTCACCTTTCCGTAATTTTCCTTTCCTGTCGTATCTTCATGGCAGCATACCCATCTGAGGTGATATATACGGAGAATACTGGGGCGGGGGCCATCTTTACAACTTATAGCTATGTGGTCCTATCAGGTTGTGAGGGGCGGAGTCACAACCCAAAGTGTATGCTGCCATGAAGATACGACAGGAAAGGAAAATTACGGAAAGGTGAGTATACAATTTTCCGTTTTCCCTTACTTTCTGTGAAAAAAAAATGTAGAGTAGTGCAAGCACCGTAAAGCTACACATTATACAACTTTCTTGTACAATTTTTCTTTAGATTTTCCAAAACCATATAATATGAGGTCAAACCTAAACACTTTCAAATTGTATGCAATTAGGCAGGCACTACATAGTTGAAGGTAAATCTAAAGGAAATGAAACAAAAATAATTGTATAATGTGTAGCCAGCTTTAAAATTACCCCTTTTTGAAAGTAGACACCATAAGGTGATTTCAACTTTTTGCCATCATTTCTGGAAATGAAAAACATGCTAGTATTGAAATGGTAAAATGCTGAGCTTGATAGACTAGATTATAGCACATACAGATCATACTAATAGGGAGGAGGTTGTAAAGGGTTAATGTACAGGTCACATACATTGGGAGGATTGACATGATAGGGCTAATGTGAAAATGTCAAGGATAAGGGAGGTGAAAAGTAAATATATGCTTCATGAAAGAGACCCCGTATTGAGATCAGATGTATAGGAGAGGAGTGTTAGTGGTGGTGGGGGGGCGGTTGAAATGGTAAAAAACGTATCTGTTGCTGTATAGCGATAGGGAACTAATGAAGGATTCGTTCTCATTTCCTGCCCTTTCTGTGTTGTGAGAGGAAGGGGATGATAAACAGTGTTGTGTTTACATCTGTGATCACTGTCATTGGACTTTCTTTGATCAGTCGCAACAATCTCAAGTTACAGAGCCGCTTGGATTTACTCTGTATTCAGTGTCTGTTCACAGGCATTAAGGGACGCACTGTCCATCAGTGGGTTATTTCCACAGTGACATATAGAAATGTTGTTGTAGAAATAAGCATCCACCGCTTTGCCATTTAAAGACATAAGGCAGTAGGAAGAAACAAACACTAAAAGGCAATGGGGTTGATCTACTAAAGAAATAAAGACCATTCATTTAGCAAAGTGAATATTAACTTTATAAAAATAATCAACACTAAGCTTTAGTAAATATTAAGATAAAGTGGTGTTCACTTCAATCAACCAATATTATATTACACTATATTTTATTATTTTATGTTAATGTTTTATTCTATTGTTTTAATCAGTCATAAGGAGATTTAGCATTCTGTTAGAGCTGTTTTATTATCATATATTTGCATTTGCTGTTATGTTCTTCCAAAGTTTACAGGCACAAATATAGTGAATTATTTATAATTATTCACTGTAAAATACTCTTTGCAGGTAGGCACTTAAGTTTTGCTTTCATTTAGACAGTTGTTAAGTATACAGTATATACCTAGAGTATACATACTGTATTTCAGGGGATAATGTGATATGCTACACCATAGGAAAAGTGACACAGGTTGATAAGGTATATGACATTACAATGTTTATGCGCCAAGTGCAATGACTCATTAGAATTTCAGGTTTTGTATTTATATAAAATACATTTTCTGTAAACCATATAAAATGCATGTGAAAAATGGTTGAAAATGTAAACATTTAAATTAGTATACTGCATATTTGGACCTATATCTCTACATGGTTTTGCTATATTTCTTCTTGCATTCATTTGTACAGTCTGTTGTTATTTCTGGAGATCATCCAAAATCAGAATATATTTAGAGCTGTTCTTACTTAGCATGCAGGAAAAAAAATTACATTCTAAACAGGAATTAGTGGGACATTATTCCTAAATCTGCAATGTAAGTGACTACAGTTGATTTCCTTGAGATGACAAAGTTTCACTGTGTGCCACATAACTTCTGTTTACAATTCAGCAAATGGAATTTAAACTAGGGTATTGATTCTTAGCTATACAAGGTAAGCATCTTCTGCAATAATAATAGCTAGGAGTCCTTGTACTGCCAAGGGTCCCTGGATCTAGATTGTTGCTTTCTATGACAATCTTTGCTGTCTTTACTCATGGTTATTTATCTAAAAAGGATGATAGAAAATGGAAGGAGAAAAACAGTTCATGCTGTTTGTGTTCTCACTTGCATATTTCAGTTAATTCATGTATATAGACTGGGACTCTCATGAGGCAACATAATGAATATAGCAAGGTAAACAGTAAAGTTACTTTAAAAATAAATAAGTCAAGAAAGCAAGCCATGTGAATAGAGGTGACTAAGAAAGCAGAATCAGGAGAAATTCATCAGTTTAAAATTCTCCTAACTGTGAGGATGTAAAATGTGTCAGATGTGAAGCAAATCAACAATTTAGAAAAACAGGCAATCTTGACTGATGATTAGTATGACTTTCTGCAGGTATACCTTTGTATGTACAGTATATGGAGAGAGTAGGGGGTTTCAACATTCACATATTTAATGTTTTTTTTTTTCTGGTTTTCAAACTGTTTCATACCTCATTTAACATGAGTATACATAAAGAGCATATTTATACAGCAGAAAATTAGAGATTTACCAAATACTTATTTCAGGCTTATCACATACTGTAATTTGTATCACATGCACCAGGAAGACTCACCGGCATTGAATAGTTGATGAATTTCATACAGTATTTGCTGCTCTTTAAATATTCTTGAAACAACAACAAGAGAAGGGCGCACCGACCCAGCACATTACCATAACAGATTTTATTAAAGGATAAAAAACAACAAATGTTATACTCACAAATGCATAGCATATACAGTATAAGCATAACAAGTGAAAGGAATCGCCTCCAGGTCTGCTGTAATCAACCTATAGTGTGGGAAGACCAAACAGCATCTGCATCGGCTGACGTGTTTCCAAGGAGCACCCTCTTCATCAGAGCCAGAATAGTGAATGACCAACTACTTCTTTAACTATACACACAACATGTAAAAATGGGGAGCCCCATCCTCATAAATACTGAAAAAGTGGGACTCGGGTTGCCAGCATGTCACAAATTACATCCTATGGCACATGGGGCAATTAACAGCATATGAGCAATACGTGGTATCCTTTACCCACCTACAATGTCCCATATACCATCAATAGTAAATAATCAATAATTGATAATACAGTGTGTAAGTGACATAGATGTATATGTGCTCATATTTTGAACCTTCCAGATGTTATGGCTCTAAATATTTTGTATATTACGTGTGTGCCTTTAAGTTGATTGTCAGGGTCACTGGAAATACCATATTCATCCTACTGGTATTGTGTGTTCAGGGAGGCATGTCAGACCCCTGCCAAGCTGGGCTGTGGCTTGTATGAAAGAGCAGTGGTCTGACTGTCGCATGCTGCCAGTGCAGTGTATTATTTTGTTTACAAAATCTCTATTGAAATGTGAATTTCATACATAGAGAAGCATCAAAGATGCATATGATATAGGACCACTATGGATTTCCATTGAAGGGCGATAGCCCATTGAGTAGCTACACAGGCTGTATGTATCAACCTATCTAGTGCAAGGTATTTTAACCTTTGTTGCAGTACTTAGCAGCTAAAAAAAATCACAAGGGTTCAATTTGGCTTTAACCACTTCCACTCCTGAAGGTTTAACCCACTTGCTGACCAGGCCATTTTTGCAATACGGCACTGCATTGCTTTAACTGACAATTGCACGGTTGTGCGAAGCTGCACTCAAAAAAAAAAGTGATGTCCTTTTTTTCCCCCACAAATAGAGCTTTCTTTAGGTGGTACTTGATCACCTCTGTGGTTTTTACTTGTTGCTCTATAAACATAACGATCATCAATTTTGAATAAAAAACAATATTTTTTTACTTTCTGCTATAAACATTTCTAATAAAATGTAAAAAATCTAATTTCTTCATCAATTTAGGCCAACATGTATTCTGCTACATATTTTTGGTAAAAAAAAATATCCCAATAAGCATATATTGATTGGTTTGCACAAAAGTTATAGCAGCTACAAACTATGGGATAGATTTAGGGACTTTTTTAAAATTGTTCTTACTAGTAATGGCGGCGTTCAGTGATTTTTAGCGGGGTCTGCGACATTGTGGCGGACAAATTGAACACTAAGTGACACTTTTTGGGGTCTAGTGACACCAATACAGTGATCAGTGCTAAAAAAAATGCACTGTCACAGTATAAATAAAACTGGCAGGGAAGGGGTTAACACCAGGGGTGATCAAAGGGTTAAGTGTGCTCCTAGGGGGTGTTTCTAACTGTGTGGTGGATGGATACACAGGAGGAAAAGAGAGATTGCGTTTCAGCTTAGCCACTACCCTTTCATGCACATAGCTTGCTGGTACTTGCACCACCGAGAACCCCACTATTGGAACACTATTGTGTATGCCACACAGCATCCACCCAGGGGATCCTAAGGAATCACCAGTTAGACTCAGCTCAAACCTGGATGTCCATCCACGGGACAGGATGTAGGAGAAAGGCTGCACTATCATCACATATTGGTGTGCTGTGATGACCAAAGACTAACCCATTAGCGAAGGAGGATTATACCCCCAAGGTTATACCATCCATCCTGTCCACTACATGTAAACATGCAGACCAGACTTGGTTCCATAAGGCTCTGAGTAAGAGGAACAGGAAAAATCCTTGAAACACGTCAATGGATCACACTGCCTTATAACCCCATGGGATATGGGTATTGCTACAGTATCTCACAAAAGTGAGTACACCCCTCACATTTTTGTAAATATTTTATTATATATTTCCATGTGATAACACTGAAGAAATGACACTTTACTACAATGTAAATTAGTGAGTGTACAGCTTGTATAACAGTGTAAATTTGTTGTTCTCTCAAAATAACTCAACACACAGCCATTAATGTCTAAACCGCTGGCAACAAAAGTGAGTACACCCCTAAGTGAAAATGTCCAAATTGCGCTCAATGTATCAATATTGTGTGTGGCCACTATTATTTTACACCACTGCCTTAACCCTCTTGGGCATAGAGTTCCCCAGAGCTTCACAGGTTGCCCCTGGAGTCCTCTTCCACGTCTCCATGATGACATCACAGAGCTAATGCATGTTAGAGACCTTGCTCTCCTCCACCTTCCATTTGAAGATGCCCCACAGATGCTCAATAGGGTTTAGGTTTGGAGACATGCTTGGCCAGTCCATAACCTT
This sequence comes from Lithobates clamitans, assembly GCA_037952925.1. Classification (NCBI taxonomy): domain Eukaryota; kingdom Metazoa; phylum Chordata; class Amphibia; order Anura; family Ranidae; genus Lithobates; species Lithobates clamitans. Next base: position 1,043,279 of record JBBGZY010000903.1, on the reverse strand, counting down.
TAACCTCAGCTTCTTTAGCAAGGCAGTGGTTGTCCTGGAGGTGTGTTTGGGGTCGTTAATATGTTGGAATACTGCCCTGCGGCCCAGTCTCTGAAGGGAGGGGATCATGCACTGTTTCAGTATGTCACAGTACATGTTGGCATTCATGGAGCCCCAGACCATGACAATGCCACCACCATGCTTGACTGTAAGCAAGACACACTTGTCTTTGTACTCCTCACCTGGTTGCCGCGACACACGCTTGACACCAACATGGTTCCAGTAATCCATGTCCTTAGTCTGCTTGTCTTCAGCAAACTATTTTCAAGCTTTCTTTTGCATCATCTTTAGAAGAGGCTTATTTCTGAGATGACAGCCATGCAGACCAATTTGATGCGGCGTATTCGATGTGTGCAGCGTATGGTCTGAGCACTGACAGGCTGACCCCCCCACCCCTTCACCCTCTGCAGCAGAGCTGGCAGCACTCATACATCCATTTCCCAAAGACATCCTCTGGATATGATGCTGAGCACATGCGCTCAACTTCTTTGGTCGACCATGGCGAGGCCTGTTCTGAGTGGAAGCTGTCCTTTTAAACCACTGTATGGTCTTGCTGCAGCTCAGATTCAGGGTCTTGGCAATCTTCTTATAGCCTAGGCCATCTTTATGTAGAGTAACAATTCTTTTTTTCAGATCCTCAGAGAGTTCTTTGCCATGAGGTACCATGTTGAACTTCCAGTGACCAGTATGAGAGAGTGAGAGCGATAACCAAATTTAACACATCTGCTCCCCATTCTCACCTGAGACCTTGTAACACTAACGAGTCACATGACACCGGGGAGGGAAATGGCTAATTGGACCCAATTTGGACATTTTCACTTAGGGGTGTACTCACTTTTGTTGCCAGCAGTTTAGACATTAATGGCTGTGTGTTGAGTTATTTTGAGGGGACAGCAAATTTACACCATTATACAAGCTGAACACGTACTACTTTACATTATAGCAAAGTGTCATTTCTTCAGTGTTGTCACATGAAAAGATAGAATAAAATATTTACAAAAATGTGAGGGGTGTACTCACTTATGTGAGATACTGTATATGGACTTTTAGAGAAATGATGTGATTTTATTCCAATTACCAAATGTGAGTATGCTACTTACTTCTGTTATTTAATAAAACTTTTTACCAAGGATAATGCGCTAGGCCACTCGCTTTCTATTCTTTATTTCTTTAATCTCTCTTTTGCTCCCTGACAGATCAGTTGTTTGCCTTGTTTACATAGGCAGACCACTGCTCCGTCTCTCCACAGAACAATCAGTGGGTCGCAGTGGGTCGCAGGGGCCATTGCGGTCTCTGGATCCGCTGATTGGCTCCTGCTGTGTCCAATCACTAGGGAAGCGGTGCTCTGGTGGCCCGTGCGCCCCCTACACTGCACTTACAGGTATGTGATTTTGCGCAGCCGGGCCGCCCTGCCGCAGTATATATGCTGTGGGCGGTCCAGAAGTGGTTAATGCACATACACATTGTGGGAGAAAATAAACCCCATGCCCCTTGTTATGTAGCAAATATCTTATCACTTCCCAGGAGTAAGCATGCTAATTTAATAAATTATCAAAGTTACTTTTATAGTTGGTTTTCTGCAATTGTGTTGGTGGCTAATATTTTCTTAACTATTGCAAGTTGGTTTTTTTAAAATATGTCCTTGAACTAAGAAAATATTAAGCAAATATTAACATCTTATAGTTATTTTCATTAGCATCCATTATTCTACTTCACAAGTAATAATTATATTTGTAATAAAATTGGTTGTTTTTTTATTATTCTCAAAGTATTTGTAATTGAACATTCCTAATTTTGTTATTCTTAAAAAATAATAATTAAATTAAATTATGTAATACATAATTTTCTTATCGTACTTCACGGGACACAGAGCCATAGTTGTTACTATGTGGTTATAGGCCACCTTCAGGTGATGGACACTAGCACGCCTTAAAATAAAAGTGCACTCCCTATATAACTGCTCCCACTACTGGGAGTATCACAGTTTTTTCGCCAGTGTCTAAGGTGTTGGTCACCAGTAAAGATGTGCTGTGCTGAGCTCCACTGGAGAAATCTTTGCTGGGGCTAGCCATGCAGCTGGATCCATCCAAAGTGTCTTTTAGGCCAAATTGAATGGTACCCGGGCCTCGTGTCCGAAGAAACGAGGTCTTGCCTCTAAACGCTTCTCTTTTTAGAGAGCTGGACCCTGGGATCCAGTACTTTTGGTGCTAAGGCCATAAAGTTTTACTGGCAGTGGTGCTATTACAGGTCCAGGATTTGGGTTTTCTTGAGGATCCCCAGCTCCTGAAGGTTTAACGGAACCCACCGTGAAGAGTGAAGATTGGGTCTCTTGGTTTTGCCACAGAAAACACTGTGGCGGGAAAGGTAAGTGGAGTTTTCTAAGAAATTTTTGAATTTTCTTATGAATGTCTCCTTTAAGTTAGTAAATGTTGTCATGCTTTTGTGTCACCACTGGGGGTTATATAGAGCACATACCTTCTCATGCTTCCTCAAAGAGCTCAGGATGTGTCCGGAGCAGCAGCTTCCATTTCCTCCAGCCAGCAGCAGACCTCCGGTAAGTCTGGGGGGGTTTCCTCCCCACCAGATGCCCCCCACTTGTGTTAATTGCTACCCCTCTTCAAGAGGAAGAAGCACTAAAAAAATATGAATGTCACGCCGCACTACTCGGCGGCTTTCAGGCTCTCCTCGCCATTTTCTCCCCTCTCTGTAAGATCCCATAGGATCAGAGGCCCACTCTCGCGTGGGAAAACTCTTTTTTTTTAAAGAGAGGAGGGGGCCATAGGTGACAAAGGGGGACGGGGCTTAGCAAGGCGTTGGCATCCTTCAACGCCCAGCCCAGAAAAGAGTGTTTTTAAAAACCACTAGTGTTATTGCTGCAAACTGCTGAGGGACACAAGAGCATGAAAGAAATTGGTATCACAAGCATTCTTTTTGAACACATTTACTATTTGCATCAGTCTGAGCGTTGATAGTAGCGGCAGTGGCTGATTATTGCTCAAGCAATGGATGCAATTTCTTCTGGTAGTACCTCTGCTTTGTGCATCGGGCTATATTCAGAAGATGGGGTTGAAACACCCCCAAAAAAGGAGCTAAAAGGGTCTCCCTCAAGCTCTGGAAAGCCTACTCTCCAAATAACATCTTCCCCTGAGAGGGGGTGGCTGGTCAGAGTGAGCATCGGGGCCATGAAATGTTTGCAACTGTTTTCAACACTGCAGCCCCTGTTCATTTTACTCTTTTTCCTCAGCCATGGTAGGTTTTTAAAAGAAGTTTAGCGACCTTAATCACATCCCAGAGCGATTAATCACATCCCAGTGTGGTCAAGATGCGACAGGTTCTCTTCCGTTTTCCTAAGACCCTCAGATTGAGGAACTAGGGACAGGAGAAGACAATTCCCTCAGGGGACCATGGTGAGGCTGATGACTCCTTTTCTGAGGTGTCAATTGAGGGAGTGTCAGCTTTCACAATCTGTAAGATTGGTGGTACAATTTCTTGCTGAATGATCCGCTCCACATTTATGTACCCTTAATTGAGTGTTTGGGTTTGCTAAAGCCTCCTCAAGCTGTGCATGCTTTTTCCTGTCCATTCTTTGTTGGGAAATGTTTTTGTATCTGGAGGATCACCCAGATAAGCATTATTTTCCTTTCTAAAAAGTATTAACACTTTATCCTATGGTAGAGAAAATTCACTAAGCGGGGTATACCAGCAATTAACTCTACTATATCCTTTGTGAGTAAGTTTGACAGACTTTACTCAAATACTTATGCCATGTACACACAAGCGGAATGTCTGACAGAAAAAGTCAGACGGGAGCTTTTCATCGTATATTCCGATCATGTGTATGCCCCGTTGGACTTTCTACATCAAAAATTCTGATGGACCTAGAAAGAAAGAGAACATGTTCTAAATTTTTCCGACAGAACCAATTCCTATTGGGAAAACCGCTCGTCTGTATGCTGTTCCCACCAAAAATGACGCATGCTATGTAACAAGTACAGGACGGGAGCTATTGGCTACTGGCTATTGAACTTCCGTTTTCTAGACCTGTCGTACGTGTTTTATGTCACCGCGTTCTGGACGATTGGAATTTGGTGTGATCGTGTGTATGCAAGACAGCTTGAGTGGAATTCCGTCGGAACTCCGTTGGAAAAACCTTCAGAGTTTATTCCGACAATAAGCCGGTCGTGTGTACAGGGCATTAGGGATCCAATGGATAAAAGTTTGGAATTCCTATTAAAAAAAAAAAAAAGCACTTTTTTCTCTGGCAGGTTGAGTGTCTAAGCCTGCACTGACAGTAATTGGTTAATCTTTGATAAACCGGTTTTAACAGGTGTTATCCTGCTCAGCAGGTCCAGGAGGCAGCTTTATGTTTGCGATAGTTGCTATGACAGATTGCACTTCGCTAAGCGTCATGCAAGAAGCTCCTGGCTAGTCTTCCCTTTTGCGGTAAGACAGCTATCTGGGGATATTTTGGATATAGCAAAAGAAAGATACCCCCTTTTGCCTTTTAAGTGAAGGACTACTTCTGTTTTTCATTTCAAAGTTCCTTCTTCTGTGCCAGGGGCATCAGCCTCCAGGCAGTCACAGGTTCAAAGGGTAATCCTCAGGGTTAACCCCAGGGACAAAAGAGGTCTTGAGGGAGGAAGCCTACAAGATACTGTAGCCTCCTTATGAGGAGGTGCCCCCCCTTGCACAATAGGGAGAATTCTTCTACAGTTCTCAGGGATCTGGCAGAAGGAATGTCAAGATGAATGGGGGACTTCCTCAATAGCTGAATAAACTGGAGTTCCAAGAGTTTCTGTCTCCTTGTTTTCTCAGATCAAATGTTCCTAAGGATCTAGAGAAAAATAAATCTTTCTCTCTAGCACTGGATCATCTTTTGGCAAAAAGTGTTCATGGTGGCCCCTTGTAAGAGCAGAGATCTCAAAAATCTAAAATTTAATTGCTGAATATAATCTCTCCCTTTTTTGCATGAAGATGCATATCTCCATATGACTATATTTCCTCGCTCACTAGTAATATTTTCTTTCAAAGTGGAAAATCTTCTTTTCAGTGTGTAGCTCTGCTTTCCGATCTAGCTGCTACACCTCAAGTACAAGGTCTGGCTCCTTTTCTAGCCAGATTGAGGGCCCAAGGTATAACGATTATGGTTTACCTAGTCGATCTGTTCTTGTTAGACCAGTCGGTAGCCCGCTTAGACCATAAGTATGGTCACCACATTCGACTACCTGGAATAACTAGGTCTAACTCTCAACCTAGGAGGAATCTTCTTTAAAACATGAGGAAAATACTTGAGTCTGATCATAGGTACACCCAGAAAAGGGTATTCGCACCCCAGGCTAAGATCAGCGCCATAACGGACTGATCTAGGTAGTCAAAGCAAGATGTTTTTCTCCTATTCAACTTTGTGTGAGGTTGTTGGGAACGATGGTGGCTTCATTCAAGGCCATTCTTTATGCTCAGTCTCATTCTAGATTGCTTCAAAGCAGTATCCTATCGGCTTGAAACAGAGAATTCAAGCTCTATATTCCCAATGTGTCTGACTCCAAAGCCTACGGCCACATCACCCTGATAACGCTCGATTTCATCCGATATTGGAGGCTAAGAAGGGCCTGGTTAGTACCCGGATGAAAGACCACCTAGAAATACCAGGTGCTGTAGGCTGAGTGCGCCGGAGCATCAGTTTATGATTAACATCCAAAAATCTCCGAAGGGGAAAATCCTTCTTTCAGTTACCTGGGAAATAGTATCAACATATGCCAACCTTTTTTCATTTAGGTTGGGGGACAGTCCTGAAGGAGGCAGCTGGCCAGGAGAAGTGGCCTAGATCAGAAATGGCCTTGCCCATTAACATTTTAAAAATTCAGGCAGAAAACTTGTTTGTGAGGGACTGAATGTTCAGTTTAAGGTATTGTCCTGCTAGGAGTCAATCCGTTTATGCCACAGAAATGGCCTATATTAATTACCAAGGGGGTACAAGAAGTTGTGCGGCCCAGAGAAAGGTGAATCTTATCCTATCTTGGGAAGAAGACAATGTACTTTGCATATCAGCAGTTTTCATTCTAGGAATAGAAAGTTGGCAGGTGGACTACTTGAGTCGCCAGCAGTTTTTCCTGGAAGAATGGTTCCTTCACCCCCATATCTTCCTGTCAATATGTCAAGGATGGGGGATTCCAGACATAGATTTGTTTGCACCCAGGATCAACAAAAAAGATTGACAACACTTTTGAACAGGAAAATCTGGATGCCGCACTCCGGATAAAGTTGAAAAAAGCGTCTTTATTGTAAAAGCTGGATCATCAAAAATACAGGACAATCTGGCAGAACGTACAAGCTCAGCTGACGCGTTTCGCACTCATGATGAGCTTGTACATTCTGCCATTATATATTATGGAATCTGGGAAACATATGTCTCCTGATGTGAAACCAGGAGCTGCACCCCAGGAAATAAGTCTAGGTAGAGTCCTTCATTTTTTCTGCAGATGGAGTGAGAAAACAAACTGGCCTTGAGTGCTTCTAAAGACAGATCTCAGCCTTATTGGTATTATTTCAATGATCACTTGCTTCGCATTCTTTGGTCCATAACTTTATTCAGGGGGTAACTCGGCTTAAGCTCCGGTTAAGTAACCCCTGAACCCTTGGGACTTGAATTTAGTTTTGTCGGCATTACAAAACAGCCTTTTTTGGGCCGATTTTTGGTCCTTTTTTGACAAGGAAACTATTTTTTCTGGTAACCATATCTGCTGCAAGAAGGGTATGAGTATTGGCTGCTCTTTCTTGTAAAGAGCCATATTTTTGTTGCTCACAAGGATGAGGTAGTATTTCGTCCTCATTTTAACTTTTTACCAAAGGTAGTATCAGGTTCTTATCTAAACCAGGATATTGTTCTACCATCCTTTTTCCAGAACCTTGTTCTTTGGAAGAAAAATCACTACTTTTTTGGATGTGGTGAGAGCAGTCATTGTCTACTTAAAGGCGATTGTTCAGATTCGGAAAATGGATGTTTTTATTTGTGTTGCCTGAAAGTCCTAAAGGAGTACAGGCAGCATTCTAAATAGATTCGACAAGTAATCATTCAAGCTCATGGTTAAAGAGGTGGAAACCACACTCTCAAATCAAAATGCACTTCTCTAGGGCTGTTAGTGCTTCCTGGGCAGTGCATCATCAAGCCTCCATGGCTCAAATCTGTAAGGCCGCAACTTGGTCTTCAGTCTATACATTTACCAGATTCTATCAAATAGATGTAAAAGGTCATGAGGATATCGCCTTTGGGCGCAGGGTACTGCAGGCTGCAGTATTAGTCCTCTAGTCTCTTATTGCCCCTATTTTTGTTGTGTCTCCCTCCCTTCAGTTGGCATTGCTATCGGACATCCCACATAGTAACTACTATGGCTCTGTGTCCCGTGATGTATGATAAGAAAATAGGATTTTTAAAACAGTTTACCTGTAAAACCCTTTTCTTTGAAGTACATCACGGGACACAGAGGTCCCTCTCTTCTTTGGTATACACGTGTAGTGCTTTGCTACAAAACTGAGATACTCCCAGTAGTGGGAGGGGTTATATAGGGAGTGTACTTTTTATTTTAGGGCGTGCCAGTGTCCATCACCTGAAGGTGGCCTATAACCACACAGTAACTACTATGGCTCTGTATCCTGTGATGTTCTTCAAAGAAAAGGATTTTACAGGTAAGCTGTTTTAAAAATCCTATTTTTTCTATACTTTTATGAAAGGGTTTTTAAATTTAGGTGGAGTGTAGAAAAGAAAAAAAAAGGGTTAATTTGAATAGACAGAGCTCAGATTTCCTTTAAAATTTGAGAATTGTTTTTGAATGTAAAAACAAAATAGAAGGAATATAGCATGGAAAGTTCATTATAGTACTGTATTCATAACACATTTCAGAAAAATACTACTGTAGATTCATTGTATCTTGATTTACATTGTGCTTTATACATTTTAAGAGGTTTTGCAAATGGATTGGTTTTACTAATACTGAATCAATATTTGCATTAAGAATCAGATGGTACAATCAATATGTACTTTTTCTATAATACATTTATCATTAAAATAGTCTAAATGTTTGCTGGAAAATGTAAAAAGAGCTGCATAGGCCCTTCAATACAAACCTGCTGCAAGGTCAGAATTAGCATTACAGGGATATCAGTCTTATATTGTCAGCTAACTCATTATAGTCTGTATGAAATTTTATCTATGGTTATAATGTATATTGAAATGTGCTGAGCTTTCAGTATGCGGACAACTTTTATATTACAAATAATACCTTGACTAGCTCTTGAGGCCTTTTTTTTCACTGGGACATTATTGCAGTAGCAGGTGCATAATAAGAACCAATAATAATAAAACCAGGAAAGGAAAACAATGAGTTTAGGGGATTTCTGGATTTAGCAAGAATGAAATATTTTGGACTAAAAAAAAAAAAACACATTTGAATATAATGACATTCAATTTATGTCAGTCATAGGCATTGCAGATGAATTGAATCGTGAAATATTTTCATAACAAATTGTGATAAAATGATATTGGAAGATAGTCAATACATGGCAATCCATCTAAAGAAGGAATTACTCTAGGACTCACTATACATTTGAATTATTTATTTTAAGAAATATTGATCTGAATATAACAGGTGGCATTCTTTATAATCTGTGCAATAGAAAAGACAAGAGCTGCAAGTTCAGATTGTAATTCAACCTTGAAAATGAAAATAAATTACAGTAAGTTTTATATAGGTCATTTTTATATGTATTCCTATCATTAATAACAAATGCCCTTTGTTGTTACAAATAATATATAGATAAGGATTTTCCGCGCTACAAAACCTTGCACATTTTATTAAGATAGCAAGTAATTGCTGTCATAAGACATTGCTGTCATGAGCATATCCTTTGCAGCCCATGTAGCTTCCAAGGGGCCGTATTGAATGAATTTGTCAGTGTTGGGTACAGGTGAACTGTATTTGTCACTAATAGATATTGGTGGTTTAGAGGGATGTCACAAATTTCCAGAGCTATTCCTATCTATTGTGGACTGACTGCAGAGATTCTGACCCTCAAAGTAATATCATAGGTAACATAGGTTTTCTAGGTCAGCCCTGGCTGAGAGAAAAATGTATCACTGCACAGTACTTTAGATTAGTCTCCTTCATATGGAAATCTCAGACACTCTCCCAGAGATTCTTACAAATTCTAAGGAACTCTCGCAATCTCCAGGACAGCCACACTCTGTAACCCTGGACATTCTTAAGCTGACTGTTCAATATACAATCTGATTTTGCAATCTATGTCTACTAACAACCATGTAATTTAAGGGCCTGTGTGACTGGATATAAATTAATTGGATTGATTGGATTCTTTAGGTGCAGTATGTCCTCATATTTGGTAAATTTACATAAGATTGTATAGGGAAACAGCTAGATTGCAGCATTTATGGCCACCCTTAACTTATCTTCTGGGAAGTCTCAGACTATTATTTGAGCATTTAGAAAAAAAGTATAAACAAAGTACAGACTGTATAATATTTAATGAAGCAAAGTAAAAAAAAAAACACTTGCATGGAGGTAAATATGTATCAGCATGTCAGGGCGGCCCTGCAGTGGTGAGTCTTTGTGCATGCTGGTCTGGGGTTTGTGACGCTCATTTCCCCTGTGGGGGTCATCCACTGGCTCTGTGTGTAGATAAGTCCAGGAAGGAAGGCTGGAACGAACACACATTGACTGCAGCGGCGTGTGACGTCAACGGAAGTGTTGCAACACGTTTCCGAGCATGTGCACTGTCGATGGAGAGGACAGGCACACTCCTTTCTCAAACTTGAGAAAGAAGCACACCTGTCCTCTCTATCAACAGTGCGCAGGTTGGGAAATGCGTTGCATCACTTCCGGTGACATCACACGCTGCTGTAGTCCATGTGCGTTCCAGCCTTCCTTCCTGGACTTATCTACACACAGAGCTGGTAGATGGATTCTACAGGGGAAACCAGCGGCACAAACCCCGGACCAGCATGCATAAAGATTCATGTAAGTGTTTTTTTTCCAATCATTTCATTGAGTTTTAAGAGAAAATATACAGCAATAAACATAGTTGTGGATGCAGCCGCTGTAATAACAATGAACAGTGGGAAGTATCTCGTTAAAGTAGTCGTAAAGTATAGTATGACACACACAGTGGTACTAGTGTCATACATCTGGTAATCATGTTACAAGGCATTGATCAAGCTGTGTATAGCAAGCAAACCAAGATTAAATAAAATAAAGTAACATAGAAAGAAATATCTCTTGTTCCAAAGCCCATAGTGTAGCATACATATCAAACTTTTTGTAATTGGGGGACTTTGGGCCTAAGGAAAGACACTCATGGCTCCTTTGTAGGTTTGAATTGAACACATAAGAAGGAAGATGTAAGAATAAAAAATGAAGGAGGTACTAGCGAAGAAATAGGGGTTGAGATGGGGGTGTGGATGCTGTAAGTGGCTTTTGAAGGTAAGGGTGAAAAAGGGGGTCACTAATTCCTGTGTTCTCTCTCGCCCCAGAGATGTGACTGGACAGCTATGCTAGGTGCCTCTTGCATTCATCTGTTGTGATGAAATGCAACCAACAGGACCATGTGTCCAAGAATTTAGAGGGTGTATCTTTTGCTTGATGTACAAGTTCCTCCATTTCTGCAATTTTTGTTATTCGTTTAAACCAATCTGCAATGGTCGTGCTGCACTTTTTTTGAGGTTTTTCAATCAAATTTATGGATGGCATCCATTCATGTGATGTTATGTACAATTGTAATAGTTGCGATTGGCCACAGCTATCACATGGTACTGGTGCTCTGTGATTGGCCTTTTCTGACCAATCACAGAGATCACAATAGTACACAATGAACAGCTATAAATAAAAGCAATTCTTCAAGGTAGATTTACTAAAACTGGAGAGTGCAAAATCTGGAGCAGCTTTGCAAAGAAACCAATCAGCTCCCAGATTTTTTTTGTCAAAACTTAATTGAACAAGCTGAGGATAAAAGCCAATCAGCTACCATGGACAGCTGTCCCAGATTTTGCACTCTTCAGTTTTAGTAAATCAACCCCGCTGCGTACATTTGACATGCGATTGCTGATTGGTCACATCGATCACATGGTACCAGGACCAGCCTGGTACAATGATCTGTCATCTGCTATGTCCAGTAAACACAGAGGGTGACAGATCAAGCCACACATAGTCACTAGAGTGCGCAGTAGACATGTGACTGGGAGGATGTGACATGACGTCCACCAAAAATAGTAATGCTCCTGCTCAGCCATTATTTGACTAAAGGCCAGGCAGGAGGTAATTACAGTAAGCCTATGTTTAGACTATGTACACAAAGGTATTTACGTTATCAATAATCAGTAAAAGCACTTTAAAATAATCCCTCATTCACCTAGGCTACCTATTAGCATAGTGAAAAAATATGTCTACAAAGTTCAAAACATATAGAAGGCACTAAAACATTTCCTATTCATTTCTATTGCACCAAAATCTTGGCAGCCTGTTTGCCATCTAATATAAACACACAACAGATGTTTCTAAGCTATTAGAAACTGACTGAAACCATATTTTAGCCCTGATTTACCCTATGTCTTATGACCTCAGGAGCTATGCAGATGCATGCTTTTTTGCTTTACACATAAGACAGCTCATTCAATACACGTGAAAAGGTGACAGAGAGACTCATGCACCTTTTTGAACGTCGTGCATCTTGCTTGTAATGTTTTGAGGTGTCATTAACAATGAATGGCACCACAAGCGTGACACCTTTTTTTTCCTGCAATTTGGGAATGCATGCAAAATCACACACAATTTTACATGCATTTACGCAGTACAGTAGTTTGAAAGCAGCCTTAAGATCTTTGAGGATCTTTAAGAATTTTTTATTTTACAGCACAAGCAACTAGAGGGGTCTGGGATAGCTTGGACCTTTTTACTGCATGTGAATATTATGAAAATAGTTTATTGCCCAAAATCTAATTACAGTTGCACTTTTGATCTGGTTGGCAATTGTGGTAAATTTCATAGTACTGATATGTTATATCAGATTACATTATATTACATTAGGCTTTCTGTATATCAGAGTTGGTAAGATTTTTGCAGCACATGTTTTGGGAATACAAAATCTGCATGAGATGCAGTGGTCCTCTAGTCACAAAATTACCAACAAAAGACAGTGACGTGGTCAGGTGTCATGCAGAGATTCCTAAATTAAATCTAAACTGGTAAGAAGGTAAGCTGTGTTCACCGTCCGGATCTTCAGCATTCATTTTTGAGCTGCATGTATCTTTAATAATTTCATGTGTACATTTATATATCTATAGATATATCTATATCTATAGATATAGATATATAGATATATCTATATCTATAGACATAGATATATAGATATCTATATCTATAGATATATATATATATATATATATATATATATATATATATATATATATATATATATATATATATATATATATATATATATATATATATATATATATATATATATAATGTTTCTTTGAAATGCTTTATCAGACTGATTGGAAAAAATACTGCTTTTAGTAAAATGTGAGAAGATTAGTTGTTGCTAGCTGTAAGGCATTTAATAGCAATACATTGACTGTAATTAGTTGCCTAGATCAATTAACATGGCAAGAAATTTCTAATTCTAAAGGGACATTTATAAATAGGCTTTTTAATGAATAATATGCTGCATTACCAATTCTGTACTCGTTTCCTTTTTAATTAAATTAATTACATACTGTTGTAAATGTTGCAAAATATTGCAAAGGGCAGCAACCACAATCAAACGATTTAATAACCTTTAAAGCTAACATTATATAGTAGTCAGAAGATAATTTAAAGAATAAATGAACATTTTTAATAGGAAATAGAGACAGTGATAGAAATATTTATTTAGTTCTTTGACAGGTTTTGTAGAAGACACTTATGTCCTTTAGCAAAATCTCTATACATTTTATGCAGAAGATTACAAATACCAATATAAAGATGTGCACATATCATTTGTTCTCATATTGTACCAATATCACTGTAATAAATAAGTCGTGGGTGAATGCAATGCATAACTTCAATGATGACATACACATTTATTGTCTATTTAGACCACCAGTGGATTGGAACAATGTAAGGTAAGGTAAGTACAACTTGCTTATGAAGCTTACTATGCAGCAGCCTCAGTACAATGCCTATTATGAGCAAAACACAGATCTGGGTGTTGGTGATTTTCTTGTTGTCTGTGTTGCCATTGGAGAGATTCCCTTTATGTCCTGCAATGAGGAAAATCTTCCCAATAGCGAAAGGTCAAAAGAACTTGACAGAGGTTCTAGTCTTTCTCCTATCCATACAAAACAACAGAGATGGGCTTTGAAGAGATACTTTTTTCTTATGCAGGGCAAAGTGGCAGTGTCTCTGCAAAGGGCAACCCCCAACTCCTATAACCTCACTTTACCTGAATTTCTTATCAATTCCTTGCTCCTCCACAGCAGGTGCCTACATATGCTATGTTGGTAAGTGGGAGAAGTAGTAATGTCACTTCCTTGTTCATATGACAATGTTTGGGTCTAGTGATTGGCTGGTAGCGCCAAGCACCATCAAACGGGAGCATGTCACATGCTCCCCCATACCTGAAAGTGCAGAATATTCTTACCAACAGTGTAGAAATAACCAGCTGTGATTGAGCACAGATAATAATGGGGAGCCAAGGATGGCCTTTACATACTGTATACACTGTCACTTTGCCCTGCATATGCAAAGTGACAGTGTCTCTTTGAATTTAAAGTATGATAAGTTAAGATTGGTATTCTAAACCTGAGGAGACATATTAAAAAAAAAAGTAAAAACAGATCAATTTATATATCTCTACTCCCTACAATTTCCAGATGGCAGTTAATCAACATTAGGCTACAAGAAGTGATGGACACTAATGTCTAATAGAGAACTCATACTCTTGGAGGGGCTACTAAACATGCTTAAGCCTAGGTTCACATATATACGATGCGGGAACCAGTGCGATTGTAACGCCGTTTTCCACATCGCATCTCTCCCGCAGGCAGTTCACACTGCCCTCTGCAAACCGCTGCGGGTGTCAAAACAATGTTAATGACACCCCCGGATTGGTTCACAGATCGCAGTTCATACTGTGCGCTCGCACAGGAATCAGATCGCATGGGTGAAAACACCCATGCGATCCGATTCCAGTGCGGGGAAAATTAAGTCCCTGCACTATTTTCCTGTGAATCCAATGTGATTTCAGCCATACAACTTTATGGCTGAACTCGCATTGCACAGACATTGCATGCGATCGGCACTGCAGTGTGGGTGCGAATCACATGCGATGTCTGTGTTCGCATAGGTGTGAACCCTGGCTAAAAGATGCAAAATGTAAAAATATTTTAACCTTTTAATAAATTAGAGTAATAAAGGGAATATATTATAATATAATACAATATATCAAACATATTATATGTTTTTTAACATAGAGTTAATTGATTTGGATCTTTTGAACTCTCATATTTGGTTGACTGAAGTCCTATATTATCTAGGGTACAAGCACCAATAAATTAAATATACAGTATATGAATTTACATCATTTTGCTGCTGTGCTAAATGACCCAAAAACCTAAATACCATGCATTTTTATTTTCACAGTTTTTGATTGCTGGTATTCATAAAAAAAAATTACATTTGTAGCTACATACTTTCTTTAGATAACAGCACACAGATGAATGGGTAACCTTGAAACTCAAAGTATTAGTGGATCAAGTCCTGAGAAAATCTTCTAAATTTAGACCTAAAAATGCTAGCATTAGCTTTACTGAATACGTTATTTTTCCATTGAAAACATACTATAGTTTCCTAAGTATAAATAAGATTCCTAAGCTCTTAGCTATTGCATATTAACACAAAGTGATGTTCGGTATCAGAAAAATGGTCTACTCATTGCTATTATGTTTTACAGTTTCCTAATGATCTCTGGCTAGCCTATGACATCAGATTAATATGTGTAATTAATTTTACATTCTTTTCTGCTGAAAACTTTCTGTTCAACATTTTTCTTTCTAACTAATTGGTGTGCATAAGTCCCCTGGCTCATATTCATTATATTGAATTCCCAAATAGTGTGTATAGCAATATCCTGACAGCTGAAGGTATAGCAAATAATATTGTTTTGAGGTGCCTAAGAGATAAAATTAAAAAGAAAAAATCCTCTTTCGACTTCTTGGACAAGATCTATCAGCCCTGAATGAAATTTAGCAAGTAATGGTAAATTAGATCAGTAAATAGTGCTAAGAAGATTGAAACAAGGCAACATTTAACTATATTAACTCTTAGATTTTACTAATTGATAGCTGTTTAACATTGTCTTTATAACTCCTCATTTTCCCCTTATCAGAAAATGGATCAATAGAGGATTTTTTAAAATTATTTATAGCAATTTTAGGATCAGAAAAAAAAGGTTTTCAATACAAAGAGCAATAGTGAGATGAACAAAGCATGCAATTTATCAAGAATTTCCTGTAAATTCCATAAATAAATAAAAAAATTCAGCAATTAAAAAAATGACTGATATACATGTAAATAAATATATATTTTAAAATAAATTAACGAAATCAATGGTGCGTATAAACAAATACCATAAGTGCAGCAGTGTATCTATGTGCATATGCCATAAAGTGAAACAACAAGACTGTGACCATATTTGTTGTTCAGTCATTTAGTCATGTCCGACTCTTTGTGACCTCATGGACCATAGTGCGCCAGGCTTTTCTGCCATCAACTGCCTCCTGGAGCTTGTTTAACTTCTTGTTATTGTTTTGATGATGCTATCTATCCATCTTATTTACTCCTTTTTCCTTCCATGTTTCCAGCATCAGGGTCTTTTTCAATGAGTCCTCTCTGCACATTAGGTGGCCAATGTATTTGAGTTTAAGATTCAGGATCTGTCCTTCCAATGAATATTCATGGTTCTTTCAGGGTTTCCTTCAAGATTGACTGGTTTGATCATCTTGACATCCAAGGGACATTCAAGAGTCTTCTCCAACACCATAGTTCAAAAGCATCAATTCTTCGGTGTTCAGCCTTTTTTATGGTCCAACTTTTACAGCCATAGGTTACTACTGGGAATACTGTAGCTTTGACTATATGGCACTTTGTTGGTAGGGTGATGTCTCTGCTTTCTATAATGTTGTCTAGGTTTTCCATTGATTTCCTCCCAAGAAGAAAGCGTCTTTTAATTTAATGGCTACAGTTATCATGTGCTGTGATCTTGGAGCCTAGGAATATAAAATCTGTCACTGTTTCCATTTCTTCTCCTTCTATTTGCCAAGGAGTGACAGGACCGGTTGCCATGATCTTAGTTTTCTTAGTGTTCAATTTCAGGTCAGCTTTTGTGCTCTTCATCTTCAATAACCACTTCAGTCCCTGAAGTATTTACCCCCTTAATGACCAGGCCATTTTTCATGATACAGCACTGCGTAGCTTTAACCACCTCTGTTTTTTTTATTTTTTGTGCTATAAACAAAAAAAGACAATTTTGAAAAAAAAAACTATATTTTTTACTTTTTGTTATAATAAATATCCAAAAAAATAAGTCTTCATCAGTTTAGGCCAATATATATTCTTCTACATATTTTTGATATAAGAAAAATCTCAATAAACATATATTCATTGGTTTGCACAAAAGTTATAGCGTCTACAAAATAGGGGATAGATTTATGTCTTTTTTATTATTATATGTTTTTTTTTACTAGTAATGGCGGTGATCAGCGATTTTTAGTGGGGACTGTGACATTATTACAGTGATCAGAGCTAAAAATAGCCACTGATCACTGTATAAATGACGCTGGCAGGGAAGGGGTTAACACTAGGGGGCGATCAAGAGGGAATGTGGATCTGCTTTGTTTACACTGGCAGATCCCCGTTCTGCCTCTCTGTGGAACAATCGCAGGTGGCCGGCACACATTGGGGCCTGCCGGCTACACGCATCAGCTCCAGCGACGCGCCACACATGCGCCTGCTATAGCTATTGCACGAAGCGCCATACCGGTATGGCAATTTGTGCAATAGACCCACCTTGCAACAGTGTATCTGCAGCGGCTGGTCAGCAAGTGATTAAGAGACTCTTTAGTTCTTCTTCACTTTCTGCCATAAGTGTGGTATCCTCTGCATATCTCAGGTTGTTGATATTTCTCCCTGCGATCTTAATTCTGGCTTGTGATTCATCGATCCTGGCATTTTGCATGATGTACTCTGCATTTAAGTCAAATAAGTGGAGTGACAATATACTGTACATCTATGCCGCACTCCTTTCTCAACTTTGAACCAGTCAGTTGTTCTATGTCCTGTTCTAACTGTTGCTTCTTGTTGTGCATACAGGTTTTTCAGAAGACAGGTGAGGTGGTCTGGTATTCCCATTTCTTTCAGTATTTGCCACATCTTGTTGTTATCCACACAATTAAAGGTTTTACTGTAGTCAATAAAGCAGAAGTAAACATTCTTCTGGAACGCCCTTGCTTTCTCCATAATCCAGCGAATGTTGGCAATTTGATCTCTATTTCCTCTGCTTCTTCGAAATTCAGCTTGTACTTGTGGTAGCTCTCAGTTCACATGCTACTGAAGCCTAGCTTGTAGAATTTTCAGCATAACCTTGCTAGCGTTTGAGCTAAGTCTGATCATACGGTAGTTTGAACATTCTTTGGCACTGCCCTTCTTTGGTATCAGAATGCATCTTTGGTATCAGAATGTAATTGGACCTCTTCCAGTCCTGTGGCCATTGTTTTCCAAATGTGTTGGACTATAACAGCATCATCTTTTAAATAACTCAACTAGGATACCATGAGTTCTGCTAGCTTTGTTATTAGCAATGCTTTCTAAGGCCCACTTGACTTCACTCTCCAGGGTATCTGGTTCAAGGTCAATGACCATATAGTATACAGTATTAAATGTACAATATGAAATAAATATAAATATGTAAATTCAATTTTTTACAGAAATAAGGTCCTGTGTCCAGATCCACACTTCCCCTTTACATACAGTATCTGTAGTGCAAAACAGACAATCCCAAACATTAACAATAACAATGTGTGATCTTTACTATCCAATGCAAGTGCAATGGCTAGCCTTTGTCTATCCAATACCATAGTGATAATGTGCTCACCAGTAAATTGTGACCTCTTAACTAAATGGGCATGTCAAAATGAGTGTTGATTTTGTTATATATCTAGTATAGATGTATATGATGATCTGTTATCCCCTGACAAACTTTATCATACAGTACAGGAAGAGTGCTAAAACTAAGCCCTGAGAATGAACACTTTGTCTTGTCAGGAGTGATGCACTGAGCCCCTATCTCCTTGTGTGTAACCAACACCTTTCCTATGGAATGTCTTTAGGAAACACTGTTTGGATTTTACAAGTCTGTCATTATTTCTGGCAGGCAGGCAGGCAGTCATTTCTTTTAGGTTCTTAATTTTATGAGTTCCCTGATAGAGCTCTGCTTAATTTGAAATTATTCAGACAAATTTTGAACCACTATTTATTGCAACCCCGTGTTTAACCCTTTCTCTGCCAGTGACATATGTTTTTGCCAGAACAAGCTAGTTTGTAGCATGCCAAGTCAGTAAGATGTATGGAGGCTGCATTTTCTCAAACTTAAAACCCATGGTCACTTCAGTAACTATGAACTTACATTATAAAGTTGCCCAGGAACCTGACCATTAATACAAATGCCCCCTGTAACCTTTTAACTACTTCCCTGAGCCTGTCCATCTTACCTTTCCAATGGTACAGGTTCTGGCTGCATCCCCCAGCCAGCATCCTACTGATCGCTACCATCCTGGTAGCAAATCTCCCCACTAAAAACCCTACTGCTGCCACCCAAAGCCCAATCAAGAGCAAGAACAGAGTTGGATGACTGAGTGGAGGAGATCTGTAAATTCCAATTATCTGAGCACCAGGCTGGGTAATTAGAGGGATGTTTGTCCCAGACTTCCACATTCAGCACAGAAAAGAGGCATCAGGAATCAATTTAGTTCTCTGACATCTCCATAAAGTGAAACTGATCACTTTCACGGACCCCCAGAGAGTCAAACGCCTCTCTAATGAGATTCCATGAATTGTGTAATATAGGAATGCATCATCCCCCCCATGTAACAGTAATAATAACATTTCAAAAAGGTTAACAAAAAAGGAAAGTTATTTTTTTAACTGCCGCTATCAAACAAACAGTTTTGGTTGTGTTTGTATGCACTAATATTGACTTCAGTTCATGTTCATAAATGTGTGTGCATCAAAGGATATACAAAGGAGCAGTTAGTCCTGTCCTTAATTTGCCTCACCTCTACTTATAGAAAATGCTGGTATCCCAGTGCAAGACAGTATATAGATCATTAGTATATATACAGTAGATATATAGTTTATAGGTTTATAGTTTATAGGTCTTTAGCAGGAAAGCTTCAAATATAACACTTCATATCCAGACTATGTATTACTCAGATATGACTATAAAAATGAAAAGGAGCAGCATGTTATGACGAGCCTTAAATTCAGCAATAATCACATATGAGCCATACTGTCCTTGGACACTCCTGTAATATATGCATATTTTTTGCACTGCTACAGATTATTACTTCGTCATTAGGGATTAATTAAAGGTGGGCTAAAGATAGGCCAATAATGATAGGTGAGGAGACATCTATGCATCCTCGGTAGCCGCAGGACTTAGATGATGTGTGTAGTTAATAATGATTTTCCCTATTTTCAATGTCTTTTCTTTTGAGAGGCAGACAGTCCTAAACAGCCTCATGCTTGCTCAAGCAACACAATGGCAGCAGAGCCATATTACTTAAAGCATTTTTAATTGTCACTGTAAAGGTCAAAAATGAACTTTCTGTGGAATTTAGTTGAATGTTAATTCCAGGGATGTGATGCCATTTGCAGAAAAGTTGATTGTTTTTAGCTTCAGTGTATTTCAGTATAAGCTCTATATGCAGAACTTGCATTTAGCCACAAAAAATATTTCTAGGTATTACATTGATATCCGTTTGTTACAGCTCATGTGGCTAGTTTGTTCTTTCACTACAGCCACTGGAAGCCAATAATAATTTTAGTATGCAGGCTTTCTGTTAATTGTGTCTGCCACTGATTATGTACAAGAAAAAAGGCTTCTTGAACATATCAAGCCTCAAATTTGACAGAAGTGATATAGTACCTGTACTTAGATATAACCAATAATATCCCATATGTCGAAGAAAACATACTCTAAACCAGGGGTACTGAATTAAAATTCAAGGAGGTCCGGTCGCCAAAATTTTCTTTAGGCCAAGGTCCGAATCTCAAGTCTGTGCTATGACTCAGAAAGATTGTAGTCACTGTATGTCTATCAAAACATGAGAAATGTACAATTTCCTTAGCATTTCAACAATATTTATTGTCAAGTTTCAGTTACAACATTAAACATGTGGACAGTTGGAACTAGGATAGCTTTACATTTGCTCTTGTCTTTGTATGGAAAACAAACAACTATATTTAACAAAAACAATATCGAAACAAATTTATAACTCTTTAATAAAACATAAAAAGCACATCCATTTTTCAAGTAAAATAAATAACCACATTCTGACTTAAACAACTAAAGGTGTCAATTTGAAAAAGTGCACAAATTAGTGAGCCTGGAACGATACCTCATTTTAAAAAATGTTCATAGTAGAGAAAGCTGACTCACAGCTGTACGTAGAACCAAACATGGTCAAGGTGTATAGTGCTCCCTTGATTAGACAAGGGAAATCGGTCTCAGGCACAGTCTGTAGCCAGAAGCCAGATCAGTTTCTCCAAAGTGCTCTCTTAGTGCAACATTTGTCTGCAGGTAAATCATTTCTGTCTGTGGAGATCCCTCATGTGCCCACTTGAAGGTCTGCATCACCTCCTTTGAAAACACTTTGACATCTTTAATGAGGAATGGATTGTGGATGAACAGGAGGATCTGCTGTCCAAGACTCAAGCTATCAAAGCTTTTACTGAAGTTTCCAATGAGTTTATTTATGAAGTCAATAAAAGGAGAAACATCTCTCTTTCCTTGAATCTGTTCTTTCACCTTTGTGAAATGCAAGCACTCTCTTTGCAGATCTTTCTTGAACAAATCCAGTTTTCTCTGGAAGGGGCGGACAGCTGTCATCATATCACAGATGGAATTGTTCTTGCCCTGGATCTTTAAATTGAGTTCATTAAGGTGTGATGTTATGTCCACTAGGAAAGCGATATTATCCATTGTGCTTTCATCTTGTAAAAACAGTGAAAACTGTCTTGCTTTCTGACTTTTGAGTTGCACTAAGAAAGCCGCTACCTCTGTTCGAATGGACCAAAAGCGTTCCAATATATAGCCATCTAACATTGTTGTGAAGTAAAATGTCATTTGCATTTGCCTCAACTTATTTAAGAAACTCTCTTAGTAAAGGATGTTGATGGGATGAGGATACCCTGAGGAAGTTGATGAGTTTCATCATTGTGTCCATGATTTCTGCAAACTTGTCTGATAGAATGGCACAAAGGACAGTCTGGTGAATAATACAGCGGTAAGAAATAGGGTCAGGGTTGTCCACTTTTAGTCCTGCCACAGCTCCTCTCTCCTTTCCTACCATGGCAGGGGCACCATCTGTGGTAACTGAGACCACTTTTTTCAGATCAATCTTCCTCTTTCTCAGAATCTCCTTAATGGCCTCATATATGTCTTGTCCTCTTGTGTGTGTCTCAAGTGGTGTTACATCTAACAGGTCCTCACATAGTTCTTTTGTTTCTTTTTGAAAAAATCTTACATACACCAAAAGCTGGGCATTATCAGTTATATTTGTTGATTCATCAATGGCTAAAGAAATGCATACTGCACTCTGAATCGCTGCATCAAGTTGTCCCAATACATCCTCTGTTAATATTTCAGTCTTTTTTGTTGCTGTTGATGCTGACAGTGGGATCTGGTTGATTTTTCCACACAGCTCATCTGTTTGTTTACCCTCAAGTAAAGTTTCAGCAACAGCATTCAAACACTCCTTTACAAATGTACCATCGGTAAATGGTCTTTTGTGTTGCCCCAAAATCAATGCTACTTTAAGTGAACATTCATTTGCACGCTGCTGGGCTGTAAATGAATGTGAGAGGACTTTGGTGGATCTTTCATACTGGGCTTTCAGTTCCGTTATTTTACGTGACCTCAACTTGGAATGCTGTGGATATGTTTGCGCAAACAAATTGCGTTTTGTTTCGTAGTGACGCTTCACATTGTTACTTTTTATTAACGCCACAGTTTCGCAACAAATGAGACAAACTGGTTTTAAACTTCCCATAAGAAGAATGAACATATATTGGTCTGTCCATTCATCTTTGAAGACTCGGTTTTCAGTGTCTACCTTCCTTTTCTTGGCACAAGCCATGCTCTCTGTCGCTTTTGCTACAGTTTCCTCCACACACCTTGGTAATACTCTATAAATATAAATGTCCCCATTAGTTTTCCCCCTTACATCAGTTGCCCCTATTAGAGTAATTCATTACATTGGGTGCCCCATCAGACTACCCCCAAAAATCAGTTGCCAACGGCAGAGTAATCTCTTACATCAGGTATTCTTGTCAGAGTGCCCACTTACATCAGGTTTCTGCAATGGAAGGCCCCCTTACAGCTCGTGTCTCCCATCAGTGTGCCCCCTTATATAATTTGTCGCCATCAGAGTGCCCCATAAAGGTGCCCCCTTACATAGGATGTCCTCATCAGAGTGCCCCCTTACATTAGGTGTCACCATAAGTGTGCCTCCTTACATCAGGTGTCCCCTCCAGATCAGGTGTGCCCATCAGTGCTTCTTTACATCAGGTGTTCACATCACAGTGCCCCTTTACATCTGGTGTCCCCATCACAGTGCTCCATTACATCAGACGTCCCCATCACAGTGCTCCATTACATCAGGCGTCCCCATCACAGTGCCCCTTTACATCAGGTGTCCCCATCACAGTGCTCCATTACATCAGGTGTCCCCATCACAGAGCCCCTTTACATTAGGTGTCCCCATCACAGCGCTTTTTTACATCAGGTGTCCCCATCATAGCGCTTTTTTACATCAGGTATCCCCAACCCAGCGCCCCTTTACATCAAGTGTCCCCATCACAGCGCCCCTTTACATTAGGTGTCCACATCACAGCGCTTCTTTACATCAGGTGTCCCCATCACAGTGCTCCATTACATCAGGTGTCCTCATCACAGCGCACCTTTACATCAGGTGTCCCCATCACAGAGCCCCTTTACATTAGGTGTCCCCATCACAGCACTTCTTTACATCAGGTGTCCCCATCACAGTGCTCCATTACATCAGGTGTCCCCATCACAGCGCTTCTTTACATCAGGTGTCCCCATCACAGCGCTTTTTTACATCAGGTATCCCCATCACAGCGCCCCTTTACATCAAGTGTCCCCATCACAGCACCCCTTTACATTAGGTGTCCCCATCACAGCGCTTCTTTACATCAGGTGTCCCCATCACAGTGCTCCATTACATCAGGTGTCCCCATCACAGCGCCCCTTTACATCAGGTGTCCCCATCACAGCGCCCCTTTACATCAGGTGCCCCCATCACAGTGCCCCTTTACATCAGGTGTCTCCATCACAGCGCCCCTTTATATCTGGTGTCCCCACCACAGTGCTCCATTACATCAGGTGTCCCCATCACAGTGCTCCATTACATCAGGTGTCCCCATCACAGTGCTATATTACATCAGGTGTCCCCATCACAGCACCCCTTTACATCAGGTATCCCCATCACAGTGCCCCTTTTACATTAGGAATTCCCATCAGAGTGCCCCCTTACATCAGATGTCCCCATCAGAGTCCCCCTTAACATAAAATGTGCCCATCAGGGTGCCCCTTAACATAAAATAAGGGTCACACTGATGGGCAAATTTTATGCAAAGGGTCACGCTGTTAAGCACATTTTATATTAATGGGCACTCTGTTGGGCACAACAAAATGTGCCCCTTAAGAGTCCCCTTAACATAAAATTTTCAGAGTGCCCCTTTATTATAAAATGTACCCATCAGTGTTGTTCTTAAAATAAAATATGCCCATCAAAGTCCCCCTTAACATAAAATGTGCCCATCAGCGTGCCCCTTAGCATAAAATAAGGGTCATGCTGATGGGTAAATTTTATTTTAAGGTGCAAGCTGATGGGTATATTTTTAATGTACACACTGATGGGCATATTTTGTTGGGTACATTTTGTTGTGCCCATCAGCATGCCCCTTAACAAAATATGCCCATCGGTGTGTACATTAAAAAAATACCCATCAGTGTGCACCTAAAAAAATAATTTTTGCCCATCAGAGAGCCCCTTAACATAAAAGGTGCCCATCAGCGTGACCCTTATTTTATGTTAAGGGGCATGCTGATGGGTATATTTTTAATGTGCACACCGATGGGCATATATTGTTAGGGGGCACGCTGATGGGCACAACAAAATGTGCCCAACAAAATATGCTTATCGGTGTGTACATTAAAAATATACCCATCAGCGTGCCCCTTAACAAAATATGCCCATCAGCATGCTCCTTACAAAAAAAGCCCAGCAGTGTGCATATTAAAAATATACCCATCAGCGTGCCCCTTATCAAAATGTGCCCATCAGCGTGCTCCTTACAAAAAGGCCCAGCAGTGTGCATATTAAAAATATACCCATCAGTGTGCCCCTTATCAAAATATGCCCAACAGTGTGCACAATAAAAATATACCTATGAATGATCACTAGTTAATGTGGCCCACATACCTAGAATGCAGGAGGGCACAACTGAAATGTTGAATGGGTGGAAGCTGCAGATTATACCCAGCAAGGAGAGCCAGGATCCGGGAATCAAGAACCGAGGGCAGCAGGGGGGCAGGGCGCACATGTGACGTCACGCCCCTACTCACAGCCAATGAGTGTGAGCCCATCTTCTTTCAACTCCGAGAGATGTGGCCAGGAGCAGGGGGCGGCACATGCACACAGCATCACTGGTTGCTGGGGAAACCCGCGGTCCCAGCAAACCAGTGATTGCTGACATATACAACTACACTGGCGGTATGGCGGTCCAGGCAGAAGCGCTGATTGGTCCGGACTCAGACCGCAGGCTGCCATTTAATGACGGCTGCTCTAGACTATGATCTCATATGCAGATAGAGCACAGCTGGTTGCAATGCATGACATATTCTTGTACAGAGACAATTGCATATCCAAGCAGTGTACTCACTGGTGGTATTTTCATAGAATGATAGCCTTGCCTTTATGCATACTGCATTATGCCACATTGACATATTACAGTATGTTACTGTAATAAACGGTTTCATTAACGAGCTGATATAGCCTAGTCAGTTCAGATCAGCAACATAATGTTAAAAATGTATTAAAATATTTTCCTTTGGTATATATTTTGTGTATCTATTTTTTTTTTTTTGCAGTATCCCTTACCATGTTTTTAGGGTTACAATCATCAGCATTGACATTCAGCATCTGTAAAATACAAATTGTTGTACCACTGTTAAATGCCTGGTAGACTATAGTATTAATTCCTATTGTTTACTACCATTCATAGTGCTACAACTCCCAGTAATTCTGTCTTGCATATGTGAGACTACATGTCCTAGCATTGCTATCTAATATCTGCAGGACAACAAATCCCCACATAATCACCATTCCAGCACTGCTATCCTGTGTCAGTTTGAAATTTGCTTCTCTGTTCAATAGTGATGACCTATACACCTTGAGAGTGAGTGCTTCTTTTCAAGTGGATGTTCAGATATGAACAGTAAAGTATCTTCACATCAATAGGACCTTTTAAGCAGGAGAAATGTGTGAAAAATATTGTATTATCTAGGAAGGTTTCCTTTCAGGAAATCTAGGAAGACGGTAAAACAAAACATTTCCAGTACAGTAGCATAATAATCATTGTAAATTATTTATAGCACATCATACAATTTCAGATTCTGGGCTTTGGAAAAAGTTATTACAAAAAAAGCAAAACATTCTGTACATCACAATGTATATAGGCAGAATTAGGCCCCATTCATATAAGCGGTGGTATCAAAACTGCATTAAGGCTGCGTTTGTTTTGGCATCTGCATCCGTCAGGAACTGTGTTCAGGCAACCTATAGAAGTGGATGTATATGCAGTAGTTGCAGACACAGCTCTATGGAAAAATTGACAGATGTGCAAGAGCGGCTGTCTTTCCCCCAGGAACAACACATTGAGGGTTATTTATTAAAGGCAAATACACTTTGCACTACAAGTGCACTGAAAGTGCACTTGGAAGTGCAGTCATTGTAGATCTGTGGGGGACATGCAAGGAAAATAAAAAACAGCATTTTAGCTTGCACATGATTGGATGATAAAAACAGCAGAGCTTCCCCTAATTTCACATCTTCCCCTCTGATCTACTGTACAGCGACTGCACTTCTAAGTGCACTTTTAGTGCACTTTCAAGTGCACTTGCAGTGCACGTGTAGTGCAGAGTGGATTTGCCTTTAGTAAATCAACCCCTATGACCAAGCTTTATAACTTTATTAAGTAAACAATGTGTTAAACGAATTGCATCAGAAAAGAGTTGCATAGTGAATAGCCCTTCTATCACAGGTCTAGATCTACATGTCAAATAAACCACTTAACATACAATATTCATATAAAATGCATTCAGGCATCAGCATTCACATACACTGCTTGATTTACTAAAGGATTAGAGCATGTTCACTTTGCACACTGAATTTTAATTTAGATTAGCACGCGAGGTAAAGCTGCGCTGACTTATTATTTTAAGCCCCAACCATGGGTACAATGAGGATATTTGCCAGCACACCATGGGTCAACAAGTAGCATCCAAACTGATTTTTTTATTGAAGCCTGATCACATCACAGAACAGGTAGTGCAATTCTTTGGAGTCATGCAGGACCCCTTTGCCAGGCATGGGTACAACACTTTCTCCCTCCCTACTTCGACGAAACCCTCTTGCTACTGTAAACTAGCATGATCCACACTCCTTAATGCGATTTAGCCTGTCCACAGAGCTGAACACTGGATAGAACCCTGGTCACCCCCTTCTTCTTACCTCTCCCCCACCCCTGCTTTTTTCCCCTCTCTAACTCCCTTTCTCCTCTAGTCTTTTCTTTGTTACTCTTCCTTCTCCCATTAGTGTGGTTCAGTTACTATATGACCTGGCATCACCAGGAGTCTGATCTACTCCACATAATTCTTAATAGCACTGCAGTTGTTCACCATCACTCTAGCCTAGTTCACATTATTTACCCAAAAATACAAATTCCATATAGACCACCTGATGTCATAGGTAGCTAATTAGTTACTATAATATAGTGTTTTATAGGCTCATTCTATAAAACAAATGTTTTATAGGCTCATTCTAAGATACATGTTTTTACTCTCATGACATTGTATTCTATGCATGCTTTTTGAGCACTATATTGTGCACTCACGAACCTTGATCCATGTTCTGTAAAGCTTGGTTTTGGTTTCTACTCTGGTTTATTTTTGTCTCTATATACCAATAAGCACTTTGAACAAGAAAACAAAACTAAGCTCTCTTCTCCTTTACAGCCAAGGAAGCTTCCATTTTAGATACTACCTGATCTGTAGGTGCCATGGTGCTGCACATGTGATCAGTTATGACACCAGCCATTTGGTGGCTTGACAGTTCAGTTGAGATTTCAAGCAACTGTGACGTAACAGTTTTGATAAAAAGTTAAATTGATATGTTTAGTTCCGCTTTAATTGAGAATTTTCACTTAGCTTCACCTCATTTACTAAGCTATTTAAAAATGTACTTTACAAAGTGAACAGATTCTACTCCTTTAGTAATCCACCTCCTATAATTTTACCCAAATATGTTTTCTGTGTTTGCAAATTTTCCTTACACAGTTCATCAATGTCCCTTTATACACAATAGCTTAAATGATGCCATAATATTTATTAAAACAAATGTAAAACTGATTAAAAACAAAGCACTTATTATGGTTTTGCTAAAAAAAAAACATTAAAAAAATCTATGGATGATCTATATTCTAGATTAGTCTGGGTGAACAAATGTATAGCTACCTCATTAGTGACTGGCACTAATATCTGCTGAACAATGCACTATTATAATGTATTAGGCAATATGTATAGCCTTGCTCCTTTATAATTAAGGTAAATGAATCAATGTGAGCTATCTCGGCACTTAGGACTAAGAAAAGCGGAATATATGTTAAAAAATGAAAATGTGCTATCTTAAAATACTAGAAGAATGTTTGCTTGTAAAAAGATTTATGATTTTGGACAGATGGTGGCTGATCTTTGACACAGAGCCAACATAATATATTAAAATGACTCACTGTCTTCAGCTCAAATTCATACAAGTCTATTAAGGGAAATATATACAGTGTTTTTGTAGCATTCCCAATTTACATATTATGGTTAGAAATATAATATAATACATATGAATTCATTTTTAGTCACGTAAATTTGAAATGTTGCAAAACAATGTTTCATGTTTACCTCATTTGACCAGCAGGTGGATAATGCAGGACTATTATTATTATTATTTTTATACAGGATTTATATAGCATCAACAGTGTGCGCAGCTCTTTACAACATCGGGAAAGGCAGTACAATTACAATACAATTCAATACAGGAGGGATCAGAGGGCCCTGCTCGTTAGAGCTTACAATCTAGAAGGGAGGGTCAAGTGGAACAAAGGGTAGTAGCTGTGGGGGATGATTAGATGGACAAAATGAAAATACAGTTGTTAGGTGTGGGTAGGATAGGCTTCTCTGAAGAGGAGGGTTTTCAGGGGTCGTCTAAAAGCTAATAGAGTAGGAGATAGACAGACAGATTGGGGTAAGGAGTTCAATAGGCTTGGAAAGGCTCTGGAAAAGTCTTGGAGACGAGCATGGGAGGAAGTGATGAGAGAGCTATAGAGCAGGAGGTCTTGAGAAGAACGAAGAGAATGATTAGGTTGGTATGTTGAGACTAGGTCAGTGATGTAGCTGGGGAAGAGTTGTGGATTGCTTTGTAGGTAGTTGTTAGTATTTTGAATTTAATTTGTTGGGTGAGCGGAAGTCAGTGGTGGGATTAACAGAGAGGAGTAGCAGAGACAGAACGGTTGGTAAGGTGGATGAGTCTGGCAGCAGCATTCATGATGGACTGAAGGGGGGATAGAGTATGCAGAGGTAGGCCAATGAGGAGGGAGTTGCAGTAATTGAGGTGAGAGATTACCAGGGAATGAATTAAGAGCTTTGTTGTGTCATTGGTAAGAAAGGGGCGTATTTTGGA
This sequence comes from Lithobates clamitans, assembly GCA_037952925.1. Lineage (NCBI taxonomy): Eukaryota > Metazoa > Chordata > Amphibia > Anura > Ranidae > Lithobates > Lithobates clamitans. Next base: position 1,013,884 of record JBBGZY010000903.1, on the reverse strand, counting down.
GATGTTTCAGAGGTTGAGGTGGCAAGATTTGTACAGTGATTGGACATGGGGCTTAAAGGAGAGTTCAGAGTCCACGACTACTTCTAGTACCTTGGCATGTGGGGATGGGCTGATAGTTGTGCTATCAATTTTGACAGAGAGATCAGGGGAAGAGGCACGTGGGGGAGGAAAAAATGATACTAGGACTAGGTTCAGAAAGGTTTTTGGAAAGCTGGTTTACTACTATGCTGTAAAAAGATCAGAGTAGTTTGTATTGTGACTTGAGCTGAATAGCAAAATATAAGATTATGTACAGCAGATTGAATCACAGATCAGGAACAACCCCTCCTTTACCACAAACAAAGATGAACAACCTGAATTTCCTATCTGCAGGATAGTTACCAAGTGGTTGCCATGTGCTCTGCAAACACAATAATATAATAGCACCCTTCCTTGCAGTCTCTTCACAAATAATAAAAAAGCATTACTTTAGAAATTTAAAAGTAAAAATTCTCCCTTGCTATGTCACTGTGCCTACACTGAAAGGGTCAAATGCTCATTTGTGTCTAGGAGACTTGGAAAAGCAGTTTACTTACCCAATCCTCCACACTAGGAGGCTCCTCTGCACTGCTAGACTGGCCTCTTCTCCCCTGCATTCCAGCAATCGAAAGTTCTCCTACATCATTAAAGTCGAACCAGGGCCAAAAGCCTTGCAGTGGACATGAGAATGCTGATGAACAGTCTCCATCTAGAGAGTAGGGGAGTGTTATCTTCCATGGGATTTAAGAATTGGGTAAGTAAAACAGCTGGGTTTTAAGTAATTAGATAACACGTGAGGCTCTATTTAACCACTTCCATACTGCACAAATTCCAGGACTCCTCTACTACATGTAAAAATCATAATTTTTTAGCTAGAAAATTACTCAGAACCCCCAAAAATCAATGGCGTCCCTAGGGAGGGGCCAGAGGGGGCCCTGACCCCCCCAACATTATGCTGTGCCCCACCATGTGCCCCCCAATTAAAAAAAATATATATATAATTTTTTACAAAAAATCAATGTCTAAGAGGGAGAGAGTCCCCAGTCAGCTCCTGCGGGTGATTCCACCCCCTCTCTCTCCTCGCTGACACTGCATAATGCGAGCGCTCACACAACCACAGCCGCCCAATCTGCTCCTTCCCCTGCATCCTCATTGGCAGGGAGAAGAGCGAGTTGCAGGAAGGACTCCACCAGGACTCTCAGTTACTGAAAAAACAGACTGATTTCTCCCGTCCTTAGGACAGGAGAACCAGCCTGTAAATTCCAAGAGATGCCAGACCAGTGCTGTCAATAGCAGGGGCAGGTCAGCAAGAGGAGGCTGGGGAACCCCACAGTGGCAGAACACCAGGGCCCGGTGGCAAGACAACCTTTGCAACCCTGATAGTTCTCCGACTGCTTTGGACCCTTATATTTTTTTGGTATGCTGGTGACATATATCTCTTGTTTTCTGCCATCCTGGGGGGCCCCAATACAGTAGGAAGGGAGCTCACTGCAGAACATGTGAAAGGGCCGTTGTGGGGTCATAGTAAAGGGCCCCAGGATATATATATATATAATTGCATTTTATAGTTGCCCCCCTACTTTTGTCCCTGTTCACCCATGTGCCCCCCCTAAATATGAAAGCTGGAGACGCCACTGCCAAAAATTACATATATTTTTTTGGCAGACACCCTAGGGAATAAAATGGCGGTCATTTTTATGATATGATATGGCGGCAACTTTTTATGTCACACGGTATTTTCGCAGTAGATTTTCAAGCGCAAATTTTTTAGAAAAAAAACTATTTCATGAATAAAAAAAACAGTAAAGTCAGCCCATTTTTTTGTATAATGTGACAGATGATGTTATGTTGAGTAAATAGATACCTCACACGTCACGCTTTAAAATTGTGCACACTCGTGGTATGGCGCCAAACTTTGGTACTTAAAAATCTCCATAGGCGACGCTTACATTTTTTTTTACAGGTTACATTTTTAGCGTTACAGAGAAGGTCTTTGGCTAAAATTATTGTTATCGCTCTAACATTCATGGTGATTCTTTACATGTGTGGTTTGAACGTTGTGTACATATGCGGGCGCAACTTTCTTCTGCTTTCGAGCTTACGGGGCTTTAATTTTAATTTTATTTTTATTGTTTATTTTATTAAAAACATTTTTTTTACACTTTTCCTTTAAAAATAAAATTTTGTTCACTTTTATTCCTATTACAAGGAATGTAAACATCCCTCGTAATAGGAATAGTGCATGACAGGTCCTCTTTATGGGGAGATGTGGGGTCCAGGCTGGAAAGCATCAGATCAAAAAAAATTTAATGATCTGATGCTTTCTAGCCGAGTCCCTGGCTTTGTTTACTTACGGCAGGCCGGACATGACGTCATAATGTCATGCCCGGGCCTCCGAGAGTCACCTATCCATCGGTTTTCTCTATAACTTCTCTGGTTCCTTCTCTGGGTCCCCGATGGCACTAGAGTGCTAGGAGAAGCACCGGAGGGTGGCAGAAGGGGGGACGTCCCCTACCGTTGCTGGCAAGAATGATCAAGCGGCTGAACTGCATGAACTGAATGATCAAGCCGATGCCTGCAGTTGTAGGCAACATTCAGATATCATCACTGAAAGCCGAGGATGTCATATGACGTTCGGTGGTATGGAAGTGGTTAAGTAACTCACTAGACCAATAACAAATGACATGTGTAACAAAACATTTATAGTGATATTAAGTGCTTCCCGCACGCTGTGGGAGCGTGGCCGCGGGTCCTGTCGACTCAATGTCTGCCGGTGGTCCACGAGGAGAGGCAGAACTGGGAACTGCCTATGTAAACAAGGCATTTCAAGTTCTGCCTAGTGTCATGACAGGGATCCACTGCTCCCTCTCATTGGGAACAGTGATCTGTGTCATGTCCTAGGTAGCCCATCCCCCTTACAGTTAGAACACACTGAGGGAACACAGTTAACCACTTGATAGCCCCCTAATGTTTAACCCCTTCCCTGCCAGTGACATTTATATAGTAATCAGTGGCTATTTTTAGCTCTGATCGCTGTATAAATATCAATGGTCCCAAAATGATGTCAAAAGTGTCCGATCTGTCCACCACAATGTCGCAGTCCCGATAAAAATCGCAGCTCACCACCATTAGCGTTAAAAAATCTATCCCCTATTTTGTAGATGCTATAACTTTTGCGCAGACCAATCAATATACGCTTATTGCGATTTTTTTTACCACAACTATGTAGCAAAATATATATCGGCCTAAAGCAAGGAAGAAATTTGTTTTTTTATATATTTATTTGAGGATATTTATCATAGTAAAAAGTGAAAAATATAGCTTTTTTTCTCAAAATTGTTGCTCTTTTTTTGTTTATAACACACAAAATAAAAACCACAGAGGTGATCAAATACCACCAACAGAAAACTCTATTTGCTTGGGTACAATGTCGCACAACTGCGTAATTGTCAGTTAAAATGACACAGTGCCGTATCGCAAAAAATGCTCTGGTCATTAAGGGGGTAAAATCTTCTGGGGCTGAAGTGGTTGAAGCATATTTAATCATTTATTTCAAATGTTGCTGTAATTAGATTACAATGTTTCTTCTTGATGTTATATAGTTTTATTTTCTATCTGAGTCAAATGGTTCCTCGAGTGCTGGCCTTGAGATCTGAATTTAGGGTGACTGTTTCCCTTTACACAGTCCTATGGAGCCATCCTTGTGTTGGTTCCTGGCTAGCTACATCCTACTACACTGTGTGCAATAATGCAAATACAAAGTCCACAGATGCAAGCCACACTAATTGAGCTGCTGTTGCCTGCACTGTCCCTTTGCTACTAATGCATACATTCCCCTACCCAGAATATCAGGGAAACAGAGCTTTGGACTTGGAGCAAGTGTCTGTTTGTTAACCAATTTGCACCCAGACCGATTTTATAATTTTGTAGCTTGGTAAAATCTACATTTTTTTTACTAGAAAATTATTTAAAGCTTCCAAACAATTGTATATTTTCTAAAAACAGATGCCCTGTAGAATAAAACGGTGGCTGTTACAATTTTCTAAGATGCACAATATTTGCACAACTGTTTATCAAATCTATATTTTCAATGAAATACACTAAACTGTACTGTATTTTAGTGCAAACATACACAATATAATATCCACTTTTTGTTCAAATCTAAAATACAGGGTTGTATCAAGTAAATAGATACAAAACATGTCAAGCCTTAAAAATGTGCATGCCCATTAACCACTTCAGCCCCGGAAGGATTTACCCCCTTCCTGACCAGAGCACTTTTTACAATTCGGCACTGCGTCGCTTTAACTGCTAATTGCGCGGTCATGCAATGATGTACCCAAACGAAATTTGCGTCCTTTTCTTCCCACAAATAGAGCTTTCTTTTTATGGTATTTGATCACCTCTGCCGTTTTTATTTTTTGCGCTATAAACGGAAAAAGACTGAAAATTTAAAAAAAAAATGATATTTTCTACTTTTTGTTATAAAAAAAATCCAATAAACTAAATTTTAGTCATACATTTAGGCCAAAATGTATTCGGCCACATGTCTTTTGTAAAAAAAATGTCAATAAGTGTATATTTATTGGTTTGCGCAAAAGTTATAGCGTCTACAAACTAGGGTACATTTTCTGGAATTTACACAGCTTTTAGTTTCTGACTGCCTATGTCATTTCTTGAGGTGCTAAAATGGCAGGGCAGTACAAAACCCCCCCAAATGACCCCATTTTGGAAAGTAGACACCCCAAGGAAATTGCTGAGAGGCATGTTGAGCCCATTGAATATTTATTTTTTTTGTCCCAAGTGATTGAATAATGACAAAAAAAAGAAAAAAAAAAAAATTACAAAAAGTTGTCACTAAATGATATATTGCTCACACAGGCCATGGGCGTATGTGGAATTGCACCCCAAAATACATTCAGCTGCTTCTCCTGAGTATGGGGATACCACATGTGTGGCACTTTTTGGGAGCCTAGCCGCGTACGGGGCCCCGAAAACCCAGCACCACCTTCAGGATTTCTAAGGGCATACATTTTTGATTTTACTCCTCACTACCTATCACAGTTTTGAAGGCCATAAAATGCCAAGATGGCACAAACCCCCCCCAAATGACCCCATTTTGGAAAGTAGACACCCCAAGCTATTTGCTGAGAGGCATGGTGAGTATTTTGCAGCTCTCATTTGTTTTTGAAAATGAAGAAAGGCCAGAAAAAAAATTTTTTTTTTCTTTTTTCAATTTTCAAAACTTTGTGACAAAAAGTGAGGTCTGCAAAATACTCACTATACCTCTCAGCAAATAGCGTGGGGTGTCTACTTTCCAAAATGGGGTCATTTGGGGGGAGTTTGTGCCACCTGGGCATTCCATGGCCTCCGAAACTGTGATAGGTAGTGAGGAGTGAAATCAAAAATTTACGGCCTTAGAAAGCCTGAAGGCGGTGCTTGGTTTTCGGGGTCCCGTGCGCGGCTAGGCTCCCAAAAAGTCCCACACATGTGGTATCCCCGTACTCAGGAGAAGCAACAGAATTTATTTTGGGGTGTAATTTCACATATTCCCATGGCATGTTTGAGCAATATAACATTTAGTGACAACTTTGTGCAAAAAAAAAAAAAAAAAAAAAATTTGTCTCTTTCCCGCAACTTGTGTCACAATATAAAATATTCCATGGACTCGACATGCCTCTCAGCAAATAGCTTGGGGTGTCTACTTTCCAAAATGGGGTCATTTGGGGTGGGTTTGAACTGTCCTGGCATTTTATGCACAACATTTAGAAGCTTATGTCACACATCACCCACTCTTCTAACCACTTGAAGACAAAGCCCTTTCTGACACTTTTTGATTACATGAAAAAATTATTTTTTTTTGCAAGAAAATTACTTTGAACCCCAAACATTATATATTATTTTAAAGCAAATGCCCTACAGATTAAAATGGTGGGTGTTTCATTTTTTTTTTTTCACACAGTATTTGCGCAGCGATTTTCAAACGCATTTTTTGGAGAAAAAACACACTTTTTTAAATTTTAATGCACTAAAACACACTTTATTGCCCAAATGTTTCATGAAATAAAAAAGATGATCTTAGGCCGAGTACATGGATACCTAACATGACATGCTTTAAAATTGCGCACAAACGTGCAGTGGCAACAAAATTAATACATTTTTAAAAGCCTTTAAAAGCCTTTACAGGTTACCACTTTAAATTTACAGAGGAGGTCTACTGCTAAAATTACTGCCCTCGATCTGACCTTCGCGGTGATACCTCACATGCATGGTGCAATTGCTGTTTACGTTTGACGCCAGACCGCCGCTTGTGTTCGCCTTAGCGCGAGAGCAGGGGGGACAGGGGTGCTTTTTATTTATTTATTTTTTTCTTTATTTTTTTTTGCTTTTTTATCTTATTTTTAAACTGTTTCTTTCATTTTTTTTTTTTTTAAATCATTTTTATTGTTATCTCAGGGAATGTAAATATCCCCTATGATAGCAATAGGTAGTGACAGGTACTCTTTTTTGAAAAAATTGGGGTCTATTAGACCCTAGATCTCTCCTCTGCCCTCAAAGCATCTGACCACACCAAGATCGGTGTGATAAAATGCTTCCCCAATTTCCCAATGGCGCTATTTACATCCGGCGAAATCTAAGTCATAAAATGCTCGTAGTTTCCGGTTTCTTAGGCCATAGAGATGTTTGGAGCCACTCTGGTCTCTGATCAGCTCTATGGTCAGCTGGCTGAATCACCGGCTGCATTCTCAGGTTCCCTGTTGAGACAGGAGAGCCAGAGAAAAACACGGAAGACGGTGGGGGGGGGCATTCCCTCCCACTGCTTGTAAAAGCAGTCTAGAGGCTAATTAGCCGCTAGGATTGCTTTTACATGAAAGCCGACCGCTGGCTGAAAAGAATGATACCAAGATGATACCTAAACCTGCAGGCATCATTCTGGTATAACCACTCAAAGTCGTGAATGGCGTACCTGAAGACAAAAAAATGGTTAACAATAAAGCACAGTAAACGGTAAAGTATAAAAAATTGCATACCTGAAAAGCAAACATGATAAAACATAATAACAATAAAAAATTGCAGAATAGAATACAGTAAAAAAGAGCAGAACAATAGAGAGAGAATAGAGAGAGAGAGAACAATAAAACGACAACTATTTTTTTTTATTTTTGTTTGTGTTTTTTTTTTTTTTTACACTTTTTTTTTGTAACTGTAACTTTTATAACTGTAACCGGTTCCAGGTTCGAGTCTCTCAAAATGCGATGGCATCTTGGGAGACCCTGTGAAAGTGTGCCTAGTCTGTGCAATGCTGTACCCTACTCTAATACTCAACTAGTGAATGGTAGCGTTCAAAACATTCACCAATGCAAAGACCAGGATTGTCAGGACAGGAGGGACAATAATAGCGGGTGTCACGTCTATATCCGCGCTTGCTGCAGACACATCTTTTTTGGGGGGGTTCGTTGGGTAGGGGTACTCGGGAGGATATATAAATGCCTCTCATGCAGCCGACTGCATTTGGTTGGGGATGTGAATGGGGGAAGTACGGGCGCTGCAGAAGCGGTGGGTTCCCAATTAGGATTGGCGAATGCAGCAGGAAGGGCACTATGGGCACGACGGGCCTGTGTTTGTCTTTTTGGTGGCAGCGGGACACTACTTGTGCTTGCCACCTCACCAGCTTGAACTGCACTTATGGGACTTGCCACGTCACCAAGTGTTACTGCAGTGCTGGTTTGACTACGACCGGGGTGTACTACGCCGCTGGTGCTTGCCAGTTCACCAAAACGCTACAAAAAAAAGTGTCAGTGATCGATCGATACTGCACTTGGGTGGGCTGGGCCGGGCGGAGGGGCAAAACGCAGGTGCTAGCAGGTATCTGGGCTGATCCCGCTAACACTGCGTTTTTGGGAACCCTAAACTGCTGGGGACGCTAGTATAGATCTGATCGGATCAGATATTGATGCGTTCAGATACTATACCACTAAGGGAGGTGTACGGTGCGTGTACGGTGCGTGCGTGGGTGTTCGCGGTACTGGCGCTAATCTGACGCTGCCTAGGGCGACGCATATCACCGCCGGGCGATCAGGGGGCTAAACCTTTATTCGGTAATAAACGGCGGGTGCCCTGACACTATAAAAAATAAACGAACTAACCAGCGTCACCCGTAACGGTTATACGGTGATCAGTGGTGAAAGGGTTAACTAGGGGCCATCAAGGGGTTAAAACATTTATTAGATAGTATATGGGGGTCCCTGTCGCTATAAAACACTGACGGCGAACCTAAATATTTACGTACCTAACTAGCGTCACCAGCGACACTAATACAGCGATCAGAAAAATGATCGCTTAGCGACACTGGTGAGGGGGGGTGATCAAGGGGTTAAAACTTTATTAGGGGGGTAAGGGGGGTACCCTAGACCTACAGGGGGCTAAACCTTTATTCGGTAATAAACGGCGGGTGCCCTGACACTATAAAAATAAACGAACTAACCAGCGTCACCCGTAACGGTTATACGGTTATCAGTGGTGAAAGGGTTAACTAGGGGGCAATCAAGGGGTTAAAACATTTATTAGATAGTATATGGGGGTCCCTGTCGCTATAAAACACTGACGGCGAACCTCAATATTTACGTCCCTAACTACCGTCACCAGCGACAATAATACAGCGATCAGAAAAATGATCGCTTAGTGACACTGGTGACAGGGGGTGATCAAGGGGTTAAAACTTTATTAGGGGGGGTAAGGGGGGTACCCTAGACCTACAGGGGGGTAACACTCACTGCCCTAACACTGCTAACTGTCACAAACTGACACTATGCAGTAATCAGGAAAAAAAAAAAAACCTGCTTGGTGTCAGTTTGTGACAGGGGGGGGTGATTGGGGGGCGATCGGGGGGGGATCGGGGGTGTAATGTATGCCTGGCATGTTCTACTGTGTGTGTGTGTGTGTTTTGTGCACTTACATGTCATCTCTCCTCGGCGCTGGAACGGAAACTGCCAGACCGAGGAGAGATGACATCACATCCTCTGCCTCTGTGTACTATACAGAGGCAGGGGATGTTTCTCATTGGCTGGGAGCGATCGCGAGGGGGGGGCCACGATCGGATCGCCTCCCCCTCGTCTCTCAATGCTCCCAGCCAAATGCCGACCGCAGCTGGCACCGGGGGGGGGTCCGATCGGACCCCCCACCCGCGGGAAGGCAATCACGTTTCAGGTACGTGATTTTGCCTGCCCGTGCCGCTCTGCTCACGTATATAGGCGTGAGGCGGTCGGCAAGTGGTTAAATGGCAAAAAACTACAGTACCACAATTGTCCATAGGCTACACTTTAAAAATCTTTACAAGTTATGCATTTAGAGTTAGTAGACAATTTTTGCCCTGGAAATATTGCTTCCACTCTGATGTTCTTGGTGATACATAACATATGTATATCTCAATTGCTGTTTACATAGTATAAATGTGCTTACCCTATGCACACATTTGTATTTATGTGTGTGCATTGGGAAACAGTGTCTCTTTTCAAAATTGTAAAAAAAAATGTATGTTTTTTTTTTTTGTAATTTTATTGCTATCACAAGGGGCTAACAAGCCTTTTTGTAATAGCATTAGACTGATATTAGACCCCTAATATCTCCTTTGTTCTCTGTTACAGCTGATAAAACACAGGACAGGTGCTTGATTAGATGTTAACCCAGCATTTCACTCAGGATTCTAACAACTTTGAAACATAAAATTCTCAGCTGGGGTGTTCTATGATCTGCTCCCTCTCGTCATCCTGGAAGCATTTACCATGGTTCTGGGCTCCACTAGAGGAACAGGAAGGCCTGGAAATCACAGTGGGGGGGGGGGGGGGTAGAGCAGCACCTTCATAAGCTTGTCATAACCGCTTGATTTCCAGGATGTGTATAGTGGAGAAAGGAAAGAAGGAAGGAAAAGAAAGAAAGGAAAGGAAGAAATGCTTCTATGTACTGTATGTCTCTCTGAAACATGTTTTACAGTGTTACTATGTCAGAAAGCAACTTTGATTTGGATAGGAAAGAAAGGTAAACACTTTTGAAAAGTTCCAATTGCTGTCTCGAGCTTCATTTAGAAATTTTCACCTCCTTTAGATAGAACAAAAAATGGGAGCAAAATCTCCTCCCTTCCTGTAAGTAAGGGGAAAGCTTCTTTATGGGGACACAGAAAGCATTTAAACCTGACAAGAAAATGTCTTTAACAGGACACAGGCATCACTTAAAACCTAGCTTCTTGATCATATGAGTACATTGTTTTCTTTATTGTATATACGCAAACGTGGATTATTGTGTGTTTCACATCATCCCTCAATGTATCTTATGTCTCTGACTGTATACATGTCAACACTTTATTTTAGTTTTTTTTCGAGTATAATATATGACTGGATTTTTAGCATTAGTAGATTATTCTGGGTTTTCCTTCTTTCATGGATACTTGGTTTGCTCCACACGGGTATTACCATTTTCCTGTAATATCATGCATTGGAGTTTATTGTACCACTCTTTATTTAGTATGCCTCTTTTTCTGTAATAAAGAGTTTGTTTGATTAAAAAAAAAAAAAAGGTTCTAACCAATTAAAAAAAAAAAGTTTGTTTTTACTTGTCCTGGGCTTTATGGTAATGGTTGTTGGATTCACTTTGACTATACTAATCACAGTTCAGTGTAACAGCACCATTTATGCACCAGTTTGATCTAAAAAAGAACATGCAATTTGTTTTAAAGCAAGTAGCATGCTATGCTTGCATCTTATTATGATCATTACTTTTACCATGCTTCAATCAAAAGATAGTTTTACTAGATAGTTATTTGACTGGCTTGTGCTTTTAAAAGCCCAAAAGGGAAAAGAAAATGGATTGTGAGGTTGCAGGTGATTGTAGTTAAAAAGAAAAATAGGTAAATTTAGAGTTTGATTGCTTGCATGAGGCACAACAGTCCTAATATTTATGAAATGGCTATTTTGGTCAGCTTTTTAAACTTGACTTTTCAATGGTATAAAAACAAAGTGGTGCAGAATTAAAAAAGTATTTCCAGATATGGTTCTTTTATATGTTGCTTACAGCAGGTACTATGCACCTGCCCAATTTAATGGCTGCTTTGTTCTGCACTTCCTAAAAGTATGAATCCCATGAAATTTACTCATGGGAATACAGCTTTCAAGTGGTTTAAATTTAAATTAACAATGGCTTTGACTAAATTGTTATACTTACTGTGGGGCTTTTTGTCAGCCTTTCCACACTGAAGAGAGGGAAAAACATATGTTATAATACTTCTGCCCTTCGAGCGTCCTGAGTGTCCAGGATGAAAAATTTTGCTTTTCGTTGCTTGTGGATCTACCACCACAGTTTTGTTCTTTGTAGGAATTCCATTTGGGAGATATCCAAGTTCTTTCTTTCAGGTTTTTTACTTTCAATATGTTTTTATTTTCAATTAAATCATACATATTATGCATTGACATATCAAAATGCTCAGGAGGGAGTGCCTCCTAGAGCACGAAACATAACGGTTACATTGTAAAACAGATTGTGATTCCCTGTAAGCGAGGGATGCTACCGTATGGTAGCTTTATACTGAATTATCACCAATTAGCTATCTGATGTGAGGTAGTAGACAGAAAGAAAAAGGTGAAAGAGAGGGAAAAAAGAGTGAGGAGGGAAGGGAGGTAAAGGGGGTCCTCAGGGTGGATGAGGAGGGAGGAGGAGTTCATCTGTGTGCCTCTAGTAGAACTGTAGGATGAATTTGTCTAGGAGTGGGTTAGGGGTTGTTGCGCACCTGAACACCCGGTATGAGGGAAGTTCCCATATATTGGGCCCAAGGTTCCCATATTGTTTGGAATTTTCGTCGAGGTGTTTGTCAGAATGCTGGAAAGTTTTTCTTGGGCCATAATCCACAAAACCTTCCTTTTTACTGCGTTAAAAGAGGGCCTCGGCTGTTTCCAGGCTTTGGCAATGGAGATTTTAGTACCCAGTAATATAAAGTTGATCAGTGTTTGGGATGCCTTAGAAATCCCAGGGAGGCTTGCATTGAGAATTGCCACCTCTGGGGAGCTAGGGACCTGGCAAGCTGTCACTTTTGTAAATCATAGAGAAGACTTTTCTCCAAAAAGTGCGAATTTTGGGGCATTCCCACCAAACGTGGGCCATTGTGCCCAGGTGTTGGCATCCTCTGTAGTATAAGGGGTTTACTGAGGGATAAATTGCTGCTAACCTGGTAGGGGTCAGGTACCATCTGGTTATCAGTTTGACGCTTGCCTCCATTAAGGAGATGTTCTGGATCCCTTTAAAGGATCTGGTTAGTGCTGCTTGCCAAGTCTCCATGTCCCTGCAGCATTGGAAGTCAGCCTCCCAAGCCTTCATATACGTGGTTTTGTCAGTAGGGCAAGTGAGGGCTGAATATATCACCGATATACCCCCTCTGCTCCACGGCTTGTCTGCACCACTGTTCGTATACAGTAAATTTAGGGGAAGCGGTTTCTCCTTCCAAATAGTGTGGAGAAAATGAGCAATTTGGAAAAAGCGGAATCATTCCGATTCAGGGAGGTCCAGGTTTTTGATACAGAATTTGAAAGTGATTGGTCCATTGGGGGTGAAGAAGTGCCCTATCCGGTATAGCCCTTTGTCCAGCCACCATTTGAATGCTGAGATGTCAAGTCCAGGTGAAAAGTCAGGGTTGTGGAATAGGTGAGCTAGAGGGGGTCCCGTGGAGACCAGAGCTGTGGATTGCCGGAGGGAATCCCAAAGGGCGCAGGAGTGGGATAAAGTGGGTGAAAGGATGGGCGGCCTAGATTTAGTCGGGCACCAAAGTATGTAATCTAGCATATGGTTGGGAATAGCCTGTCGTTCAATAGTCACCCAATCTGGTTTTTCATAGCGTGAGTATATTGTGGACAATTGGGCTAATCTAGCTGCCAAGTAATATTTATGTAAATTTGGGAGACCTAGCCCTCCCTTGCGTCTGTTTATGAATAGGGTGTTCTGAGGAATACGATATCCTTTCTTACCTGCCTCCAGTTTCCTGAAGAGTGAAGGATAATTTTGTGTAAAAAGAGTTTCTGTTTTGGCCGTCAGTGTGATACCTAGGTAGCTAATGGAGGTGTCGCTCCATTTGAATTGGAAAGACTGTTTTAGAGAGGTAACTGTTTGAAGAGGTAAGGAGACATTAAGAGCCTGGGATTTAGAGAAATTAACTTCTAGTTCAGAGATTTTGGCAAAGTTCCTTAACACTAGGCAGAAATTGGGGAGTGTAGTGAGGGGGGATGTCAGGAAAAGGAGGATGTCATCGGCGAATAACCCACATTTGTGCGTCTGGTCTCCACAGGTCACCCCTTTGATGTCAGGGTTATGTCGAACTGCGATCGCTAAGGTTTCTATGGCTATAGCGAATATAAGAGGAGATAAAGGGCACCCTTGCCTGGTGCCACACAAAATTTCTATTGGTTTGAAGTAATGTCCTTGGAGGCGTATCTGGGCCTTTGGTTGTGAATAGAGAGCATGCAGAAGTCCCAGGAAGCGATCGCCGAATCCCCACCTCTCTAGCACGGTGAAGATGTAGTGCCAGGAGACCGTATCAAAGGCCTTCTGCAGGTCTAAGGATAAATGAAATCCCGATTGGTTCGGTCCCCCTTCCCAGTTAGTTTGTAGAATCGAGGTGATATCTATTGCCCTCCGTATTTGGTCAGGACCCTGTCTCCCGGGTATGAATCCTACCTGATCCTTATGTATATATTGAGCAATAAAGGATGATAACCTGTTAACCATTATTTTGAGTACTTCTAGGTCATTGTTTATGAGTGAGATTGGTCTGTAGTTGCTAACGTCTTCGTGGTTTTTGTCAGGTTTGGGTATGACCGTGATTAAAGCAGTACTGAGGTGAATGTCTAGGGGGGTTCCATTGGTTTTGGAGTTAAAGAAGGAGGTCAGGTGAGGTGCTAGAATGGTCACAAAAGATTTATAGTATGCTACAGAGGGACCATCAGGTCCCGGAGCTGACCCCTTTCTAAGATCCTTTATGACCCCCAATACCTCCTCCTCCATGATGGGTGTTTCCATCCTTTGTTTGTGATCGTCTTTCAGGGAGGGGAGGGGAATACCCTCCAGGAACTTAGGGATTAAGTCCGCGGTTGGCGTAGCTGTTTGGCTATATAATTTAGAGTAAAAACCCTGGAAAGCTTCTAGTATCTTGGAAGGGTTAGTCGTGGGGGGTTGACCATTTATCCTGAGTTTGGGCAAAGCGTTGATCTTGATGGGGGGAGACAGTTTTTTTGCTAGGAGGGGGCCTATTTGGTCAGCCTGTGTGTAAATTTCTGTCAGTTCCAGCGAACGACCTTTTCGGCCTTGGATGTGAGTGCTAGATTGAGATCTAGTCTGGCTTTATCAATGAGGGAGACAGGGGTCTTGGAAGGGTCTTTTTTATGTGAAGCCTTCAGTGCAGTATATTCCTTGTCTAACCAAATTAGGTCGGCTTTCTGTGCTCGTTTGATCTGAGAGGCAATCTGGATGAGTTTACCACTTATAAAAGCTTTATGTGCAGCCCATAGCATTTCGGGAGAAGTGTCATCTGATTTATTGAGTTCAAAATACTCTTGTAGGGCTTTTTCAAGTTCTGTAACCCTGATGGGATCAGATAACAACGACTCATTCAGTCTCCAATGTCCCGTGGATCCACCCAGGGTGCCTGTTTTGATTGTTATGGTGACAATGGAGTGGTCCGAAAGGGCTGACTTCCTGATTTGGGCTCTGTGTATTAATGGGAGTAGGGAGGATGGGGTCAGTATGTGGTCAATCCTCGCATATGTGTTATGAGGGGAAGAGTAATGGGTATAGACCCTTTTGTTGGGGTTAAGTTCCCTCCAAGTGTCAGCTAAGCCATGGGCATGTATTATCTTTGCGATTCTGAGGCTTTCTTTGGTGGGACGTGTTAGTTGCGGGGGTTTAGATTTGTCTAATCCCTGATCAAACGCTGCGTTCGAATCTCCGCCAAAGATGACCGTTCCCTCCAGTGTCTGAGCGAGGATGCGCATTAGGGAGTCAAAAAATTTTGCTTGTCCTCTATTTGGAGCATAGTAGGAGACCAGGGAATACAGGTGGTCTCCCACTGTGCCCTTGACCAGGAGGAACCTGCCCTCTGGGTCAGCATGTTCAGAGATTTTTACAAATTTAAGGTGTTTGGATATTATGACTCCTTTGGTTTTGTTGTTAGCGCTCGCTAAGAAGAACTGTGGGAAGTGAGGGTGGAGAAACTTAGGGTTATACCGGGAGGGGAAATGCGTTTCTTGCAGCATGACAATGTCAAGCTTAAGATGCTTGTAATAGTCGAGAACCTTTCTCCTCTTAATCTGGGAATTGATTTCCTGGAAATTGTGGGATGCTTTGTGGAGTTCAGCTACTGGACTGTCAGCCATGGAGCAGTTGGAGTGAAGTGCATCGGTTACAGACCCCACTTACCCGTAGACTCGTGGGAACCTGGACGACAGCGTGATGATCATTTCTCCTTCTTGTTGGGAAGATAGCAGGTACTTCCTTGGGGGTGCGTGTGGTATCTGAAACACAAGATGTAGTTAGGCACACTGTAGTAATAGGGGAGGTGGGGCGGGAGAGCAGGATAGAAAAGAAAAGGTCTCCTAGAAAAGAAAGAAAGGACACAGGGAAGGAGAAACCCCCTATGTCCTTCAGAAAAAAATCAGATAATGTCTGGCCCATCTGGGCTCAGACAGCCTAGCCCCTAGAGACCAACGGGTGTCTACGGGTTAGGTGGGTGCGCAAGTGTTCCTTCACGAAAACCGAATGCCCTACAAAAAACTTGTTTCTCTAAGGAAAAAAAATACCTTTACCGGTGTATACCATGTTATCTAAACAGCGTGACTGGTGAGTGGCCCTGAACCTCCTCCAAGTGCAATATCCCCCTAAGTCCCAAACCTCTCTCTATCCCAATGGAGCGTCTATTGAAGGGACCAGATGGATATCCCCAATCATGGTGGTTAAATTTCCCCATAGAGAGGTGTGAGGATACAGTCACTCTCAGTCCGGAGAGGTACAACTATCTTGTGACCACTATACATTTCAGTGGGCCAGTTAAAAACAAAAAAAAAAGGAAGAGGAAAAAATAAGAAAAAACCTTAAAACATGAAACAAGAAAAGTTCTGAAAACTCAGAAAACGGTGCCCGGTTGGCTAGCATGCCTAAGGTAATAGGCATGAGGGACCCCCCACATTCATGGGAATGATCAATCCGATCACTGCTTCAGAACCGGGATAGATGAGATGCAGTCCACATCATCACTGGCTTCAAGTTAGGTTGTTGTCTTTGGCCTTCTTTGCTTTTCCTGTTGACCACAGGGGAGATTGAGGGCTGGTGGGGGTCTGCCATTTGTTGCAGTTAATCCCGGCATTGGTTGTGTCCATTTTGGCCTCCTGGGATATGAATTTAAGGTGCAAGAGAATTTTTTCTCCTTCTGGGAGGGAGGAGAAAGCGTATTGTTTACCCTTTCTTTTAGGTTTTTATTGTCACTAGCACAATGTGTATCAACCAGGCACATTTGAGATGTTTGGTGGGTCTCTTTACCATTGTATATCCTACATAAACTAAACAAATATCTTTGCAGAATTATGTAATTTATCTATAAAACAACAATACAAGTTTTAACAATTCTAAACTGTAATAATTAACTGTATTTATAGTAATTTACTGAGATTATATGAACAATTGAAAGGGATCTATACATTTTTTTTTACCACTTCAGCACTTGAAGGTTTACCCCACCTTCATTACCAGGCCATTTTTTTTTTTTTGTGATATGGCACTGCGTTAGTTTAACTGACAATTGCACAGCCGTGCGACGCTGTACACAAATAAAATTGATGTTCTTCATCTTTGGGTAAGGAGATATCTAGATATCTTGACGTGGGGGGCGTGACCGGATGAAGGAGTGAGTGGCGGAGTGTGTGCTCTCGCCTGTCTCTTACCCTGATGCTGCATCGGATGTCTGTGTGAGGACTGTCAAGCCGTGTGACTATCCAGCCGTGTGACTGCCCTGTGATGGGCTTAAACTAGCAAGCTCTGTGAAAACCCGCTCCCTGCCTACAAGATTTGTGGTTTCCACTGGCGGCGGGAGGTGGGCAGCAATTCTATCTGGCGGTGGCTGCAGGTGTGGGGGCCGGGAAGGATCAGCTGTCTCCCTGTGCTAACGAGCTCCGAAGGGGAGCCTGTCTGCTTTCCGCGGCGTGCCTGTGGATCTAAGCTCAAGATAAACACAGGAGAAAGTGGTGGTGATTTTGCTAGGTATCAGCTGATGTGGGAGTCTGATTGGAAGATACCAGGAGGACAACAGGTCTGGAGGAGCCCTCTGAAAGAACCCTGCAAAAACTCCCTTTAAAGGAACTGCTGGAGAGAGGTAAAGAACTTGGTTTTTTCTATATTTATTGGGACTGTGGCTGTTAAAGCAGGGTGCCTGGAGTTCATCATCAACATTGCAAGGGCTGATTACCTGTTACCTGTATCAAAGTGGGGTCATTTAGTGGCAAGACCAGGCTGGTGGGCTATATAGCATCTAAAGCGCCCTAGCCTGTTATGACTAAAAAGAAGGGGGAAGAGCAGCAGCAGCAATCTCAGGAAACTATGCCTACCCAAGCTACCTGCTCAGCCAAAGAAAAGGAGAAGGGGACCCAAAATGCGGCCGCACTGGCAGCTGCGGTGAAATTAGAAAAATTTGCTCACAGCTCCGTGCAGTCCCCAGCTAAAAGTAATCAGCCATCTCTGGGGAAAACGTCAGTAGGGGGTCCTGGAGACAGAAAGAGTCTGGGGAGAGGTCCCGATATCCCAGTGGTTAGCGCGAAAACCATGAATAAAAAAAGCCCTGAGAGAGAGCACCTGGGAAGAGCAGGGGATAGTACTCCCAATACAGCTGAAATCAGTGAACAAGAACCCACCTTAAAAGAGGTATTATGTGCTATAAACGCATGTAGGAGTTCGATAAGTGGGATGTGGGAAGAGCTGAAAGCCCTAAGCGAAGAGTTTGGCAACATCAAAAGTGAGCTTCAGAAAACAGTGGAGAGAATTAAAGGGGCGGAGGAAAGAGTTAACCAACTAGAAGATATTGTGATCCCAATGCAGCAGGAGTTTACAAAAATGCAATCCCAGCTAGATGCTAATAGGCTTAAAATGGATGAATGGGAGAACAGGTCACGAAGACAAAACGTGAGAGTGATAGGGCTCCCCGAAAAAAGCGAGGGTCCCTGCCCTGAAGAATTTATGGAAGAATGGATCAAGGAGGTTTTTGGAGCTGAGGCCTTTTCACAGTTTTTTTCTATTGAGCGAGCTCATAGAGTGCCCCCCAGGTCAGCATATTCAGGAGACTGTCCGAGACCAATGATAATGAGATTGTTTAGTTATAAAGATAAGTTGAATTTAATGCAAAAATCAAGAGCAAAAGGGGACATTTTTTTTAAGGGTGCTAAGATCTCGATATACCCAGACTACTCCCCGGACCTACAAAGAAGAAGAGCGGGTTTTTTGGACATTAAGCGCACCCTTAGGAATTATAATATACCATATGCTTTATTATATCCAGCACGGTTGCGTATTGAGGCCCTAGGGAACATCCATTTTTTTGAATCTGTTAAAGGAATCACGGACTGGCTTGAAGAGAATAAAAAGAACTTATAAAGTTGGAATTGCATACGTACAAACAAAAGAAACATTTTTTTTTTTTTGCAGCATCAGGGGGGAGAGGGGTGAGGGGATGAAGTGAAAGTTGTGGGTAAAGTTTAGATTGGTGTCCGGGGTCCTTACAGCCCTCGGGGAGACGGGGTTGCTGGGGGGGAGGGGGGGAGGGGGGGAGGGGGGGAGAGGAGGGGGAGGGCGGATTTCAGGGTGGGGGGGAGTAAAGTAAAGAAACTAGTAAAGAAAAATTTGGTAGGATCACAAGGGATGGGAACTTTTGTATATGAGCTTTTAAATAAATATTTGGCACTGTTGGGTTTAACTAAGGTGACCTTAGGTTTGATATCACATTGTTTCCCTTTTTTTTTTTTTTTTTGACTTTCTTTGTTGGAAGATATTTAGTTATTTGTATATTGTATATGTATATTCTGCTTATTTATATGGATATTTATTTTACCTGCACGTACGTTTACAATTTAAAGGAGGGTTAGTATGGTAGGATTAACTTCATGGAATATTCGGGGTATGGGAGACCCCAATAAAAGAGCCACTGTACTTTTAGAGTTGGAGGCACTGGGATCGGGACTGGTGTGCTTACAAGAGACTCACCTCACTAATGATTCTAAATCCGCAATTTGGAACAAAAAGTTTCAAGCACAATATCATTCGGTGCATACCTCCTATTCGCGAGGAGTATGTATACTGGTCAAAAAGGGGATGGTGTTCTCCTGTAGGGACGTTAGGATCGATCCGTTGGGCTGTTATGTCTTTTTATTTTGTACAATAGAGGGTAAACCTTTAGTTATAGCTAATGTGTATATTCCCCCTCCCTTTAAGATGGAGATCTTATATTGCCTCCTAGAATACGTTGAGGACAAAGGGGATATCCCACTTATAGTGGTGGGTGACTTCAACATGGTACTCAATGGGAAACTGGATAGGTTTCCTCCAAGAGCAAGGGAGAATAGAGCAATGGAAGGACGGCTTACCCAGCTGTTCGAAGAGATGGGGTGGTGCGACCTCTGGAGAATTCGTAATCCAGAGGAGCGGCAGTATTCTTGCTTCTCGGAGTCGCATCAAACTCTCTCTCGCATAGACATGGCAGTGGGTAATAATGGGGTACTCCCCCTTATAGGGAAAATAGAGTATAGGCCGAGAGGGGTATCGGACCATTCTCCTTTGACATTGGCGATAACTATCCATAATAGAAATAATGAGAGAATATGGGCATTAAATCCTATATGGCTGGAGATTATTGGGAATAAAGAAGACATATTGGAAAAAATAAAAGAATTTGTGTTAATTAACTCGGGTTCGGCGTCACAGGGGATGGTATGGGACTCCCTCAATGCATTTCTGAGGGGTATCCTCTTACAGTATATAACACGGGTTAAGAGACAAGCAAAAGGAAAAGGGGATCAGATTAGGAGGGAGGTGTTAGAACTAGAAAAAAAATACGTGGCGGACCCTAATCCAGGTATCCAGCAGCTTTGGGTGAAAAAGCAACAGGATGGATATGCTCAAAAATGCTGAAAACAAAAGGTTATTCCAGAGGCGGAGATATTTTGAGGAGGGTGAAAAAGTGGGTCGCATGTTGGCACAACTGGCTGACACTAATTCGCCCTCATCAACGATCGCTGCGATTCGAACTCCTAGTGGGGTAGCTACATCAGACCCCTTGATGGTCAAAGAGGTATTCTTCGAATACTATAGTAACTTGTATAATTCACAGAATCAACTGGAAATAAGAGAGGTAGAGAACTTTTTAGAGGGGGTTAGCCTGCCACACCTCTCTGAAAGTGAAAGGGCCAGTCTGGACTCCCCCATAACTTTGGAGGAAGTACAGAAAGCAGTGGTAGATATGTCTAACCAAAAAACCCCAGGTCCGGATGGCCTACCGGTGGAAATCTATAAGTACTATGGGGAGGCGTTAATCCCAGAACTCTGGAAGACATTGAACTGGGCAACCATGGAGGGTGTATTGCCCACTTCGATGACTGAAACTAATATAGTCTTAATAAAAAGGAGGGGAAAGACTGTCTCGAAGCAGCATCATATAGACCTATATCGCTATTATGCTCTGATATTAAAATATTGGCAAAAATATTGGCCACTAGACTAAAGAAGTATATATTGGAGCTAGTACACCCGGACCAGTCCGGGTTTATCCCAAATAGATCAACTAGTATTAACATCAGAAGGGCCTACCTGAACCTCCAGTCCCCGGCAGGGAGTAAGAGATCGAGAGCAGTCCTTTCTTTGGATATTACCAAGGCGTTCGATAGCCTGGAGTGGGAGTATCTCTGGTGGGTACTGGAGAAGTTCGGGCTTGGCCCGAAATTTATTAAGTGGGTTAAGACCTTGTACTTCTACCCAAAAGCTAGGGTAAAGATTAATAGCGAATATACCAAGTGGCTACCCCTTGAGAGAGGGACGAGGCAGGGGTGTCCACTCTCGCCCCTGCTGTTCGCACTAGCGATGGAGCCATTAGCAGAGGTAATAAGACACTTGCCTGGAATACAGGGATTTGGAGGGAGGAATGGGTCGGAAAAAGTGGCACTCTACGCGGATGATGTGCTGATTTTTCTTGGGGATATGGGACCCTCCCTGGAAGAAGCAGTACATCTGGTGGAAAGATTTGGAAGGTCATCGGGCCTGATGGTCAATTGGGAAAAATCAACATTGCTCCCATTAGACTCTACACGTAATACTCAAGGGGGTAGTTTGTCGAAACTGAGGGTAGTAGAGAAGATGCGCTATCTGGGGATAATTGTCTCAACGGACCCGGCACAGTATATTGGAGACAATCTAGTCCCTTTACTGGAAAAATTTAGAAGGAAAAGTGCTATTTGGCGTCAACTCCCGTTATCCCTGGCAGGGAGAGTTAATTTGATTAAGATGGTCTGGATGCCACAATTATTATACGTGCTTCACAATTCACCAGTTTGGATCGGGAATAGTTGGTTTCATAAATTAAACGTTATATTTAGGGAATTAATATGGAAAAAAGGACAGGCAAGGATTAAATTACAAACTCTACAGCGCCCTGTTGGGGAGGGGGGATTGGCAGTACCTCATCCCTATAGCTATTTCCTGGCGGCACAAATACAACATCTAGAAGGCTGTGAAAATCAGGGCCGAGCGAATTCCAATGCGATAATTATGATGCAGGATGTCCCACATGGGTCCCTGGCAGAAGCACTAGAGGCTGGGATATTTAAGGAGGGATCTCCAACATATAGATTGGTTATTAAAGTCTGGCAGGCCATCAAGAGGATTTTGGGGTATGGAGGTTATACTGAATTCTCGCCTATATGGGATAACGGGGGTCTGAGGGAGTTGTTAACGCTGGAAAAAAACTGGATATGGGTCCGCCATGGAATTAGTAGGTTGGTGCAGTTATTCGAAGGTAAAAATTTGAAATCATTTACTGAGTTGAGAAGTGAATATGGTATTCCAAAAAATACCTTTTTTACCTATCTGCAGATCAGGCATGCACTTAACAGCCAATTTAGCAGCTGCCCACTAGAATGGTGCAATGCGCCTCTACTAAATAAAATCATTAGAGCAACCTCCACTAAGGGACTGATAGCAATGGTTAATGGGCAAATCTCCGCTAAATTGCTAGATCTGCAAACGACCCTGGGTGTTAGGGAAGGGTGGGCAGGGGAGGTGGAGGAGAAATCCGATAGACAGTGGAAGGGAATTTTGAAGGATAGCCCATTGGTATCGCTCTCCCCATCGCAACAGGTGTCACAGTTATTTCTGATACACAGGGTTTATTATACCCCTAAGAGACTGTTTGGATTTGGCCGTAGACCTGATGACAAATGTCCTAGATGCTTGGACACTGGTGATTTAATACACATGGTATGGAGGTGTCCAAAATTGACTAGGTATTGGTCAGAGATATTTAGGATCATAGGAGTTAGGTTTGAAGCCAAGTTAAAACAGGAGGCCAGGGTATGTATCCTTGGCCTACTAGGGGATAGTGTGGACTCCAATAACAAGAAAATAGCTATAGGAAGGTGCCTGTTCCAAGCTAGGAAATTAATAGCGCAGCATTGGCTATCCAACATGCCTCCAACTATAGATGACTGGCTTAGAACAGTGGATAAGTTAGTATGGACAGAAAAAACATGCTACATTAGGAGATGCAGTCAGGATAAATTTATAAAAATTTGGAGCTCTTGGTTACAATGGTCAGGCATAGCCCCCTGACCGGATCTAATCTTAAACGTTCCCAAGGAATTGGTATGCCCGTCAGCAGAGGGTAGAGATAAGGGGGAGCCAAGGAAGTAAGGGATAAATGGTGATGTGGTGATGGCATATGTGGACCTTCACGTAACCTTTTTTATATAGTCTAGGGATAGGGGTGGGCGGGTGGGTGGGGGCAGGGGGGGGGGGACGGCTTATGGGTGGTTTGGAATGAAAATTTTTGGATATAATTAGATTGAACTGGATAATATCCATAAGCTGTTGTGAAAAATATAATGCTTTCTAGTCTTTTTTTGTATTGTGAATGATTCAATAAAGAATATTTAATATAAAAAAAAAATTGATGTCCTTTTTTCCCACTGTATTGCTTTTTTTTCTTCCCTCTTTTTTACTACAGTACTTCAGAGAACTCTATCGAGAGACTTATTCGATTTTGTGTTCATTTACTGTCTCCATCTCAGTTTCACATCATTGTGGTACTCCTCCAAAACTTTATTTAATTCCTTTCATGTTCAAGTAGACAAACATTTAATAAAAGAAACTGCAAAAAAAAAACGTGTCTAATTTACGAAATACTATACTTGCCCAACCTATTTCTCCCTTCTTCCACCCACTCCCCCCAACCTATTCCCTATATGGTTTGCCATCTCCTAACTTTCCTATTTCAAGCCCTGCTACCCTCCATTATCTTTTCCAAGTATTTCTCAGAAGCCTTGAAATCTATCCATCTTCCCCAGATACTGTTATATTTTCCAGCTTGCCCTGTATCTCTGCTGCATCGCTATTCCATCTACTAATGTATGCTATTCTTTCAAAGCACTCCTTTATATCTGTTTTTCCTACGCATAACCACTTCTTTGGTATCAGCCCTTTTGCGGTGTTTAACAATATTGGAGTCAAAGTTTTACTATAGTGCTTTTTTGAATCTTTTGTATCGTGAAACAAACACGTCTGTAAGTTGTTTATTACCTTTTCCTATGTAATCTTGAATTTCCTGCCAATAATCTTTTATTTTTGAGCAATCCCACCAGATGTGTGTCATTGTACCAATCTGTTTACATTCCCTCCAACAATGTGGGGGTTTATCCTGCTGATATTTATAGGTTTTATCTGGTGTTATGTACCATCTTACCAAAAACTTGTAGTTCATTTCTATTGTGTTTATATCTGATGCATATTTATATACTGCTCCTATCATTCTCTCTACTTGTTGTTCATCTAATTTCGTACCTATTTCATTTTCCCATTTCCTTATAGAAGGGGCAAACCCTTGTCCTTCTAGGTCTGTCAAAATTCTGTATACTTGTGATATCCCATGTTTTATTGAAGTTTGAGTACGACAAAGTTTTTTCTAGTGGATTTAGATTCTTTCTATCTCTAATTGGTTGAGGTAGTGTATTTACCAAATGTCTTAATTGTAAGTATTCCCACTCACTAATCTTCCACCCATTTGTTTCCTTTAAATCCTGTATTATTCTTATCTTCCTATGTTCAGTGACATCCTTTATTTGTGCATTTCCCATTCTACCTCCAAAAAGTGTCTCCTTCCCAGGGATGAAAAAAATTTGTTCCTGGGAGTGCAATTAGTGGTGAATTGTATATTTTTCTCTGCCGATGGATTGAATCCCATATTTTAAATACGTTTCTAGTTAGGGCGTATGCATCTGAGTCTATTATTCTAATTCTATACTTCCATGCTACCAATATGTTTTTGTGCAAAAATGTCCTACTTAAAGTGTTTTCAATTTTAATCCATTTTTTCTCACTTTTTTCATTTACACATTCTACCATTTGTGAAATAATAATTGCCTTGTAGAATCATATAGAATTGTAGAATTATTTTGCCATATGTACCGTATTTTAACTTTATTGTTTCTATTGTTCTAAAAAAAACTTTGTGGTATTTCTATCGGTAACATTTCGAATTTATATATTATTTTTGGAAGGATCAACATTTTTAACATATTTATCCTTCCCATTCAGGATAGAGGTCTCAACGAGACCTTCTTTAATTCCACTTTAATCTCATTCAATAATGGGATATAATTAGCCAAGTATAACTTCTCTACTGTGGATGTCAGCTTAATTCATAGGTATGATAGTTCTCTTACTAAGTATGATAATTCTCTTCCCACCCACATGAATGGGAATTCACTTTGTAGTGCAAGTTCTTCTTTTTTTTCTACCCCTATATTTAGTATTTCTGTTTTTATGGGATTAATCTTAAAATTCGAGAGTTCCCCATATTTTTTTATTTCTCTAATTATGTTTGGCAGTGTCACCCTTGGTTTGGTTACATACATTAAGATGTCATCCACGTATGCCGCCACCTTATGCTCCCCCTCTCGCCCCTCCTATATCTCCGTTATTCCGCAAAGTTGCAAGGAATGGTTCCAACGACAATATATACAGGAGTGGCGAGAGTGGGCACCCCTGTCTTGTTCCATTGAACATTTCAAAAGGTGGCAACATATTTCCATTAACCTTCACCATCGCCATAGGGCGCATATACAGATTTTTAATCCAGTGCATAATTTTAGGTCCCAATCCTAGATGTTGAAGCGTGTCCATCATGAATCCCCAGTCTACCCTGTCAAATGCTTTTTCGGCATCAATTGAGAGGAGTAGTACTGGGGATCCCCTGTTTTTTTACCCTTGCGCAGCATTAAAATTGTTTTTATACTATTGTCCCTGCCTGGTCTTCCAGGTACAAACCCTGTTTGATCTGGGTCAACCCACTCTGGTATCAATTTTTTTAATCTCGAGGCCAGAATTTTTGCATAAATCTTTGTATCGGCATTCAGTAATGCTATAGGCCTATAATTAGAACAGATAGTTTTATCCTTTCCCACTTTGGGTATTATTGTAATATGGGCTAATAATGACTCTCGTCTTATTTCTTCATTTTCCCCTATTTTATTCAAGTAGTCGCATAATTTTAGAATTAATTGGTTTTTAATTATTTTGTAATATTTAATCGTGAACCCTGTGTGATTGGTTCTTATAGCTCTGTTAATCGTTCTGCTTGAATTTTTGATAGTTTGGCATCTGTTAGATATTCTTGTATTTTTGTTATTCTTGTTTCTTTTTCCTTTTGTGTCTTTTTGTTTCTGATCGAATACAATGCACTATAGTATGTTTGAAAGGTCTTTGCAATATCAGTTGTTTTATACACCATTTCTCCACTCTCATTTTTTATTAAACTCCTTTCTTGTTTCCTGTTCCATCAGATCTTTTAGTTGGTCTCTTTTTATGATTAAGGCCCGATGGATTTTGACTTCCGCTTGCTTTTTATGCCTTTGTTCCAGTTCATATATTTCTTTTACTATTTTTTCCATAGTATTTTATATCTCCTATTTTATCTTACCCCAATAGAGATCAATTTTCCCCTGATGAAAGCTTTGTGGACTTCCCATATAGTTGCTTTTGTCTCATTCCACAAAAAATATTGATCAATTTCTTTTTTTACAGTCTTCTACTTCTATGTCTTCTATTAGATCTTGATTTTTTTTTTTTAATTTCTTTTTCTTTATTAATTTTATCTGTATCAGACAACATTTTACATTTATTAAGACACCGCCTCAGCTGATACAAGCAGTTAAAACACATACAAAAATACATTCCCCATTGCCCTTCCCACTTCTCCCACCCCCCCTCCAAAGCACACCCCCCTTACCCCATCTTTTTGACCTCCTCCTCACCCTTTATCATACCAATTCTATGCTCAACTTTTCACCTCTTCTTAATCCCCATCAACCTGTCTAGCTACTTTGGGACGTCTTCTGAGCAATTACTTTATGCTCCCATCACTTCAACAAATCTTATTTTACGTTTATAATCTGCCCATTCCCATTAAACCTTGATTTAATCTCCATTGTCCTTTTCGCAGTACTTCCCCTTTCAGTTTCAACTGCATTATTACAGGGTTGTGGTTCGATATTGTTGTTATTCCAATTGAGGTTTCTATTACTACCTCCAGGGCTCTGGGCTCTACTAATATATAATCCAACCTGGAGTACGTATTATGCACTGCCGAATGATAGGTATAATCTTTTGCACTTGGATGTAGGATTCTCCAAACATCGACTAGTTGATGTTCATATATATATATATATATATATATATATATATATATTTATCATTCTTAATTGTTTATTTTCTTTATCCAGTGCACCAGATGTACTGTCCAGTGGTTCATGGAGAAGTTAACGTCTCCGGTCAATAATAAGTAGCCTTGTTTGAATGCCATCAAATCATTTAAGATTCCTATCAAACATTTTTTTGGGATATTTGTTGGGACTGTGAACATTTGCTAGTGTGTATTTCAACTCTGTAAGGTCCCTTCTAAAAAACAGAAAGCGACCCTCAGGGTCTACTTTTCTCTCCTCTACTACAAAGCTGACCTTTTTCCCAAAGCCTATTGCTACACCTTTTGCCCTCCTATTTGGAGAGTCTCCATAATATCATACTATGATATTCCTTGAGTATAGCTTAATATTTGAGTCCTGTGTGATATGTGTCTCTTGTAAAAATATTATTTATGCAGCATTTCTTTCCAATTCTCGTAATACCATGTGTCTTTTTTCTGGGGAATTTAGACCTCTAACTTGTATGTCAAAAATATTGTATTATTCATGTTTCTCTCTTATTTTCCATCTCACCCAGTCCCCGGTAAGGATGGGGGGCGGGGGCCCCCAAGCATGGGGCGAGACAGGGAGCACTTCCCCCCTATCAGGGCCTAAGCCAATACATGTAAATCCGCAAACCATATCCCTCCCCCCTTCTCCAACCCCCCCACCCCACAATCCCCTTCCTCAAACCCTACCCCTTATTTGTTGGTATTTTGACCTTATGGTCTTGAGCAGATTTCTACTTCTTTCTTTAGGGACTCCCTTGCCCCTCTGCTCTTTCAGGCCTGAGGTGGAATTCTGTCTAGTGCTGTAAATCAACCTCCCCTACTGTCGGAGAGGTGGTTCCAGGGCCCACAGAGTGTCCAAGTCTCCACCCCTCCATGTTTGACTTCTCCCTCTTTCTTTTATCCTCCCTCCTCTACCTCCCCCATCTCCCTCCCCTCCCCTCTCCCCCAATCCAGACTTCACAGTTTTTATTGAATAATAAGTTAATTTTGTTGCTGTTGCTCTAGTAATATTTTTCCTAGAGATCAACTGCCACTGCTCTTCTTCTTGTGGAGAGCTTTCTTGTCTTAGAGTTGTCCCCTTGTACTGTCCGGTGTTGGAATTTCCATTTTTTTACAGAAATCAGTAGTTACTTCTATGAACCTAAGTTTTGCAGTACAGCCATTTCTCTTTCCAATCAAACATGCAGGGAAGCCTCAATTATATTGGATTTGTTGTTCCTGTAGTACCTTCAATAGAGGTTTAACATCCTTTTTCTTCTTAAGGTTTCTTGTGAAAGGTCCTGAAAGATTTATATAGTCTTTTCCTCAAATTTTGTTGGTGACTTACCCCCCAAGTTTCCCCATATTCATTTTTTTTCCTCCCAATTATCGAATATCACTATAATGTCTCTTGGACTTTCCATTGGAATTTCTTTTGGTCTTCTTATTCTTTGAGCTCTTTTGATTTTTAATGGGTTTGTTTCTTCTTTACCGAGTATTGGGTTAGATATCTTCCTTATTATTTCTGTTAAATCTTCTGACTGGGTGGATGCAGGAAGGCCTCTTATTCTTACATTTTTCCTTCTATGTCTGTTCTCTTAAAAGCCTCTTCCTGTTGTTCTGGTTTTAAAGATTTTATTTCTACTTTTAGTTCTTTTATTATGTTTGTGTGGTAGTCTGTTTTTTTTCCACTTCCTCTACTCTTGTAAGCATGTGACCCAGATCTTTGTGGATTATTTCTATTTCTGTTTTTAGGGAAAATTCCGGGGCCACAAAAATAGCTTCCATATCTATTTTTGCTGGCAGTTGAGCTGTCCTCCGTTGTTCCTCGTCTTTTTCAGCCCCCAGGTCTAGGTCAAGATCCTGTTCTATTCTGGATTCTGAAAGTGTACTTATTTCTAGAGATATTTTGTTCTGGGCTTTTTACTCTTTTTTTTCCTTAGACTTTGTTTGTCGCCCTTTAGTACTTTGTTGTTTTTGTGCTGTTTGCGTATTTACATTCCCTCCTTGAATTACAAATTTATTCATGGGGCCGGGGCTGGGGCTTAAGCTTGCATGGGGTGATTTTACCACCGCTCCTCCTCTCGCCGACTTCCCCCTCATGTTTTCCCCTTTTATTTATTCCCCCCCCCATTTTTTTGAGGGCCTATATTTTAGTCCTGATTATCCAGGGGTATGGCTGTATAGGAACCGAAACAGGAACCAGTGGTGGGGTGGTGAGTATTTTTCTCTCTCTCCGCCGTCTATATATATTTTTTTATTTTATTTTTTTTATTACCAAGAATCACCATAGACTTTTAGTCTCTAGAATCTTAGTACCTTTATTTTTATATTGTCTTTGTACTGTTCCTCCTGGGAGTCAGGTCTTCACAGTGGCTGATACTTTGAGAAATGCAAGTTCCTCAGTTCACACCATATAGATCTTGGTATACTATATATACAGCACCAATAGTCTGTTTAAAAGTATGCCTCCATACACATATATATATATATACATACAGGTTGTATATGTTATATATGCAGGAGTCAAGTGTACAGGATGTACTCACCACTCCCAATTTCTTCTGTGTATCGTTGTTTCTTTTATGATTATTTATTTATTTTGCTTCTTCCCAAATTCCTCTTAACTGTTAGTGGTGACGTGGGGGGGAGGGGGGACGTCTCTGCCCGGGGTTACCGCAGGATGCTTTCCCCGCTCTCTCCGCTCGGGGTCCTCCACTCGGGTCCATTCGGCCATCTCCGATCTCCTCCCAATTACCACCAGTTCTCTCCGGCTATCTCTGAGCAGCTGAGTGCCCCAGAACCTCCGCCTCCTCTCGTTCTTTTCAATCACCCCCGAATCCAACCAGCCATCTGCTATCCGGCTCTCAGAGATCCCCACTCGCTGTGCTTAGGCTGAAGGAAGAGAAGGGGGACCTCTGCTCCACCTCAGCCCCGCTTCCACACGCTCTCCGAGTTCCCTCTGTCCTCCTCCGTCTTCACGCAGCTAGTCACCTCTCAGCCCGAATGGGAATAGACTGTCCGAGTGGGACCGACAGGAAGGAGTCACCTCTTCCATCCACGATCTACGATCCACTCAAGGACATCCAGTCCCCCTAGCTCACACCAGGTCATGAGAGGTACAGCACAGGCAGAGAGTTTAGGTCAGGTCCAAGACAGGATAAGGCATAAGCAGCCTAGGGCTATTCCATTGAAGGGGATCAGAGACCCAGAGCTCTACGGCGTGTGAGAGCTCCAGCATCATTAATAGACTCCTCTCTCCTCCCCACTGTATTAACTGTATTTGTAGTAATTCACTAAGAGTCTACGAACAATTGAAAGGGATCCATACATTTTTTCTTAACCACTTCAGGCCCAGGAGCTTTACCCCCTTCATGACCAAGCCTTTTTTTTTTGCGATACGGCACTTTAACTGACAATTGTTCAGTAGTGCAATGCTGTACACAAATAAAATTGATAAATAGAGCTTTCTTTTGGTTTTTATCACCTCTGCAATTTTTTGAGCTATTAACAAAAAAGACCTACAATTTTGAAAAAAAAAATTTTTTTACTTTCTGCTATAAAACACATACAAAAAAATTTTTACAAAATCAAATTTCTTCATCAATTTAGGCCAATATGTATTCTGCTACATATTTTTGGTAAAAAATCCCAATAAGCGAATATTGATTAGTTTGCGCAAAAGTTATAGCATCTACAAAACTACGGGGTATTCTTATGGAATTTTTATTTATTATTTTTGCTAATAATGGCGGTGGTCAGTGACTTATAGCTGGACTGCAACATTGTGGCAGACAAATCAGACACTAAGTGACACTTTTTATACTTTTTTGGGGACCAATGACACTAATACAGTGATCAGTGCTAAAAAATATGCACCATCAATGTACTAATGACACTGGCAGCAAAGGGGTTAACATCAGGGATGATCAAAGGGTAAAATGTGTCCCTAGGGAGTGCTGTCTAACTGTGTGGGGATGCTTTAACTGTGGGAACACAGAGATCCGTGTTCCTGCTTAGCAGAAACACAAGATCTCTATCTTCCCTTGTCACAGAACGGCAATCTGCCTTTCTCTGGAATGATCTGCATGTTCCAGCACAGTGGGAGCAGGTCTCCGATGGCACACATGCATGCCACAGACCCGGAGGACCAAAATCACGTACAGGTATGTGATTTCGCAGAGGAGAGCCGCCGCCCCACAGTATATGACACAGCAAGTGATTAAAGGCACTGTATATTCCCAGAAAGCACATATTTAACCAGTGTTAACCTTAAAGCCGGATTCCAGGTATGGCAATGTTTAAATAGTTAAATTGTTCCAGCTTGAAAGTATGTATGTAACATACTTGTGAGATTCAAGTGGAAGATGAAATCACTGCAGTAGGCACCACTACTACAATGATTGGCACTAGTTGCCCGATCCAGTGGCAAGTGGCTGCACTTCTGCATTGTAGGACACAGGATGACCCATGCAAATAATACTTTTCATTTTCTTAATAAATGCAAAGTGTTCTCTGAATGAAGTGGGGATTTTACCTCATAGCCCTGCCTTTCACCTCATCCAATCAGAGAACACTTTGCATTCATTGAGAAAATGCAAAGTGTTCTCTGAATGGCACCCTTGATGAGCAAGCAATTCTCTGTGTTCACTATGCAGCAGGGCAGCCACCCGGTATGGAACCCAGAAGGTTGTGGAGGACACTGTATTAGCATTGTATACTACAGTGATTTTCAGCTTTCACTGAAATCTTACAGGTATGGCATATACAGAGTTATATTGGTCAAAATTGGACCCGTGTAATAATATATAAATTGTCATAGTCGGAATTCATCTTTAAAGTACTTTTTGATTTGACTTTTACATATTTACATGTAACCATTTGCATATGTTTATTATTGTATTAAATATATGGACTTTTAGAATTGTGTATATTAGTAGGAGGTTATTAGCTACTACAATGCCCAGCAGATTTGCAATTTTCACAATAATATGTTAGTTACGCAGGGATTGCATTGTTTTTAAAGAGTTAGCTGAATCATAGGCTTGCAGTGCGAGAAGGAGCAGTAAATAGGTGCAACACTGCAAAGCAGTATTACATACTCTGACTTTCTCGAGGTACATATACTGTATAATTAAGCTCTAATGAGCAGGGCCCTCTGATTCCTCCTGTATTGAACTGTATTGAAACTGTACTGTCTGCCTTCATGTTGTAAAGCGCTGTGCAAACTGTTGGCGCTATAAAAATCCTGTACAATAATAATTACAAACTATACATAAAAACAAGATTTTGGAAACATTAACATGTATCAATAAGATTATTTACACCATGCCAGTCTCTTTTACATGTGTGTCTAAAACAATAATTGAAAATACTTTACATTATCTTGTAGTTTCAAGTTCAGCTGAAGGCAAAGACTTGGATGATAGGAGATACTCAAACCATCATGACATTTGCATTGTTTTTATATGTCTTCAGGGTAAATCTTTGCTGAATATTCAGTTGGCTCACTGGTTTTCCTACCATGTGAGTACATGCATTGCTGGTTTACTGAAGTTAATCTTAAAGGGCAATTACAGAAACATATTTCCCTACAGGTAAAAGCTCTTTTTATTTTTAAATGTCCAAATACACAACTTTCTTTCTGTCTGTGTGTTTGTGCATGTGTGCGTGATAAACATATGTCTTAGAAATCACTAAATAAAGAAGTCTTTGTTTTCTTAAATGATAAAAAAAATCAGGGGTAACTGCTTTACCTTTGAATATTTTAAGTGGAATATTTGTAAATGCCTCATGATCAGTTTTTTTTGTAAAGGAACATGGACCCCTTATGTATTTGTACATGTTGATCATATCCCCCCTTAACAATGACTGAATTAAAAACAGTTTTAAGTACTATTTTTATAGAATCAATAATATTGTATCTTTAGAAGGATTTAAAGTGGTTCTACAGGAAGAAGGTTTTTGACCTTAATGCATTCCTTCTGCATGCAGCTCCCCTCCAGCCCCCCTAAATATTTATCTTAACCCCAATCTCAAACCAGCAATGGGCACAAGAGCAGTGGCTCCCTCAGCTCTCTCTCTCTCCTCATTGATTGAGAAGCAGCAGTGGGAGCCATTGGCTTGCAGCCAGTGGGGAGAGAGTGAGGGGGGCTGAGCTGCACTCGGGAGTGAGCACGCACAAGTGCCCCCATAGCAAAATTCTGGGTTAAAAGTTAGGGTCAGTGTGCTTTAAGCAGGATTTTAAAAAAAAATTGCGTCAGAGTAACCAAAGTGTCTGTTTTCAATAAAAAAAAAGAAAAATGGACACTAACGTTTATTGGCTCTACTATGAATACATACAAAATAATATACACATATATGGTATCATCAGGAATGTTACAAGTAAGAGAAATTATTTTGGTGGTCTTTTTTGGTGGTAGGTCATTGTAATGTCGAGAAATATGCAGTTTTCCTTTGATACTAAACAAAAAAAAATCACAAAATTACCATTTACCAACAAAATGAAGGCCACATTTATACCGAAAAAAGCAAGGTATTGTTCACCTGGATACCCTAGGTAGTTGCAATATGTAAAGTTTTACTAACATATGCCAACATTGTCTTTGTTTTACCTTTTTTTCATGAAGTAGTTAATACACATTCTTCATCTAACTTGACTCTTAAGAAATGCCCTGCTTGTTACAATGTACAATCTGAAGATAGTAATCTAGATATATTTATGCATTGTCAATTTCTTACCGCCTTCATATTGTTTTCCAATGAATGTTATTCATATATGGTGTATGCCAATAACACAAACTAAAGCACATTTTGTTTAATACATGTTTACATATAAACAGTAAGTGTAGCAACATGCTATGAGAAAATAAAATACTGACATATTTTAAAAAGCAGGTAAATGTTTTATCTTCTATTTTGATTATGCACTGGAAACACACATCTTCAGATGTACGCAATGGTTTCTAGAGACTGCCAGTTGAAATCTATTAATCCATTGCATTTATTGAGAAGTGAACAGTGTTTTTTTTCTTTTCTTGTTCTCTGCCAAGCTGAAATGTTTAGTTTTTTTTTCAATAGCTTTTCTAATTAAATCAGTAGGATAAGTGAAGCATAGCTTTATAGCTTCATTTGGAGGAATTCAGTAAAATGTGGCTTAACCAAGATAGAAACATTAAACTTTATTTGGGATGCTTGACAGTGGTGACCAATAATGCTAATGCAATAGAGCTGTTAAATATTATTTTTTAGTAGTCAATACATGTAAGACATTACAATTTAACTACTTGCTGCCTATCTACTGTCAAATGATGATAAGACAAGAAAAGGTTTACCGCTCCAGGTGAGATGGTGAAGCCTGATGGTACTGGTGGGTGCTCGGCTCGCCTCCGCAATCAGATACAAAAAGAAGAATAGGCTGTATACCACGATTGTAAACCAAAATCCTTTATTATAACACCCCAGAGTCCAATCACAGCTGATCACATGTAAACAAGGAAGTGCCATTAATTGGCTCTCCTTGCCTCACACTGACAGGGTGTGAGGTGAGGAGAGCCATTCAGCGGCATCTCCTCACAGGGAAGACGTGAAAAGGTAATCAGGGCACTGACCATCAGTGCCCTGATTACAATGCAGCCCCAGCAGTGCCCATTAGTGGTGCCACTCTGTACACACCAGTGACACCAGTCTGTGCCCATCAGTGACATCAGTCTGTGCCCTTCAGTGAGGCCAATCTATGCCATTCAGTGCTGCCTTCCAGTGCCCATTGGTGTCTGCCCATCAGTGCCACCCATCGGTGCTGTCCATCAGTGCCCATCAGTGCCCACTATCAGTGCCTGTCAGTGGCACATATCAGTGTCCATCAGTGCCACCTATCAGTGCCCATCAGTGCTGCTTATCAGTGCTGATCAGTGTTGCATATCAGTGCCACCTATCAGTGCTGCATATTAGTGCCTCCTCATCAGTGCCATCCTATCAGTGCCCTCTAATGCTACCTCATCAGTTTCCATCAGTGTAGCCTCACCAGCATACATCAGTGAAGGAGAAAAATTACTTACTTACAACATTTTCTGACAGAAACTAAGAAAAAATTTTTTGAAAAATTGTTGGAGTTTTTTTTTTTTTTAGCAAAAATAAAAAACACAGCGATGATTAAACACCACCAAAAGAAAGCCCTATTTATGTAAAGAAAATTATTAAAAAATAATTTGGCTACAGTGTTGCATGACCACACAATTGTCATTCAAAGTGCAACTTCATTGAAAGCTGAAAAATGACCTGGGCAGGAAGGGGGTGAAAGTGGCCTGTATTGAAGTAGTTAAAGTGTAAGTGCCCTCTCAAAACTGAAAATATATATGTGTTTTTTAAAGATTCTACCACTTAAAAAATAAACTCCTAACATGTAAAAGAGCAGACAATCCAAAGGCATGCCAAAAAAGCAATGCAATTAATTTAGTTAATCTATAGAGCTCAAATTATAATAATTGTAGTGTAAAAATATTGTAATGGCTTGTAGCAGATCTTTACTTTTCATACCTATCCAATTGCCTGTTTGCAAAAACTCTAATCTATAGCAGAGCTGATGGAGCTGATCCAATTGGACTCCTATGGTCCTCTTGTCACTACAGGACACAATAGCAATGAAGGGGTTGTTGGAACCACATTATCCAGCAAAGGACAAGCTCTTTCACACATCTATAAGTGTGGATTTAGATTGGTGCTGAGAGATCTGCTAAAGCAGAAGTCTCAAAACTTTCTAAACAAAGTTACAGTTTACTGTTCTTCAGATTTTAAGGGGGCCAGACTGTGGTCATTAGGAATACAAAATGTCCCAGTATCAATGGGAGTATGCAATCCCCCATCATTGGTGTCAGTGGGAGAAATTGTGCCCCATCATTGGTGTCATTGGGAGGAAGAGTGCCCCATATTTGGTGTCATTGGGAGGAATAGTGCCCCATCATTGGGGTCATTGGAAGGAATTGCGCCCCATCATTAGTGTCATTGGGCCCCATTGTTGGTGCTTTTGGGAGGAAATGTGCCCCATCATTGATGTCATTGGTAGGAATTGTGCCCCATCATTGTCAGTGAATAAAAATAGTGCTTCAAGGGCCAGATAAAATCAAGCAAAGGGCAAACTGGCTAGTATACAACCATGTGTAAAGATGTTTCCTTTACAGGTTGGTGCTTTTATGATCTTGCTGACCCACTGACAGGGTCACTTTAAACACATTTTTTGTACTTAATTTTGTTTTGTGTCTTGTTGCCACCCTGTCTCACACATCCTGAAGCTTGGGACCTCATATAATTTCCTCTGGCTGCCAATCAGCTTTGACTCCTTATGAGACTTTGTCCTGAGTCCAGGAACAGGATGACCGGGTATACTGGGCTAGTGCTGCAAAAATATTGCATCTCTTGTGCTTCCACCTCTTTGTTTTCTCCCACAAAATAGCTGTCCCCTTGGTCACTTTTTCACTTCTCTCTCTACTAGAGCCAATGCTACCATGACAATTCCAATAGTCAAGGAATAATGGTGACCATTTTCAGTTGAAGTTCTTAGTGAAAACCATTTGAGCTTAAAGATTTGTACTGTTTTTCACACTATTATCGAGGTCATATTAGAGTATGTAGCTTTTTACTGACTGCTACAGGCTTTCTTTTTCGTAGGTTCTTTTATAGACAACAGTCCACTGAAAGTGCTCATGGCCACCAAAAATTTGATTGGAATAAAAAAATGTGGATCAAATTTGGATTTCAAAATTCAGGATGAATTTCTGTTTGACCCAAATCCAAAGATCAACTACATGGGATGCACATTGCAGATTTCACTGGAGTGGGGACAGGTAAGTATAACACTGCAATTCACTTTGCAAGGAAAAAAATCACTTTATAAAGAAAAGATTCTCTTAGCTTATTGAATGAGTGAAAGTTGTGTTGACTTCAATTATCCAAATATTTTGAAAAAAATCTAAGTTTTGGATTTTTATTATTTATTTTTATTTTCCTTTCACATGGTTGGATATTTTTTGCAAAGTAAATGTTCACTTGTTTTACATAATTCCCGAGCTAAGTAAAAATTCACTTTACATTTAGTGTGCATGCTATACTCCTTTAGTGAATCAACTTCATCGTTTAAATACTGAGAAAATCTAAACCTTAGGTTAAATCAGCACATTCTCATTAGGATAGTAATGTGCTTTGCCAAAGCTGTTCAGTTACAAACACAGCAGTTTTAAAATTGTTGGAAAGAAAATAAAAAAAATCAGGATATGTACACAAAATAGCTTTTCAGTTTCCAGGCCGTCTTTGTAGGTAATTACAGAAGCTAACATTGTGATTGTGAGTGTATGCCTGAAGCTACTGTAAACCCCTTGAGGGAGGTTAAACAATGTTTCAGAGCTTGCTAAAAAGGAGCTATCACTTTGTATTTTGCTTGGTTCAAAGTGTTCTTTTAGACTCAATAATATAAGGCAGTTAAAGTAGCAATGTTTGTTAAAGCCTTTGTTTTAATTTGCTTTTAGTTTAGAATAGTCTTTTTTGTCAGTGGAGAACATAAATAAGGTACAAGACTTTACGTCTATGAGGTGAATAAGGTTCGGGAGGGCAGTATTTATGAAGTCAATATCAAGAATACAGGGACATGACCTGAAACCAGTAGGGGGAAAGTTCAAAACTAATCTTAGAAAGTATTATTTTACCAAAAGAGTATCTGATGCTTGAAATAGACTTCCAGCAGAGGTAGTTAGTTAGTCAACAGTAGGTGGATTCAAATATGCTTGGGACAAACATAGATCTATATTCAGGCAGAAAAAAGGATAAATAAATAAAAAAATTAAGCAGACTCAATGGACCATGTGGTCTTTTATCTGCCATTAGGCTGCTTTCACACTGGGGCGTCGGTGGTAAAGCACCGTTATTTTTAGCGGCGCTTTACTGTCGTTTTTCTGAGGTTTATGGCCGATAGCGGGGTGCTTTTAACCCTCGGGCTTTCACACTGAGACTGCAGGGGAGCCGTTTTTCAGGCACTTTACAGGTGCTATTTTTAGCCCAAAAGCACCTAAAAAATGCCTCAGTGTAAAATCTTGCTAATCAGATGTCATTTTCTGACTCCCAACTACTTCAAAGGACTTACAGTGCAAATTCAAAGTGGTCTATTTATCTAAGTATTCACCCAAGAATCAAATAACTTTTGGGTAAAAGTTGTGTGAATCTGGGGTAAAAATATTGATACATAGGTTAAAAATAATGTATAAACAAAACAACAAATTTGAAGCTGTTAATATTATATAAAATGATTAAATAATTTCCCATATTTATGTAGTATCAATAATACTTTACTGGCAATGATATGCTATAATCTAGTACATCTATTTATACATTAAAATAAAGAAATGCTTATGAAGGTACCAGTCTGATTACCTGATTGCTAAAAAAATTATATATTTTGATTGCAGAATTGCTTTCAAAAGAGAGAGGAAAGATTCCAAGCTCTCAGGCTTTCTTCAGTTGGACATTTTTATTGGAATTTTCATATAAGTATACAGGACATACTAATTGTGGCATGTTAAAAAATATAGTGGCTACATATTGAAAGAGAATAGCAGGCTGACTATGTTCACAAATTTCTAATATCAGAATACAATTTGCAAAAATGGTGT
Source organism: Lithobates clamitans (assembly GCA_037952925.1). Taxonomy (NCBI): domain Eukaryota; kingdom Metazoa; phylum Chordata; class Amphibia; order Anura; family Ranidae; genus Lithobates; species Lithobates clamitans. Next base: position 975,217 of record JBBGZY010000903.1, on the reverse strand, counting down.
AAAACTTCAAATGGAGTCCAAGGAATTTGAGGAGCAGTACAAAAAACAAGAGTTCGCAAAGTGGTTGTCAGACCAATGCCATATAAATAGAACAGAACTAGATGCAAAACAGTACTAAAGAGAAAGAAATGCACCAAGAATAATGTGGTTACATAATGTTATTGACTTTTTAAAGTTAAGATTATACCAAAGTATCCAAGGTCTCCAAGCTTGCTGCATGTGTAATTAACCCCTTGCCGACCGGCTCACGACAATATACATTGGCAAAAGGGCAAGTACAGGCATATTAACGTACCTGTATGTTGCCCTTTAGGATGCGGCTTTGTGGGCGTGCACGCAAGCGCCCGCCGCAAGCTCCGTGAGTGTGATCGTGGATCCCACGGACTCAATTTCTGCAGGGATACCAGCGATTTTCTCATGGAGAGGAAGAAAGGGGAAATGCTGATGTAAACAACCATTTCCTCGTTCTGCCTAGTGACACTGACACTGATCACCGCTCCCTGTAATCAGGAGCGGTGATCAGTCTCATGTCACACGTAGCCCAGCCCCACACAGTTAGAATCACTCCCTAGGACACACTTAACCTCTGCAGCATCCCCTAGTGGTTAACCCCTTCACTGCCAGTCACATTTACACAGTAATCAGTGCATTTTTAATCCCAAAATAGCACCAAAAGTGTTTGATATGTCCGTCATAATGTTGCAGTCATGATAAAAATTGCTGATCGCCGCCATTACTAGTAAAAAAAAAATATAATAATACATATGATAATAATAATATAATATAATAAAAATGCCATAAAACTATCCCCTATTTTGTAGACGCTATAACTTTTGCGCAAACCAATCAATAAACACTTATTGTGATTTTTTTTTTTAATCAAAAATATGTAGAAAAATACGTATCGGCCTAAACTGAGGAAAAAAAATGTTTTTTTTATATATTTTTGGGGATATTTAACCGCTTCAATACCGGGCCAATTCTGACACTTTGCTCCTACATGTAAAAATCATCATTTTTTTGCTAGAAAATTACATAGAACCCCCAAACATTATATATGTTTTTTAGCAAAGACCCTAGAGAATACAATGGCGGTTGTTGCAACTTTTTATCTCACACAGTATTTGTGCAGCAATTATTCGAACGCGTTTTTTTGGGGAAAAAAACTGTTTTGTGTTTAAAAAAAAAAAACAGTAAAGTTAGCCCAATGTTTTTGCATTTTGTGAAAGATGAAATTATGCCGAGTAAATAGATACCTAACATGTCACGCTTCAAAATTGCACACGCTCGTGGAATGGCGCCAATGTTCGGTACTTAAAAATCCCCATAGGCGACGCTTGAAATTTTTTTACTGGTTACATGTTTTGAGTTACAGAGGAGATCTAGGGCCAAAATTATTGCTCTCGCTCCAACGTTCGCGGCGATACCTCACATGTATGGTTTGAACACCGTTTTCATATGTGGGCGGGACTTACGTATGCGTTCGCTTCTGCGTGCGAGCACACGGGGACAGCGGCGCTTTAATTTTTTTTTTTTTTTATTGTTAATTATATATTTTTTTTTATTTTGACACTTTTTTGAAAAAAAAAAAATTGATCACTTTTATTCCTATTACAAGGAATGTAAACATCCCTTGTAATAGCAATATAACATGACAGGTGCTCTTAATAGTGAGATATGGGGTCAATAAGACCCCATATCTCACCACTAGGCTGGGAAGCCTGAAATAAAAAAAAAATAAAACGATTGCCGCTTCCAAGCTGAAGCGGCGCCGTTTTTTTGAATGGAGAGGCCGGGCGTGACGTCATAACATCGCGCCCGGCCTCCGACGATCATAGAGACTCCGGGGACCATCTGGTCTGCCAGAAATCTCTATGATCTACATCCGGCGCCGGCGGATCCACTCTCTGCCTCACCGATCGTAACGGTGAGTCGGAGCAGGCAAGGGAGGGCGGCGGGAGGGGGGGACGTCCCCTCTCACCTCCCATAGGAACGATCAAGCAGCAGAACGGCCGCTATGATCGTTCCTATGGTGTAGAGATTCGCCGGCTGAAACCGGCAATATCTGAATGATGTTTGTAACTACAGGCATCATTCAGATATACCTGCTCAAAGCCAAGGACGTCATATGACGTCCTTGGTATTGAAGTGGTTAATATAGCAAAAAGTATTGAGTTTTATCAAAATTGTCTCTCTTTTTTTGTTTATAGCGCAAAAAATAAAAAAACGCAGAGGTCGCACGACCGCGCAATTGTCAGTTAAAGTGACGCAGTGCCGAATCGCAAAAAAACGCTCTGGTCTTTGGGCAGCCAAATGGTCCGAGGCTGAAGTAGTTAGGAATTCCTATCAGTGGTCATTAGTGTTCATAAGTGTAGTGAGTCTGAAGCAGTTGTCCAGAATTAGATCTCTTATATATATAGCAGAGATGGAGAAAAGAAACAGAAGCTCAATATAGTGTATTCCAGTTTTTATTAAACAATTATATAAAACACTAGCCAACATGTTTCATGTAGAGATTGCACCAAGCTGCACTAAACTGTGACAAGCATAATCATTCAGCCAAGAAATATACCAATCTTGTCTAATATCATTCCCCTGCTTCCAGTTACAAAAATACCAACAAAGAATCTGAGGCAGCATCCAATGGGGGTTATTTACGAAAGGCAAATCCACTTTGCAATACAAGTGCAAACTACAAGTGCAAAGTGCACTTGAAATTGCACTGAAAGTGCACTTGGAAGTGCAGACGCTGTAAATCTGAGGGGTAGATCTGAAATGAGGGGAAACTGTGCTGATTTTATCATCCAATCATGTGCAAGCTAAAATGCTGTTTTTTAATTCCCTTGCATGTCCCCCTCGGATCTACAGTGACTGCACTTCCAAGTGCACTTTCAGTGCAATTTCAAGTGCACTTTGCACTTGTAGTTTGCACTTGTAGTGCAAAGTGGATTTGCCTTTTGTAAATAACCCCCAATGTGTGGCTTCATATAGTGTGCACGGTGATGTTATGATTCCTCCCCATTATGTTCTCATCAGGAGCATTGAAAGTCACCACCTCCTTGATCTATAAACCCCTAACAATAATACCTACACCTACATACACTAAAGCAAACAGCAGTCAGGTAATCAGTGCCAATCACATTAAAGTGTTTGCAAATGTTCAATATATTTTTTAAACAACAAACAAGCCTATACTTAGCTGTTCTGTGCAATGGTTTTGCACAGATCAGCCCTGATCCGCTTCTTCTGGGGTCCCAGCACCAGCATTCCAGGGCCCTCCTCTTCACTGGGTGCCCCCATGGAAAGTCGCTCCCTATGGGGGAACCCATGCAGGTTCTTTCCCAAGTCCTGCTGCTGCGTACATTGACACAGACAGTGGGACACAGCCCTGCCCCCACTCCCATGTCACAGCTTTTAATTGACAGCAGCAGGAGCCGATGACTTCTGCTGATATCAATCTATCCAATGAGGAGAGCAACAGAATGCATTAAGGTGAAAAACCTTAAGGCTTTACAACTTCTTTAAGAATAGCAGAGAACCAACAACAGATGTATTAAAGGATTGTCTGTTAGAACCACTGGCTCTACATAAAAATGTGACATACAGTTGTGCACTGATGACCATGTGGATGATTTACACATTGTATTTGGTGAAACTCTGAAGGCAGCTGTCTACAAAGTGGATAGTTTCTTGTAAAGTGTACTTTTAGACCGCTTTCACACTGGGTGTGAAATACCGCCTGAAAACCGCCCCTAAACAGCCGCTGCTGTTTGTTCAGTGTGAAAGCCCGAGGGCTTTCACACTGAAGTGGTGCGGTGGCAGGACGGTGAAAAAAGTCCTGCAAACCGCTTCTTTGGAGCGGGGAAGGAGCGGTGTATTCACCGCTCCTTCACCGCTCCTGCCCATTGAAATCAATGGGACAGTGCGGCTATACCGCGGTAATACCGCAGCTATAGCGGCGCTGTACTAGGTTTTTAACCCTTTTTCGGCCACCAGCGGGGGGTTAAAACCGCACCGCTAGCGGCCGAATACCGCTGCAAGAACAACGGTACAGCAGCGCTAAAAATAGCGCTGTTGTACCGCCGACGCCCCCACCGCCCCAGTGTGAAAGGGGCCTTACTGTTTCAGGACATTTAAAGCCTTTTGTTCTAAATGCCAGGGAAATATCTTTGAGACTCCACAATCAATTAGTTAATTTAACATCTACAGGTTGCCATAGAACTGTCTGTAGTATGCAGGCCAAGCCACCACAATACATTCCCTTTTGGATGCCAGTCCAAAGAGGAAAAAAGAAAACTAGTGTTGTAGCAAACTTTCACACAGATATAACACACTCTGGCCATAGCTGTACCTGATCTGGCTTTCCTGGTGTTCTTATTCAGTCCAGTTTAACTGTCTTGCCTATATAGAATAATGCATAATGTAAATTAAATAGCTGCAAAATGTTTTTAATGTTTTCAGGTATTCAGTATACAGAAACAGGTTTTGGACATTGATAAATGCAAACAACTCTGCTGTGTTTGTTTATATCTAAAGCATGAAACTTTCTGTTGAATAAAACTAAAAAATGTTTGCTAAAGCTTAATTTAAAACAGCATTTGCAAAATTAATCCAGCAAATTGTTTGGCTCACCTAGACAAGGATTCATAAATAAATTATAGTTCATCAGTACATTATTTATAACCATTATTTATTAATGGCAATTTGATTTAACATATGCAATGCCACTATCTTTTCCCTTTAAAAAAATGTAAAATGTTCATAAAACCACGGATGAAAGTTCAAATCCAAACTGTAATTTTTTATTGAGGCAAAGCTAGGCAATCAAAATAGATAAAAAATCAAATATTTAAATAATTATAATTTGCATCATCTTTAAACTTAATAAACATAATATTATAATATTCAGGTATTTACCAGAATCTATTCTGCAATCTCCAAAGGCAATTGGCAATAATCACGTCAGTCTTTTCTCTAGTTGCTCTCTAAGTGACTCAGTCAGTTGCTTAAAAATATTAAGCTTAAAGTCTCCTACAATGTAGGAACTCTTATGCCTCATACACATGATCAGACATTTTCCGAAAACAAAACCGTGGAATTTTGTCCGAAGGGCGTTGACCCAAACTTGTCTTATAGGGCGTACACACGGTCGGACTTTGTTCGGACATTCTGACAACAAAATCCTAGGATTTTTTCCGACGGATGTTGGCTCAAACTTGTCTTGCATACACACGGTCACACAAAGTTGTCGGAAAATCCGATCATTCTGAAAGCGCGGTGACGTAAAACACGTACGTCGGGACTATAAATGGGGCAGTGGCCAATAGCTTTCATCTCTTTATTTATTCTGAGCATGCGTGGCACTTTGTCCGTCGGATTTGTGTACACACGATCGGAATTTCCGACAACAGATTTTGTTGTCGGAAAATTTCATCTCCTGCTCTCCAACTTTGTGTGTCGGAAAATCCGATGGAAAATGTGCGATGGAGCCCACACACGGTCGGAATTTCCGACAACACGCTCTGATCGGACATTTTCCATCGGAAAATCCGACCGTGTGTACGGGGCATTACATGCACACGGTCACACAATTGTTGGGCAACAATTACGAACGTAGTGACGTACTAGGCGTACTACGTGGTTTTTCAGCTCTTTTGCGCCACCCTTTGGGCTCCTTCTGCTAATTTCATGTTAGTAGAAGTTTGGTGAGTGTTGATTCGCACTTTTCATTTCTCACTTTTCATTTTGCACTTTTCAGTTTGCGCTTTTCAGTTTGTTTCTGAACGGCCGTTCGTCAACCAGACATGTTGCAGAATCGGAGGAGATAACGTGTTATTTATTATTGGCCATGGAGTTATTGCTTTGACGTTATTTTTTTGGTTGAATAAAGATTTGATTTGGTATATTTTCTTTATTTTTGGATGCATAGAATGCACTTTTTGGTTAAGTTCTATTGGCAGATAGCATTTCTAATTGTATTTGTTTTCTTTTTTTAATGCACAATTAGAAAATTGTGTAGAATAATACTTGGCTATGTGTTTTACTTCAAATGATAGTTTGGTAGTAGGCAGTTACATTTTAAAAAATACAAAGTAAAATTGACAAGGGATCTTAAAAACTACGGGGATAATGGTGTTGTGGTAACTTGCCCAAATTTTAAAAAAAAGCATAATAATATTATTCTTGATATCATTAGAAAAAAAAAGCCTTTGAAAATTCATTTGTAATAACTCCATCAGTATGACCAGCAAAGCAGCTTTGTTATTATCCCATTAAAGAAGAAGAGAATTGTGCGCTGCATTTGGAGATTTCATAATTTGCCATCAGTCACGAATGTTAATTCTCCATTACGAACGCTAGTTTCTGGCTCGTCCTTGCTTCCGAGCATGCGTGTTTGTACTTTGGACTTTTGTTCAATGGACTTGTGTACACATGCTCGGAAAATCTGACAACAGACATTTGTTGGCGGAAAATTTGAAGACATGCTAGCCAACATTTGTTGGCAGAAAGTCCGACAACAATTGTCCATTGGAGCATACACACGGTTGGATTTTCCGCCAACAGCCTGACATCGAACATTTCATGTCCGAAAATCCAATAGTCTGTACGGGGCTTTATACTTCCATGTTTTGTAGACCATGTGTCCTACCTTCTCATCAGTCTATCAATTCCAAAAGCTATGTTTGACATAAATATGGTCTCCAATTATAAATATATAAATACAGTAATCGATAAATAATGTGAACTACTGAGCAGGTAGCCCACACCTACACACACAACTACTACACACTAGAATGAGCACCTGCTGTAATCAGGGAGAGGGAACTCCACCTGTAAAGACAAAAGCAAGGGAAGGGAGAAAACAGCATAGATCTCTGGTGTAGTAAAAAGGAGCTTCATTAAAAACAACATATTATATACTCACTAGAATAAATCAATATTCCAAACTGTGCTGTCCTTGTACAAATGAATACACCTCATAACAAAGACAGTAAAGTGTCTAAAAGAGAAGTAAAGGATTATTTGTTTTTTTGCAGTTTTATACTTACCTACAGTAGGTAGATGCAGCATTGGTCCTGGCGTCTCTACACTGAGAACAGAGCGATCGAACATTGCTCCATGAGCAGAGAGCTGTAGATTGTCAGTCATAACTCTCTGCTCTACTCCCTCCCTGCTCATTGGAGCGCTGAGCTGTGGAGGGGGCGGGGGCAGCCAGCTCAGGCTTTCAGTGGCTCACTGATAGGCTAAGCAGGGTGTCAGTCCTGGTGCCTGGCAGATCCATACTTTATTGTTGCAATGATGTGGTGCCTGGACTGACATCCATGACGTTAGCAGAGAATGGACTACAGTCCATTCTCTGCTGAAAACGGGTCACAGGAGTAAAAAACTAATTGCACTCCTGTGATCCATAGGAGAAGTCCAGCCAAACAACCTTTGGCTGGATTTCTCCTTTAAACTTATATTAACAGATCCATATAAATCAAGTCCATATATAATGTGCAAGAATTGTGCAAAATTGTGGAAAAATTATAGTGCAAATTTATTATAAAGTGCAAAAGGTGCTCAGTTCCAAAATATCAGCATTTCTTATCTGTTGCACTGAAAAAAATATGATAATGTGCACCACCATGAAAAGTGCTCCTGAAAGGAATCACCACAAACGGAAAAATTAGCTTCTTACCAGCTGTTTTGATCCCACAAGGAGATCACTGAATGCCTTGCTGCATAGCAGCCACATACACCATGATTGAGAATATTAGAATACAGAGTGAGATCCACATAGTGTGATATTTCACCAATTGATTTGAATAAAACAATGCAATTACACTTACAATCTCCAAGAATAAAACAGCATATTTTACAAATAGCCAGCAGGTCCGAACGGTCAGCCCGACTTGTGGAACAACATCACGTGTGAGGCCCCTCCCAACACATTTCTCTGTAACAAGCATCATCTGGGGATCTGAAACTCCTAAGTATATTTTATACTCACAAAATAAAGTGGATGGTGAACCATCCACTGAGTGTTGTCCTTGGGATTGAGCAAGCTGGGCAGGAGCAGGATTTCTGTCATCCAGCCCAGCATCTGTCAGCTGGCCACACAGTGATCCGGACACTGTGGCTGCTCAAGTATCCTTTCCTTGTGACTGTGTTGAGTAGACTCTTTCTTGTGCACTATATGTGCTCTTTCACATTTTATTTTGTGAGTATATAATATGTTGTTTTTTTTAACTTTGATCTTTTTACTACACCACAGGTCTGTGCTGTTTTCTCCCTCCCCTTGTTTTAGGACCCCTCTTAGAGACTGGCACAAACTGCAGTACAAAAATGGAGGAAATGTAGGAGACATGGGACTCTTGAGAGGTAAGTATAAGAGCTCTTCCTTTGTGGGAAACTTTCAAGTCATTGTTTAGGTGACTGATAGGTCACTTTAGAATATTATTTTTCTAACCCAGTCAAATAAACATACCCACACACTGAGGTAATAGCATAGCAACATGTGTTCTGGGCCCATGAACAATGAGTCACAGTGTTAGTATGAAGGTATGGCCATCTTTATTTGTAAAGACAGAAGGAGAGCAGTGCTATCTAAGGGCAGCATTATGAAGACATTTTATTCCATAGAAGACAATTGGTAACTCACAAGATATATGAGATGTCAGCGCATGTGGGATTAATAATGGGGTTCATCCGCTCGTGGGGAAGACGATCTTCTCACTGGTGAAGAGGCAGCTGATAGTCCAGGGATGCCGTTCATTCACAGTGCTTCCAGACACTCAGGACGGTTCACAGACAGTGGTGTACATCACTTCTGGTTGGAGAGAGAGACGCTCTCACTCCAACGTGAAGTGATGTACACCACTGTCTGTGAGCTGTCCTGAGTGTCTGGAAGAGATGGGAACCACCGGCTTCCCTGGACCCATCAGCTGCCTCTTTACCAGTGAGAAGATTGTTTTCCCCACAAGCGGATGAACCACATTATTGATCCCACATGAGCTGACATCTCATACATCTTGTGAGTTACCAATTGTCTTTAATGGAATAAAATGTCTTAATAATTCTGCACTTAGATGGCGCTGCTCTCCTTCTGTATTTGCCTTCCACAGAGTTACTTCTAGCCTGTCATGAGCTGGCAGCCATCCACAGTCAGCTTATCCAAGAAGATGCTTCAACTGTCCTTGGGCCACTATGTACCCCTCCAGATGAACTCGATGTGAAAGGGAGTTCTAATTACCCACTCTGTCTTTATTCAGCTGATCGAGCACACACGATCAAATGTACTTCTATTTTTATTTGCAAAGTGTGAGCCTAATTATTTTAGGTTAATTTTTTTTTTTAATCTTTGCTGTCACCAGTGAATACATCATCTTTGTTTATCTACTATAAAGCATGTCCTGTATTGAATTGTTTTGTAACTGTACTGTCTGCCCTCATGGTGTTAAGCACCGCACAAACTGTTGGCTCTATATACATCCTGTATAGTAATAATAATGTTAGCTAAGAGATTTTTTACTTATTTAACAAAAAGTAAAATTGTTATTTATCCCTTTCATGACTAAGCCTATTTGTGACATTTGGTGTTTACAAGTTAAAACAAGTATTTTTTGCTAGAAAATTACTTAGAGCCCCCAAACATTATATATATATATATATATATATATATATATATATATATATATATATATATATTTAGCAGAGAATCTAGAGAATAAAATGGTGATTGTTGCAATATTTTATGTCACACCATATTTGTGCAGCAGTGTTTTAAACGCAACTTTTTTGAATAAGGGACAATTTCATTAATTTAAAAACAAACAAACAGTAAAGTTAGCCCAATTTTTTGCATAATGGGAAAGATGATGTTACGCCGAGTAAATAGATACCAAACATGTCACGCTTTATAAAATTGCACGCACTCGTGGAATGGCGACAAACTACGGTACCTAAAAATCTCCATAAGCGTTGCTCTAATTTTTTTTTACAGTTACCAGGTTAGAGTTATAGAGGAGGACTAGTGCTAGAATTATTGCTCTCGCTCTGACGTTAGCGGCGATACCTCACATGTGTGATTTGAACACCATTTACATATGCGGGCGCGACTTCCGTATGCGTTTTCTTTGCTGCGTGAGCTCACGGAGACAGGGGCGCTTTATTTTTTTAATTTTTTTTTAATTTTTTTTTTACATTATTAAATTGTGTTTTAAAAAAAAAAATGATCACTTTTATTGCTGTCTCAAGGAATGTAAACATCTCTTGTGACAGTAGGTGGTGACAGGTACTCTTTATGGAGGGATCAGGTGGTCTAAAAGACCTCCAATCCCTCCTTTGCACTTTAAAGTATTCAGATTGCCATTTTCGGAGATTCTGAATACTGTGTATTTTTTAAAAATATACAAATAGATATATATCTATATTTATATCTATATATATATATCTATAATCTAATCTAGAAATGTTCAAGTTCATACTTCAAAACAGGACAAGCACAAATAGAGAACACCCTTTATTTAGAGATAAGAATTTTAAAAGGTTAAAAAGCTTTATGAAAAAGCTAGTCTAAAATTTCCAGTTATGCTATTTGAGTCTTATACCATTCTCATAAATACACTGTCATTTATGCACAAATAGGCTTGTTAAATTTCAAAGCAGTATTTGATCTTTCATATAGACTCCATATAGAAAAGGAAAAATACAGTATAAACAACTGCTCTATTTAAAAGAAACCATATAATATTCACTCTGCTTTTCTGATGTTATCAGACATCAAATGTAAAAAGAACGATGTGTAAAATGCAGAGCAAGATGTGTTTTTTTTTTATTTTATGTACACTTGGCTTGCAGCAGCTAATATTAGCAAAACACGGAGGTGTTTAGCTCCTCAGAATTCAAATTACTTATCTCTGTTTCAGCATATTTTTGGCCCACACATATGTACGCCCCAAGTTAAGACAAATGTCTTTAGTTAAAACTTGCCAAAGTATTTCATAATAGAGTTAGTGAAAGAATAGACAGTGTATATAACTCTGTAAAATATTTAAAACCAATCATATAAGTCTGACTGGTTCTATTGAATATTTAATTAATTTGCACTAAAAAGAGATCACCCTTCATTATTGTTTGTATGAAATAATCTCCCTTGGCTTTGTTTTTATAGAGAAAACCGCATGTGGAGTTTAATTTAGCTTTTTTTTCTACAGTTTTTTTTTTTTTTCGATAAAGAGATTCTGACAGATATACTTGTCTTGTGTTTGTCTTTACATTTCATAGTAAAGCAATTATAATCACAGATTTCTTATACCACAGTCAAATATAACTTAGTAAAAAGAGTCTTGAATGTGTAGAAAAAAACATTTAAATGCAAAAATCACACATTATAAATGATTGTTTGCATTTTAGCTCTAATATTACTAGAAATAATTGGCCCGAGAGAAAGCAAACAAAAACAGGATGAAGGGAAATCTCTTTATAACCATGGATTTTTATATTTTGATGACTTAATTTTGTCTTAAAATGGTTGTAAACCTCAGACATGAAAAAGGAACAAAGCACATCCTTCTATAGTGTGTACTTTAATCCAAAGCAGTGAGTGTGGTTCCTCTCTGATGTCTTGTCCCTCTGCTATCTGCATGAGTCACTGATACTGATAGACTCTCAAGAGACCTCCCCACCACACAAGTGACTGACAGCCTCAGCTCTGTAAGTTTTTCAATGAGCCAGTCAGTGTGTATGGGGGGGGGTCCCTTCCAATCACTCAGCTATCAGATGACAAGAAACTCTGTGGTCTAGTTCTGCAGTGTGTGTGACGGCACATCCCTGCCTCCTGCTGCTGAGAAAAATACTTTAATCTGCTTTAGAAGGCTCTACAGGAGAAATGGCTGCAGATAAAAAGATACAACTTCACTGGATATAGTGTTTACAACCACTTGTTGGACCAAAAATATGGTTTTAAATAGTATTAACTACTATTCATCTCATTACAGTTAACCTAAGGTTTAGAATATGTATTAACTACAGCTAGAGCTCTTTTATTCACACATAATACCTGTTTCTATCCTGACTGGAGTTGGGTTTAAAGTATTGCATGCATCAGTCTGATTTATATCTCTTATGATATCCCCAAAAAACTCAGTAGTGAAATGTTGCAATGATTTACTGGTTTTATCTCAAACAATTAAAATTATACTTGCCTGTTTTAAGACTCTTTTTAAGCAGTAAAGGGCTTAAAGAGCACCTGTGCCCAGACTGTGGACATTAAAATATTTACATATTATTAATAAGCAGTAAAATACTTTAAAACAAGCCATTCCAGCTATTTAGCTGCTTTTACGTGATTTGATCTCAAAGATCTCAAACAATTACTCTGGAGTGAGGTTTCAATCAGTTTCTAACAACTTAGAAAATACCGCCTGCTGGTTGCTTTACATTAGAAAGCTGGTAGCCTGTAAAGAGTGCTTTCTATGCTGACATTTTTGGGTGTGGATTTGCCACTTGCATATACTAACTGATTTTATGTTAAGTTAAGTTGTGTAGGAATGTCAATCTTATGTTCTTCGCACAGAGATCAATTGTTCTTCTTTCCAACCTTCATGTCACTACAAGATATAGTAGTGACATGGAGGTTGGCAGGAGGAACCACCGAGTGCTGTGGGAGACACAAGAAATTGACACTCACAAAAATGTTGGTTTCGGAGGCTAATAGCAGCTAGTGTTCTTAAAAGACTTGAAAAACTTCATGTGAACAAATTACCACAACCAGATGACCAACATCCAAGAGTCCTCAAAGAACTTAGCCAGGTCATTGCAAGACACTTATTCCTAATGTTTAAGGACAGCTTACTGACTAGAATGCTAACACAATATACAGGGATATGGGAAGTGGGAGAGACATAAATGCATACACAAACCCACACAGGTTCAACTGGATGGACTGGCATCTTTATTCAACCTTACCTACTATGTAACTATGTGAGAATCCCCTTTATATATATGTAACCAATATATGTAGCCACTAGGGGGAGTAATCACAAATTTGAACAGGGAATCACCATAATCAAATTTCTATCCATCTATAGGCCAGTTCAGCTCCAGAAGGTTTTACCCCCCTTCATGACCAGGCCATTTTTGCGATACTGCACTGTGTTGCTTTAACTGACAATTGCGCAGTCGTGCGATGCTGTAGCCAAATAAAATTGATGTCCTTTTTTTCCCACACATAAAGCTTTCTTTTGGTGGTATTTGATGACCTCTGCAGTTTAACATTTTTGCTCTATAAACAAAAAAAGTCTGACAATTTTGAAAAAAAAAAATAAAATTTTTTACTTTCTGCTAACAATTATTTTTTTTTAAATCTTATTTCTTCATCAGTTTAGGCCAATTTGTATTCTGCTTCATGTTTTTGGTAAAAAAAAATCCTTAAAAGGCTATATTGATTGGTTTGTGCAAAACTTATAGCGCCTACAAACTATGGGATAGATTTTTGGACTTATTTTTTTTTTAAAAGTTTTTACTAGTAATGGGGGCGATCAGCGATTTTTAGCGGGACTGCAACATTGCGGCGAACAAATCTGACACTTATTTACACTTTTTTGGGACCAGTGACACCAATACAGTGATCAGCGCTAAAACAAATGCACTGACACTGTATAAATTACACTGACATTGAAGGGGTTAACATCATGGGGCAATCAAAGGGCTAACTGTGTTCTCCGGGAGTGTTTTCTTACTATGTGGAGGACAGATGCACTAGAGGAAGAGAGACATCTGTGTTCCTGATTAGCAGGAATCACAGATGTCTCTCTTCCTGTCTGACAGAATGACAGTCTGCCTTGTTTACATAGGCAGACCGTCATTCTGTCTCTCCAGCAAGTGATCACGGGTGTCCGGCAGCAATTGTAGGCACTGGACCCGCTGAATGGCTTCTGCTCTGTCCAATTACAGTGGGAGCCAGGCTCCAGTGGCACGCATGCGTGCCCCAGAGCTGTCCACGAGAATCACGTACAGGTACGTGATTTTGTGCTTAAAGGCCACCCTCCCAAAGTAAATGCATGTGGGGCAGTCCTTAAGTGGTCGAGGGTCCCTCTCTACATTATGCTGGCAGTGCCCACATCTTCTACTCAGGCTCTGGCTGATTTTTTAAAGAAAACAAACTGAAAGGGTCCTTTCACATGGGCTTGTCCATGTACAGACTCTGCTTTGCTCAGCAGGGATTGATCCACTGATTCCGGCTGAGCAGGCAGATGACAGGTCCATCTCCTCTTACTGTGTGAAGACAGACTTGTCAGAACCCCGCTGTCCTTTTTGGAGATCGGATGAAAACGGACCACCTGTCTGTTTTCATCCGATCCGATTCTCCAGATGGATGGAAAATAGGGTTTCCATCTGTCTGGATTTCAAGGACAGGATCAGATACCGGCGTATGTCAACAGACATGTCACCACTGACATCCACCGCTACATAGAGGTGCATGGAGCGTCCGATCAGGTCCACCTGAAAAACCGAGAGGCGGACCTGATCGGGGCGCCCATGTGAAAGGGGCCAAAGACTTTGAAAACCTTTTGTTTCAATGCGCCTAGAATGTAGTTAACGGTTTTAAACTGCCATTTCAGTTGGGCTTTAACTACCCTAGATCAATACCTCAGAACTCTGTTAGCATGTGTCTACATATTCACTACCTAATGAAGTTTGTTTGGTCAAGAATGCACTCAGCACAACTCAGCACAACTTGCGATACAATTCAAAGTTCCACTGTAGATTAAAATACACTTTTGCTAATTCATTTGTCACAACAAGACTGGCAAATAGAGGACAGTTGGAAAAGAAGATACATGTAAAAACTCTGTTCATTCAGAAATAACGTATACATAACAATCTAACAGGGAAATGTGTGTTTTCAAGTTTTCTTATTTGAAGTTTAAACTTTCATTGCTGTGATAGGAAAAAACTGCTGTCAGTCTCGTGACTGTTTTGTCAAACAAATTTTGTAATTACAATGGCAAAAATGCCATGTCCCCATTCTGCAGGAACTAGCATGCAAGCAGTGTGCCCATGTGCTGACATAAATGAACAGTTCATCAAATTACACAGTCTCATGAGCAGGCACAATTCCTCAATTCAGTAACATTTCATGCTCTGCTGCATTGTCTCTGTTTGCCCTATCCAGCTGAACAGCTCAAACCTTAATTTAGTAGTTAAGTGCCTGATGGGAGTTACACTCTCCAGTGCCTCTCATATTCAGAGCATAAGAAAAGAAATGACCATTCTATTTAAGAGGAATATATATATATATATATATATCTATATATCTATATATCTATATATCTATATATCTATATATCTATATATCTATATCTATATATCTAGATCTAGATCTAGATCTAGATATATATATATATATATCTCTATATATAGATATAGATATACATAGATATAGATATAGATATAGATATAGATATAGATATAGATATAGATAGATAGATAGATAGATAGATAGATAGATAGATAGATAGATAGATAGATAGATAGATAGATAGATAGATAGATAGATAGATAGATAGATAGATAGATAGATAGATAGATAGATAGATAGATAGATAGATAGATAGATAGATCTCTCTATCTATCTATCTATCTATCTATCTATCTATCTATCTATCTATCTATCTATCTATCTATCTATCTATCTATCTATCTATCTATCTATCTATCTATCTATCTATCTATCTATCTATCTATATACATAGAGAGATAGATATATATGTACAGTATCTCACAAAAGTGAGTACACCCTTCACGTTTTTGTCAATATGTTATTTCATCTTTTCATGTGACAACACTGAAGAAATGACACTTTGCTACAATGTAAAGTAGTGAGTGTACAGCTTGTATAACAGTGTCAATTTGCAGTCCCCTCAAAATAATCAACACACAGCCATTAATGTCTAAACCGCTGGCAATAAAAGTGAGTACACCCCTAAGTGAAAATGTCCAAATTGGGCCCAATTATCCATTTTCCCTCCCCGGTGTCATGTCATGTCATGTGTTACAAGGTCTCAGGTGGGAATGAGGAGCAGGTGTGTTAAATTTGGTGTTATCACTCTCACTCTCTCATACTGGTCACTGGAAGTTAAACATGGCACCTCATGGCAAAGAACTCTCTGAGAATCTGAAAAAGATAATTGTTGCTCTACATAAAGATGGCCTAGGCTATAAGAAGATTGCCAAGACCCTGAAACTGAGCTGCAGCACTGTGGCCAAGACCATACAGTGGTTTAACAGGACAGGTTTCCCCTCAGAACAGGCCTCGCCATGGTTGACCAAAGAAATTGAGTGCACGTGTTCAGCGTCATATGCAGAGGTTGTCTTTGGGAAATAGACATTTGAGTGCTGCCAGCATTGCTGCAGAGGTTGAAGGGGTGGGGGGGTCAGCCTGTCAGTGTTCAGACCATACGCCGCACACTGCATCAAATTGCTCTGCGTGGCTGTCATCCCAGAAGGAAGCCTCTTTTAAAGATGATGCACAAGAAAGCCCGCAAACAGTTTGCTGAAGACAAGCAGACTAAGAACATGGATTACTGGAACCATGTCCTGTGGTCTGATGAGACCAAGATAAATTTATTTGGTTCAGATGATGTCAAGCATGTGTGGTGGCAACCAGGTGAGGAGTACAAAGACAAGTTTGTCTTGCCTACAGTCAAGCATGGTGGTGGGAGTGTCATGGTCTGGGGCTGCATCAGTGCCATGAATGCCAACATGAACTGTGACATACTGAAGCAATGCATGATCCCCTCCCTTCGGAGACTGGGTCGCAGGGCAGTTATCCAACATGATAGCGACCCCAAACACACCTCCATGATGACCACTGCCTTGCTAAAGAAGCTGAGGGTAAAGGTAATGGACTGGCCAAGCATGTCTCCAGAACCTAAACCCTATTGAGCATCTGTGGGGCATCCTCAAATGCAAGGTGGGGGAGTGCAAGGTCTCCAATATCCACCAGCTCCATGATGTCGTCATGGAGGATTGGAAGAGGACACCAGTGGCAACCTGTGAAGCTCTGTGAACTCCATGCCCAAGAGGGTTAAGGCAGTGCTGGAAAATAATGGTGGCCACACAAAATATTGACATTTTGGGTCCAATTTGGACATTTTCACTTAGGAGTGTACATACTTTTGTTGTCAGCAGTTTAAACATTAATGGCTGTGTGTTGAGTTATTTTGAGGGGACAGCAAATTTACTCTGTTATACAAGCTGTACATTTACTACATTACATTGTAGCAAAGTGTCTTTTCTTCAGTGTTGTCACATGAAAATATATAATAAAATATTTACAAAAATGTGTGGGGTGTACTCACTTTTGTGATATACTGTATATACGCACACACACGCATACAGTATGTTTTTGAGCTTTGGAGTGCACACCCTAATGCAATATGCTGCACACACCTATGAGCACAGAGCTCACAGAAAAAGTGGCAAGTTTTCTATGTGCAGCATCCAAAGATATATATATTTGAGTGACATAAACATTTGTAGTAGACATTTTTGATCAATTGTAATCCATAAATGTTCATTGGGCAGCAATCCCTCTTCAAAAGGCAACATCATAGTTCAATAAGTCCTCAAGGACCCAAGACTGATAAATGAAGGATTTAACACAAACAGCATACAGTAAATCCAACATGTATTCATTTTTACAGTCCATCCAGCCAATCATTTTTATGATATGTGTACTTTTACATAACAGGCACTTGCAAAAGTCTATTTGGAATGCACATAGGCTCAATGAGATAGAAATCCACAGATAGCAGGACATATCAACCACAGGGCACAGTCCCCAGATACAACTTCCAATAAAAAATTATGGCATATCTATCCAGAAAATACACACTATGTATAGCACCAAGCTCCATCTCCAAAAGAGCTCAACAAAAATCAAATCACTGAAGCACATCATTGTTGTGTATCAAAATCCTTTAAAACATAGTATCATGAGGGCTATCTATATAGTATCATGAGGGCTATCTATATAGTATCATGAGGGCTATCTATATAGTATCATGAGGGCTATCTATATAGTAATGAGATGGTGGTTTTATTTCAGGTACCTTTAGTGTTGAGGTCTTACTTTTGTGTGGTATATAGCACTTATACGTTATGCACTGATTGCACTTGCAGTACATTAATTGTGACTGTGGGTGTTTAGTCCTTAGTGGCCTCAAAATTTAGTTTTTTTTGGTGCCTATAAAATTTCCTTGTTTTTATGTTTGAACATAGGGGGTTATTTACGAAAGGCAAATCCACTTTGTACTACAAGCACGCTTGAAAGTGCACTGAAGGTAGGCTGATGGGTAGATCTGAAATGAGTGGAAGCTCTGCTGATTTTATCATCCAATCATGTGCAAGCTAAAATGCTGTTTTTTTATTTTCCTTGCATGTCCCTCTCAGATCTACAGCAACTTTACTTCCAAGTGCACCTGCAGTGCAAAGTGGATTTTCCTTTAGTAAATAACCCCCATAGTGTGTTAGTCTTGGATTGGGACTGTTTTGTAGTGCCTTACACCATTTCACCACAGCACCCTTTTATAATAGGGTCTGCTTGCTCTATGGAGTATGATTGTATGATTTTTTTTTTATTCACTGGAGATATTTTACCTTACTTCCTGCTCTGAAGATACAAAACAAGCAAAAAACAAATCTCTCTAATTTGGAGAAAAGCCCTCACTGTCACTGGAACCAGAGTTTCTATTAGAGAATTTCTACATTTTCCTCACTTTTATTTTCAGTGACAGATGACAATAACAACTAAAACGTTTAGGTTTTAGAAATACTTTAAGGCTGATACTAAAGAAAATGGTATGCCCTTTTGATGTTAAGATAGTGTTCAGTAGACTCTCCCAGGCTGTCTTGCACCCTTCTGTCTTCCCTACCCGTTCATTCACTCTGCCTCACAGAAGGGGTGGCTTTATCAGACAAATCTCTCAATGCAAAAGCATTGCAGAAGCATGCCTCACTTTTGATGATGGTCAGATCTTTCAGTACCTCAGTGCTTCGCCACTAAATACAATTGTAATTTGTATTATTATCAATTTCATCTCTGATTTTTGTACTTGCTCATCATCATCCACCTAGTTCTTCTACTCCCTTCTATACTTACAAGTCACAAGTTACAGAAAACAGAAACACGTGTCTAGTACTCCATTTGTGCACGCATTTAACTAAAGTTCACCATGATGTAAAAGAGAAAAACATGTAAAAACATGGATGGGACTTTAAATGAGGCCAGAATCTGGCAAAATCCTGTGCCTCCATTCCTGGGAAAATATGTAATACAAAAGGGGGGTTTGGGACTTCAAATGAGGCATACGGCTGAAACTTCACCATGATATCAGTGGTTTAGCCATTGCATTTTCTTTGATTCCTGTTAATGATAGATACACATGGAATGTGCTTGGCCTTTATGACGTATTTCCGCATTATAAGCTCATGCCATGTTTTAAACGCCACAGCATGGGTTTGATAATAAGTTCCTGTCTTGGAGATGTGCAGAAGGTTACCATGATGATGATTATGCTGATAATAATGACAAGGATTTTAATGGGGGGATGAACAAGCTAGCTGTCAAGCTACCAAACATCACAAGCTGCATGTTTGTTTATTTCCAAAGTCACAAGTGTATTATTTGTAATATAGAGAGGGATAGTCACCGAACATCAATGATTTTAGACCTTCAGTAAAGAATTTAATTAGGTGCATGTTAGTTATTAGTTAAGTAAGTTACTAAACAAGTTAGTAAATTATTTGCATATTAAGGCCAAAGTAACAGGCTCCCTTCTGCTGTTGGTACACCTATATACTGTAACACACATGCATTAGTCAAATCATCTGGGAATGAAGGAACATGAACCCTTCACTCTTATCTCCAACTATTACACGACTAACACATGACCCCTGAGCAGCCAGACCCTAGCACTGTCACTTGGAGTGGGACAAAGGTCCTTGCCCTATGTAAACTCCAGAACACACCAACAAGGCACTTATTAGTAGCATAGGAGGTAGGCTATAAAAACATCCTAATACTTTGCCCTGAATGATAAGGAATTCTGCACTAATCAAATCAACACAAACATTGTAAACAATCCCAAATCCCACAATCACTAACAAAAATTACCAGGAATATCAACTTACAATACAAAATAGCCACCATAAGCCTAACTTATCAAAACCCAAAGATCACTATACTTTTATACTTGATACAGATCTATAAGTATCAAGAAATGATGGACATTCTGAAGAATTTGAGATTTGCAAATTTTATTTGCCTGAACACTTGCATGCAGATGCACCTGGTCTGCATCTGCAATTCCTACATTTCAGGAAATAAGGCAATTATGATTCTCTGCAGACTGGATTAGCATAAATACATGCAGCTGAAAAAGAATTTAATTTGCTCAACACTACCTTCAGTATTAGAAATACTGTTATGTTTTTCTGAGGTATGCAGTGGAATGCTACAAATCTATATTAACTAGCTACTTTTAAATGGAAGGCTTTTGTTATTTACTTTTTTATACATTTCTCAGTAAAAAAAAAAATCACATTTAAACAACTTTTTTGTAGAAAATGTAAGTTTGGTTTATTCAGTTTGCTTATATCTAGTGTTTTTCCCCTTCTGATGAAAACCAGAATGCTATTATGTTGTATTCAGTGTTGTAAACCTGGAATACTCGGTAGATGACCAAATGAATGTAAGATCCCTTCTTGCTTCAATAAAAATATTGATTATGTCATTCATGCAGTATCTCAGGAGAATGTTGTTTCTTTTTGTTAGCTTGTCAGTGTGTCTAAAATAATTCTTATAGGCTCCCCTAAGAATGGCTAAGAAACCCTATAGGATGTATATTGCAAAGCATACCAAAGCCAAACATTGATTTGTACCTACACAGGATAGAGCTTACTATTTTTATTAATAAACAGAAACATGCAGAAAATTGTAAATGCTAAAAAAAAACAACACCAAAAGCTTGTCTTGTTTATTTAAAAAGTTTTTTTTTTTTTAGGTTCGGAAAGTAAATCTTGTTCCCTTGTTCCCATTCTGATGATTGATGGGGGCCTTCCCCACTTGGACTTGGAGCCCCACCAGTAAGCTAATGTAAATTTACCAGCCCTCAAATAATCCACTCACCTGCATGCATTTTGCAAGTGGATTTTGAGGGCTGGTGAGGAAGGGCTGCCTGGGAGCGGGGGACGATCCGGCAGCCTCTGTGGAATCCTTCTCCCAGTGATCACGGAGGGGAAGAGAGACTTAATTATGCATAATATATTTAAGTGTCATTTCATGAGATAATTTATGAGGGCGTGTTTAGAGTCGGAATTAGGGGCGGGGCGGCTGGGTGGGGCAACTGGTGGCGAGTAACCCTTGAGCCCTGGCTAATAGCTCAGGACTTGAAATTTTGAGCCCTGAATTTACCATCAAGCAGCTTCAAGGCAGCATACCCTGCATTTGCCTGAATAAAGCAACTCATATTCTAAAAGCCATTGTTTTCCTGCTGCTGGTTGCACAGGAGCCAGGCTTGAGAAATCCAGTGAAAAGCATTTGTTTCCAAGGTTAGACTGGGTTATGCTTAAGAAAACCAAGCAGCTTCAAATGATGGTTATCCTGGCTAAACAATAGTACTTAAACAGGTGATCTGTGGGAGAGTCAAGCAAGGAGACCTTCACTGATTAGTACCAGGAGAGCATGTAAATATTGTTTGCTGTCTTGTACTAGATTACAAATGAATACATTTTTACAAGTATTAATACTATACAGTACAATTTTATTTTAAAATGCATCTAAAGAATACGCAATATTTCTATGACTCTACCTAACTGTACAATTCACCAATGTACAAATGTATATTAAGAGCCCTTTCACACCGGGCCGCCAATAGCGTCGGCGGGAAAAACACTGCTATTTTTAGCGGCGTTTTACCGTCGGATTAGCTGCGTATTTCGGCTGCTAGCGGGGCGCTTTTACCCCCGCTAGCGGCCGAGAAAGGGTTAAAACCGTCCGCAATGGGCCGCAATAGCGGCGTTTTGCCAGCGGTATCCCAGCGCTGCCCCATTGATTTCAATGGGGAGCAGCGGTGGAGGATCGGTAAACACACCGCTCCTTCACCGCTCGAAAGAAGCTGCTGGCAGGACTTTTTTTCCCGTCCTGCCAGTGCAGCGCCCCGGTGTGAAAGCCCTCGGGCTTTCACACTGCAGACAATGGAGCAGCTGTTTGAGGGCGGATTGCAGGCGCTATTTTTAACACTATAGCGCCTGCAATACGCCCTCGGTGTGAAAAGAGTCTTACCGTTAAATTTATGAATTTCTAATTTTATGAATTCGAAAAACAAAAAACAGTTGAAGCATTTTTCTAATATGAAAAAAACATGCTTATGTTGTGAGACAGTGGGAATTAAATGGGTATGTGTATGTACAGCCATTTACATTTCAATTTCAATTTTGTGTAAGTAGATCAGTAAATACATGTCCTCTGGTTGCTATTATTACTGCTTTCTTCACCTCTCCCACCTTTTTCACCACTGTTCAAAATAAGCTTGAAGGTTTTACTACTGCCATAAAAAACTGTTTTAATTAGTGAAAAAATTACTTTCTAAGCACTAAACATATTGGGAGGAAAGGATCAATCCAGCAGATTAGTCTTAAACAGCTTAGTTTTTTTGTGTTCAACAGTAAGCACATAGATAGGTGACTAAAAGCTCACAGTAGATTTTTTCAGCAAAAAAAACCCTACTTTTTTAGCATTGCAAACGCCACCCCTCTTCATACTTGAAAAACAATCACTTTTGTTTACCTTTTTTGAGGATCTACATTCCACTCTGCCTCTATTCCTGCCTAGGCAAGAATTACATCAGCCCTGCTCCAGCAGTCTCCTTGGATATCTATATCAGATATCCTAGGAGAAATAAGCTTTCACCCAGTGGCTGGAGGGGGGATGACACAGTGGTGCATTCTAAGGGGGAACAGCTACAAGAACCCACAAATAGATCCAGCTCCCAATGATGTAAGAAAAGAAGATTGCAATGCAGGTCCCAACAAGCAACAGCAGAGTACCACACCACAGCAGGAAATATGAATTCATTAGGCTTGGGAGTATTGTAATTGAGCATAACCTAGTAAAAGGTAGGAAGGGGTTAAAAGTGAAGTTAACAACAGAGGTGGGAGGGAGTAACAATAACAGCCTCCTGCAGTGTAGACTTAAGCTGAGTTCACACCATCACCACATCCGTCACACAGCAGGGGTCCAGTGTGTCTTGGATCACCATTTCAGGTCCGATCACAGCCCAAATTTTGGGCTGAATTCAGACCTGAAACTAACCAAAAGATGCACTGCGTTTTTGTGCAAAATGCACTGGACCTGCTGCGGAACTATGTGAACCGACTCCATAGAGAGCCGGTCAAAATCTCCTGCTATTGTGAATTGGATGCAGGGATCTCACATCCAATTTGCAATGGTGTGAACCCAGCCTGAAGGTCAGTACTATGTGCCAATCATAGCTATATTGCCAGGGTCAGGAGTGTGTTATGTACAAAGAACAGGGGTCAGTAGCATATAACAGCAGAGTTCATACTTACCTCCAAGCCCAAATCTCCCCTAGTATAAATGAGGAAAAAATTAACTATGTAAAAATTAAAAGTAAACATGCACTTTAAAAAAATGACATACCCCTCCCCTCAACCAGCATTACCCCTAGTACACTCCCATCCCTCCAACCCTAAAATGTACTCACAGACCTCAGATACAAAAACGCCTTGACCAAGTGAGGAAAGTCTTCTCATGTTACCCTTGGCTATATTATGTGGTACATCCGATCTAAGAAGGAGCTCTGATTTTTTTCAGCTCTGCACTTACCACTGTATCTTAGGACTGACAGGTGGCTGGTGGGTAGAGGCAGAAGGCTGTTTCTGTTTCAGAGGGGCAAGCAGCTATATTGAAAAATAAATGGTGGGAAGTCATGACATAGGTGCCTGGTGTAAGCAACACTCATGTAGGATGCTGATCCTGGACATGGGGTTCTTTGCTAATTAAAAAAAAAGTATTACTTTAATAAATCAACTTTTGTGTGTTTCAGTGTGGCTTTTATTTCTCCAAACATAAATGTGTCTGTGAGATTTACATTCAGTTAACTAACAATATACAGGCTATTACATACAACATTTAAACTATGCATAAACAATTCAACATATTGCGCTCTCTCATGCTAACATATTTTATTTATATATCTAATATAAATAAATAATAGTAACTGCTAATTACCTGATATTAAGGTCGTTATATTCACTGCAACAAGCAAAATAGATAAGGCATATCCTCTTGTAGCTTTTAAAGTCTGTGTTGTTCTCCAAGTGATGATACACATATAAATGCTGTATAACTTAGCCTGAAATAGTTTTGCCAAAGGCATCTTAGAGTAATAATTAATAATTGTAGTGTGTACTATAGCACACTGGAGGATATTGAACTGGCCTCAAGCAAAAGCTAATGCTATGAAAGTTGGAGGGGTATTGTTGAAGTATCAAAAACAGGTTTGAGGAAATCCCTATTTTAGCCACTGTGGAAAGTGCCCCTAGAAACTCTGATATAGTTTAATAGGTTCAATTAATTATTAAGAATGTCATTTTTTTCAACTAGACTTACATGGAAAACTTCATAATAATAGCACTTCTACAGTACAATATTTTAAAATGAATACAGTAAAGATGGTCATTAATTTTCAACATTTGTTCTGTGATAAAAATATCATAAATTAAATAACATTAACATTGCTTCAATGCAAGCAGACCAAGATCATTATCTAGCTAAAACAAAATCAGCTGTGCAAATTAACTCCAGGCAAACAGCTAATCTAAATGCAGTGCCTTGAAAAAGTATTCACACCCCTTGAAATGTTCCACATTTTGTCATGTTACAACCAAAAATGTAAATGTATTTTATTGGGATTTTAAATGATAGACCAACACAAAGTGACACATAATTGTGAAGTGGAAGGAAAATGATAAATGGTTTTCAAATTTTTTACAAATAAATATCTGACAAGTGTGGTATGCATTTGTATTCAGCCCCCTTTACTCTGATACCCCTAACTAAAATCTAGTCTAACTAAAATCTGCCTTCAGAAGTCACTTAATTAGAAAATAGAGTCCAGCTGTGTGTATAAATACAGCTGTTTTCTTTGAAGCCCTCAGAGGTTTGTTAGAGAACCTTAGTGAACAAACAGCATCATGAAAGCCAAGGAACACACCAGACAGGTCAGGGTTATGAAGAAGTTTAAAGCAGGGTTAGGTCATAAAAAACAATCCCAAGCTCAGAGAAGTAGCCACGAGGCCAATGGTAACTCTGGAGGAGCTGCAGAGATCCACAGTTCAGGTATTAGAATCTGTCCACAGGACAACTATTAGTTGTGGACTCCATAAATCTGGCCTTTATGGAAGAGTGGCAAGAAAAAAGCCATTGTTGAAAGAAAGCCATAAGAAGTCCCATTTGCAGTTTGCAAGAAGCCATGTAGGGGACACAGCAAATGTGGAAGAAAGTGCTCTGGTCAGATGAGACCAAAATGTAACCTTTTGGCCTAAAAGCAGAATGCTATGTGTGGCAGAAAACTAACACTGCACATCACCCTGAACACACCATCCCCACCGTAAAACATGGTGGTGGCAGCATTATGTTGTGGGGATGCCTTTCTTTAGCAGGGACAGGGAAGCTGGTCAGAGTTGATGGAAAGATTGATGAAGCCAAATACAGGGCAATCTTTTTTTTTAATCAGAAAGATTTTTATTGTGTCACAAAATCAGAGGTACAATAAGAACATACATAGGAACATCTCTTTAGGGTATACAACAATAACAGTATAGCATACAGATGGTGATATAAGGCACGTAAACCCAGGGTATGGCGTTTCTGTTAAAATATCTATGACCGATGAACCCACTCTTTGTTTTTAGCACTGCACGTTCCAATGATAAGCGGATAACAGATTAGGTGACACACTGGTAGTCATATACACTAGGGTATTGAACTAACTACCTTCCAACAGGAAGGCGAACCAACTGAAGCCTCTCGGCACGACCAAGACCATATTGGGTTGCAGCGGTGGATACCGCTGGTGGATCAGTAATAGAGGAGATACTTAGAATGATCAATTGTCCCATGATCAGACTCAAAACCTTAAACTGATAGTGATATGGTGAAAGTGATGAGCAATTTTTTTTAGGGATCTAGGGAGTTACATTTGAAGGAGTCGATTGAGAACTAGCTGGGGTGGTGCCAGGCCCAGGTGTCCAGCCAAGGCTGCTTATTTTATAGAATTTGTTAACCGCGTTTCTGTGTTGATACATCAACTTTTCTTTAATTAGAGTGTTGTTTACCTGCTCAATCCACTGTTTCATTGTTGGGCTGTGTGGTGATAGCCATAAACCAGCTATCTGCTTGCGGGCAATATACAGTAATCTTAAAACAGCCACATTTGTTGGAGGAGTAAAGAATTCCTCATCAACCGCACCTAACAAGCAGGTGACCGGGTGTAGCGATACAATGGCTTGATAGACAGATGATACGGTATTAGTTACAGACCTCCAATATCTGAAGCGTTTGGGGCAACGCCAAAGCAAGTGTATGAGGTCTCCATTGGCCCCCCCACATCTGGGGTACAGAGGGGACTCCCTCCTGCCCCATCTGTGAAGCAACACCGAAGTGCGGTAAGTTCTGTGTAGGATGAATAGCTGGGAGAGCCTATACGATGGCGACACCGATACTGTTGGCAAAGACTGTAAACATAGTTCCCAGTCTTCGCCCCAATCTCTCCTAGGTCTTGTTCTCACCTATGTCTGCATGGTAGTTTGGCTGCATCCTGTGTCCTTTGTAAGAGTGTGCTATATATCTGCAAGATAATGCCTTTTTTATTCTATGCATTATGTATGTCAGTCATTAACAGGTGTTCCATGCGTTCCAGCCTGAACAGTTGTGTCTGCGATTCTAAAGCAGAGGAGGTATCTATAAAAGTTGTGTTTTGATAGTCCAAACTCCTCCTGTAAGTTAGTGAAGGATTTGAGGATGGTCTGGTTATAGAGTTGCGCTATGTAATGAATGCCCTTAGCCTCCCAGGACTGAAACCCCTCTAGTTTCCGCAGTTCCCTGTAGCAAGGGTTGTGCCACAGTGGGGGTGGACCGTGGTACCCGTCATGCGCAGGCTGTGTTTGACGAGGACCCATATTTTGGATAGTAAGTGTATGGTAGGCATAGATTTAGGGAGCTGGGGGAGATTTTCCTCAAGATGTGAGGCGGTGGGGAGGCCCTGTGCACCAGGGAATAGTAAGCTGTGGACAGGGTCCATGGTATCTACCTTTCCCCAGCCGCCCAGATGCTGAAGCTGTGAGGCTAGAAAATAAAGTCTCATATTGGGGACTGCCAGTCCCCCCTAGTCCTTACTATATTGTAGTGTGGAGAGTTTGATTCTAGCAATCTTTTTTTTCCAGAGGAGGGGCTGAGGGGCCCACACCATCTTTATAAGATTGGCCCTGTCAGTGATTGATATGGGTAGCTTGCACCAGGCACTGCATTTGGCTTGTAGCTTAGTGATGATAGGGAGTAAGTTAAGGGTCAGGTATTTGGAGGTGTCCAGGGTAACCTGAACCCTCAAATACTTAAAGGAGGAAACAACCTGAAGAGACTGGGCACAGTCCCGTAATGGTGCTGGGAGCTCATCCAAGGGTAGGAGGGCTGACTTACTCCAGTTTATGGAGAAGCCAGAAAACGTGCCAAACTTCGTGATCACGTTTTGCACTGACATGGATGTATCTCCTAAATATAGGAGAGTATTGTCTGCATATAATGATATTTTATCAGCAGTAAGCCCTCTCACAAATCCGGATATCAATGGTGATGCTCTCACCATCTCCGCCAATGGTTCCAGGGCTAAAGCAAACAACAGGGGCGAAAATGGGCACCCCTGCCTTGTGCCTCTGTGAAGACAGAAAGGTCAGAAAGATCACCATTAATTTGTAATCTGGCCGTGGGGTTCGTGTAGAGCAGCTGGACCCATCTAATGAAGTTATTCCCCAATCCAAACCTTTCCAGGACCTACCACAAGTATGGCCACTCGATGCTGTCAAAAGCGTTGTCAGTGTCGAGGGATAGTATTGCCCTATTACCAGGGTTGTCTACTGGAACCTGTACATTGAGGAACAAACGTCTTATGTTTAGTGCTGTGGATCTGGAGGGAATGAACCCTGACTGATCCCTGTGAATGAGCTTTTGTATGACAGAAGCTAAACTAGTGGCCAATACTCTGGCCAGAAGTTTCACATTCATCGTTAGCAGGGAGATGGGCCTGTAGGAGTCTGGAAGAAGGGGAACTTTACCTGGCTTGGGTATCAGAATTATAGTAGCCTCCATCATAGATGGGCAAAATTGACCTAGTTCTAGGGCCTCGGTTAAGGTCTGCTTTAATTGTGGTAGTAACGTGTTGGCATATTTTTTGTAAACCTCTGCCGGCAGCCCATCCGCCCCCGAGATTTACCAGGAGGGGAGAGGGCCAGAGCCTCTAGTAATTTGTCGCTTGTGAGGGGGCATTTAACAGGTCCCTATCAGGCCGATCGAGGCACGGCAGAGTGCACCTGGAGAGGAAGTCCCAGATATCAGTGGGAGCGGAGGAGACCCTGGAGGAGTACACTTCAATATAGGATTCTAGAAATGTCGTTATCACCCCTGGATGAGTAGTCACCACCTGGCCTGAAGTGTCCTGGACAGCCGCTATGAAGGAGGGACCTTTACCTGACATAGCCATCATGGCCAGCATGTGTACGGTGTTCTTCCCCTCCTCATACTATGTTTGTTTGTTTTCTGCTTTCGATATTGTCATGTGCTTGGCCAGCTTTTGTGCTTCAGACCATCTCCATTTGGTATGGTCAGTTGGGTTTGTAGTGAACCCTGACACTGCCTCTCTTAGTTCCTGTAGGACAGATAGCAGGCCTTGGTCTCAGTCTTTATGGAGGAAATTGTTTTGATGAACTGGCCTCTGAGAGAGGCCTTTAGGGTGTCCCAGTACATACCTGAGGATGCTGTGTTTTTATTAATGGTGATAAAATCCTCAAGAGCGGTAATTACTGGGTCTGGTGTAGTAAACAAGGAGAGCCAGAATGGATTTATTTTCCATTGTTTACTCTTGCTGGGGCCAGCGGTAGTTATCATAGCCCAGTATGGCGAGTGGTCAGAGCCCATCCTCGGTTCATACTGAGCATCAGCATTAAAAGCTAACATTTCCTCATTGCAAAGACCAAGGTCAATTCTGGAGAGGCCCCTGTGTGATGCAGAGTAGCAGGAGTAAGTCTTAGCCTGAGGGTTTCTTAGGCGCCAAACATCATGTAGTCTCATCTCCTTTAGAAGATTGGCAAATGGTGTCAGGCCATCCACCTTTAGTCGGTTAGGACGAATCATCATAAATGTTATGGAGCTGGAAGTTTAGGTAGTTATTAAAATCGCCCACAATAATGGCTGGGACATTGGGATGGTGGGCCAAAAACCTGCTAAAATGTTAAGGACTTCTGCGGAGAAGGGAGGAGGTATGTATACATTGGCTAAAATACATTCTAGTCTTTCCAGGTTATGTCTAAGAAAAATATATATCCCATTGTCGTCTATTACTGAGAGCGAGCAAGTAAAGGGAGTCCCCTGGGGGATCAGTATACTCACTCCCCGCGAGAACGAGGAATAGGTAGAGTTGGCTAAACATACGAGCCAAGAATTGTACAGATTGCTCCTTATGCATATGTGTTTCTTGTAGACAAAAGTTTGGAGGCCCGTAAGCACTTAGCCACATGTGTTACAGCCAACCTTTTCACCCCGCTACCCAGGCACTGCACATTCAAACTTAGCAGCACATGTGATCTAGCCATGTCATATTATCCTGAAATATTTGACCAACAAATATCTTTCAGGGGAGAGTGTAACCTCCCCCCATATAACTTACATATGTACCAAACCATCGTTCATGTAGAGGGAGCACAAAAATTACCCC
The DNA here is from genome assembly GCA_037952925.1 of Lithobates clamitans. Lineage (NCBI taxonomy): Eukaryota > Metazoa > Chordata > Amphibia > Anura > Ranidae > Lithobates > Lithobates clamitans. Next base: position 945,161 of record JBBGZY010000903.1, on the reverse strand, counting down.
TTGAGTATGCCAGAGTTCCGTTGGTGCTTGATCGACAATAAACAGAGGGAGCACCCCTCTAAATGTCTGAGTGGGGTCTTAGTCTGTGAAGGGAGGCAACAAATAGGCCAACAGGGCCTTTATAAAAAAACTTTAAAAAAAAGTTTGTCCCAAGGGGGGTTCCAAGGAGTCGTGGGTGGGGGGGCATGTTACTAGGCCTGTCTTCAGTGCAACTCGTAAGCCTGAATGGCGCACTGGGCGATGTTGAGTTGATAGCTTATTCTTCTCTCATCTTTTAGGACATCCGCCTTGCCAGAGTTGATGTAACGGTGGAAATTAGTGTACAGTGACGGAGTTCGGGTTTACTACACCATGCGCTTGCGTTCCTTAGGCATCCAGTCTACGATTAGCTGCTTCCTCCCAGATGAAGCGTTCTCTCTGTCCAGCCATTGTGGCATCAGCTGTGGTTTGTCGAAGAAATGGACTTGGTCTCTTACCACCACACGAAGGCGGGTGGGGTAAAGCATGGAATATTGATCATTGAGGGCCCTCAATCGTTTCTTTACATCGTTGAATTGTGCTCTCTGTTTCTGCACTTCTGTGGAGAAGTCAAGGAATAGTGAGATTTTGGAGTTAGCCATCTTTAGGGTATCACCCAGATTCCTAGCTTTTGCAAGGATAACGTCTCTATCTTTATAATTGAGTAGCTTGAATAAGAATGTACGGGGAGGGTTGCCCGGTGGTAATGGTCTCATGGGTACGCTATGGGCTCTTTCAACACAAAACATGGGAGAAAAGGAGTCTTTCCCATATATCTGGAGAAGCCACTGTTCAATAAATTGTACCGGGTTCTTCCCTTCGGTCTTCTCAGGAATGCCAAGCGTTCGGACATTGTTTCTCCTCGTCCTATTTTCTATGTCATCTATGCGGGCAGCATGCTTATCTACCGCTATTGAATTGTAGTGCACCTCGCGTTGTATAGGGGCCCAGTCATCCTCCAACATGAAAAGAATAGTGGACCCGCGCAATGGAAATAGTGGGGATGTATTGGCAAACACTTTGGAACTGCTGTCGCCCAATATGCAGTCACCATAAATGGGGACAGCTGAGTTGATTGGTGTGGTAGAAGGGTATGGCGCTGTTCCTTTATCTAATTAATGGTATCCTACCTGCATGTTTATATATTACTAGGATTAGGTAAGACGTACGGGTATCAAATGGTGATATCCCTAAAAGATATTTCACAATGTTGAACAGAATATATAAAAAATATTAGTGTCAAACTCCATACATGGTGTTGTTAATTAAGTCTTATATTTCAAATGGCACTTAGTGAACGTGCATAAGGTTGATCGGGTGGAGGGGGACCAAAAACAAAACAAGGTGGGGGGGAGGAAAGGGAGTTTTTTTGGGGGGAAAGGGGGGGGGGAATAGAGGGGGAAGGAGAGAGAAGGGGGGGAAGGGTGTGGGGTGTGGGAGGGCAAGCGGTGATGGACAAAACTGATGAGTATCCAAAATCAATCTTAGTAAAATGCAAACGTGCTATCAAGTTCGTAAAAAGTCCTTATTGTGCAATAAACGTTTCTATCAAATTCATAAAAAGTCCTTATTTGTGCAATAACTCGGTGCCTATGATGTGTGTGATTATAATCCTTCTGCTGTTCAAGAATCTGTACTTTAAATGTGCAGCCACTCACCAGCTGACTTCACCCCTGCAGGGGTATCAGGCAGTTACAGTTTTGAGCCACTGTACGGCAATCTCTGACAGACTCAGGATCGTGGTGTGTCATGAAAAAAGAGAGAAGGGGTGCCCATAGTGTAAAATCGTTTTTTTTTTAAATTTATTTAAACAAGTGGAGAGGTACTCACAATTTCACAGTATCAATCAGGTAAAATAGACAAAAGTCACGGTTAACCTTCAGCTGTTACAAGCAAGTGATGTTGGGAAGTACAGATTAGGCCACACCCTACGCGTTTTGTCGTCAGGATACACATGCTGGGGTACTTACACTGTCCCATGGGAGAAGCGGTGTGGCAGGGTCCTCCAGCGGTATGGTTTCATCTGCCTCATTATGGAGGTCCTCTGTGTCAGCCTGGGGGAGTGTGGGCTGAGGTCCTTGGATGCAGTTTTGGCAAAGAATTTCATTGCTGCAACCTTGTAGTTTTCTTTAGCAGCACGAGGCTGGCCGCCGCCATCTTGGCCTGCTTGGTCTGGAGCGGAATGGGTCACTGATCCCCGCCTCGACATGGTGTACCTTGAAGCCGCAGACACCGCTGCATAGCTGAGGGTGTTAGATATCGGTTCTGGTATCTGGGGCCGCGTAACGAGCCGTTAAATGCACCGTTAGGAGGATTATATGCAGGATCTTCGGTGGAGCAGAGAGTCTGTGCTGCCAGTCACATCTGCCGCTAAGCCACGCCCCACAGGGCAGTATTAGAAGAAACCCTGTTAGAGTCTGCAAAAGATTTGAGACTGGGGCAGAGGTTTACCTTCATGCAGGGCAACAACCCTAAACATACAGCCAGAGCTACAATAGAATGGTTAAGATCAAAGCATATGCATGTGTTAAATGACCCAGTCAAAATCCAGATCTAAATCCACTTAAGAATCTGTAGTAAGACTTGAAAATTGCTGTTCACAAACACTCTCCATCCACTCTGACAGAGCTTGCTCTATTTTGTAGAGAAGAATAGGCAAAAATGTCACTCTCTAGATGTGCAAAGCTGGTAAAGACATACTCAAAAAGACTTGCAGCTGTAATTGCAGTGAAAGATGGTTCTACAAAGTATTGACTCAGGGAGGGCTGAATACAAATGCATGCCACACTTTTCACATATTTATTTGTAAAAAAAAATCGAAAACCATTTATCATTTTCCTTCCACTTCACAATTATGTGCGACTTTGTGTTGGTCTATCACATACATTTCCAATAAAATACATTTACGTTTTTGGTTATAATATGACAACATTTCAAGTGGTATGGATACTTTTTCAAGGCACTGTACATACCATACAAGCAAGTTTTTTTTTTCCCCAAAGATTTTGAATTTCTGTCCATCCAGCTTTGAGATTTACACAGTTTTGGAACACCACACTGCTGAGTCTGACCTGAAAGGAGACCTGTTAATTCTCTGCTGCAATTCAGTAACATTTTCAAATCTTCTGCACACCCTTATCCCTCTGTCACGTTTCTCTCTCTTCCTATCAGCAAAGTCTGTGTGCTGCAGTGCAACCAATTGGGATCATGTTTTGCTTCTCCCTCCTCCTCTCTGAACAATGCTGTACAAGGATTTGCAAAAGGCTGATTAAAATCATTTTGGTAAATTGTGTACATTTGGGTACGTGCCCTGCTTTAAAAAATACATGTCATGATGTATTGATGATTAAAAACCTGTATTAATTTACAGCTATAGGCCCTAAACAAGTACCCAATTCAGGGACTATGGGATTTAGAAGCCTCAAAAGGGGAAAAAAAAATGTCTTTCTTTTCTGGGACAAATTCTGTTAGCAACAGAGACAGGGTCGCCTGTCCAAAAAGCAATTGGCAGGACTAGGCATGGGCAGGTGCCTTGTGAATCAGCATTACTGATAGCCATGCCCACTGCAACATTTCTTCATCCTACGGTAATTCTGGCAGGTACAGCCTACAGTGCAGCATCATTTTCACATCACCATTAGGTGGACTTCACTGGCAAACTCTACGTATGTTTGTAGGACTTTGCAGAGGGACTATGAGAAAACTGTATGTGTCTATGCAGCAGCCTATATTTTTGAAATACAGGGCCATATTTTTACTTTGTGTATTTTACATTTTTTATATCTGCCTAGAGTTCAGCTTTAAGTTTAACTGCTTAATCGATTGAACCCATATGGATGAATGCTAAAATTAATTGCCTATTATATTTTTATCTGTGTATTAAGTGCACATATTTTTAGTCTCTGATGTTCTTTCTGAAAAAAAAAAAGTTAGATTACCCTGTACTCACAAACTTTTTATGTAACTACTAACATCTGCATAATTGAAGGCCATCCTCAATATGCATGCATATGCCTCAAGCATTCTAAAGGCAAAGCTGTTTCCAAATCCCCCATTAAGGCTTATTACATGGAAAGGAAGAGATAAATCATATACTAGGGCTTTTCCACATCTAAAGCAGTAGCAGCCACTGTACACACAATATATTTAGTAATTTTCATATTTTACACTACCCAGTGTATGCTTTGATTGTGGTTTAACTTTTTTTACTTAATCTATCTTACATAACATTCAAGATAATTGATTTTATATGGAAACAAAGATTAAATGTAATCTGCACAAACTCAAATATTGTCCATGTTCTTTGAAATGTGTGTTTCTTTTATTTCTGAATTATTGTATAATTATGGCAAACCTAGCAATGCTTTAGTAACAAATTGCACATTAAAATGTAGTTTATATATACGGTACTCTACTTTAAACTTTGCCTAAGCCAAAACAAGAAGGTGTAATGCAGGCTATTTTACAAAAACAAAATGTAAGTAACTTGATCATCTTAAAGGTTTCAGCAAAGCTATAGTTCAGGCAAACAGGTAAATGCTTAGATAAAATACATATATGAGAGCTATTGTACTTACCAAAGGATTTTTATTTCTGTCCATCCAGTCATGATATTTACACAGTTCTGCCACACAGCACAGTCCTGGCTGGTAGGGGTGGAGATCGCCCCATCCCAGCCTGTGATTGGAGAGTAAAAGAAGAAGTAGCACATTATTAAATGTGTCTCTCTTTCACTCTGCTTTCCTTCTATCAGCATGCTCATTGCACTGCAGTACTTTGGATTGACTCCTTGTGCTGATTTCATCCCTCCCCCCTCTGAGTTCTGCTATATAGTAAACAGCAAGAGGATGATATCAAGTCAAATTTAGGTACATGCAATGCTTGTTTAAAATGCATTTAAGTATCTGTTAAATGTTATGAAACTACATCAATGTGTGTCTTTTAAATCTGCTTGGAGTTAAACATTAAATTAGCAATAAATGTGAAACATGCATTCAACAAATACAGTAGATATTCAGTTAAATAGACATTGTACCTCCATTTCCTGTGTCACAGTAGTTTTGCAGGGTGTCTACATTTGTGCAGTGCAATAAGTGCTAGAGTTACAGTAGATCTAGTGCACTCCTTAACTAATCCCAAGCATCCCCTCTTTTTGTGCAATACATTTGCAATAAGCTTGTGCAAAGACATTTGTAAAGAGGAGTCTGGGTGTTATTTAACACTAATTAATAAAAGGGTGTTCCTTCAAATGAGTTTTAACCCTTTCATGACTAAGCCTATTTTTGAAATGTTGTGTTTACAAGTTAAAATCTGTATTTTTTGCTAGAAAATTACTTAGAGTTCACAAACATTATTTATATTTTTTTAGCAGAGAATCTAGAGAATAAAATGGAGATTGTTGCAATATTTTATATCACAAGGTATTTGTGTAGCGGTGTTTTAAACGCAAATTTTTGGAAAAGGGACACTTTCATGAATTTAAAAAAATCCAAACAGTAAAGTTACCCCAATTTTTTTGTATAATGTGAAAAATGATGTTACACCGAGTAAATAGATACCAAACATGTCGCCCTTTATAATTGCACGCACTCGTGGAATGGCGACAAACTACGGTACCTATGAATTTCCATAGGCAATGATTTAATTTTTTTATGGTTACCAGGTTTGAGTTACAGAGGAGGTCTAGGGCTAGAATTATTGCTCTCGCTCTGACGATCGTGGCGATACCTCACATGTGTGATTTGAACACCGTTTACATATGCGGGCGCGACTTCCGTATGCATTTTCTTCGCTGCGCGAGCTCGCGGGGACGGGGGCGCTTTAAAAATTATTTTTTTTTATTTATTTTATTTTTTTATACTTGTAAATTGTGTTTAAAAAAAACATTTTTTTAATAAAATGTTATTGCTGTCACAAGGAATGTAAACATCCCTTGTGACAGTAGAAGGTGGTGACAGGTACTCTTTATGGAGGGATCGGGGGTCTAAAAGACCCCCGATCCCTCCTTTGCACTTCACAGTATCCAGATCGCTGAAAACGGCAATTCTGAACACTGTATATTTTTTTAAAACCGGCGCCATTGTCAGCCGAGTAAACGGGAAGTGACGTCATGACGTCACTTCCGCGTTTACATTGAGAAGGCTGGAACGAAGCCGCCCACAGCTTCATTCCTGCCCGCCCCCAGCCGCCAAAGGCGGCCGATTGGGGACTGGGCTTCCCGATCGCACGGGAGGCTCGGTAAGAGCGGCGGGAGGCGGTGGGATGTCCCGTTCTGCTCCTCCGGTATAACGGCTTTTAGCCGCATCGGTTGTTATACTCGGATAGCCGATCGCCTGCTCTAAACAACGGTATAGGGATGATGCCTGCAGCTGCGGGCATCATCCCGGTATAACCCCAGAAAGCCGAGTACCCAGATGTGTAATGATTCCCAATGATAATATGCATGTGGAAGTAAAAGGTATAATTTAGGTTTAGTCCTTCAGGTCTTCAGTTTGTAGTAATAGAAACACTCTCCATAGTAAGGTTTCATTTACATGGGTGACTTTGTAAATGATTTAAAGACCTTGAATAGGTCATATATCTATGAGGCTTGTAGGCTTATGTAGGTGTTGCACAGACACAGCCACTCATTGTAATTTGACAGGCATACTGGTGCAGGTTTAGGTGAGGCACCCCGAATGCAGACAGTGCGCGTTCAGGGCCACTCACTTGCAACCACAGACCTATCAAATTGGGACTAGAGGCTGGGTCAGTGCAGTCACTGCTTCCCCATACACTTGCATTTGCTGATGGAACACAGCATCTGATGGCCCAAGCTTCATAAACACATGACCCCTTCACAGACTTTGAGTCCCAGCATCTGTGTAAATGACGCCTAGTAGTATGTAGAAAAATATACAACTTTATGACAATCAACTTTATGAACATCTAAAATTTAGAAATCAATAAAAATTATAAAGCAAGACTAGAAACACAATCTATTAAATTGTAGATTAACCACTTGCCGTCCGCCCACTGCCAAATGACGTAGGAGCAGTGTGGCTCTCGTTCTGAGAGGAAGGCATATGACGATCCCCGGAAAGGCTGCTTCCACATGCCTGCGGGGGTGCACAGCGTGACAATTGAGGCCGCGCCATGTTCCTAATACTTAGCACGACCCCAGTCTCTGTAAAGGGCTGATGATGTGGCTCTTTAGCCATGTGATCAGCTGTGTCCAATCACAGACAATCACATGTAAATGCAGAAGTGCCATTAATCGACTCTCCTCACCTCACACCGACAGAGTGTGTAGCGAGGAGTGCCAATCAGCGGAATCTCCTTACAGGGGAGACAAGGGAAGGTAATCAGGGCACTGATCATCAGTGCCCTTATTACAGGAAATCCCCAGCAGTACCCATTAGTACCACCAATCAGTGCCCATCAGTGCCACAAATCAGTGTCCATCAGTGACACCAATCAGTGCCCATCAGTGCCACCAATCAGTGCCCATCAGTGACACCAATCAGTGCCCATTAGTGATGCCAGTCAGTGGCTGCTCATTAGTACTGTCCATCATCGCCCATTAGTGCCTCCCATCAGTCCCCATCGGTGTCGCTCACCAGTGCCAATCAGTGCCACTCATCAGTGCCCATCAGCACCGCCCATCAATGCACACCAGTGCTGCCTGTGCCACCTATTAGTACCCACCAGTGTCGCCCATTAGTGCTTACTGTCTTTTTTTATTTTTGCGTCAATTTTGTAATATATTATTAATATATTTTGCTCCTGGCTCCCCCTTGACCAGTGCCCCAAATAACAAGCTGCTTGCTATGGAGGCACCAGTGTGTGCTCACTCCAGTGCCCTGCTCTATACATCCATAAGACACATAGTTACATAGTTAGTAAGGTTGAATAAAGACACCAGTCCATCCAGTTCAACCTGAGTGAGTGTGGGTCTACAACCCTGACCCTTGTCCCTAACCCTGAACATCGCACACTCACATCAATCCCTACCCTCAATCCAAGGTCCCCATTCATATACTAGGGCCAATTTTGGACAGAAGCCAATTAACCTACCAGCATGTCTTTGGAGTGTGGGAGGAAACCGGAGTACCCGGAGGAAACCCACGCAGGCACAGGGAGAACATGCAAACTCCAGGCAGGTAGTGTCGTGGTTGGGATTCGAACCAGCGACCCTTTTTTACTGCTAGGTGAGAGTGCTAACCACTGCACCACTGTGCCATAGAGCCGTGGCTTAGTCCTTCACCCTGCACTCTCCTCTTTGGCTCACTGGCTGTGATTGTCTCAGCCAATGAGGAGAGAAAAATCTGGGACAACTAAGGCTCTTGTGCACATCGTTGAATTAAGAAGAAGCTCAGGTAAGTATTAGGAGGGTTGTGAGGGAGCAGCACACAGAAGGTTGTTTACCTTCAGCCTTTAGCCTTTACAACCACCGTAATACAACATACATAATTTCCTGAAGACAAGACATGCTAAAACACAAGCTGAAGTATCTGTATAATATGTTATAATAAATAGAATGGAGACCAGTGCCTTCATAGTGTCAGAGGGTATGACCCCTGGAACTGAATACAATAGAGGTCCATGAGGGGCTTAAATGATGGGAGTTCATATTTATAGGTCTGATGGACACTTTGAAGTAGGATTAGGCTTGAGGGAGCTCATGTATTTGGGGGATAGTAGTAACTATCAGTGAACTAGGGAGACGGTAGGAGCAGTATTGCATAGTTCTAAACATGTACAAATTGATTTAAGCAAAAAAGTAATATCTTCAACATTAATATTGTTCTAATTAAGAATGAACCTGATGTAGCTAAGAAAGATCAGAAATGTAAGAACTTGACCTCATTCTGAAAATATTAGCCACACTACTGAAATGAGATCACTATTCCAAGACACATGTGCACCATGCACTATGCATGCTTGTTAGAGGTTCTTCATTTAGAAGTTCAGCCCAGGAACAAAGAATATATTTCTTTCAGAAGGAAAGATCTGCATGGTAGCCAGGAAGTTTCTCTGAGTACAGGTTTCCTTTTAAAAGCATGTTGGTATATTGTGTTAGGCTGCAAACAAACAAGAGATGGTTTAAAGTAAGGGTAAACTTATCAAACATAATGCTACACAATTATTATCACTATACTAATACATCCATTAGTTTGTCAGTAATAGGGATTAGCCAACGGTTCTGTCTAAACCTAGGTTCAGATTAAACTTTGGCTGTTTGGGCATTTGGGTCTCTTGTTCAGCAGTTCTATCATATATAGAACTGGTATTGTTACCACTTTTATATATTACAGCATCCTTGTTCTTTAGTAACTGCTGCTGTCACCAATGCACAGTTCACCGAAAGTTGCCGAACTGAACCCAGAGCAGTTCAGCTCATCCCCAGATAGTATAATAAATTCACAGGATGGTGTATAATAATACGTTTGCATCTGTATATTTGAAGATTATAAGAAAGGCTAAAAAACATCAAACATATTGCTACACAGTTATTACGTTTGAAGCTACTACATCCACTAGTTTGTTAGTATGATATATACACGGGATGGTGTATATTAAAAAGTTTGCATCTGTCATGTTAAATTTCATCTGATTCATGTGATGTTCTCTTTTGCCATTTAAAGCACCCAGGGGAAATACTCTTTCACTATTTCTGTGGTTTGTAAAACTACTTTGCATTAGCTTTTAGGTCTCATGGTAGTAAAATTAATAAAACACTGGATTACTTGTAAATCAAATCAGGCAGAAATATAGCAGTAAGGGCTGAACTATTAAATATGTAAGCTTGCTTTCCATAAAATTAATCCTGTGCTCTTTCTGTGCATTTGTAAGCTTTTAGAACTAAAATTTCTAGGATAAGTGCAAATGTTTATAAGGTTTTATATGTTATACATCTTTATTTAACTGTTGTCTTGTTTATTAGCAGAAATTTATATTTTGTGTATATTGTTAGAAAATAATAATACAATAATAATAGTGATAAAATAAAATATAATAATTGGAAGTAGTGGCAATGATACAATATATGGCCTTACAATAGGCAAACAGACAAACAAGCATAATAGTTATAGAAGATAATAGTCCAAACAATAGGAGTTTGTGAGGGAAATGTATTGCCATGCATGACATGATGTCATAAATAGCAGTTTTTCAGATCAAACTTTATTTTTAGGTTGTGAATGCAGAAGGATTACAACTCATATCAGGGTTTCACTGTTACCCTGTTAGAGAGCTTTCTTCTCATTTACTGTCATAGAGGCAACAGTTTCACCAGACAGGAAATTAGGAAAAAAGCAACACAGACAATTTTTTTTTTTTTTAGTTAAGTAGTGGAGGCCTAGAAATACCACCCTTTTCAATAGACACTTACAGAATGGGAAACAAAATGTTGCAGAGCTGGAAATCATTGATATCTTTATGATAATTGCAATTTATTTCAATTTACATTTTGCCAACTTCAATATCTGACATGAAAATATTGAACGATTTTGTTACTCCATGAATGAATAAGTGCAATAGAATGTGTGTATATGATGTGTGTATGTATTTATAGTGTGTGTAATCAAGCCTCATTTGTTGTATAAATTATCTCAAATCACTGACCAAATTGATAATGGACTCAGAGGAAACTGCTTTAAGATTAAAATTATAGCTATTGCAAGTTCAAATTAGATCTGTCAAATCAACAGCCCTTTTGGGCACACCAATAAAAGGAAATGCTAGAAAGGAGGGAAGCCATTTATTAAGATGTATATGTACAGAGACAAGAAAGCATATTGCACAAGACTGGAAAAGTCAACATCTACAATTTAGGATGACAAGACCAATCAATAACAAATAGGGTGAGAAAAAGCAAGCATTCTTGTTAGCAGGAATTACATTATTTGTAAAGATATAAATGACATGTCATTGAACATTAGTTACAAAATCTTAACATTTCTGTATTAAATCAGGAGTAACATAGAAGGATCAGAAAAACTAACTGATTTATTTATTTAGTTATGGGTAAGCAGGACTTATCCACAGTGACAGGGGTTAATGCTAGTTTAGTAGTAGTTCATATTTACATGCAGGACTATTTTTTTTTGTAGACATATTTATTTTATTTCCTTAGACTGGCCATAGATGGAGCAAATTTATTTCCTGCAACCACGGGTGGGGTGGTGGGGCAAGCCGTCCTCACCAGGAGAACACTTTGGGAAAATTCAGCCTACCAGTACATGGTTTGAATCATGGCTGGTTCCCACTGGATTCTGCAATTCTTTAACTGAAATCTGAGCTTTGTTTCCCCATGCTCCTAGACCTTATTACTAATCTCATACTAATCTCATTTAGTGGTGGTCAGCCTTACTGACCAACAGTTAGGTGTAGCACATAGAAAAAAATGAAGCTTGGCATTTTGCACACTAGCAGTGACATGAAAATATTTATACAAAATCCAGCACTAAAAAAGCTGGATACTAAAGGCTGTAGTTTAAATGGTACAGCCTACCCTTTAAAAACATAAAATTAGTTAGGCACTACTCCCAGCAATCATGGTTATACACCTCCAGAACAAATTGTAATAAGGCAAAATGTTTTAGCAATTTCCATATAAAGGTTTCATACATTTATTCCTCAGAAGTAACATTTCCTGCTATTGACTAACACGTAACACAATGTCATTCATATATTGAACTTAAAGGGGTTGTAAACCCTTGTGTTTTTTCACCTTAATGAATCCTATGCATTAAGGTGAAAAAACTTCTGTCACTAAGCTGAGCAGCCCCCCAGCCCCCCCCCTGTTTTACTCACCTGAGCCCCTTCGTTCTCTTGGTGGAGATGTGCTCTACCTCTCTGTCTGGGGTTCTCGGCTCTTGATTGGATAGATTGATAGCAGTGTAGCCATTGGCTCTCACTGCTGTCAATCAAATCCAATGACGCACATGTGGGGGGCGGGGCCGAGGTGGCCTTCTGTGTCTATGGACGCAAATGCTGGACTCGGGAGCTTGCCCGCATGGTAACCCCCAGGGAGAGCGCTTCTCCTAGGGGGCCCACCAATGCGGGGAGGAGACGCGAGTGCCATTGGGGGGCCCCAGAAGACAATGATTGGGGCTGTTCTATGCAAAACCAACTGCACAGTGGAGGTAAGTATGATGTTTATTATTATTTTTTTTTAAACAAGGGTTTACAACCCCTTTAAAGTTCAAGTCCTATCTGTCACATATATTAAGATGTTACATCCACAAGCTCCCTCAGTTTAGAAGTAAAGAGACAATTTTACCTTGTAGTCAGAGTCTTCACTTGGAAATGCGGTAGTTCTAACTACCAAGACCTGAGGTGTGCCTTGGCCTAGCTGGTCAGTATGCCTAAAAGAGGGCATACCCTGAATAAATATGTATGAAATGTAAATGAAATTATGAAAATAGGGGGAACGGGTGGGTGGGAACCCAGAAATGATCCGACGAAGGATCTGAATGATGAGGGGGAGGGATATATAGCCCTCAGACTCCTCCTACAAATACAGGCTAGCCTGCGGCCAGCCTTCAACTTGTAATCAGAGGCTTGGAAATGCGATAGTTCTAACTACTAAGACCTGAGGTGTGCCTTTGCCTGGCTGGTCAGTATGCCTAAAAGAGGGCAAAAAGAGACACAAAGTAGGTGTGATGTGAAAGCTTCCATGAAGGGCCAGCAACAGCCATCCATCCAGAAATAACGAAAACCTGGATGACTACAAGGGGGGTTTACATATGTAGCTGCTAAAACGGAGGATCTTCAGCGCCCCATGTACCTGATGACGAAGAAGGGACCCACTGTTTGGGACCTATGAAAGTTACCTCCGATCCAGATGAATAACCAGAAAAGGGGGGTTTGGATTCAAGCCTGGTTTGGCAAGTAACCTGGACATGAGAACGAACTGTTGTAGTGAGAGGATGCATGGGGAGAGGGAGAAAGAGCAGAGGAGAACAAATGCTTGATCAGACACCGTAACTGTGGTACCGTAATGAACCACGAACCTCTGTCTTATCTATCTATACTAATGATAGGGAAGTTGTAAGCGTAGTAAGAGAACTGCCTGTAGCACTAACTGGGAACTGAGCCAAGGGTAGGCGACAGGAAGTCTGAAACACCACGAACCTGGTCGGTAACTGGTGGCCGTGCCAAAGAGAACATCCCTGACTTCCCTGAATACCCTTGACGGCTTAGAGAGGGTGAGCTGCAAAAAATGGACAGACTGACAGGAGTTGTAGGGGCCCGAAATGCTGGTCACCTGATGGATACTAGATAGTGTTGGCAGATGAGGCCAAATTGCTGAGGCAATATGCAGCGAAAGACATGAACCTATGAAACCTTCCCACCCTTGGTAGAAGCCCTCAGAATACTCTGGATAAAGAACCATTGGCCAGATCGAACACCTGTGACCAAGCTTGCCCCCAGTTCCACATGCCACTGTAAAGAAATTCCAACATCACCTGTAGGCATACGGAGAAGAGCAGGAGCCGCAGCTGACACCTCTGTGCAAGCTGAGTGGGCTATGATCCTCTCCAACCTGTCTAACAATTGTAGCATGGACATAAGATTGCATTCAGTGCCGCATGAACAGGGTTGAAGAATCATGCATAGCAACATGTGCTGCGCTTGTGGATGGAAGAGGTTGGGACGGAGTTCGGAATAACCACCTAAAATACTGCCCCACCAGCAGAAAAGGGGTGCACCAGTGATAAAACTCAGCTGTGAGTTTGGTATGGTCCCACCCCTTAATGCTGGGGTGCTACCATGCACTGAAACCCCCAAGCGGTGGTGGAGGGATGAATGTGAATTGGCCACTTCCAAAACGCACAACATGCCCTGATCTAAGGAAACACAAACTAGAGAAATGAGAACAGACAACCAACCCACGAAAACAATACCACCCCTATGTACCAAACAAGTATGAGGATGTAGGTGCAGAAATGACAAGACCAACATCGCGTGAATGTGAACCTAATGGTGACATGCCCCTAGTGTATGTAGTGAGCGAGCACGAGCAACCTGCAGCGCCAAGACTGGTAATTAAAAACAAACACTCAGGGCTGATGTACCCACAGACTGGTGGGTAGTAGTAAAGGTGTAATGGTGAACGTGCACGTATGACGTATGTTATACGGGTGAGAAGATTGTGGGACGACAATCAATTGAAAACGAAACCTCAGCCCGTATGAGTCCGTAGATGTAACAGACCCTGGATGTGAGCCCTAGCTAACAGAAATGCTACCAATGAAATGCTACGACAGAACAACAGAGACAGGTAAAACAATCCTTCAGGGCTAGTGTACCCACAGACCATGGTGGGTAGGAGTACAAGTGTAATGAAATGAGCGCGCATCGTAAGACGTATGTTAGATCCTAGATGTGAGCACTAGCTAACAGAAATGCTATGACAGGGAAATGCTACGAATTAAATGCTACGAATGGAAATTGCTATGACAGGAAAAACTATAATAGAAAGCTACGAACGAAAAGCTACGAGGACAGAATTGCTACGAACGAAAAGCTATGATGACAGAAGTAGTACGACAGGAAAAAGCTTACGACAGGAAAATGCTGTGACAGGAAAAAACTACGAATGAAATGCTTACGTCAGGAAAATGCTGTGACAGGAAATGCTGCGACAGGAAAAAGCTATGAATTAAATGCTGTGACAGGAAAATGCTACGAGAGGAAATGCTGCGACAGGAAAAAGCTATGAATGAAATGCTGCGACAGGAAAATTCATCGAATGAAATGCTATGACAGGAAAATGCTACAAATGAAATGCTACGACAGGAAAATGCTAGGAATGAAATGCTGCAACAGGAAAATGCTACGAATGAAATGCTACCGACAGCGAATGCTAATGACAGGAAAATGCTAACGACAGATGACAGGAAAATGCTGAGGACAGGAAAATGCTTACGACAGGAAAATACTTACAACAGGAAAAATGCTTATGACAGAAAAAATGCTAACGACAGGAAAATGCTAACAACAGGAAAATGCTAATGACAGACGACAGGAAAATGTTGACGACAGGAAAATGCTAATGACAGGAAAATGCTTACAACAGGAAAATGCTTACGACAGGAAAAATGCTTACGACAGGAAAAATGCTAACAATAGGGAAAGTGCTAAAGACAGCAAAATGCTACCACTGGAAAATGCTTACGACAGGAACATGCTATGACCGGAAAAACTATGACAGAATGCTACAAACGAAAAGCTACGACGACAGAAATGCTGCGTATGAAAGGCTATGATAGATCTGACAGCACTGCTATGACAAACATGCTAATGACAGAACCGCTATGACAAACACGCTAATGACAGAACTGCTATGACAAACACTCTAATGACAGAACCGCTATGATAAACACGCTAATGACAGAACCGCTATGACAAACACACTAATGACAGAACCGCTATGACAAACACACTAATGACAGAACCGCTATGACAAACACTCTAATGACAGAACCGCTATGACAAACACGCTAACGACAGACGACAGGAAAATGCTGACGACAGGAAAATGCTAATGACATGAAAATGCTTATGACAGGAAAATGCTTATGACTGGAAAAATGCTTACGACAGGAAAAATGCTAACGACAGGGAAATTGCTAACGACAGGAAAATGCTACAACCGGAAAATGCTTACAACAGGAACATGCTACGACCAGAAAAACTACGACAGAATGCTACGAATGAAAAGCTACGATGACAGAAATGCTGCGAATGAAAAGCTATGATAGCATACGCTAGTGACAGACCCACTATGACAGAAACACGCTTCTGACAGACACTGCTATGACAGAACACGCTAATGACAGAAAC
Source organism: Lithobates clamitans (assembly GCA_037952925.1). Classification (NCBI taxonomy): domain Eukaryota; kingdom Metazoa; phylum Chordata; class Amphibia; order Anura; family Ranidae; genus Lithobates; species Lithobates clamitans. Next base: position 929,309 of record JBBGZY010000903.1, on the reverse strand, counting down.
TATTATGCCAAACACGCTAATGACAGAACCTCTATGACAAACACTCTAACAACAGAACCGCTATGACAAACACGCTAATGACAGAACCACTATGGCAAACACGCTAATGACAGAACCGCTATGACAAACACGCTTAATGACAGAACCACTATGACAAACACGCTAATGACAGAACCGCTATGACAAACATGCTAATGACAGAACTGCTATGACAAACACGCTAATGACAGAATCACTATGACAAACACGCTTAATGACAGAACCACTATGACAAACATGCTAATGACAGAACCACCATGACAAACACGCTTAATGACAGAACCGCTATGACAAACATGCTAATGACAGAACCGATATGATAAACACGCTAATGACAGCACCGCTTTGACAAACACGCTAATGACACAATTTTTTAAAACATTTTTTAAAGAGGTGGGACTCATAAATTTACAATCACAAAAATTCCAGAAGTGGCCAAAAGATCATATCAGATAAAACAGAACTCCTATCAATCATGAAAAACTTTTTGTAGCCAGCCACGGCAGTGGAACTAACCCACCAACCAGCCCCCATCCTGGAAATGCCCTAAGTGACCCCCCCTCTGCAGCTTGAAAGGGGGGCCGACAGAAGAGCAACTGGATTTCTTGGGGAGAGCATGAGGAGCTGCGGTGCAGAGGACTGGAGGGGCGGAGAATAGGAGGAGCTGGAATGCAGCCAGCTGGAGGGGCAGAGTTCAGCCCCCAGAGGACACTGCCTCCTCCGTGAAGCTGAGCCCAGCAAGCCCTGGAAGAAATGGATGGGTGGATGGGCGGACGGCCCCCCCAACACCCCCTGATGCTGGCATGACTAGGGAGAAGTGGACAGATGCTCCCCATCTCTCCAGTATGAGCACCAGGGAAAACAGGTGGCGCCTCCCTGCAGATGTCGGATACAGCATGTACATGTGGGCAGGCAGTACCCCATGGTACCCGGCGTGAGCCCCGGAGAGCGGACCCCTCGATGGTGCTGGATTGCGCACTGGATGTGTGGGTGGACGGTCCCCTGATGGTACTCGGCGTGAGCCCAGGAGAGGAACCACCACGGCTGCCGCCGAACACTGCACTGAACCGGAAGTGACGTGCATCAGCTGGAAATGATCCAATGAAGGATCTGATGGAGGAGGAGGAGGGATATATAGCCCTCAGACTCCTCCTATAAATACAGGCTAGGCTGCGGCCAGCCTTCAACTTATCTTGCTGAGCATTCATTTTGATATTTGTGTAGACCTCCCTAGTGGACGGAAGTCAATCTTTAGATATTAGAAGCCAATCAATAGACATTCAAATCTGTCATTTGGTGTCTCTTTAGTCTCTGGGATCCCAGTGCTCAAGTGACTGTCCTAGAACATGCACCCACACAAACTCACTTCTGGCACATGCCCTAGTCACCACCTGTAGTTGCTCCGTAAAGTGGTGTTGAAACTTGACCATAAGACAATTGCAAAATTATCTGTCTATTGCACTTAAAATTGGTGTCAAAGTAAAAGCATTTAAAATCTCCAGAGACTCCCAGGCCAAGTATTGTTTTTTTTTTACTTCCTCATAGAATATACAGACAATAATTTTCCATTTCCTTAAGATCTAGCCACTCTATCTGAATTATTTTTACAGAACTGTTACAATAAGATCACACCACAATATGGCCACTAAAGTTTTTATTTTTGGCAAATATACTAAAAACTCAATACAGTTCACACAGTGCTAGCATGTGTAAAAACATAAATAAGATAAATATTAAAAAGGAATAAACATTTTAGATTGCTAAAATATGATATCTGAATATAACATATTTAATCGATAGCACTAAAACACTTAGGTGACCAAATATATATATATATATATATCTAAAAAGAAACATTTAACGAGAACACTCCTTTATTATCAGGCCAATTTTCAGCTTTCAGCGCTGTTGCATTTTGAAAAACAATTGCACGGTCATGCAAAACTGTACCCAAACAAAATTTTATATATTTTTTCTCACAAATAGAGCTTTCTTTTGGCGGTATTTGATCACCACTGGGTTTTTATTTTTTGCTAAACAAATAAAAAGTTATTGAGAATTTAAAAAAAAAAAAAGTTTTTCTTTGTTTCTGTTGTAAATAAGTATGTTTTCTCCTTCTCAGATGAGCACTGATGAGGCTGCATTGATGGGCACTGATGGGTGCTGATGAGGGGGCACTGATGAGGTTGAAATGATGAGGCAATAATATGCAGCACTGATGGGCACTGATAGCTGGCACTGATATGCAGCACTGATGAGCACTAATAGGTGGAACTGATATGCAGCACTGATGGGCACTGATAGGTGGCACTGATGGGTACTGCTAGGTGGTACTAGTGTGCCGCACTGATGGGCACTTATAGGTGGCAGTGATGGGCACTGATGGGCACTGATAGGCAGCACTGATGAGGAGGCACTGACAGGCATTACTGATGGGCACTGATTGGCATCTCTAATGGACACTTATTGGTATCCTTGATGGGCACTGATTGGCATCTCTGGTGGGCCGGGTTGGCATTCCTGGTGGGCATGGGTTGGCATCCCTGGTGGGCTCGAGTGGGCATCCTTGATGGGTCTGCACTGATAATCAATGCTCTGATTACCAGTGCAGACCCCCCTGTCAGGAGAGCTGCCGAATGGCTCTCCTCTACTCACACCCTGTCAACGCGAATAGAGGAAAAGCCAATAAATGGCACTTCCTGGTTACGATGGGACCAGCTGTGATTAGACACAGCTGATCACATGGTAAAGAGCCTATGTCATATGCTCTATACCTAGGTCAGAGATGCGGTGTGTCAGAACGACACACCGCACTACCGATTGCTGTACTGTGCGCCCTCACGAGCGGCTTATCCTGCTGGACATCATATAACGTCCAGTCAGGATAATGAAACCACCATGCGGTTGTCATTCTACATATGGTAGGCGGAAAGTGGTTAAATGTTTGCAACAGAATTTTGACATTTTTGTACCAAATGTTTGTTCTCATCTATATCTTTACTCATTAAAGTCAAATGAGGGGTGATTGGCGCTGTTCCACTGGAGGTGTCTCAAGTGTAAAACATTGGTGTATCAAGTAGAACAATAAACAAAACTTAACAATATATAGAATTAAGAAACAATGTGTGGGAACTCATGAAGTATGTGTGACACCTGCGCCCATACAAAGTGCAGTGTGTGTTAACTCCCACTTAAACAAGAGGTAATCAAAACCTAGGTAAGTGTAAAAGAATAAGGTGAAATCCAAAAAATCTATCCAAAAAATCCTTGAAAAAACAAAAAATACTGGACATAAAAAACACCAATGTTGCATAAATTAAATACTCATAGAAACCTATAATATGAATGCACATAAAAAATTAAAAAAATAATTAAAAATCATGAAGTCTTCAGTCCACAAAAAGTCCCAAAACCAAATTAATAATAAAAAAATTATATATTAAATATATTATAGTGAAAAAGTTCCTCATAAAGTGCAGATAGTGAGTCTCTTCAAATCTTCTAGCAGTGCTCTTAGTGACATGAAATCTTCCAGTCTTCTAAAAGCCCCCCAATGTGCCCTCACTCACCAAAGGAAAACACCCCTGCAGGGGTATCAAGCCTGTCAGCTGTATCCAGCAGCAACAGTCCTCAGTGAAGGCTCCTACTCGAATCTCCGTTCATGGTGTCCGGGCTGTCTCCAGTTAATCCCCGCAGGCACATCCATATGAAATAAAAATGATCCCCATCGCGTAAATCCGTAAAAATATTGTGTGCTTCATTAAAAAATGTGGTTAAAAACAGACAAAACAATGTCCCGCTGCCTAATGGGCAGTCTAACTGAATGGGAAAAAACAACAACAGTGCGGTGCGGCGTGCGTTCCACCGCTCACTCCACACCCGGAAGTAAAGCAGAAGAGCAGGACGTATGCGTGTCGTGTGGCCACGCCTTACGCGTTTCGTCATCCAGACGTCATCTGAGGCGCGGCCATCTTGGTACTCCATACGTCTTATATACACGATGGAGGCGCCCGGAGGCCAATCATGGTGGAAAAACCCGCCCCTCAACCATGGTGGAATATATCCAAAGTGCCATCTAGTGGACAAAAAGGATTACAACCCATTGTATTCGTTTGTATACGGCGCCTCCATCATAAAAACAGAGTGAACGGTTACAATTCCGTCATAAAAACAAGGTGAACAATTACAACTCATTGTATTCACTTGCTTGCGGCACTTACATCATAGAAACAGATTGAGGGGGAAGAAGGGAATGTTAAAAACGTATAAGCACCCATAAGGCTCTGATACATTGGTAACCTACGAAAACACATCAAAACAGGGGTAATCTATAAAAATAGATAATGAAAAAGAATTATAAAATTGAAGGGTAAAAAAATATATAAAGTGTAAGTGGATTATTCAAAATAAATCCATTAAGTCACAAAGCGAATGTGCATATTAAAGGGATAAAGGCCTATATCTCAAAGTTGAGATTCTATTCCCCATACAAATCAGTGCATCCACTGGCTTTTAATATAGAAAAAAGGACCTGGTGCAAACCTCTTATACAAGCTCAGTAGACTATCCAATATATTCCCATAAATATTGCAGGTGGTGTGCACTATAGTGTTAAAAGAGGACTTGTAATGTGAAAAAAGTTTATGTTTAAATAAGTGATGCAAAATATAAAAATAATAAAATATTAAATTATGAAACTTTTTACAAATGTGTTGAATCCAGAAAGATGCGGGGGCTAGAAGGTAATGACCATCATACTATTACCTACAATTATGAGCCTCCAACATCCTCGGGGGAGCATCCAATAAAATTAAAAATTGGACAGGAAACAGTTAAGATCTATTTCTACATTAAGTCCCCTAGGAACCAAACTGTCAAGGCGATGTATCCATCTGGTTTCATTTTGGGAGATTAATATTTCCTTATTGCCCCCCCTCCATTGTTCCTTGATTGTGTCGATGCCATAAAATATCAAACCAGATGGATCCCTACGGTGATATTCATCGAAGTGTCTAGAAAGATTATGTTTAGGGAACCCCTTTTTAATATTATTAATATGTTCCCTAATACGTACGCGTAGGGGTCTTGTGGTCCTGCCCACATATTGCAGTCGGCACGGGCACTCGATGACATATGTCACATGGGTGGTATCACAGGTGACGAGCTCCCTGATCTCAAATTCTTTACCACTTCTGGATTTAAAAGAGGTCTTCTTCTTAGGTTGCCTCTTACTGACCCTGCAGCCCAGGCACTTCTGGCACCTATAAAAACCTTTCATATCGGCAAACAATTTCACACTCCTAGGAGGATCAATAACATTATGAACCAGATGGTTTCTAAGGGTTGGTGCTTTCCTATAAATAAACCGAGGTTTCTTTGTGAGAATTTTCCCTAAGGTCCTATCTGATCTTAGAATTGGCCAGTACTTCCTTACTATAAATTCAATGGACCTATATTGGTTGTTAAAACCTGTTACAAAAGCTATGTCGTCTGGAGAATTTTTTCTGTTACACTGTTCCTTTCCCAACAGGGAGTCCCGATCAAGTCTTTGTATCTCTTCCTTCAATTTGACTAAAGGGTCAATTTTATAACCTTTGTCTACAAATTTCTTAATCAGGGCATCAGCTTGATCTCTAAAGTCCTCAATATTACGGCAATTAAAAGTTGCCCCTTGGGTATGTTCTCTTTCCATTTCGGATGGTGGCAACTGGAGGTGGGTAAGTACCCGTTGCGATCCGTTACCTTAAAGAATGTTTTTGTGAACAATTCACCACCCTGTTTAAAAATCTGTAAATCCAAATAATCTATCACATCAGGATTGGATTTTCCGGTAAAAGAGATGCCGTAATCATTCTGGTTGAGTTCGTCCAGGAAATCCTGAAACGACTCAGGACTTCCCTCCCATAAAATAATTACATCGTCTATGTACCGACGATAAAATTTAATTTCAGGCCTACTTCTACCATAAATGTAACGTTCCTCCAACATGTCCATGAATAAATTTGCCACGCTCGGTGCATACTTAGCACCCATGGCTACACCTTTTTTCTGAACATAAAAATCTTTCTGATACCAGAAGTAATTACTCTCCATTGCCAGTTGAAGTCCCTCCAATATAAATTGACTTTGTTGGTGTCTGAGACCTGATCTCTCATGCAAGGCCTTCTCAACCCCTTTTAATCCATCCTTCTGCGAGATACTGGTGTAAAGGGAATTAACGTCTATTGTTGCCAATAGACAATGTTCAATCCCAGTAATCCCCTTCATTTCATTAATAAGCTGAGTACTGTCCCTCAGATAGGATTTACCCTTCACTACCAGCGGTTTTAAAAACTGGTCTATGTATTCCCCTAGTCTCGGAAATAGGGAATCCACTCCACTAACGATTGGTCTACCCGGTGGTTTATTCAACCTCTTATGTATTTTGGGCAAGTAATATATAACAGGAGTTTTTGTGGATTCCGGAACTAGGTACTTCGTTTCTTTCTTATTCAAAATACCAATTTCTCTCCCTTTTTTCACTAATCTTCTCAAACTTTTAATATATTGTGGTTTGGGGTTGTTTTTCAACTTTTTATATGTATTCTCAACCCTCAGTAAGTTGTTCATCTCCTCATCGAACGCACGCCGCACCGCACTGTTGTTGTTTTTTCCCATTCAGTTAGACTGCCCATTAGGCAGCGGGACATTGTTTTGTCTGTTTTTAACCACATTTTTTAATAAAGCATACAATATTTTTACGGATTTACGCGATGGGGATCATTTTTATTTCATATGGATGTGCCTGCGGGGATTAACTGGAGACAGCCCGGACACCGTGAACGGAGATTCGAGTAGGAGCCTTCACTGAGGACCGTTGCTGCTGGATACAGCTGACAGGCTTGATACCCCTGCAGGGGTGTTTTCCTTTGGTGAGTGAGGGCACATTGGGGGGCTTTTAGAAGACTGGAAGATTTCATGTCACTAAGAGCACTGCTAGAAGATTTGAAGAGACTCACTATCTGCACTTTTTCACTATAATATATTTAATATATCATTTTTTTATTATTAATTTGGCTTTGGGACTTTTTGTGGACTGAAGACTTCATGATTTTTAATTAATTTTTTAATTTTTTATGTGCATTCATATTATAGGTTTCTATGAGTATTTAATTTATGCAACATTGGTGTTTTTTATGTCCAGTATTTTTTGTTTTTTCAAGGATTTTTTGGATAGATTTTTTGGATTTCACCTTATTCTTTTCACTTACCTAGGTTTTGATTACCTCTTGTTTAAGTGGGAGTTAACACACACTGCACTTTGTATGGGCGCAGGTGTCACACATACTTCATGAGTTCCCACACATTGTTTCTTAATTCTATATATTGTTAAGTTTTGTTTATTGTTCTACTTGATACACCAATTTTTTACACTTGAGACACCTCCAGTGGAACAGCGCCAATCACCCCTCATTTGACTTTAATTTTCTAGAATTCCACATTGGTGTGATTCTGTGTTGGGGGGGCTGCAGTTCCTTTACTACCTAAGCGCGGAGCTATTAGTTTCCTATATCTTTACTCATGTTTAGGGATGTTTCACATTTTCTCCTGTGACAGCGAGCAAGGAATCCTTTCTACCTGCTGTCACATTTCAAAATCAGCACAGCTGTGCAGGGCTCCACCCACACAGCCATGTCGTTTATTAACTGGAATCTGTGAATGAAAAAACTACAGATTGCCTCTGCCACTGTGGCAGAAGAGGTGCAGTTCTCAATGCTGTGCGAGGGCACTGATGATCACCCTCACAGTTCAATCATAAGCCCTGCAACTTTCTAACAGAAAGCCCATATAGAAGTTTGGGCATTAAGCTGTAGGACTTGTCTAGACGAGCTTGACATTGTACCCATGATCCCATGATAGTGGGTGCAATGCTTTGCAGGCTCCTATACACGTTTTTTTCTAACAAAAATATGTGCATGTATTATTTTTTTCTGAAAGGTGAACTTACTCTTTAATAAATATCGTTGACACAGAGAAATAATATTAGCATACACATATCCAGAATCACCTGCATCTTTTTGGGCTTTTCAGTGCTAACACAGGATACAAACATAAACCAGATGGTTATGAAACTGTTTCCATCCCACACATTTTTAAATCCCCAATTTTTTTTTATTGTCATGTTTTTATCCCAAATGTTATGATGTTTTATGATGTGCTTGTCATATCTAATCTTGGGCGTTCTGCTTGTTCTACCTATATATGATTGTCCATAGGGACATTTGAATAAATTGACAATTGAAGTTGGAGTTTTCCTGGCATAAACTTCCCTAGACTGTAGAATAATTGAATCAAGTGAATCACAAATACATCACTTTTTAATTGTCCTAAGTCATTGCATGTAGATTTGTATGATCTATGAAATTAATGAATTGGCAAGAAATATTTAAAAGAATCAAAAATGTGCAGTTTGTTGATTTTCCTAGTTTTAGGAAACACCCATAGGATGCACCTATCACTCATTTTCAACCTACAGTACCATACCTGAAAGTAGTGATGTGTCTGTGTTTTAAATAGCTTTATTCTGCTACTTCTGTAAAAACTACCACTCTCAGTTGGATCAGTTGATATCCAGAAGCTGAAAACATAGAATTGACTTTCCTCAGAAACAATGTTATTCCATGTCTTTTCATTATAGTCAGATCTTTCTTCTAAAAAAAAAACAGTTAATAGTCCAGAAGTTTTGATGTAGTATTTACCTTAAATTTAAAGCTTACTGTTGTTTTTTGATGGCAAATGCAGGTGAGGCATAGTGGGAATGCAGCTGTTTTCTTGTCATAGCCAGTAAAATTAATTTCAGTTTCAAAATTACAGTGTATGTCAAGATGGTTTTTAATGCTTATACTTCTAAAAAATCATCTAAAACGCACAGCCAGAATACAGTTTTTATTGCCAAGCACAATAAGAATTGATGCAGCCTTCTGAGCATATAGAATGTGAAATTATAGAGCCTCTGGGGTATGTATGAAACTGAATGCAAAGTGAATATTTCAATGCCATTTTTTCAGCCCCATCATTCTTTCCTGGGCAGCAGAATATAATCCTTGCTCTGTTTTTATATTTCTCCGCACTCGTGTGTCCTTGGTGTAATTGTTTTAGCAAGTAAAATGTCATTTTAGATCAAATTTTGTAACAAACAAGCTTTCACTCTTGCAAATCAAATTATCCATAAAAAAAATATTACAAAAGTTTATACGTTTTACAATAAATGAAGACTATGGATGACATTTACTAAATCTGGGGCAGGCAGAATTTGTGCAGCTGCGCATAAACAGGGTATCTGTCCTATAGCCCCAGTTTTAGTAAATCTTCCCCTTTGTCTGATGGTCATTATTTATAATGACTTTTAAGCACTGATATTTGAGGGTAATATAATGTGTGATCATCTTTAATTTTTTTCCTAACCAGTCAACACTCAATTCTCTATATACTGTTGCGTACAGACTGTAAACAAGCAAAATCTAAACAGTGCAAAGTTTACAATCGGGCTTGTGCCGACTCCTCTTAAAACACAGTAAGAGAAAAGCTAGAGATAAGCAATATTGTAAAGCTGATTCATTTTCTAGATATATTAATATAATTTATGTGATGTATACTTACATTTAAAGCCCAACTTCCCGAGGTGGGATTTACCAATCCCCACACTTTTTATACACACCAATTTTACACAGTTCCTTGGCTGGATTTAATATTTTAAAGTTTATATCTGCTTTCTAGCTGTTTTACTTCTACTAAAGTAAAACATCTCCTAGTATGAGTTCATACATATCTAGAGTTATAAAGACCACTTTGCATTGATTTATTCATGCTAAATTTAAATCACAAAATAATTACCTAGGTAGGTGATTTAATTAACAATAATTTGTTACAGTTGAATCACCTTACCACAACTGCAGTTTAATTGGGTACTGTAATGGAATCCCATAAAATTAGTATCTTTCTATCATTGTATTAATTGGTTAATGGAGTCACTTAAAGGTTCAGTTAATGTCATTCTTCAAATACAATGTTCAGGATACACAGGAAGTAAAATCCCACATGGTAAGACTTTTCTCTGTATAAAAGATACCTACGAAAAACAATGAATATTTAAATAATAAAGATCAAACTAATGTTGCATTTATAAACCATCATTCTAGGAAAACTATTGTAAGGATCACTAATAAACATCCATAATGTTTTTTTTGGGATTGTGAACTGCAACAGTACCCACACACTAAGTGCAGCTAAAGGTAGGTCTGTTATTGTTGAAGACAAGGGCTCATTTTTCAATTACACTGCTTTATGTGTAATATTTTTAGCAAAATAGTTTATCTGCAAACCCAAAATATATCAATAAAATATAGCAATAAGTCAGTTGCTAAATATATAAGAGGTATACTTGTATTGTTGTAGATTTGTTAACAGAAGATTTCACACAGTTTTCATGGAGCTTGGCACTGTGTGAAACATTAAAGGCAATACATATAAATAATACTAAAATATATTACAGTCATTTATGACTGGTTGCTAACTATTGCTCTTATTTTCACATTGCAGCTTTCATTAGGTGGTATAATATATAAACATATGGCTGTCATGCATTTTTCTAAATGTACATAAGTAAATGATTAAATATTCTTATTGTTAAGCCTCGTAAACACGATCCGATTTTCTGCAGACAAAACCTTAGACTTTTGTCCAAAGTCATGTGCCTGGATTTTATCTTGCATACAAACGGCAAGGAATTGTCGGCCAACGAACGTAGTGACATACTACATGGTTTTTCAGCTCTTTAGCACCACCCTTTGGGCTCCTTCTGCTAATTTCGTGTTAGTAGAAGTTTGGTGAGTGTTTTCTCTCTTTAAAGGTTGCGCCTTTCATTTCACGCTTTTCATTTCGTGCTCTTCAGTTCGTTAACCAGATATGTTGCGGAATCAGAGACAACGTGTTATTTATTATTGGCCTTGGAGTTATTGCTTCGACCCAAGTCCAGTCCAGGAACAGGAGGAGGAGGAGTTCTTTGACCAAAAATTGGTTGCTTTATTAATCAAGACCAACTATGTCATATGTCTTTGCTGCGGGAGCTCCAGGAGAATAATCCAGATGATTTTCGGAATTATCTCCGGATGATGGACCCCTGCTTTCACCAACTCTTGGCATTGTTGACCCCCTATAGTAAGAAGCAGGACACATGCAGGAGGCTTTTATTAATTTTTTTGGATGAATAGTAATGATTTGATTTGTTATATTTTCATATTTTTGGATGCATAGAATGTACTTTTTGGTTAAGTTCTATTGGCGGATAGCATCTCTAATTGTATTTGTTTTCTTTTTTTAACACACAATAAAACAATTGTGTAGAAAAATACTTGGCTATGTGTTTTACTTCAAATGACAGTTTGGGAGTGGGCAGTTACATTTAAAAAAATACAATGTAAAATTGACAAGGGACACCTTAAAAAGGGATCTTAAAAACTATGGGATAATGGTGTTGTGGTAACTTGCCCAAAAAGAAAAAAAAAGCATAATAATATTATTCTTGATATCACTAGAAAAAAAAAGCCTTTGAAAATTTATTTGCAATAACTCCATCAGTATCCCAGCAAAGCAGCTTCATTTTTATCCCATTAAAGAAGAAGAGAATGTGCACTGCTATTCGAAATTTCATAATTTGCCACGTCATGAATGTTAATTCTCCATTAAGAATGCTAGTTTATAAGACTGTCTGCTTCTGGCTCGTCCTTGCTTCCTAGCATGCGTGTTTGTACTTTGGACTTTTGTCTGATGGACTTGTGTACACATGTTTGGAAAATCTGACAACAGACATTTGTCAGCGGAAAATTTTAAAACCTGCCATCCAACATTTGTCCGTGGAAAATCTGACAACAAATGTCCATTGGGGCATACAAACGGTCAGACTTTCCACCAACAGCCTGTCATCACACATTTCCCGTCGGAAAATCCAATAGTGTGTACGAGGCTTTAGTATGTAAACAAGGCAGATTGCCATTCTGACAGGGTGTTCCTGCAAAGCAGTGACTAGAATCCATCATTTCCCCCAGTGAAAACACCACACTGTTCACACAAAAACACTGGCCAAACACACAGTTAATCCTTTGATTGCCCTAGATGTTTAACCCCTTCCCAGCCAGTGTCATTAGTACAGTGACAGTGCATATTTTTAGCACTGATCACTATATCAGTGTCACTGGTTCCCGCAAAGTGTCAAAAGTGTCAGTTAGTGTCCGATCGTTCACTGCAATATCATAGTCCCTATAAGTCACTGATCACCGCCATACTAGTATAAAAATTATAAACAAAATAAAATTCCATAAATATATCCCATATTTTGTAGACACTATAACTTTTGCGTAAACCAAACAATATATGCATAATACATAATGGCCTAAATTTATGAAGAAATACAATTTTTTTATTGGATGTATTTTATAGAAGAAACTAAAAAATATATATTTTTTCAAAATTGCCAGTATTTTTTAATTTATATAGCAAAAAATAAAAACACAGTGGTGATCAAATACCACCAAAATAAAGCTCTATTTGTGGAAAAAAATACATACATTTTATTTGGGTACAGTGTTGCACAACTGCGCAATTTTCAGTTAAAATAACGCAGTGTCGTATCACAAAAATGGCATGGTCATGAAGGGGGATAAATCTTCCAGAGGTGTTTGACAGTGGTACCAAATTCTGGCCCTGAATCAGGTACGATTATACAGTCAACAATTGCAACAAAATCACACTGTTTGGAGTGCCATTCTAAATGCACATCACATGTTTTGCTGTGATTCCCAAATGGTAACAGGGCCTCAGCCTGGACTTCACCTAACTAATAAGGCAGCCTTCAAAAGTACAGGAGTAAAGTTGTCAAAGTATGCCAGAGAGCAGGGCTAAAATGATGGTGACTCCCTCATGCCATATGATGCACAGCAGCAAGGCACCTACAATGAGCCCAAAGAGGGGAGTCCTTGCAAACCACCAATAGGGACCCCAACCCTACTCCCAGCTGTCAGCTGCTGTCAGTATCCATGAGGGAGAACAAAGCGGAAGCAACACACAAGGGAACACATAATTGACCCTTTAACAAGTAATAAATGCTATACACCAATGCCAGGCAGTCCTAATATCCCAGATTTACACTGTGCACATGATTTTATTGTTACTCAAATGTGATATACAAACAATGAGTTTGCAACTACTGTCCAGTGCTGCTCACATTCCATAGAACAATTCATCACACCAACTTACTTTGCTGGGCTCCGTCTCTACAATTGTCTTTGACATCTGTGTTCTACCTTTGACAACTTCCATGAGAAGTGTCAATAGAGACTCTGGTATTCCCATTCTTGAACTCATGCTCTTTTTTGAAATTATCTGAAGGATGCAAGGAGGTATTCAGAGGTGACAGTCTCTTCACAAGTGTACAATGTTAATTTTTCATACACAGTTACAGTTGCCTAAGCAGCACTAATTCTACCACTAAGTGGTATTAGAATGACAAGATTGTGCTAGTTTTATAGTTTTGTTTGTGGAGCTGTATTCAGTGGGGTGAGTCTAGGCATGTCCCCCACATCCCTAGACATTGCCTGACCTGCAATGTCTGGGATCTAAACTCTACAATTAAGAGATTCTTGACGTTTGATCATATAAAACAAATTGATCCCTACACTGTACTCCTCCAAGAGACTAATTTTGTCAGATCTATGGTAAAGGTTTTACAAAGTCCCTCAATAGTGTATGCTTTTTGTGTATACTAACCTTCTTTCTCAAGAGGTATTTCAATCCTAATTTCTAAAGCCTTTAACATAAGAGTGTTTGAGGTAAAACAAAAAGATCCTCAGGGGTGTTGTACTATTTTGGTTTTCTAGCATTTAGTACAATAGTATACTATTGTACATTCATTCCCCATTTTATATGGGTAAACTAAATGCACAAACTTAATATTGCTAAAGGCCCAAATATTTTAGTGTATGCTCTTCATGATACTAATCTTCTTTCTCAAGAGGTGGTTCAACCCTAATTTCCAAAACTCTTAACATAAAAGTGTTTGAGGTAAAAACCTATCCTCAGGGGTGCTGTCCTATTGTGGTGTTACAGCATTTAGGACACTAGTATACTATTAGTATTTTTACATTCCTCCCCCATTTTATATGGGCAAACTAGATGCACAAACATATTAATATTGCTAAAGGCCCAAATATTTTAGTGGGAGATTTCATCATAGTAACAGACCCCTCTCAAGACCAGTTCAATCTATACGTGAGTTTACCCTTCTGTACAAAAAGTACACACATGGGTAAAACCTCATAGATGTGTGGGAGTAAAAATATCCTGATACTGTAGTAGTAAATGGTCATGTCAATCTGATTCACAAAACACATTATCCAGACTGTACATGTTGTTTATAACTGCAGAAACGCTTTTCAAATTCTCTCACATAGCATATTTACCAAGTCCCATATTAGATCAAGCTCCACTGGAACTCACACTCAATCTATCACTGCTCCCGGCCATTAAGCCTTGGTGAATAGGTCTTTACTGAATGATCCTAAGGCCCTAAATAAATATAAGTATGATCTGGACAATATTTGTCAAAAGAACCTTAGAGGGTATAAGGTAGGAGGCCTTTCATTCCATGATTAGAGGTTTATATACACTAAGCAAAATTATAAATGCAACACTTTTGTGTTTGTCCCTATTTATCATGAGCTGAACTCAAAGATCTATGACTTTTTCTATGTACACAACAGGCCTATTTCTCTCAAAGGAGCACTTCTCCTTTGCCGAGATAATCCATCCACCTCACAGGTGTGGTATATCAAGATGCTGATTAGACAGCAAGATTATTGCACAGGTGTGCCCTAGGCTGACCACAATAAAAGGTCGCTCGAAAATGTGCAGTTTTATCACACAGCACAATGCCACAAGTGTTGCAAGTTTTGAGGGAGCGTGCAATTGGCATGCTGACTGCAGGAAATTTTGGTCGATCCTTATAAACCCTGGTGTCCTCTGTCGGCAGGGATGCTTTACGTTTTACTCATGCTACACAACATATTCTAACCGATTTGGCACAGGCAACCATGTATCATTGGCAGTGTGGTACACATACTCAACCCCCAGCCAATATCTAGAGCATTTCATTATGCGATGGAGCAGTTTAGAGATGGAAGCCCCTTCTTTGTGTGAATCTTGATGTGTACTTTAATTCAGTAAAGATAGTTACACTGTGAGTACCACTTGTTTTTATTACCTGACATATCTATATGCCATGCTACTACCTACAATGCTCTTATATTTGCATATTTGTATTATTACCATACCCTTTTTTTGATATCTAAGTTATTTTATTACCAGACACAAAACAGCTTGTTTCAAATCAGCCCCTGAAGAAGGAATTCATTATTTATACCTATATTTCGAAACATGTGGGACTCCTCTGTACACACATATTGCTTGGCCTCTCATTGTTAGATCAACTGTGTGTCTCAGAATTTAGCTGTTATGTAACTATCCAGCCTGACTAAATTGTTTTTAGGTTGATATACCTTATGTACCAATTCTATTACTGCTTTGTATTCAATACCTTTGTATATTTTTTTATATGCTTGTTACTCCCTTTTCTGGTTACTACCCTTTGCCCAAAAAATCCTAAGCAATACTAAGCAAAATTATAAATGCAACACTTTTGTGTTTGCCCCTATTTATCATGAGCTGAACTCAAACATCTATGACTTTTTCTATGTACACAAAAGGCCTATTTCTCTCAAATATTAATCACAAATCTGTCTAAATTGTATATTTTTTTTATACGCTTGTTACTCCCTTTTCTGGTTACTGCCCTTTTCCCCAAAAATCCCCCGGGGCACCCCCTTTTGCAATTTTCTCTTTTGTTATTGGGATGTGGTGAAGGTTTCCAGTATTATATCTATAGGTGGTTTTCTTTCATTTATCATTTTTCCAATAATATCACGCCACCATTTTTTACTTGGGTGTTTCTTACTTTACTTGCCAATGTATTCCCTTTCTCTCTGCCACTTCTTACCCTTTTTTTCAGTTTCATTTTTTTCTCTATTTTGGTACACCTGTGGGTTAGGACTGTTTAATTTTATTTATAATGATCAAACTGAATGCCTTCAATAGCAGCGGGTTCTGTGAGAAGGGTTGGTATAGGATGCTGTTTATTACTCTTGTCCTTTGGAAAATTTGAAGCAATGACTCAAGTTATGTTTCAAAATGTACATTATGTTTAAAAAAACTGTTTTATATATTTTTTAAATAAATACAAAGTGAAAGAAAGGCAGTGAGGAGGGTGGCCCTGCTATACACGATTACAAATGCACTTAAATATATTTGCTTATCTGTGGTCCACATTCCATCTTTTTACTTAATTTGCTCCTATAGCACCATCCCAGTAGGTCTCTGACAGGGCACCAGAAGACATTAGCAACTCAGGAGATATAGAAAGCTTGAAGCAGTGTTCTAGTGGTGACTCTGTCCAGCACTTGCCCAGAAAACACATCCCTCATCCTATGATCTTGCATAGCTGTTACTGCATGCCAGCAATGTGAATAGCTTGTGGTGGAAGGTCTAGGCAACTGCTGCATGTGTAAAAAGAAAACTGAGGAATTTCTTTCAAAATGGCAAATTCTTTAATGGGATTCTTCAGATCACTTTTTACTAAATTGAAGTAAATTGACTAAATTGTCCCTTTCTCTATTATACACAGTTGTTAACCTCCCTGGCGGTATGATTCTTTCTGATTTTAGGTGCTGAAAGCGGTACAATTATTTTGCATGGAAATTTGGCGTTTTATATTGTAGGCCTGTAATTCTTAACAATAACACACTTAAATCTGTCCAAACAAGAGTCTAGTAGATATCCCGGGTATGATAAAGTTTGAAACACAAAAACATAAATTACAATATAATTTAAAAAAAAATAATAATTAAAAAAAATAAAAATAAATAGTAATAAAATAAATTTCCCCACGATTCACTATCGCTCAATTCTGCAAGTGTTCTAATTTACTATCGCTGTTTTCTAGCTGGTCTAAAGCCATTTTTGACATAAAGGGACACTTTTTGGTTGCTATGGACAATCTCCAGTTTCCAGGCAGAAAGAACAGTATATGCAATATAAAACTGCATGCAGGGCATGGGCCAGAGCACTGGGGACAAAAGGGATGTGAAATGATTTCATACAGTACTGTAATCTGTAAGATTACAGTACTGTTTGTGTTATGCTTTTTACATTTTTTTTAATTTGCCGCCAGGCTCCGCCCCCGTGCGTCACGACGCACGCAGGGAACGGAGCCTGGCACGGAGAGGCTTCGGAGGAGGACACAGCCCGCGGACACTGTGGGGGACATCGCAGGATCCCGGGGACAAGGTAAGTAAGGAGGCACCAGGATCCTGCGATGCAATCCCGAGTGTGGCTCGGGGTTACCGCTAATGGTCCTGAATTTTAACCCCGAGCCACACTCGGGAAAACCGCCAGGGAGCTTAAGTGTACACTGTTTTGTACATGCAGCAATGTGTAAATACCCCCGTTTCATAGATTAGCACAGATCTTCTATCATTATCCAATCTATTAATTATAAAATACTCTCCACCTAAATAGCCCCCTTCCTACCTGAGTATTCCTTGGATAAGTTAATAACATATCATAAAGGATTTCCTTAACCACTTCAGCCCCGGAAGGATTTACCCCCTTCCTGACCAAGCCCTTTTTTGCAATATGGCACTGCATTGATTTAACTGACAATTGCGTAGTCATGCAACATTGTACCCCAACAAAACTGATGCCCTTTTTTTCCCCACAAATAGAGCTTTCTTTTGGTGGTATTTGATCACCTCTGCAGTCTTTATTTTTTGCTCTATAAACAAAAAAAGAGCGAGCATTTTAGCAATATTTTTTATTTTTTGCTATATTAAATATCCCCCCCCCCCAAAAAAAAAAAAATGTCTTCCTCAGTTTAGGCCGATATGTATTCTTCTACATATTTTTTTTTTAAAAATCACAGTAATCATATATTGATTGGTTTGCGCAAAAGTTATCGTGTCTACAAAATAGGGGATAAATTTATGGCATTTTTATTATTATTTTTTTATTAGTAATGGCGGTGATCTATGATTTTTATTGTGACTGCAACATTGCGTAGGATAGATCGGACATTTTTGACACTATTTTGGGACCATTGGCATTTATACAGTGATCAGTGCTATAAAAATGCAACTGTGTAAATGTCACCGGCAGGGAAGGGGTTAAACAATAGAGGCGATCAAGGGGTTAAGTGTGTTTCCTGGGTGTGTTCTGACTGTAGGGGTGATGGGCTCACTAGAACATGACAGAGATTACTGCTCCAGATCACTGGCAGCAGTAGATCCCTGTCATGTTGCTAGGCAGAACAGGTAAATGCCTTGGTTACATCTCCCCGTTCTGCCTCTCCGTGTTACGATCATGGGGCACCGGCGGACATTAAATCCGCGGCACCTGTGGGCACACTCCCATGCCGCGCGAGCGCCTGCTAGCCGCTGATGACTCAGCGACGTACGGGTACATTGTTTTGCGCACCCGTGCCACTCTGCCGACGCATATCGGCGTGAGTCGGTCAACAAGTGGTTAAATATCAAGTGAATTTTTTCTGAGTTATTTACTTAATTGAGTTATATTGGTGAGTCTACTATATTCATATATTTGGTTTGTGGGTCTACTGACCTGCAAGATTAACTGCTGTATTGCCACTATCACTGTACTTACTGTGCTCTAATGCCCTGTACACATGACCAGTTTTCCCATCAGAATAAACTGAAGGTTTTTCTGACGAAGTCCCGACTGAATTCCGCTCAAGCTGTCTTGCATACACATGGTCACACCAAATTCCGACCATCCAGAACGCGGTGACGTACAACACATAGGACAGGACTAGAAAACAGAAGTTCAATAGCCAGTAGCCAATAGCTTCCATCTCGTACTTGCTTCAGAGCATGCGTCATTTTTGGTACGTCGGAACAGCATACAGACGAGCAGTTTTCCCGACAGGAATTGGTTCCGTCAGAAAAATTTAGAACATGTTCTCTTTCTAGGTCCGTCAGAGTTTTCAACGTAAAAAGTCAGATGGGGCATACACACGATCGGAATATAGGATGAAAAGCTCCCGTCAGACTTTTTCTGTCGGACATTCCACTCATGTGTACACGGCATTAGAGTTTCATGAACATATGCCTTTCATGCCATGATTGCTTCAAGAGAATCCGTAAGAATAGAATTCAGACTGGGAGGATCTCTTGGCCACTTGTTCATGCCAGAGGGCAACTCTGTGTCAATAAGAGTAAAATAAGAAGCCTAATGTTTCTTTGATGCAAAAAGATTTAGCATTCTCTTTTGATGAAACCATAATTTAATGTCTTTTTATTTTGATTAACTATGATGCAATGTGAAATATGATCAGAGTGGATTAATATGTGACATACTGCATTTATTTGTTTAATTGGTATTTCACTCTTTATTAATAAGATCTGATTGGGTTAAAAAACTATGATTGTTTAAAAAAAATCCCTGTTTCCAGAGGTTCAGCAATTCTGTTATACCACGAGTGACACAAATAAAACACTGCACAATATATAAAGAGTGCAACATATGCATCGCTTTACTTTACCCGAAAAAAAAAATTACGTCAAAATGATAATAACAGTTGAATATTAGTATAAAGCTTTTACTGGCAAAAAAGTAAATAGGTTTGCTTGTGTGCAGTGATGTGTTTGTGATATGTATATATTTTTTCTCCTTCAATTGATTTGGTCTTTCAGGCAAGCTCAGGTCCACTGGTTCAATACAGCACTTATATGTTTTAGTAAATCACTGCCTCAGTGCAAATTTCAAGCTTTCAATCATGAGCAATTGATGCTATTCGAGTGCCTGTTATTCTGATTATGCAGCCATATAAATTGCTCTACAAGTGACATTTCTTCACCCATTTACATGTGGTTATAAGCAAAAAAAGGTTGTTTAAAAGCTAGTTTTAAAATGGTAAAAACAACATTTTATAGCGTGTAAATGTGTCAGCAATTTGTCCTATTTGGAAATTTATAATTTTTTTTTTATCAAAGAATTATTGATTGTTTGCTCTGGTTTGGCTTGTTTTGATATTTTTTCAGTCACTCTTTCAGTTTATTTTTTATTTTATTTTATAGAGGAAAACAGTGTGTATAAAATACGAGATATCCAGAGATTTCACATAATAGGGGCCTTCAGAACATGCTTTTTGTTCTTAGTATTCCACTGCATCTGTACAGCTGGACTTTTAATCTGTGTATCCTTAACAACTTTGAAATAGCCCTGAAGAGAGCTTTGCTCTTTTCCTTGGTTTGCTCCTGCTCCCAAACCAGAGTTGTTCGGGTTTTTGGACTAGTCATGTGGATGGAAAATCTTCTGACAACTTCAAGATAAGTGAACTGATTCAAATAAGGCCTGATTAAGGTGTCTATAAGAATCTTCTCTTTTATCTGTCTGGTTTGCATACCATGGTTTATATTGCAATTCACTTTGTCATATTTTTATTTTTTAATAATCCCCAATAAATTTGTTAACTCCAAACTTTTTTTTGCTGTCTATGTTACCACTAAGTATATTCACCTTTTCTATTTGCCCTGGTGATCATCATCACAAAGACAGAAAGTGATAGGAAATCCAATATTTTACAGATGTCACCAGAACAGGTGACTGTAATGCCCCGTACACACGGTCGGATTTTCCGATGGAAAATGTCCGATCGGAGCGTGTTGTCGGAAATTCCGACCGTGTGTGGGCTCCATCGGACATTTTCCATCGCATTTTCCGACACACAAAGTTTGAGAGCAGGATATAAAATTTTCTGACAACAAAATCCGTTGTCGGAAATTCCGATCGTGTGTACACAAATCCGACGGACAAAGTGCCACGCATGCTCAGAAAAAATAAAGAGATGAAAGCTATTGGCCACTGACCCGTTTAGAGTCCCAACGTACGTGTTTTACGTCACCGCATTCAGAACGATCGGATTTTCCGACAACTTTGTGTGACCGTGTATGCAAGACAAGTTTGAGCCAACATCCGTCGGAAAAAATCCTAGGATTTTGTTGTCGGAATGTCCGAACAAAGTCCAACCATGTGTACGGGACATAAGTCTTTTAAAAGGGACAATGTCTAAAGCCGTGTACACACGAGCGGAATGTCCTACAGAAAAAGTCAGATGGAGTCTTTTCATCATCTATTCCAATCGTGGAGGGCTTGGTTTGCCTCGAGAGAAGATGGCTGCTTAAACCTCAGGCTCCGTCTCACCACAGCTTACAATCAGCATTCCACGGTGAATTTTTGACTATAACTTGCTACCCACTATGGGAACTTCTTCCCGCGGGAGCTCACAATCCAGATCCAGATCTCCGAGGGGAACCGGGGGTCCCCCAAGCTACACAATCCCGGAGATATTCAGATCCCAGAGAGCTAACATGGCGGCTCCCCTTCCCGCCTCAGCTTCTGCTCCAGAACACAACGAGATTCTACTTACCCCGACCGATCGATCCACCTCATCTGCGGAACAGGGACTGACATCTTATCGTCAACCTAACCTGCAAGATCTCCAGGCTGTAGCTACTGACATAAAAGACACCCTGTTCTTGGCCTTCTCGGATCTGCGCAATGAAATACAGGCCATTGCAGGAAGATTTCACCAGGTCGAACATGCTACGGCACACAAGCAAACAGCGGTAAAAAAGATTCACCATCGAGTGGATTCACATACCTTACAACTTAGAGATCTTCAGCGTCATGTCGAAGATCTCGACAACAGTGGCCGTAGACACAACTTGCGGGTGAGAGGCCTCCCCGAATCCGTAGAACAAGACCAGATTCTCCCGGCCGTTACGGATCTCTTTAACTGCCTCCTAGACCACTACAGATGGAAATTTTTGTTCGGCCTCCTAGTTTCCCATCAAGGGCACTCTGCACTGCTGAGAGTTCTGGAGGACTTAGAAAACTTCTGCCATACCCTGGATATCCCGCTCGTGTCGGTCCCCAACTGGTATGCAGAGTTCCTACTACCCTTTCGTGCATACCACTCACCAGAGGCAGAACCAATGGAAGCCCACAACACAAGTTTCCAACGACAACGTTCACCATCCATTGTCAGATCTCACTCTACCTCAGGCCTCCATCACCCCCCCTCGAGTCCTATGACAGCACCCTTACCTCGGCGAGCACGCAGGGACCGCTGAATTTCACTGTCCCGATCCAAGATGTCTGCGCAAGAAGAAAGAACCAACGCCTTCAATTTCTCTCCTGTCATCTCTTTCCGTCCATGCACATAAATTACTGAGCCCTACTTTCTAAATGGATGACTTTCCTACCAGACCTAATGATACATGTGCATACGCCAGGAGTTATAAGCCGCTTGCATATACTAGTAACTGAGGATACCCTGGACATTAAGAAGAGGATGATACCTTGCTACAAACGACAGGCTGCTCACACGGATCATTATACTCTCCTCAATGTCTACAGATCTCAGCTAAGTATACAGACTGACAATCTCAAACAACGCAGGAAGGAAAGGGAGGGAAAATAATTTAAAAATATAAAAATGGGAAAAAAAAGAAAAGAAAGGGACATAGAAACTTAACTACGAAACCTCCGCCTACAAAGCTATGTTTTGTAAGGGTAATATGTTAAGCACTTAAGATAACCGAAACTATTGTAAATAGACAAGTTTTACAGAACTACACCACACGATGATAGCAGTTAAGGGAGTTCCTAGATTTTAACGCCTCATCACTGGCTCCTTTAACTCTCACCATCGTTCTGTGTACTAACACATTACATTTCATGATATCCTATATAATTTGAACAAGTAGCGCCCTCTACTGTCACAACAGGTACACTAACACTGCCTATAGACTTCAGACCACACCACTCTTATTATACACACACTACACTTAAAAACCCCCTAAAGTGGACTGGACATGACCCCACCACCACTATTAGCTTCTTAATATATTCTATAGAAACTACAACACTATAACACTTATGCAATCCATATAGATACGTATATTCACGCCAAAGGTTCTGATGCACTCAGACCGAGTTTATACCTTGGCTTTGCTCATATCTCACACTCAAGTTGGGTCATAGGTGTTTCTTTCTGTTTTGTTCATCATACAAGCAGTTATTGCCCTGTTGATTGTTATTACAATCCTAATACCACAAGGTTCGCTCTATAATGGGCACTTTTTATTATTTAAAAGTGCTATGTGTGTGGATGCGCTGTTCACTTTTGTGCTCTCTATCCTATCTGTGTATGTGCTATCCTTTGGACATAATTTTATTCACCATTCACCTTTAAAATTCATCACATTTAAATGACAACCATATACCTGTAAAAAATTCATCACTTATAAACAACAACCATGTATAAATTCTGTAAATCATATAAAAGTCCAGTGACATATATCACATGATAATAAAGTCTCTTCATATGTGTTTGCAAATCTTCCGTTGAATTGCCGTGAGCGGCGTGCTCCTGTGTGTTAAATCAATTTAAAGTGACTTAGTGCTTCACCACCACCTGTGAGATTTGCCACTCACCAGATTAATCTTTAAAACTGCACCTTTGGTTCATTCATAGGGATAACCACTCCACTCAAAGGGGACTTTCTCCAATAGCTATACCAGGACCTCAATGCTCCTCATAAAAACGGATGAAAAACGATCATCGCACAATAACGTTTAAAACCTTTATTCCATAAACAAAAAAACTATGCACTCACATTTCCAAGTGCCATTAGACCGGCACAGAGCTTTTCCAGCAGTTAGGGATGGGTGGGCGCTGCAGCGTTCCAGCGTCCCTAACTGCTGGAAAAGCTCTGTGCCGGTCTAATGGCACTTGGAAATGTGAGTGCATAGTTTTTTTGTTTATGGAATAAAGGTTTTAAACGTTATTGTGCGATGATCGTTTTTCATCCGTTTTTATGAGGAGCATTGAGGTCCTGGTATAGCTATTGGAGAAAGTCCCCTTTGAGTGGAGTGGTTATCCCTATGAATGAACCAAAGGTGCAGTTTTAAAGATTAATCTGGTGAGTGGCAAATCTCACAGGTGGTGGTGAAGCACTAAGTCACTTTAAATTGATTTAACACACAGGAGCACGCCGCTCACGGCAATTCAACGGAAGATTTGCAAACACATATGAAGAGACTTTATTATCATGTGATATATGTCACTGGACTTTTATATGATTTACAGAATTTATACATGGTTGTTGTTTATAAGTGATGAATTTTTTACAGGTATATGGTTGTCATTTAAATGTGATGAATTTTAAAGGTGAATGGTGAATAAAATTATGTCCAAAGGATAGCACATACACAGATAGGATAGAGAGCACAAAAGTGAGCAGCGCATCCACACACATAGCACTTTTAAATCTTTTTCTCTGGAAAATTTTTTTGGATGCAGCAGCTACAGATATCACTCATATATTAATGACAGGATAGGTTTTGCGCCAGTGACACACATACGTTTGACTTTTTATTATTGTTTCTAAATGATAGAATAACATTGTTGTTGGCTAAGACAGAGCTCCTTCTCGTTATTGTTCTTCACTGCTTTTCATATTGGTTGACACTTAGGTGGTATCCTCATATGTACCCACTACCTGCAAATGTCTATTTCACACAGTTCTCTCCCTTAACAGCTGTCGTTGACGACTCCATGTCTAACCCTTAGACGCGGCTTACCATACAATTTATCCCCCAAACTTCTCACTCACTCCGCCACCCAATTATGACGGCAACTATAATATCCCCTTCATAACTCCACCACCATGAGCTATGGCTGTTGGTGAGAAGGACCTCAATATACATTGTCTTTATACTCGTCCAGATTCTCTCAGGTGTCAGACCAACTCTCACACAGTGGACACATACAAATCTTTAATTCCTCCTCCATTGCATACGAAAATCCCACTGACCTGTACCGGCATGCCTGTAATCGCGACCCCATTCACCGAGTTAGGTGATAGGGATCTCGCTTAACGTCGGATCCTCTTCTTCTTTCTACCACAATATACCCACCCCACTCCACTAACCTATTCTTACCCCCAGACCCTCTTAACCGCGCTCTCTGCTGCAGCTCTTACAGTACTATCAGATACATTAACATACGCCCAAAATGACCACAGCCGCCCCTGATACAACCAACCCCCT
The DNA here is from genome assembly GCA_037952925.1 of Lithobates clamitans. Lineage (NCBI taxonomy): Eukaryota > Metazoa > Chordata > Amphibia > Anura > Ranidae > Lithobates > Lithobates clamitans. The sequence continues at coordinate 903,995 of JBBGZY010000903.1, read as the reverse complement.
GGTGAAACTCGTTTCCCTTAATGCCCGGGGTCTCAATACCCCAGAAAAATGCTCCAAACTCCTCCTAACCATGTCTCGGAGCAAAGCTGACATCGTATTCATACAGGAAACGCATTTCCGCTCTGATGCCACGCCGAAACTACACAATTATCAATACCCCACGGCATATCATGCAACCAATCCCTTACACAAATCAAAAGGGGTCTCGATAATTAATGCAAAACGATGCCCTTTCCAACTCAGTGACACGCTTATGGACAAAGAGGGTAGATACCTCTTTCTGAAAGGCTCACTTTTCGGTAAGACAATCACCTTGGCGAATATATATGCACCAAATGCCCGCCAAGTACCATTCTTCCGGACCATAACTGATCTCTATTCCAATCAAGTGTAGGCCTCATCGGACTTTTTTTTTTTTTAATTCTGACAGACCTAGAAATAGAACATGTTCTAAATATTTCCAACGGAACCAATTTCTATTGGGAAAACCGCTCATCTGTATGCTGTTCAGACGGACCAAAAATGACGCATGCTCTGAAGCAAGTATGAGAAGGAAGCTATTGGCTACTGGCTATTGAACTTCCTTTTTCTAGTCCCATCGTACATGTTGTACATCACTGCGTTCTAGACGGTCGGACTTTGGTGGGACTTTGGTTTGACCGTGTGTAGGCAAGAATGGATGAATGGAATTCCGTCAGAGTTCCGTCGGAGAAATCTTCAGAGTTTATTCCGACGGCAAAATCGGTTGTGTGTATGCGCATAGAAGGTTGATTCCACTTGAACTGCAGAGATAAGAAGTGAAAAAAAATCCACAATGGGACACAGACAGCAAAAAAATTGTATGACCGTTCTCAAATGTGTTGTGACTATACATACAGTACATTGCAATTTATATCATTTGGTTTAACTCACAGTTGTTTTTATCATTTGGATCAAATAACATAAATTGTATAGATTTATTAATTTTTGCAATACCTTCTTTTCCAATATTAATTATTACTAGCATCTTTCTATATGTATATACATCCTGAAAAATATATGTTAGTTATCGCATACAGCAGTCAGGATTTGTGGGTTTGGTGCACACAATGGGGAATAGCAGGTCTGTTTTCTAACCAGTCAATTAATCACTATCCAGGCATGTTACTATCCTGTTTTTGCATTCAACAGAATTCTGGGTAAAGGTTTGTTTTTAAGGACACATGCTTCATAATCCTGGAAGAGCTGGGCTGAATCATTCCAATAAATTTAAAAACTGCCAAAATGCCTCACATTCAAATGAACAGCCAATCCACATCTGTGTAGACACTGATGAATACTATAGATGCATCACTATGTAGTGCAGGATTGTCACATGTCCATTGTTATTGCACCTTTAAAAACATAGTTCGTAAGCAGTTCACAAAAACACACTCAACTCATAAAAAAGATGTGATCCCTGCCAGTATGAAAATGCCAGAGCAGTCAAGGGAACAGACTACATGTCTCAGTTAGGCTTATAGGTGGTTGTAAACTCTTACATATACCCAGTAAAGTGACTGGCCTCAGGTGATATACAGAGATAAAACAAATCCCCCTACATAAGTTGTACCTGGGTATCTGCAGTCTTCTCTTCGCTACATTTAATCCAAGTCTAGGATTTTTTATAGATTGTCTGAGAGTTCTGAAGACAGGGGGTGGAGAACTGAAGTTACTCTCTGCAGAGATCAATGAGGGGAGCTCTGAGAGCTGATTGGAGGGAAGGAGTAAACACCCCTTCAAACAGCTCATAGGAATAGAGCTGAGGCTATCAATCTTCTTGAGCTCCCTCCCCTATCACAATTTTCTCTTGGTGTCAGGAAAACTTGTCAGAAGTTATTCATGCTGATAGCAGATGGAGGAAACAGCAGACAGAAATTAGACTTTGTGCTCCTAATTGAGACAAGTACACACTATAGAGACATATGCTTTGTTCATGTTTTATCACTGAGGTTTAAAACCACTTTTAAAACCACTTTAAGACATATTTCTAAAAACACCTGGAAATAGAATAAGGCAAGAACACAATGTTCCCTTTTTTAGCTCATACTGTACCTCTACCAGTAGCTTTCTCCCTTCATCTTACTACTATCCTGCTATTAACAGGAGTCGTGATTATAACCTGCTTTCTTCCCAGCTACTTCTATAGAAGCATCCATGCAGTGATTTGATGCCTGTGAATGAGATATAAAGCTAATATTAATACTCCTAATCAAGAATTGGCAAGGCTGGAGATTAACACTAGTGAGCAATTGTAATAATTAGCTAGGGGCTCTGTACAAAAGTGATCAAATTTGTATCTCTAGAAGTTCCCTCATTTTTTTTTTTTAATAGAACGGCTTTTGATAGATCGACGTGTAGAGCAAAAGATGAAAAAATATCATTACATTTTTTCTTTTGCTGTTGCTGTAGTTACTTCTTCATTCCGATTAATTTCAACTGCATTTGTCAGAAATTGGAGGCAATTAAACTGCCACTTATTATATGCCCAAAAGGGTTTTTTTTCCAATCACATCCTGTCTAGAAGCTAGTAACAACATTTAGTATATTGCTCTACAAACAAGAGTGTAATAAAGTCTGAACTTACAAACAAAATACTTTTTTGATCAATGAACAGCAGCTGCATGCCAGCAGAAGACACTTATCTCATTTAATTTAGTAGTAATGATGGCAGCGGAAAGGTTCTAAACCTTCTGTTCTCATCCAATGCCTGCCACTTCTCTCAGTTCTTTGATCACTAAATTTAATGTTGAAGGTCACAGTGATCATGATCACCTGTACTCCTTAAGTTATATAACAGTAAAGACCAATACTCTGGGTTTGGCATGAGTTTGACCCAAAACCAACCTGTGTGCAGTTCAGTAAATCGGCAAACAAGCTGACCACATTTGGTAAAAGTTTTTTATTTACAAATATCAACTGGAAATCTGTCATTTAGCAATTGTAACACTATCATTGCTCCTGGGTGATATAAATGAATGAATCTGGTGAATGACATCACCCATGATCTCTGCCAGATTCTGTTAGACATGTGCACACTGAAATATTTTGTTTCGGAATTTCGTTTTCGTCCGAAAGATACATTTATTTAGTTACTCCCAAAAATTGTTTTTATTTATTTCGTTTTTCGTTAAAAATTGCATTCGTCCAAAAATCCAAATTGAGGTTGAATCTGTCATTGAAGGCTTATGGTGTCTGTCGAATGTTCAAAGAAGATTCGACGAAGCAGCTAAACTGTACAACGCCATATAGTTTACCTGCTCCGTCGAATCTTCTTAGAACTTTCAACAGACACCATAAGCCAAAGTACGTGTGTACTTAGTTCTAGCTATTTTACTGCTCCTCCTCTTTGGTTACAATCAACCAATAACATTCATTATCTTCATTATTTTTATTTTACGTCCCCCACCCAATTCCAGAACTTTTCTCCCCTACGTCAAATCTTTTCTCCCCTACGTCAAATCTTTTCTTTCTATGTCAAATCTTTTTTCTCTATGATAAATCTTTTCTCCCCTACGTCAAATCTTTTCTCTCTATGTCAAATCTTGTCACTCTATGTAGAGTAATCTTGGACTAATAGAGTTAAGGTTAGGCACATTCGACCACAGGTTTAATGGACACAGATTGTTATTGTCATCATCATGTCGAATCTCCTATCTATATCAAACTGTTGTAGCAACGAAAACGAAAATAAAGCATTTGTTTATGTCGGATATTTCGTTTTTTGGATTCTGCACTTTCGTTATCGTTTGTTAAAACGATAACTAAAATACCTGAAATTCGGACGAAAATGCATTCGGACGAAAACGAATGCACATGTCTAGATTCTGTATATAAACAAACAATTTTGTGATGCAATATCAATGTTGATAGGTTGTTGTGGTGATAGGTCAACATTGGCAGGCAATTCTCATCATGACTGCCATGAATTTACATTGCTAGATTACACAATGAATTTATATCATATGACAACTTTTTTTTTTTTGTTCAATGAAGGACTTATAAAGGTTGTAGTTATTTTTGTTTATTTTTTGTTGATAAGCAAATGTACATGCGGGGGCAGATATCTGGAGGCATCCTCTTTGAAGGATGAAGCTGCTATAGTCTCAATATTACTATTCAGTCACAATTAAATTGAAAAAGTAATATAAACAGCTATACTGTGAAAAAGTCCCTTATTGAAAAGAAAAAATAAACAAAATCCAACTTCGATCACACTATCTAGTGATATATACAGTATCTCTCTTGATGAGCACTGTTCACAAATATTGGCCAGGTGTCCAGAAAACCTGCCCACTGACAGTGGTGTGCCACTGCATCTATCTTCATAGATATGACAGATCATTGTTTGCTTCTGCATATAAACAAGCTGTAGTAATCCTGTGCAACATCATTGACCAAAAATTGTCATGACCATATCTAGTCAATGTCATCAGCCAAGATCCCCATTGGCTCATTTACACACAAAGTACAAATGGGGATCTGCTATTTTGAGGTGGTAGTGCTACACTGCTAAATGTGAGATACCCACCAGCTGTTTGCAAACAAACAATGTCACTTTTAACCACTTAAGGACCGGAAGATTTGCCCCCTTAATGACCAGGCCATTTTTGCAATACGGCACCGTGTCCTTTTAACTGACAATTGCGCGGTTGTGTGACGCTGTACCCAAACAAAATTGGTGTCCTTTTTTTGCCACAAATAGAGCTTTATTTTGGTGGTATTTGATCACTGAATTCTGAATTCTGAAAAAAAACCAATATTTTTTACTTTTTGCTATAATAAATATCCAAAATAATTTAAAAATGTCTTCATCAGTTTAGGCCAATATGTATTCTTCTACATATTTTTGGTAAAAAAAATTGCAATAAGCATATATTGATTGGTTTGTGCAAAAGTTATAGCATCTACAAAATAGGGGATATATTGATGGCATTTTTATTATTAATTTTTTTTTTTACTAGTAATGACGGTGATCAGCGATTTTTAGTGGGGATGCGACATTGCAGAGGACAGATCAGACGCTTTTGACACTTTTTTGGGACTCCCCCCTATGAACAGTAGTGTGTGTATAATATATATATTTATTTATTTGTATATATATATATATATATATATATTTATGGTCGGAGCCCTCCGTCCTGAGAGATATGAAGCACATAAACACGTCACAAGACTAACAACATAAATAGACCTGAAGTGTGCCCTCGCCTGCTGTACGGTAAACCCAGGTCTGCTAGGCGGTATGCCAAGAGAAGGGCGCATACCCTGAAAAAAGTAATTGGATGTTTCTGTAGAGAAATTGTTTTAGGAGAAGTACCCTGAGAAGGGGAATGGGTGGGTGGGTACCGCGCACTGGAACCGACACTGATCATTGTGGGTGGTCTGGGTAAATACCCTAAGGGCTCCTCCCATAATTTCAGGCCAGCATACTGGCCTTCCTATTTATGGTCAGAGCCCTCCGCCCTGAGAGATATGAAGCACATAAACACGTCACAAGACTAACAACATAAATAGACCTGAAGTGTGCCCTGGCCTGCTGTACGGTAAACCCAGGTCTGCTGGGCAGTATGCCAAGAGAAGGGTGCAAAAAGACTTGGTTAGGGAGGTAATTATTTATTTATGTTTACTGCCATACTACAGGGCAAGCTGGCTGAAGGCTCATGACCTTACTGCTTGCGGATTGGGGATGTAATTTCCAGAATTGTCCGGGGTCAAGGCCTAAGTTGGGCAAAAGAATTCTAACGTGTCTAGTGAACTGGTTGCTACTTAGAGGGCTGGTAGGGGACGGTAGTAATGGCTGTCCTCCGAGAGGTCGGGCAGATGAGCTAATAACTGGTCTAGAATGGCCACGGGGCACCAGGCATTGCGAGTCTGGGAAGTATGATATCTACACCGGGACCAGACTATTATGTTTCGGACACCATGAGGTGCGGGATGAAGTAACTTTGGTGGCGTGTCAGGTGGCGTCTACGTAACATATTACTGGAGCGGGTGACTGTGAATTCACTGGGGCGTAAGAAGCTGCAGAAAGCCAGGTAGATGGCTGCGTGAATGACCAGACTGAAATTAACCCAAAGGGGAATGTGACAGGATGGTAGACATGTCTCGGAATATGGCGCTGGTAGGCGTTTAATATTGATTTGGAGTTGCCTGTGACTACCGCGCAGGATGGTCTTGACCGCATGGGCGGCAACCAAAGATGGTTTGGTAGGATTTTGTAAGGAGATGAAATGCTGGATGCCAGCTAAGTAGAGTCTAATGGTATTGTGTGAAAATGCCAACTGTGTGTGGCAGGATGATATGAAGGCCAGGATGTGATGGAGATCTCCTGATACTATCCCAGGGTTTGAGGATAGGAACCTGTCATAGATTTTCCAGGCAGTACGGTAGGCCTTCAGGATGTTGTGAGAAAATGATAGATTAATAAGGCAGGTAGCATTGTGAAGGTGTTGTTTTAATCCGAGGTTAGCTACGACCAATGTGGGATAAGAAACATGTTCAGGTCGGTTCCAGATCCCTGCGAAAAGAATGACGCAAAGTTAAAACGGGTAGTGCGTCGGCCAGCGTATTGCATTTGCCTGGGATGTAGATGCAGAGAACATTAATTGGTGCTGTGGGGATAGTTGCACCAGCCTGCTCAGGAAGGCCATGATGGCCAGCGAGTTGAACCTGCTTTTATTTATAATACTAGCTTTGGCTTGGTTGTCTGTGGCAAACGACAGTGTTTGTCCTGCCCAGTTACTGTGCCAGACTTGAGCTGCTGCAACAATGGGGTAGAGTTCGAACAAAGAGAAGGACTAACTGAAGCCGGGAATCAAGAGGATTTCTGATGGCCAAGGCCCTGCGAACCAAAGATGGCCAAAAATTGACGCGAGGACCTGTGGAGGCTGTGGCGTCTGTGACTACCTGAGATGAAGAGGGAGATGCTAACGGAATGAACATTGACATGCCATTCCAGTTGATGAGAAATTCATTCCACATGGGCAGATCCGCTATTGCTGGCACATCTAATTTAAGGATTTAGTCAGGGTCTTGTACCTGGGAGAGAAACACTAGGAGGCGTGAGATAAAGGATCACCTCGAGTCTGGCTGCTGTTTTAGCTGAAATGAGCAGTGACAGTCATAGCATGAGCACTCATTGGCAGTGTGGTCACCAAGGAGTGCAGCTGAGTAGTCGCTAAGAAAATAGACTACAGTGATGCCTGGGTGCCTGGTAGGGCTGCCAGCGGTGTTTTTTTTTATGAATGGTCCAAGCTCTGTGAGACTGTGAGCCACCGCCTGCTGCGCCCGCAAAGGGTGACAGCCAGGTCGGAGGCGAAGTCATCGCTGTCGGCCTGCGATGTGGCATCAGCAAAAAGCAAGAAGGGGCAATGCATATGTTTAAGGCAAGTTGCAAAGGTAGGAGGGGATAGATGTGTTTGGGTAGATAAGATGGAAAGGCAGAAGGAAAACGAGAAGAACAGGACAAGGAATGACAGCCGTATTGACAGCTAGTTTGGGTGCGAGCGCTGTTGAGTGTGACTTTAGAAAACTCAAAAGAATGCGTGACAACCGAGGTGAGCCAGGAGGTGACGGTGACTGGCTAGGTAACCGATAGCTCAGGTGTCCGTCTGTGCTCGGCACAGACTAATGATCCAGAGCCCCCAGGGTGGACTGGGGCAGGTAGCTGAAGTCTGGTATTCTAAGTAGGAATTTTGCGATCTGTAGTTAATTGATGTATGTTCGGTCTGCTAACGCTTGCACTGCCAGCAAGCTGGACGTTAGGCGACCTTGTCTGCGTGGTGAAGGATCTCGGATCGCTCTTCGAAAACAGAGTGAAATGCACAGAAGTATGTGACAGTTACTAGCGCCTCTGGAGCAAGTCAAATCGTGTATGTGAAGTAAAATATGTTGTGAAAGAGTGTTTAAGAGAAAAGCAAGGGGGGATCCCTTTGAACTACTCACCTGACTTGATGCCCTAGTAGTGAAATTTTTGGTTAAGGTTGAGGACTGAGTCAACCGGGAACCTGTAGTAAGGTGACATGGGAATTTTGGTTTAACAAGGGGGATTGCAAAGAGCTGTTTGGGGCAAAGCTGGCCCCCTGGTGAAGATGCAGGCCCTCGACAATGTTTTTTTTTTTTTGGGGAGATACTGTCCAAACCTGGTGCAGGGTGGACCAACTGGTAGTCTAACTGACCAAAAGGGGAAAGGGATAGAGAAAATGATGAGTAGCCGTGTTGCTACTGGAGATGATGAGTAGCTGTGTTGCTACTGGAGATAATGAGTAGCTGTGTTGCTACTCGAGATGAGGAGTAGCCGTGTTGCTACTGGGGATGAGGAGTAGCCGTGTTTCTACTAGGGATGAGGAGTAGCCATGTTGCTACTGGGGATGAGGAGTAGCCGTGTTGCTACTGGGGATAATGAGTAGCCGTGTTGCTACTGGGGATGAGCAGTAGCCGTGTTGCTACTGGGGGTGAGGAGTAGCCGTGTTGCTACTGGGGATGAGGAGTAGCCGTGTTGCTACTGGGGATAATGAGTAGCCGTGTTGCTACTGGGGATGAGCAGTAGCCGTGTTGCTACTGGGGGTGATGAGTGGTGATTTGCGCCACTTGCTGAAATGCTTGCAGCGATTGCAAGGAAGCAGCCTTATTTGAAAGGCAAAAAAACAGAGTTTAGCAGAATTATGAGTATGTAGGAATGACCGTGCGCAACATTGTACAATAGATGGAGTGGGATGTGAATGTTAATGCTTTGATACACGTAAGGCTGGGGATCTGAATCCTAAGTTCCACTGTATTCGTAAGCGCCGATGCAACTAGTTCGAACCGGGCTGAGGTGTGAGCACCGGTGGGGTTTTATTTGTGAAAGATCGGTCGGTGAAGTTTGTATTGCCAAGGATCCGAATCGTTGAGCTGGTGCTGCGATTTGGACTCGGATCGGTCGGTGAAGTTGTACTGCCAAAGATCCGAATTGTTGAGCCGGTGCCACTGCTGGATTCGGATCTGTTGGTGGAGTTCGTATTGCACAGGATCCAAATCGTTGCACTGATGCCGCGACTAGATTCGGATCGGTTGTGGATGTAAGGTGATGAGGGGGCTTGTATGCTGGATCCGAATCGTTCAGCCGGTGCTGCGACTGGACTCGGATCAGTCGCTGAAGTTGCATTGCCAAGGATCCAAATCATTGAGCCGGTGCTACGACTGGACTCGGATCGGTTTGTGATGTTTTGTATTGCAGAGGATCTGAATCATTGAGCCGGTGCTGCGACTGGATTCAGATCAGTTGTGGATGTAAGGTGACGATGGGGTTTGTATGCCGGATCTGAATCGTTGAGCCGGTGCTGCGACTGGACTCGGATCGGTAGGGGAAGTTGTATTGCCAAGGATGCGAATCGTTGAGCCAGTACTGTGACTGGACTTGGATCGGCTGACGGTGTTAGTGGTTGAAGGGGCTTGTGATTGCCGAGGATCCGAATCATAGGGCTGATGTTGCGACTAGATTCGGATCGGCTGTTGGTGTGTGCTTGGTATCCAATAAGAGGTGTAGGGGGTCAGTTAGGTGAAGTCTGTGTTTTCCGTAGGAGGTGTAGGGGGTCAGTAGGTAAAGTGGGGGTTCACCTGTGCCGAATGATGTTGGGACAAGAGCGACAACAACTCCGGGGCAGGTTTTTTCACAAAAGGGGTGCAGGATAGGAAGCATAATAAACTGCAAGATTTTGCACATGACACGAAAAGTTTGGATACTACCTGCGGCCATGAGTGGGAACCGCGGACAAGGACCACAAATGAAAAGCCGAAGTGCACCTGCGATTGAATGCACAGACTGCCGAACATGAGGTGAGCTGGGAAGAGTCAGCCCTGTGATGTGCACTACCGCGCACTGGAACCGACACTGATCATTGTGGGTGGTCTGGTTAAATACCCTCCGGGCTCCTCCCATAATTTCAGGCCAGCATACTGGCCTTCCTATATATATATTATACACACACACACACTACTGTTCATAGGGGGGAGTGTTCAACTTAATATACAAAATAAAAAAAAACAGCTACCCATGCCCCTTTTTGTATAAAAGATTGCACATTAGCCTTGAAAGAAGCTTTCCAATAGGTTTGGTGAGCATGCAGCAAATTGAACTTTGCCCAGTACTCTCATCATCATAAGCAAGTCTTCCACAAACTGTATTCACAAAAATGTAGAAATGACTCTTTCTGCCTGGATAACCACATCAGTGAAACTTTCCATAACTTAAACAAACTTTTTATACTTATCTGTTCCAATTCTCGTATTAAAACCCTTAAAGTTATAGGTGGCTGTAATTTCTCTCTCTCTCCCTCTCTTCCTTGGATACAAGATGTGTATCATTGTTTAGGAAAACATGAATATTCAAACAAGACAAATTAAATGTATGTTTAATATGATTCATATGAAACAACCAGTCATCACAGAATCATTAAAAATCATGGCTATAAAAGAAAATAATGAAATGGTCCTGTTCAAAAGTTATCAAACCTTTATTTTCTTTATATTGTGTATTGCCCCCTTTTGCATCAATGACAGATTGCAGTCTTTTGTGATAACTGTGAATGAGGTCCTATTTTTCTCATGTTGTAAAGCTGACCATTATTTTTAGCAAAAAGCCTCCAGGTGCTGTAAGTTTGTCTAATGTTTGTCATGAACTTTATGTTTAACCATCTCCCCAAAGTAACTCAATGATATCCCCAAAATGACTCAATGATATTGAGGCCAGGAGATTGTGATGGCCACTCTGGAATCTTCACTTTCTTTTGTTGCAGCCACTAAAGGGAAGAGTTGGCCTAATGTTTTAGATGATTGTCATGTTCAAAAGTTTATGTGTAACTTATGTACAGCTTCCACACTGATGGATGCACATTTCTGCATATACGGCACTCATGTCGCAATCTGTTTTGACTAATTTTCCTGGGCTGATGTGGCTCACACATCCCCAAAACAGCAGATATTTACCTCCTCCTTCACTTTAGGGATTATGCGCTCCCCTCTCATCCTTGATGATTCCTCTCCAAATATAGCTCCCATGGTTGTGACTATGAAGTTCTGTTTTGAACTTTTTGATGTTTTCAATTTCATCACTTCAAATGATTTTATTTTTGGGGCTTCTGTAGCTGATGTATGGCATTATGTAAGTGGGCTGTTTTGTGCATTAGTGCAGCAAAAACAGTTAACATTTTACAAATTCTGTCAAGGGTATGCAAACAACAATATATAGATTGTGTATATATGATCATACTTTTAACAATTTACAATACGATTGTTTTATGAATCAGTATGCACATTTAAATAGAAAAAATGATTTATATATTTGATACACGTAGGATGGTATAATTAAGAAAGAAATGGGGTGTAGTCCATGTTCTTTTTCATTTAACATAATTTAAAATGTTTCTTGAACCAGTGCAGTAGTCAACTGAGGCATAAATACAGTGCATATCGGTAACAGTCTCTAAAGACCTTGTTTATTATTATTATCTGTTTGATTACCACTGATGAATATTCATTCTTATTAAAAGACTTTAGAATGGCACAGGATGGTATTAGTGTATGCAATGAGAAACACAATTCACTAGAGTGAATTTCCATAGTTGTATTAATAAAAACTAACTGACGAAGTTTAACAAAAGCTCTAATGTAGGTAACAGGCAATATTTCAATTATATTAACTTAACTATTTCATATGTAATTACATTAGAATCAATCTCAATTACTCTAAAACAGTTTTAATGGAAATAATGTAAACTTGCCAAGAATATATTTCAGTTATGGGTGGGCAATGCAGAGCTCATCCATTTGTTAATTGTTTGGGGAATCCAGTTTAGGGATTACTGCTATAGTTTTTTCTTCAACACGCTGATAAATACTCAATGACTTTTACTGCTTTGATTTTTTTTGTTTGAGAAATACTTGCTAATAAGCAAGCAAGCTTACCTACTGCTTGGAATCATGTTTACATATTCAGCTGTGGGGTGGGGAGAGAGCAAAGGAGGAACTAGACATAGAAAGGTGCATTTCTATAGTAGAATCCAGTAGTCCTTAAAGAGACTGAAAGTTAAAAGTATGTGGTAAAAAGGTATATGCCCAAGGTGACCCCATTAAGGATAGTTTTCTTCCAGACCATCTCCAGACACGTGGCATGCAGGGGATGGCTTTAAATTGAATTTTTGTTATGGGCTTACCCAAAACTTACCCAAAGCTGTTTTGATCATTCCTTATGCTGGACTGGACTATACTATACTGTATGTGGGCATAAGTACCTTGTGATTAATATTCTCTGAAACAAGTTGAAGGTTACATAGTTAGCACTTTTGAGATTTGAGATTGTACTAGATGTCACAAGGGTAAGAGTTTATAAATGGTTTCCACAGCTAAAATGTTAGTGGATTTTTTTAGAATTTAGGGTTCCATTCTTTTTATGAAATGACTGTATGCAAGTCTCTCTCCCTTTCCAATGTATAAACACGGATAGAGACCATTGATCACCAAATGTAAGAAGCTGTAAAAGTAATCAGGATATTGTGCTCTTTCAAACTTTATGAAAGTTACAGATGTTTTTGGAAGGATATCAAGAGAAGAAGGGAATTTTTGATTTGAAGGTAACAATAAAGTTTTCAAGGCGGGATGTTATTTTTTTTATGCTCCTGAAATGTAACAAATTGCCCCTGTTTGAGGAGAGATTACACCTTTGTAAGGTTACATTTGGACTGTCAGGAAACATTGGACTGCCTAGCAAACTAACTGGAAATTAGTTTTCTCTTAGACTTAACTGTGTCCTATACACAGAGCGATTGAGTTATTATAGGATTATGAATCTGTTCCCTCTTTCCTGGATGGCAGCCAGAAAAAAAGTTTTGAACACTGGTAAAGGAGCAGGCTCAAACTTCTAATTAGACCCACCATGGCTTGGTTGATGTGCAGTGGAGAAGAGTTTGTTGAGCTATCAGAACCATGTAATAGTCTTGAAAAGGCTCTAGTCCCAATTTGGATTTAGGCCTGTAGAACACAGAACTCACAATTTTAGGTCTCAGAGTTCCCCGCACAAACATCAGGTGGGTATTCCAGTTGGGAAGACACTGGTATAGTACAACATTTTAAGTAACAGAGTCATCTTTACTGTTGCAATCCTACCTTACCAGGAAATGCCACTGTTTAAAAAGGCCTTGAAGAGGCCCATAATTACCTTGGTAAAAGGGATGATATTCAGTGGTTTATTTAGTGAGATTGGATGGTATATAGTCCAAGCAGTAGAATCGTAATTAGGTTTTACAATCATACAGACTGCCACTTTAAGTGTTTTGGATATAAAGTGTTGATATCCTGTAGGTTGATGAATATAGGCAGTAAGTATAGGGTGAGTATGTATTCAGATTTCTTATAATAATTAGTGGTATGGTTTTTTGAGACAGGTTTCTTCTCCAAAGTGTGCCCCTTATTAACAAATGACACCACAAAACTTCTAATACACTTGCTTGGTTTTCTCTCACCGTGTTTATTGAAACTGCCCCCTTTTTGGTCTACCTGTACACAGAGTATTTCTCTTCAGTCTATTATGAATGTTGCTACTAGACTCTAATTTAATTTAATTTAAACTATGGAGATGGCTCAAAAAGAGATGAAACCCCCTGTTCAATCAAAAACAAGTTTACTGACTCACATTATATACTGTTAGGTGCGGTCTTCATAACAAAAAAATCAATACCAAATAAACCAAAAGCTAAAAGAAGCCCCAAAAAAGGGTTAACCTTAGAGAACCAGGTGATTAGGCTTATATCTTTAATTTCAATAGATTTTTATTGAGAGAAGGTTTTACATATATAAGGCAAGGTTTGAGGTAAATATACATAGTAGTTGCCATATATTGGTGGTGAACAACAGAAAAATACAAGTATAAGGTTATCACGTAGTTCTTATCAAAGTCACATAATACTAAATGTCTTTATAAAAGGTGTCTCTTTGAGGTGTGTCTATTTAATAAGGAGTTCAGATGGGGTTTTGATATGTTTGGTCATACCAGTCTAACCAGAGTGCCCACTGTTTATGTGTAGATTGCATACAGTCTTTAGATACAATGAACATAAGTGCATATGTACTGTGGGTGTGAGTCAAGTGGATAACCTCAGTCAGAGAAATGTGATCTGGGGATCACCAGTGATGGACCAAAGCTAGTTTGGCAGCTAAAAAGATGGGTACTATTGAGGGTCATAGAATGGGAGGATAGATGTCAACTCCAATATTGAGTAGCACCAATTCTAGGGAAGGAGGAATGGTGAGGTTGGTGATATCAGAGATTAGTTGGAGGGTAGCCTTCCAATACGTAGTGATCTTGTCGCATTACCATAGTAGGTGGAGTAGGTTCCCTATCTTTCCACACTTTCTCCAGCACATAGGCAATGTTCAAGGATCAAAGGTGTGGATCTGTGTGGGAATGATATATCATCTGAGGTTGTATTTAAATGTGAAATCCCACAGGTTGGAGGATTTTGTTAAGCAAAGGGTAGAGGATATAGCTGCTTCCCATTGCAGATCACTAAAAGTACGGCCTATATCTTTTTTCCATTTGGCCATAGGGGTAGTTTTTTAAAGTAATTTTGCTTTGTAGGAGGTTATAGAAGAGGGTAATAACTTTGGTAGAGTAGGAATTTGATGTGAGGTATGAGTACAGATGAGTAGGTGGGGGTTACAGATCAAACAGTGGGTTATTTGGATGTATTTAAAGTATTCTTTGCTAGGTAAGGAGTACGTTTTTTGCAGCAAAGCAAATGGGATGAGGATATTCCCAGAGTAGAGATCTGATATAAGCAGTAGACCTTTGTCTTCCCACGACTTTGTGGATATGTCAGGGATTAGCAGTGATAAGGCTGAGAGTGGCAAGGGAGGTTTTCGGGTGTTAGGTCCTAGTGAGGCATTAGAGAAAAAGTAATCAAACACTTTTCTGGAGGCAAGAACTTGGGGTGAAAGATGGGTGTTTCACTTCTTGTGAGTGGGAGTGCTAAGGAGCCAGTTTTTTTAAGCATTGCCCCGGATATTGTAGGGATTTGATGTTGCTCCATATGCAGGATGAGTTTGGTATAAACCATGCTTTTAGTTGTGCCATTAAAGAAGCTATGTAGTAGTCTTTGAAACAGATATAACCTATTCTGCCTATCGATCTGTGTTTGATCAGGTGATTTTGGGTATCCTAGGTCTTTTTTTGCTCCATACTAATCAACCTAGTAGAGATCGCAGGGAGTTGAAGTAGGATTGTGGGATTGGAATTGGCAAGGTTCTAAATAGATATAGATGCTGCGGAAAGTGTAACATTTTAAAGGCTGCCAGTCTGCCTGACCAAAATAATGTGTATTTAGAGATTTTTTCTAATTCTATAGGTATATTGTCAAAAAGGGGATGTAGTTGGTTTTATACAAGGATGATATTGATTTGGTTAGTTTAACCCATAGGTAAGATGTAGATTCTGTTGCCCATATAGAAACCCCTAGCGATAAGATGTGAGATTTAGTTGTGTTTACCTTATAATAAGATACAGAGCTAAATTCATCCAGTTTTTGTTTTACTGAAGCCAGGGAATGGGTAGGATTTGTCAACATTAGAATCACATCATCTGCAAATAAGTTTATTTTGTGTTCTGTACCACCTATTTTGAGTCCATAGATATTTGGATGAATTCAATTTTTTTCAGCTAAGGGTTCCATAATTAGATTAAAGATGAAATGGGATTGTGGGGCATCCTTGTCTTGTGCCGTTGGAGATAGGGAAGGGATTAGATAGTATTGCAGAGCAGTACACTTGGGCAGAGGGGCAGGAGTATAGGGCCATGATAGTCGAGAGGATATGACCATGAAAGCCAAATTTATGCAGCACCTGATCTAGATACTGCCAGTGAACTCTGTCGAATGCCTTCTCTGCATCTAAGGAGAGAAGCAGAGAAGGCATTCCTTGTCTCTCAGTGTGATGAATGATGTTGATCATTCAGCATGTGGCATCCGAAGTCTGGCAGTCTTTAGTAAATATGGACTGGTCAGGATGTATAAGTGTGGGCAGAATATCAACTATTCTATTAGCTACTACTTTAGCGTAGAGTTTAGTGTTGTGATTGAGAAGTGATATGGGTCGGTAGTTTTGGGGAGTGGTAGGTCCTTTTCCTGGCTTTGGTATTGTAATGATTAGTGCCTTTAACATTTCATGCGGGAAGGAAGCCGAGAAAGCAGCAGCATTACGCACATCAGTAATGTGCTCTTGTAGAGTAGATTTAAACTTTTGATAATATTCCCCTACAAAGCCGTCTGGTCCAGGAGCTTTTTTTTTGAGAGGGGGTCTACGGCGTTTTCTATCTCAGAGCTGGAGAATGGGGTGTTAAGGTTTTCCAGTTGGTCTGAGGTTAGGCATGGGAGTGGAACTAAATTTAAGAAGGCCTGGATATGGGTATTGTCAGGCTGTCTCACTTCATTGTCATTTTTTAGGTTATATAGGGAGCTGTAGTAACTGCTAAATGCATCCACTATGGCTTGAGGTCTTAACACTTTGGATTTAGTTGTGGGGTGGTATAGATAAGGTATAGAGGTTTTACTAACCTTGGATTTGGTGGGCTGGAGTTTCCCCGGCTTGTTCCCATGAGCATAAAATCGCATTTTAAGTTGCTTTTGTTGCTGATCAAAGTTTTTTAGGAGGAGGGATCTTAGCTCAAGGCGTAGTTTGATTAATTTAGATTTTAGGTCATCAGATGGTAATGTTTTGTTTAGAGAGTCAGTGGACTGAATCTCTGTGAGAAGAGAATCAAGTCGCTGCTTCCGTAGCTTCTTTTCCCTAGCCCAATATTGGATGAAAAGGCCCCTCATAAAAGCTTTATACATGGCCCATAGCATGGAGGGGTCCTCCACTGAGTTCTTGTTAGAGTTAAAAAAAATTCTCAAGATGAGTACGAAGAGAGTCCTCATATTGGGTAGATTGTAGAATGCGGATGTTCAGGCGCCACAGGTATGCAGGAGATGGTGATGTGGAGTCTTCTATGGTCATGCATATCAGAGAATGGTCTGACCATGTTATAGGAAGAATAGAGGACAATGACACTTTTTGTAGAGTCCATTAGTCTGTGAGGAAAAAGTCTATTCTGGAATAGGAGTTATGGCAGTGAGAAAAGTGTGTGTAGTCACGCTCTTCTACGTGTTGACATCTCTACACATCTAATAGCTGGAAGGAGGGTAGCAGGGAGTTCAGAGAAGGTCTACCTCTTATGGAGTATGAGGAACAGTCCAGAAGGGGGTCCGGAGTTGTATTAAAATCACCACACCATATAGTTACTCTTTGATGAATTACCTTTTGTGTAGCTTGTGAAAGAATTGCAGTTGATGAACGTTTGGAGCGTGGACAGATACTATAGCATATGGTGTATTCTTTATGGTGCAAGTAAAGATAATAAAGCGTCCCTCTTGGTCTGTTATGCATTTCTGTAGCTGGGAGGGAAGAGAGTTATTGACGACTATTAGAACGCCTTTCTTCTTCACCGGAGCTGAGGTTGTGAAGATAGTGGTGAAATTTTTGTTGGTGCATTTAGGAGAACAAGAGGCTAGAAAGTGAGTTTCCTGTACACATGGGACATCGCATTGGTTTTGTGTGGCTAGTTTCCAGAGCGACGCTCTTTTCACCGGGTGGTCCTTTTGCGTTGATTGAGAGGAGTTTAATGGTCATCTTACAAAAAGATAATTTGCTTAGTAGCAGTGGGTAAGGGGATTGTGCGTATAGGTGTTGGGTTAGTCTTGGGAGTCTATAAGCTGTTAGGAAGACACGGAGTGCTGTGAGATACTCAAGGTAAAGTTTCGTAAGAAGGTGCTGGGTACAGGCAACCAGGTGTTGAAAAACGATGGAAAAAAAACAGGAGAAAATAATTACCAAACCTAAATAAGGTCTTGCGTCCAGGAGCTCTTCCTATGCAGGTGGTACAACAGGTACCAGGGAAGAGCAACGGAGGGGTATAGAGTTCAAGGCCAAACAAGGCCACTCACCGGATAAGGCTGCATCATGCAAGACCGTCTCATGGCTGTTTAGTGTTGAGATCGCACTTGTGTATTGCGTTGGGGAAGTGGAGCAGCAGGTTGCTCTGGGCCTCCGCTGTGATCCATAGGAGCCTCAGTAGTACTGTTGACAAGGATGATGTTCCAGTCAGATAAGAGGTGTAGTTTGTCTTGTAAAGAGGATACACTATGCTTGGATCCATTGTGCGTGATCAGTAGTTTAGCCGGTGCCACCCATTGGGATTGGATTAGGTAGTTGCGTAGGGCTTTAGTGATTGTGTTGAGCTGTCTGCGTCTTTGCAGAGTGTGTTGGGAGAGGTCAGCAAAAAGTTGCAGGGAAGCATAAGGATCTGGTAGGGACCCCAAAGCTCTTGCTTTTTGCATGAGTTGCTCTTTTACGTGGAAAAAAATGTATACAGAGAATTACATCTCTTGGAGCAGAGTCAGGCAAGAATGGGGGCTTGGGGAGCCCCTGGACTTGATTGATGACCAGTTCTATGTTTTTAAGCTCTGGTATTACTGCTTTTATCAGGTTTCTGACATATGAGGGTAGTTCTAGTGAGGGGATTGACTCAGGTATGCAGCGGATTTTAAAGTTATTGCGACATGATCTGTCTTCGATATCTGCTATTTTGTCTCTTATTCATTTTTGCTCTTCAGTAAGGTCATCATATGCATCAATAAGGACATTAACTGCGTTGGCTACCTCTCCTACTTTCCCTTCTACATTAGAGAGTCTGTTTTCTAGTGCTGACAGGTTGTGATCAAATTTATGCAGGAAAGAGAGCATGTCTGCTTGCAGATAGCTTCTGAGAGAGATTAACATCTCCTTTAGTCTTGTGTCTATTACTGGTTGTCCTGCGGTCAGGTTTGAGGAGATCGGATCAGGCTGTGCACCCTGAGGGCAGTGCAAGGAGGGTGGATTATTTACCTTGTGAGAATCTGCTGTCAGTGTGTCCATTCTCCTTCTTGCCTTTGCAGAGCTCCCATTGAACGGTGTGCCCGGAGGGGAAGTGAGGAGAGGAGGACTGGTGTTGAGGATGGCTGCTCAAGTGGATGCTGGGATAAGAGAGTAGTGGGAGATTCAGCCACAGCACTATCTTGGGCACGCAGCCCAGCTGGATGATACGTGAAGGCTGTGAGTTTTCTGGGGAGGTGAGTCTCCTTCCTCTTTAGCGACATGATGCCTAAAGAGGAGCCAGAGGAGCATCCATCTTGTCTGCACGCCGGCCATGCCAGCGCATTTTTACTGTGGCAGGGCAGCCCCGCTGCTCTAGATCACACACATGTATGTGATCCATCATCTCCTGGTAGGGGGTGCTCACGGAGCCTCATCTGTGCTGTCGTTCACTACAGCACAAGTCGATTAATAGGTCCCAGCCAATGATTTATGGCCAGGACCTTCTGAATAGCCTAACGAATCACAGTACAGAGCCCTGTGTTTATTAACAACACAGGGCTCTGTACACAGAGCAGCAATCTGCTTCTTTTCTCCATGCAATGCAGGAAGAAAAGACAGCTGCATCTATTAGTAAAATCAGCACACATTACACATTGTTAGGCACACAGTTATCCCTTTGATTGCATCAAGATGTTAACCCCTTATCAGCCAGTGTCATTAGTACACTGGTAGTGTATAGTATTATCACTGTATTAGAGTCACTTGCGATGTCCGTGTCAGTTTGTCAGTTCCCACCCAGGTATCAGTTAGTGTCAGATTGCTTGCTGCACTATCACAGTCCTATTATAGGTTGCTGATTACTGCCATTAGTAGTATAAAAAAAATAACTTTCAAGCAAACTAATCAATTTACACTGATTGGTATTTTTTTTTTTACCAAAGACATGTATCACAATACATTTTGGCTTACATTTATAAAGAATTTAGATTTTTTGATTGTTTTTATTAAATATGTTTTATAGCAGAAAGTAAAAATATTGTTTTTTTTTCAAAATTTTCGGTCTTTTTTCATTTATATAATAAAAAATAAATTATTCAATGGGGGTAAATACCATCCAAAGGAAGCACTATATTTGTGTGAAAAGAAAAAGATATAAATTCCATTTGGGTCCATTTGTTGCATAACTGGGCAATTGGCAGTTAAAGTAGCGCAGTGCTGCATAGCAAAAAATGGCCTGGTCTTGAAGGGGGTAAAAGCTTACAGTGCTTAAGTGGTTAACTGAGTACCTATCAACAAATAGTAAAATACAAAATGTAACAAATAATATTAGATAACCTCCACCATTCACCAGTTCAAAAGAATGACAACATAAACGTTAAACCAAAAGTCTGGACAGCAGCTGTACATGCATACCTACACATACCAATGTGAAACGTGAAAGATACCATGCTGTCACCTAGAACATAGAATAGCAGCCAGCACAGCAAAGGTCCTGGACAAGTCCTGTCTATTGGAACTGAAGCTTTTGCCCTCCCCTCTCCCATTTATTGTGATGGGTGACCTCACTGACAAATAGAGAGGCTCAAAATACAAGAGGACCAGGACAGACTCACCTTGAATGCAAAAGGTTGCATCTTGTGAGCATATGGGATGATTCGACCAACCTCCCTTTGAGTATTCCTTCTTTGCTGGGAGCCATCTGAGGGACAGTGTGATCACTATCCACTTATGTCAACATTTGCAGACGTGGATGTCCCTGTCTACTGGTTTGCTGTCACCAAAAGTCTTGACAACTCAATAGACATGCCTTGTTGAGCCCAATAGCTCTGGTAAGCCTTCCTTATGTTGGTGGTGGCTTCTCCCATTATCCTCTCTTCACACTTGTCCTTCCATTGATGTTCTAAGGTGGCCATTCACTTACCTGGATTAACATCATATTTTGGTTTCCATCCATGAACTTTATTTATTTGCCTTCCATCACATTGTGGACTATATTTAGTTTATTTATTCATGTGTTTCCACATGTGTCATTAAGAGTGTTAAATGTCAATGTTTATTCATTTTCCACTGTACTATATTTGGTCCTATTCATTATGACCATTCTTATTTATCACTGCACATATATTCGTTATACCTACACATACCATTGGCTAACATACATCTATGAATAACCCCCTTCACATGGAGCTCTGTGTCACCTTCCTCAAATCCCCCAAGATACATTTATGGCCATACAGCCAATCAAACCATAGAAAATATCAAGAGGACTTTACTGGTCATAAAGATCATCAGTTGAGGGGTCTGCAGGAATTGCTAAAACCTCAGTGGCACACTTGGCTTTATTACATATGTCTTAGTGGGGTGGGTTAGCAATATTAATCAGTTTGTCAGAATGAGTAATTTTTCTGGTAATAAATAATCCTATTTCTGATCATGAGATGGTGCCTGAGTACTCGAAAGTATGACAGTAAAGTAACTTAGGTCCATTTACATGACATCATAATGATTAATAGCCATTGCAAGCTCGTTAAACAGAACTATAGATTATGGCTTTGTCCTCAGCGTTATCGTAGTCTTCAGGGGCGGGCTGAGCCGGGGGGCAGAGTGGCAATTTCCCCCCGGGCCGCTCTGATTCCCTGTAAAAGGGCCTCTGTGCTGCCAGCTCAGAACTGCGCATGTGCAGTTTCCGGAGCTGGCCGAGTGATACTGCTCGGGCACCTCCGTCGGGGGGGCGGGTTACACAGGGCTGGCTGGATTGTTGTCTGAATTGCAGGGAGAGATCCCTCCATCCCTTGCTGCAGCTGCAAGCTGGTGATGTGTCCTGTCACAGGGCTGAGTGTGTGGAACGTCTTACAGAGCACAACCCTCCCCGTCCTCTGAACTAATGGCAGAAGGGATCTGCTCTGCCTATTCCTTGTGCCTGTCTACACTTGATGCAGCCCGTGCCTGTGTGCTGTGAAGGGGATGTGTGGGCAGGAAACTTTAAAGTCAGCAGTCACAAATCACAATGTCACATCATGAAGACGCTGACTGAGCCAGTGAACCTCCTACTGGGACTGTGTAAGTGAGCGGTGACCAGACTCTCCCCTCCTCCCTCTCTTCCTTCCTACTCTGTCTCTCCCAAAATCCTCTCCCTCATCCTTATCATTTAAAGTGGAGTTCCACCCAAAAGTGGAACTTCCACTCATCAGATTCCTCCCCCCCTCCGGTGTCACAGTTGGCACCTTTCAGGGGGGAGGGGGGTGCAGATACCTGTATATTACAGGTATCTGTACCCACTTCCGGCATAGATAGCCGCAGAATCTGCGGTTATTTACGCCACTTCCTGTTGCCCCCCCCCCGCTGTCTGCTGGGAAACACACGGTCCCAGAGACAGCAGGGACCAGCCACATTGCGCTGCGCGACTCGCACATGCGCAGTAGGGAATCGGGAAGTGAAGCTGCAAGCCTTCACTTCCTGATCCCCTTACCGAAGATGGAGGCGGCAGCACCCGAGGACCGAGAGACGGTTCGGCCTCGGGTGCCCGCACAGATGTCTCTGAAATATCCCCCAAAGTCAGACTGACATGCGGGAATAAAAAGTGTGAGTTCAGCTAAACTCACACATTTTCATTCCTGCTGTTAATGACAATTACGCGGTCATGCATCACTGTACCCATATTACATTTTTGTCCTTTTTTTCACACAAATGAAGTTTTCCTTTTGGTGGTATTTAATAACCACTGGGTTTTTATTTTTTGCTAAAAAAACAAAAGACCGAACATTTTGAAAAAAAAAAAGTTTCATTTGTAAATAAGACCCCTTTCACACCGTGCCGCCACCGGCGTCAGCGGTAAAGCGGCACTATTTTTAGTGCCGCTTTACCGTTGTTTTATCTGCGATATTCGGCAGCTAGCGGGGCAGTTTTAACCCCTCACTAGTGGCCAAAAAGGGGTTAAATCCGCCCGCAAAATGCCGCCAGAGCGGCATTTTTCCGGCGGTATTGCAGCACTGCCCCATTGATTTCAATGTGGAGGAGCGGGGAGTTCACAGATCCAAAGAAGCTGCTGGCAGCTGCCCTGCCAGGGCACCGATCCAGTGTGAAAACCCTCGGGCTTTCACACTGGAGTGAATGGAGCTCCTTTTTTAGGCGATATGCAGGAATTATTATTAGCACTGTAGCGCCTGGAAAAAGCGCACACAGTGTGAAAGGGGTCTAAGTAATTTTTCTCCTTCACTGAAGGGCACCAATGAGGAGGCACTGATAGGCGGCACTAATGGGCACTAATAGGCAGCATTAATAGGTCGCACTGATGAGCACTGATAGGCGGCACTTATGGGTGGCACTGATAGGTGACACTGATAGGTGGCATTGATGGACAGCACTGATTGGCACTAATAGGTGGCACTGATGGGCGGCACTGATAGGGGGTGCCACTGATGGGTGGCTCTGATGGGCGGTACTTTTGGGCACTTATTATGAGCATTGATGGGTAGCACTGATGGGCATTGAAAGGCAGAACTGATTGGTGTCACTGATGGGCACCGATTGGTGTCACTGATGGGCACTGCTAGGGCTGCACTGTATTTAGTGCCCTAATTATCTGTCTCCCCTGCGTTGAGATGCCGCTGATCGGCTCACCTCTCCTCACACGCTGTCATTTACATGTGATTGGCTGTTATTGGACACAGCTGATGACATGGTTAAAGAGCCGCTTCATCCGCTCTTTACCAAGATCGGGGTCATGCTGTGTCATATTTGTCTTGCTTCATAACATCAATAGCCATTATAAAACCAGGTGGCCATGGATGGTGAGCTGATTCGGTGGTACAATGGGCCACTCGACTAAACTTGCCCCCCAGGCTTAAGGATGCCAGCCCTCCCCTGGTAGTCTCAAACAATCACCTCATTTATATGGATGATCCATGACTGACAGTAGAAGCAGTAAAAGTGAAGCCAAAGTGGTGTATATAGATAAGGAGAAAAGGAAAAGGAAATTGAAACTGACAGCAGAAACGATATAAGCAAAGCCAGGCTAGATGGTGAATAAGCGTGCAGTAAAAGGTTGGAACTGGCTCAGCGGTAACAGTAATAGCAGATGAAAATGATAAAAGTCCAACAAGTTCAAGATCATGTTACCAATCAAGCACACACTGCTTTGTTCACTTTGACCAAGCCTCCCCACATTGATAGCCGGCTTAATACAATGAACATTACCATTCTTTATTTGAGGCATTCAGCAAACATGGTTTCCTCAAAACTGCTTAGTCAGCCGTTGGTACACCTTACATCCAAATATGACCAAATGAGCTAAGACTACCCACTTGAATGGTGGATGGAGCAATCAGGTTACTCATCAAGTGGATACTGAAGTCCTGCATGGTGCGAGGAGTGGTAGTTGGCACCAGCTTCTGGACGTGATGATGTCAGAGTGTCTATGAGTTTCACCTATCTATCAGCATAAGCTTCATTAGGACAAGGATGGGCCCATGCTTATGACTTAAATGTTAGTATAGCAAGCTATATCTGTTTCTTACCAGCAGGTGTCTCCCTCACTAATACATAAGCTAACATCAAAAGGTTAATAAAAAGGTACAGTGGTCTGTTACTATCATGATTTATCACATTCACCAATTACATAGTCATCCATGGCTTTTAGATAGGAGACTAAACCACTCCAGTAAGTGACCACTAGTGTTGGGTGAATGGCTCAGCCCAAGCAAGATTTTGGGGCGAACATTGGGTTTTTTGTCAGGGAACACCCATATTTGCAGGGTGTTTGCCAGATATTCGCCCTGCTGAACACCCTGCAATGCACCTCACACTGCACAGAGCATTCTGTGCCCAATCAGGGCACAGTAAAAGCTGGTTGTTAACCGCTTCTGGACCAGCCGCCACAGTTATACTGCGGCAGGTTGGCTCCCCTGCCTGAGCCATCGTAGCTGTACATCGGCTCTTTAAGGTGCCTCCGGCAGCACTCGTGTCCCTGGAGCCGATGCGAGTGCCTGGCGGGCGCGATGACCGCCGGGCACCCGCAATTGCTCGTTACAGAATGAGAATGGGGAAGTGTGTGTGTAAACACACAAATCCCGGTTCTTTCAGGGGAGATGAGACAGATTCTGTGTTCATACTAAGTATGAACACCGATCTCTCTCTTTCCCTAGTCAGTCCCATGCAGGGATAGCAGGCGCATGCGTGCCGCCAGAGGCGCATGTGTGCACTGCAGGGGTGCTGATGCACATGGCCGGCAGTCGCGATGACCACTGGCCATGCACAATCATGGGTACGAGAGCCAGAATAGGGACGTGTGTGTGTAAACACCTGTGCAAAAATTATGCTTTCTAATCAGCATCTTGATATGCCACACATGTGAGGTGGATGGATTATCTCAGCAAAGGAGAAGTTCTCACTAACACAGATTTAAACAGATTTGTGAACAATATTTGAGAGAAATGGGCCTTTTGTGCACATAGAGAAAGTTGCAGATCTTTAAGTTCAGCTCATGATAAATAGGGGCAAACATAAAAGTGTTGCGTTTATAATTTTGCTCAGTGTAATATAAAGGTGCATGCAGGGTGCTGAAAAAAGAACTAGGGACAAATGGGAGGTGACTGATTTGATACAGTAATGTAAACTTACAGAATGCAGTATACTGTATGTGTTATGTTTTTTTCACTATTTTGAATTTGCCGCCGGGCTCCACCCCCATGCGACGTGATGCTGGCAGGGAACAAAGCCCGGCACAGTAATACATTAGGGGGAGTAAACAGCCTGCAGACACAGCAGGGGGACATCCTGGGGACAAGGTAAGTAACTTTGCCTGGATCCTGCGCCGCAAACCGTTTTTGGTAATGAACCGTTTTTGGTAATGAAAATTCACCCTGAGCCACACTCAGGATTAGCATCAGGGAAGTTAAGGGAAACCCCACACCATTTCATTTTACATTTTTTGGTGTGGATTCCCCCCAAATCCATACCAGACACTTATCCAAGCATGCAGCCTGGCAGGTCGGTAAAGGGGGGGTGACAAGTAAGCGCCTTCAAAATGGGGACTTTTGATTTTTCCTGTTGGGCTCCCATAGACTTTAATGGGGTTCGCCGTTCATGTTAGAACTTTTTGCCTATTTGGGAGTTCTGCTGTGAAACCAGACAGCAGGGTGCTCGACCCATCTCTAGTTCCGACCACCCATCTTTGCCAATCCATCCACTGGCATCAGCTTGCCCAAAGAATCAAATTCAAAATACTAACAAAATGACAAACCATACACAACTCTGTCCCAAGCTACACCACTGATCTTATCTCAAAATATCAACAAAATTATCTGCTCTTCTCCTCCTTGCTCATCTGCTCCCACCTTTAGGTCATCCCTGAAGACTCATCTCTTCAGGGAAGTATATCCTGCTTCCACCAAACTGTACTTTTTTTGCTCCCAGAGTTAATCCTGCACAGTTATTACATTTTGTGTGGTGTCACGAGTTTTGAGTCTCTCCTTGTGGACACAGTCATATTTAGCACGGAGCACGTCTTTTTTTTTCCTTTTTGCATGGGATAGGACTATGCTTGGACTTTGATCATATTTTCACATAATTTTTGACAGTTAGATTTTTTGTTTATATATTATCTCCATTAGAGAGAGCGTCACTTGTTGTTTATGCACTGGGCACAAATATTGTTGTAAAAATAATACAGTGCAGCACTACATGCATGAATATAATATGGTGTACTCATGTGAAACAAAGTATAGTGACAAACATCAAAAATATGTGTAAGCAGTGACCTGCTATAAATGGATAAAGTAATGTCTATGCCAGATGTGACAAACACAAATGTCCATAAATAGTGGGGTAGGTGAACGTCTTCTCCAAAAAGGGATGAAGGTACCATATATTCTGGGGAGACTATGGACACTCGAATGGGAAGGCGGCCACAAATAACACAACACTTCAAGAAGAAAAGATGGGCACCCTTACCGCATCAGTAGGACGAATCTACCGTATGGCAGTGCATCTTATCAGGCATAAGGGGGTGTTTTGTCCAGGAAATCCAGCCGAATGACGTCCTCAGGGTTCCAATCACCGATGAGGGATGGTTGTCTGAGGCAGGCGTTAGACCTCCGGTGCACCCGATCTCCGGTTCCGGAACAAGTAAGTCAGGAGAAAATAATTCTCAGTGGGACTATGGAGGAAGAAAAAGGGGAACTCCACATAGTGTAGATCAAATGGGGTTTTTAATATCCAAAAAAACCATACAAAATACAGGTGATCACGAACAGATAAAAAGTATAAAAAATGGCAATGTGGGAAGCTGAGAGAGCTGGCCCTACGCGTTTCAACTAGACAGTCATCAACAGGGGCATAAAACAGCCTCCCCACATTGCACTTATACATAGATTGTATCAAACTTACAATTTAGCAAAACTCCGCTCCCGTCATGCGTGCGCTCCAGGAGCGTGCGCTCCAGGACTCGTGCGTATCCACGAAAGCGGCCGGCCCCGAGGTAGGCATCATCACGTCCCATAGCGAATCGAAACCAATCAACGGCTGGTCCTGAAACCACTCCCCGAAAGGGAGCTTGCGCTCCACATCTTACAGCAACAGCAGAGGCTGGGCAGGTCTCAGTGAATTTGCCTAGTGATTGGCCACCTACTCTAGAGTAGCCAAACCCCGCTCCCCCTGATCTAACGAACCATAATCCGGGATAAGGGCATCTACAGCTGACACCCCAAGTATCCAAAGCAGAAATTGTCACGGTCAGGCAGCCGTGAATACATTCTATGCATTAAGGTGAAAAAACAACCAACAATACCGCCGCCCCAGCCCCCCCTTTCTACTTACCTGACCCCTCGAAAGTCCCACTATGGTTGCCATCTCATCCCTTTAAACCCGAACACATATTAATTACACAGGTTCTGTGGCTGATTAAGGTGGTAATTAAACTCACTTGGTGCCTTATCTGCATTTAATTAGCCTCAGAACCTGTGTAATTCAAAGGTGTTCGGGTTTAAAGGAATGAGGTGGCAACTCTAAGTCCCACGCTTGCCCCGACATCCTCTTCGCCGCTCAGCCTTGCTGTTGATTGGCTAGAGTGGATGGATTGAAAGCAGTGCAGCCACTGGCTCTCGCTGCTGTCAATCACGTCCAATGACGTGGCACGCCGGGGGGCAGGGCCGAGTGATACAGTGAGCGGCAATGGCCGCCGGCTGTATCACGGGAGCGGGCCCGTAAGCACTCAACACCATGCAAGGTCCTTGCGGGGGGGAGCCAAGACAGCCACCGAGGGACCCCAGAAGACCAGGTTCAGGGCCACTCTGTGAAAAACGAGCTGCACAGTGGAGGTAAGTATAACATGTTTGTTATTTTAAAAAAATGATATATATCTTTAGTGATCCTTTAATGATTTACCATGTGTTTTTCATATGAACATGTGTTGTTTATGTTTTAACTGAGAATTGAGCACTGCACTGATGTATTTATGTTGACAATATATAGTGTATCCTATATTTCATGCTGGCTGCTAACACACGGTATATATTAAAACTTTAGCATAGTGGTTTCTCTTTGAATATTTGTTCATAAAACACTATAAAATGCCATGATAATGAGTGAACACATATAGAAATCATTCAGATTTTTCTTTTTTATACTCAGTATTTTTATACTCACCTGATAAACTTAGAATGAGTGTACTACTGGTGAGCTGGTAATTTGCTTATTAGATGCTTTCGCTTTGCAGCAGAAGTACACAAATGTTAGATGATTATACACAGTGATTTCAACAACTTTCAGATGATATGCCTCTTACTAATTAGAATGGAGTTCTTTGATGTATAATTGAGCTAATATATGAACACGTTTCATTCTTAACTGTAAGATCACAGTTTGGGTTTTCTTAAGAATCAGTGCTGTTGGAGACCATTATCGTTGACTACTATATATAGTGAATATCTTTAAAAAATAGCTTGTTACAGGTCTTTGTATAGATGAGACCTCAATAAGATGGTTTTGTATTTATCTAACAACACTATTTTAGGGGTAAAGTAAACAACCAAGAAGTTACTGGTAAATGCTAACCTAAATACCCTTCTTGAATGCATGTTGTAAGTTTGAAATGCTTTACTGATTCTAGGTTTCTGAACAAATCAGTGGAAATGTACCTCTAATTATGTAAAATCTGATATACAGAATTATTTCACTACATTTAAATCCCACAGGGCCTGTTGACAATTGTTAGGGTAGGAGCAAGGGAGATTGTTTTTCTGAAGAGAAATCAAGGCTTTGTTCATGCTGTTGGGACACGTTAGATTGACAGTGCTGATTTTGTGATGGTCGTTGGGAGTAGGCCATGCTGAATAGTGCAAATTGAAGGTTCTCCTTAAATTCCTAAATTAAAAAATGCATGCCAGCTGCTAACACTTTGCAGTCTTTCAGTTTTACTATGTTTAACAGTACTAAGCAATTGCGTTGGCTTTAGTATAGGCTTAAGAAAGCTAACTTGCCTTTTAGTCTGACTTTGCCTCAGGCCCCTTTCACACTTATACGACTTCAAAGTCGCACGATTTTACCGCGATTTCGCGGCCGCGATTTTGCCGCTATTTTATCGCGTTTTGCCGCGATTTTACTGCGATTTGGGAGCAGTACTACTTTGCCACGTTTTTGGCATTAACAAATGAAAACATACAGTAGTTGGTATGAATCATAAGGGGAAACTCCACGCCAAGTTTTAAATAAAAAAACTGACGTGGGTTCCCCCCCAGGGACATACCAGGCCCTTGGGTCTGGTATGAATTGTAAGAGGAACCCCCTACGCCGAAAAATCGGCGTGGGGGTCCCCCCAAAATCCATACCAGACCCTTATCCGAGCACGCAGCCCGGCCGGTCAGGAATGGGGGTGGGGACGAGCTGGATCCCCCCTCCTGGACCGTACCAGGCCGCATGCCCTCAACATGGGGGGGTGGGTGCTTTGGGGCATGGGGGGCGCCCTGCAGCCCCCCCACCCCAAAGCACCTTGTCCCCTTGTTGATGAGGACAAGGGCCTCTTCCCGACAACCCTGGCCATTGGTTGTCGGGGTCTGCGGGCGGGGGGCTTATCGGAATCTGGGAGCCCCCTTTAATAAGGGGGCCCCCCAGATCCCGGCCCCCCACCCTATGTGAATAAGTATGGGGTACATAGTACCCCTACCCATTCACCAAGGGAAAAAAGCGTCAATAAAAAACACAGTACAGGTTTTTAAAATAATTTATTAGGCAGCTCCGGGATCTTCTTCCGACTTCGGGGGTCCTCTTCCGACTTCGGCGGTCTCTCCGGCGTCTTCTCCCGCTGCCCGCATCTTCTGCTAGCTCCACCGCTATCTTCTGGCGCTCTTTTGCCAGCGGTGGTCCGGACCTCTGGATCGTCTTCTTCCCTCTTCTCTTCCAGAGATGTTGACACGACGCTCTCTCCAGCCAGAATGGTCTCTGTGCGCTCCGCACCGGACTTATATAGGCGGTGACCCCGCTCCCTTATGCCGTCACAGTCCCTGGGCATGCTGGGACTGTGACGTTTTAGGAGGCGTGGTCACCGGGTGATGACCACGCCCCCTTATGACGGCACAGTCCCAGCATGCCCCGGGACAGTGACCTCATAAGGGGGCGGGGCCACCGCCTATATAAGTCCGTTGCGGAGCGTTCAGAGACCATTCCAGCTGGAGAGAGCGTCGTGTCAACATCTCTGGAAGAAAAGATGAAGGCAGAAGTCCGGACCACCGCTAGCAATTGAGCTGCAGAAGATAGCGGAGGAGCCGGCAGAAGATGCGGACACCGGGAGGAGACGGCGGAGAGACCCCCGAAGTCGGAAGAGGACCCCCGAATTCAGAAGAAGATCGCGGAGCTGCCTAATAAATTATTTTAAAAACCTGTGTACTGTGTTTTTTATTGACGCTTTTTTTCCCTAGGTGAATGGGTAGGGGTAACATGTACCCCATACGCATTCACATAGGGTGGGGGGCCGGGATCTGGGGGCCCCCTTATTAAAGGGGGCTCCCAGATTCCGATAAGCCCCCCGCCCGCAGACCCCGACAACCAACGGCCAGGGTGGTCGGGAAGAGGCCCTTGTCCTCATCAACATGGGGACAAGGTGCTTTGGGGTGGGGGGGCCGCACTGCGCCCCCCATGCCCCAAAGCACCCACCCCCCATGTTGAGGGCATGCGGCCTGGTACGGTCCAGGAGGGGGGGCCGCCAGCTCGTCCCCACCCCCATTCCTGACCGGCTGGGCTGCGTGCTCGGATAAGGGTCTGGTATGGATTTTGGGGGGGACCCCACGCCGATTTTTCGGCGTAGGGGGTTCCCCTTAGATCCATACCAGACCTAAGGGCCTGGTATGCCCCTGGGGGGAACCCACGCCGTTTTTTTCATTTAAAACTTGTCGCGGCATTCCCCCTCTGGATTCATACCAGACAGCTGTCAGCACTGTCTGTCGCTCATCGGGAAAGGAAAGAAAAGTTTTCCTTTCCCGAATAGCGAGCCAGGCTTGTGCTTACAAAGTCGTACTGAAGTCGTGTCTATATTATTCAGGCACGACTTGCATGCTACTTCAGGGTTTAACATTGAGGTCTATGGAGTACAACTCGCATAGAAGTTGGACCAAAGTAGTGCAGGGACTACTTTCAAGTCGGCACGACTTAAAGTCGTGCCAGTATGAATGGTAGTCATTGAAAATCATGGAGAATGACTTGTCATACGATTTTGCAGTACAAAATCGTGGGACAAGTCGTATAAGTGTGAAAGGGGCCTCACTGTGTTAGTTTCACTATTACATAAATACAACAGGCTCTGAAATATGGGTCTGTGAAGATTGTAAATTATGTGGTGGCTGGGCCAGAATAAAAAATAAAACATATATACAGTATATATATATATATATATATATACACACACACACTATATTACCAAAACTATCAATACTTCCTGCTGACATCTTTATCGCCCTGACAGTGAAAAACCCCCTACACAGATTAAGGTTAAACCACTTCTCCTCCAGTCTCATCAGTTTGATGCACACAACCAGAACCTTGATTTCAGGCTCAATATATAGCAAGAATCCAAAACTGGTGGTTGCAGCATACATAGCTTTTTTTTAACCACTTCTCACCCGTCATATAGCAATATGATATGCGCAAAGTGGTTCTGTTATCCTGTAGGATAACAAGCCAGTGCCTGCCCACGGAACCATGCAGTGTGGCAGTTGGTGGTGCTGTGTGTCAGTCTGACACACCACATCTCCGATCTGGGTAAAGAGCCTCTGACGGAGGCTCTTTACCATGTGATCAGCTGTGTCCAATCACAGCTGATCATGATGTAAACAGGAAAAGCCACGTATCAGCTTTTCCCCACTCGCATCTGACAGCTGTGAGTAGAGGAGAGCCGATCAGCGGCTCTCCTGGCAGGGGGTGGTCTGCACTGATTGATTATCAGCGCAGCCCTCCCTAGGATGTCCACCCAGGACCACCAGGGATGCCAGCTGAAAGCTGAAAATTGGTTTGGGCAGGAAGGGGGGAAGGTGCCTGGTATTGAAGTGGTTAAATGTCCATCAGACAAGCTGTAATTTTTAGTCTGTTGGACATTTAAATAAATCTTATGTATGCTGCAACCCCTGCTTTTGGATTATTGCTATATATATATATATATATATACACAGTATCTCACAAAAGTGAGTACACCCCTCACATTTTTGTAAATATTTTATTATATCTTTTCATGTGACAACACTGAAGAAATGACACTTTGCTACAATGTAAAGTAGTGAGTGTACAGCGTGTATACCAGTGTAAATTTGCTGTCCACTCAAAATAACTCAACACACAGCCATTAATGTCTAAACCGCTGGCAACAAAAGTGAGTACACCCCTAAGTAAAAATGTCCAAATTGGGCCCAAAGTGTCAATATTTTGTGTGGCCACCATTATTTTCCAGCACTGCCATAACCCTCTTGGGGTTATGGCAGTGCTCACTTTTGTTGCCAGCAGTTTAGACATTAATGGCTGTGTGTTGAGTTATTTTGAGGGGACAGCAAATTTATCTGTGGGGTATCCCCAAACAGAAGGTGAAGGAGTGCAAGGTCTCTAACATCCACCAGCTCTGTGATGTCGTCATGGGGGAGTGGTAAAAGACTCCGGTGGCAAACTGTGAAGCTCTGGTGAACTCCATGCCCAAGAGGGTTATGGCAGTGCTGGAAAATAATGGTGGCCACACAAAATATTGACACTTTGGGCCCAACTTGGACATTTTTACTTAGGAGTGTACTCACTTTTGTTGCCAGCGGTTTAGACATTAATGGCTGTGTGTTGAGTTATTTTGAGTGGACAACAAATTTACACTGGTATACAAGCTGTACACTCACTACTTTACATTGTAGCAAAGTGTCATTTCTTCAGTGTTGTCACATGGAAAGATATAATAAAATATTTACAAAAATGTGAGGGGTGTACTCACTTTTGTGAGATACTATATATATATATATATATATATATATATATATATATATACAGTATATAGTATAAAGCTTTCCACAAACCAAATATTTGGGATCTGTTGCTCCTTCAAACATAGTTTTTAGTTTAATTTGTTCTTAATAAAACAGCTTCATATATAACTGTATGGTATATGTATGTATGTTTTTATATTGAAAGTTCAGATATTAGATATGTTTATTTTAGTTCAGATTTTTTTTAAACAAAATGACTAGGGGATAGAAAGGTTGGGGCAAGCATGTGTGGGTCTTACTGGCTCTGATGTACTGTTGCATCCCATCTAAGAATTAAATTCAATGTATTGATACATTTATAAACAATGTAACATTTTTTGTTTGGTTCATGTTTAAGATGTATTCTTCTGCATTGTTGGAAATACTAATCCATCCTCTTTTTAATTTCATTCAGATTTGAAAGCATGGCAGAGAGAAGGATGAAGGCATCATATAAGGATAATCTCAACTTGTAAGGAAATACTGAAATTCATCATAATATTTCACATTTTTATCCCAAGTGTGTGGGAACACTGAAACTATGTTATTTTGCTCAGCACTAATAATTCTCCTGTGGATTTCTAAACCAAACCCCTGTGATTCTGAGCTCTACTTTAAGAGGTCTTCGGATGATCAACCACAACAAATTCTGCAGCATTTTTCTGTGAATGATGGAAAACTACTTAATAGACATAAACGTGGTTGGATGTGGAATCAATTCTTTTTGTTAGAGGAGTACACTGGATTGGATTACCAATATGTAGGAAAGGTACAGTATGTTCTCTATATTTTCATGCTTATAAGTAAAAAACAAAATTTAAAAAAATAGAACTAATACTGAACAAGATGTTTGATTCAATTTTCACTATGACGTGAAAAAGAGAAACCTATGGTAAGCATGTCATAAAACAGGTATTTCTAAACTATAGCATGACAATCCAGTAAGTAGCTAAATCACTTTTGTTTATTGACCTAGTTGTGATATCTATTTCCTACAGTTTGATAACCATGGTATCCTTTTTTAATAGATTGTTTCCTTTTCTTCCTGAAAATCAGTTTTATTATCAAAATCCTATGTGCTATGAATGACTGCTAATCATATTAGCAAATATTACATTTAGGTGAAATTGTAGCTTAGGGATGAGCCAAATATACCTGGGTTTGGTAGGAGATGGGCTTGCTGAATTGTACTAAAGTTCAGGTGTTGAATCCAAACTACCTTGAAGTATATGGGAGATGAATCTTAGAAATCAGTAATGGCTATTTTCTAGGCTGATAGGCAAGAGATTGCCAAACATATGGCATAGAGGGCTGGGCACTGCCCTGGGAAACCTATACCAGAACAAACCTTTTTAAATTGTGTTTTTGTAAGCATAGGAATTTTAATAATGCTTAAATAGCAACATTAAAAATGCAAAATCCCTTTATTTAACATGCCTGGGGGATGCTCTCAATTTGCCTGTGGAGTAGTGCATATCAATCACAACAAACTGCAAAACTGCAAACTGCTACAGCAAGACTGACATTTTACAAAGAAAAAATGCAGGTTAAATTGTCAGTAAATGACAGTCCTAGCTGCTTTGTTCTGTTTGTAAACAAACAACAAGGGATTCCCTTCATTTAAAAGAGAAGTATGGGTTTAGTTTTTTCCCCCAATCTTACTTACCTAGGAGGATGCATCATCGGTCCAATGCTGCTTCTGTCCCCTGGCTCCTCTGTATTGAGAACTGGGTGATCGAACACCGCCGATCGCTCAGTTTTGACAGCTCCATGAGCCAAAAGCTGCTGACTGTCAATCAGCAGCTCTCTGCTCTGCCTCCTCCTTGCTCAATGGAGCGATGGGCTATGGAGAGGGTGGTGGCCGTTGGCTGAGGCTTTCAGTGGCTCGCTGAGAGGCTGAACCAGGTGTCGGTCCAGGGATCTGGTGGATCCTGACTTCCATTGTCGTGATGATGTGGTGGACCAACTTCTGTGATGTCAACTCTCTGCTGAAAATGGGTCACAGAAGTGCAAAACAGACTGCACTCTTGTGATACACAGGAAAAGTACAGCCAAACAAACTTTGGCTATACTTCTCCTTTAAATAGATTTCATATAGAGGTTAATAGGGTCCCCACGCCAAAACAAAAAATGCAAATAGTAGATATAGAAACTACCTTTTTTAAATATAAAGAACAATAAATGTCCCACAATGTAAATCCATTGCCAATCACATCATCCAGTGATACACATCCTTGTCAATCAGGAACAATGCCTACTATATTGCTGAAAGAAAAAACTTGCTGACAAATCTGATCTGCTGACTGTTTACCTTGAATGACAGCTCCCTGAGCTGCAATGTAAATAAATATATGAATGTGTATAATGTACAAATGGCCATGGACAAATGTTGTTAATGTTATTGCCCAAATATGGTTATGTGGCCATTTGGGCAAAGATGTCAGCGCTATCCTTACTGCTTTCTTTACATTTTGGGGGGTCCCAGCCAGCAAATGAATGCTGGCCAGGTAACATAACTGGTTGCAACTACTGACAGCGGATAATCTCATATAGTATAGTAGAAAGGTCGAGTTAACCTATATATTGACCAAATAGTGTGCTCATCCCTATATGACATTAAAAACAAACAGGTAATTGTTAAATGGACCAATATTGGGCTTTTGTTAAGCCAGCCACCTCAGTGTAAAAGGAGGGGCATTGGGAAGCATCAGATTGTAATCTGTTCTAGGGTAAAATAAAGGGAAAACTAACAAAGAGATTAGAGTGGGTGGTCAGTGGATATTGCTGGGATGCTGTGGATGGATGCTCATACTGGAACTTGTACAGAATGCTAGCATGCAGGTGCAGCACAGGAGCTCACAATGCAGAAAGCAAAGCTGTACCAAACTAGGTACCAAATTAGAAGGCAGGAGCAGGATCAGAAGGCTGAAGTTGATATCAGACGAGCAGCAGTAGTACCAAAACAGTAGGCAGAAGACATAGTAAGAACAAAAGTCAAGGTCATCAACAGGAGATCAGAATGAAACAGAGTTAGGAGGGAAGCTAGGTCAAATACATGATAGGTCAGGCAACAAGTCACATGGAACCTATGACCACTCAACAATCTTTCTTCATTTTGGTGTGCTTTAAATAGTCAAGCTACCAGATGTGTACACTAATACATGCACAGTTTTCACTATGCACTGGACCATGAGCTGTACTATGTGCATGCACAGATCTTTAGGTATGCCCATGCACTCAGTCTTCCTGACACATACATTAGTTAGGCCCATTAACCATCATTTAAAATTTTCTTGTGGCATTTTGCACTGCTAAATCCTCAGCAGTAAAACCCACCTGTGTTTTTTTATTTTTTGTGGCACATTTGGATCTAGTCTTGCTATTTAAAATGGTCCTGTTGCTCTCCAATTTTAAACTACTGTACCATCTGTGGTCTTAATTCTTTTAGTCTAAACAACTTCCCATACTCTTTGTACATTTATCCCTGCCAAGACAGTTCAGTCCTATTATAGGCCAATTGTACACTACTGTATCCTTTGGAGTACCCTAATTTTTGTACAAAATCCCCAACACGTTTTCTTTTTTCTCTTATAAATGTGGGCCTTGCTTTTTAAAATTGCCTTGCTGCTGGCTAATTTAAAATTGCTGTCATATGCAGTTTCTTTATTCTTAGTAAGAGCTGTATATAAATTGGCCAGCAGCAAAGCAGTTTAGCACCAGTAAGAATAGGGATATTATTGAAAAATCATTGTGTTGCTTCTAAAGCTACCTGAAAAAAGCATTTTTTCATACTGAAATAAATCAGATTAGGGTGCTGCTGCTGTATGCATACAAAGCTAATTTCATAATAAAAAATAGTCAAATAATCATTGCCAGTTGCAAGCTCTCACTGAGACTGCCTGTAAAAATCATACTGTTCCATACAGCTTTAAAGCATCCCCCAGGCTTTTTATTTAAACCTTTCACTGCATGAAAGTTTTTTTTTTTGCACACTTGTTTAAAAATTAATGGTGGGAGCTCCAAATATTTATGTCACACAATAATATTGCCACTGTTATGCAAGTACAAATTTTCAGTAAAAAGTACACTAAAGACATCCAAATTAAACATATTACTTAGTTTTTTTGAGGTTGTGCTTAGTAAATAGATAACAAGCATGCCAATTACTAAAACTGCATGTGTCTGTGAAACAATATTAAACGTTAATACCCAATATTTTCAATAGGCAAAGCTTTAAAAGCCCTTACAGGTCATAAATTAACCATGAACATTTGATCCTAGAACTAATGGTCTCATTCCAGAGTACATGGCTATATGTAACATATGTAGCACAATCAGGATTTTCTAACAGTGCTGCCCCCTATGCATGTTTTTACATCTATATGTGCATATACATGGGGGTGGGGAAGGCTCAAAACATTTTGTAGAATTTTTAAGTGCTTAGGTGTAATAGTATTTCTTTCTTTGCAATGTTTTCACTTAACTTTATTTTTATCACATAGGGCAGTATTTATCAACCTTTTTTCATTCAGGTCACCCTTTAAAAATATACACAATCTTCAGGCACCCCATTCTAAAAAATATAAAAAATGAAACCAATAGTTTTACATGACACAGCAACATCCACACATGTAGGACATCCAAAATTAGAGGATTAGAAGACATGTTGGTAGGTTAATTAGATCATATCTAAATTGGCCCTAGTATAAATGTGAGTTAGGGACCTTAGATTATAAGCTCCTTGAGGAGCTTATAATAGGGACTGATGTGAATGTACAATGTATATGTAAAGCGATGCGTAAATTGACAGCGCTATATAAGTACCTGAAATAAATAAATAATTAGAGGTGATTTATTCTTTCAAAACAAACACACCTTTGCACACTGGTAGTGACTAGTATTCCAATGTTTCTCTTCTCTCAGTTTCTCTGCCTCACTCAGCTAATGTAACCCCAGTGCTGATGGAGAGGAGCAAGGGAGGGGCAAACCTCTGTGCAGGCTCCTGACATCCTACTTATCAACCGATGACATTTTTGGTTGTTAGGATGCCATTGGCTGGAAGGTTGTGCACAATGAAAACATGTGGCTTTGTGTAATTAAAAGGCAGGCCTGATCCATCTGCTGGTTAATTGTATACAATTTTTAGGCATTTTTGCCAAGCCACCTCTGAAGAAACCTGAAGGAACCCCAGGGACCAGATGTCCCTTATGTAATAGCATTTTGTTGTGATGAGTTCTCTTTATTAAGACATCAGGGATATATTACACCCTGATGTCTTACCTGCTTTCCATGAAAGCTAATGGATTGCAAATCATGCGCCATTACCTTCTTATTGGTCACTGGGGTTAGGAAAAATGGCAGTTCAACCCAAAAATTAGATAATGTGCATAGCTTCCATGTTCATTCTAGTTAGGGAAGATCAGAGAATGGCTGTTCACTGGCCTCCCTCCTTTCCAGCCAGTGACATCTGCCATGGGGATTTTGGGCCTGCAGGTGGAACAGCAGAGCCTAGGAAACATGGCAGGGGATACACTACCAGGGACCCATAGAAGCAGGCAGATATACAGCCACCAAATCAGCTTGTTCGATTTACAAAAACTCCCAGCCGGAGCCTGAGTGCATGTAAAGCCCCCCCCACTGCTGCCAATGAATGACATATGTAGGTGGCCACAAAAAGGTTAAAGGATTTTTGTATTTTCAATGTTGATCTAGAAGCTACATAAAAAGAGCCCCTTCCCACCATACAGTGCTTTTGCATTGATCCACATCATCCGCGGCAGTGCCCAGCTTACCTTGCTTTTGTTTTATATAGTTTACCTAAAAAAGTCAGAATTTAACATGATATGCACTTATTTATTCAGACGTGCCTCTATTCAGGGTGGGTTCACACTGTTGTGTGGAGCGGCTCACAGCCGGGGTCCAGTGTGTCCCTGTTCTCTGCTTCAGGGAAGAATCAGGCCTGAATTTCTGGCTGAATTCATACTTGAAATGGACCAGAAGATGCACAGGACTTTTCTACAAAACGCCCCACAGCTGTCCAGGAGCTGTGTGAACTGGCTCCATTGAGAGCCGGTCACAATCTCCTAACTTGCGAATTGGATGAAGGGAAGCTGGCACCCAATTCACACCAATGTGAACCCAGCCTTAGACTTTATTTAGACCCCTTTCACACTGGGGCGATTTTCACGTGCTTTTGGGCTAAAAATAGCGCCAGTAAAGCGCCTGAAAAACACCTCCCCTGCAGTCACAGTGTGCAGAGTGTTTTCACACTGGGGAGCTGCGCTGGCAGTACTCTGCCGCAGCATCTTTGGGGTGGTGGAGGAGCGGTGTATACACTGCTCCTGCTCATTGAAATGAATGGGCACCACTGCCAAAGCGCCTGCAATGTGCTTCAGCAGCGGCGCTACATGGGCACATTTAACCCTTTATTTGGCCGGTAGTGGGGGTTAAAAGCACCCGGCTAGCGGCTGAATAGCGCCACTAAAATGATGGTAAAGTGCAGCTAAAACTAGCAGCGTTTTACCGTCAACGCCCGCCCCAGTGTGAAAGCAGCTTTATATATTACTCTGTTTGGGTTTGCTGAGCTTTGAACAAGATTTGCTGTGTTCTAGGCATATCAAATTTGGCTAGTTTTAGCCATCACTACCCTTTAACCAGTTCCCGACCAGCCGCCGCAGTTATACTGCAGCAGGTTGGCTCCCCTGGGTGAGCCATCGTAGCTGTACGTCTGCTCTTTAAGACGCTGTAGGGGGCACACGCGTGTCCCTGGGGCCGATGTGAATGCCCAACAGGCGCAATGCCTGCCGGGCATCCGCAATTGCTCATGACAGAGCGAGAACCAGGATGTGTGTGTATGCACACACACATCCTGATTCTGTCAGGGGAGATTATGAACACACGATCGGTCTCCTCCCCTAGTCAATCCCATCCCCCCCACAGTTAGAACACACTCAGGGAACGCAGTTAACCCCTTGATCTCCCCCTATTGTTAACCTTTTCCCTGCCAGTGACATTTATAAAGTAATCAGTGCATTTTTATAGCACTGATCGCTGCATAAATGTCACTGGTCCCAAAAATGTGTCAAAAGTGTCAGATTTGTCCGCCGCAATATCACAGTACCATTAAAAATCGCAGATCTCCGCCATTACTAGTAAAAAAAATAAAATAATACAAATGCCATAAATCTATCCCCTATTTTGTAGACGCTCTAACTTTTGTGCAAACTAAACAATATACGCTTATTGCGATTTTTTTTACCAAAAATATGTAGAAGAATACATATTGGCCTAAACTGAGGAAAAAAATAGTTTTTTGTTTTTTTTAAATTTGGGATTTTTTTTATAGCAAAAAGTAAAGGATATTGTGTTGTTTTTTTCAAAATTGTCGGTCTTCTTTTGTTTATAGTGCAAAAAATAAAAACCGCAGAGGTGATCAAATACCACAAAAAGAAATCTCTATTTGTGGAAAAAAAAGGACGTAAATTTTGTTTGGGTACAGTGTCGCACGACTGCGCAATTGTCAGTTAAAGTGACGAAGTGCCATATCGCAAAAAATAGCCTGGTCAGGAAGGGGGTATATTCTTCCGGGGAGTAAGTGGATAAACTTACTATTTGTCTAAATTCTGTATGTTCAAGTAAAATTATTTAGGTATAATTTATATTATATTACTAATTACCTTATTTGTGGTATGTTGTATGTTACAAAAGACAATCTGATAATAACTGCATAAACAAATTATGAATAATTTTACTAAACATACCTACCATCTTTGCCTCCATACATGTTACCATTACCAATAATGTACTGACTGGATTAAAAGAGTTTTCTTTAGTCATTATAATTGTTCTGAGTTCAGGAATTGGGAACCTGTTCTCTATTTTTCCACCTTAGTAAATGACGATATTGGACCTTTTTTTTTAACCATACACTACAGTTGGCTTGCAGGTACCTACAGCAATAAATTGGGTATAAGCTTTTTGTAACTTTACCACATAGTGATTTCTACTTGGGTGTCACAGGGTTGTGTATACCCTTCACATTATATGAATAAATAAGGCCTATTGTTTAACTGTGTTAGCCTATGTTCCACTCTCTGCTTAGCATAATGTTTTCTTGGTTGATATCTTGTTTTATCTGTTTCATAGCATTAAGACCATGTTGTTTCTACAATCATTTTTGTTTTGTTTGGTTTGGTTTTGCTGCAGTGGCCCTTGTTTGTGTATCTTGCTATATATAGGATTAAGCAGATTTATTAGAAAGTATTTGCCTTTTTTCCCCTTTATCGGCACATTGCACATGTTTACTTTAAGTCTTCTGTGTGAAGATACTAAAGAATTCAATGCACTTTGCAGGCTAGATATAATTCCATACTGAGGAAACCTCAAAGGGATTATTACTGTTTAGTTCCAGTTCATATGTGCATACTAAACAGCAAATGCAAGTAAGTGCAAGTTGGGCATTTTAGATTCAGAGCTGCATGTTTTTCATTTGTTTACTTCAACTGCTTAGCTTTCTGTCTACAAATACCGTGTTCAATACTAGAATTACTATTAGAAGAGGCAAAAAATTGCAATCAAAACAGATACCATCCCCTACCCTCTTCCCCTCGCCCCCTTTTGAAAAACAGAATCATTAGTAAGGTTTAAACGGCTTTACCAAGCAAATCTAAATTTAACACGTGTTCATGTATTTTGCTAATGTTTAAATTCTAAATCTAAATATCTAAAAAAAAATTTAAAAAATAAAAAAATAAAAATCTAAAAATGCGTAGGCACAAGCACATAATGTCACAAAGGAAGAATGAGAGAGACTTCAGCTAGTACATGTTTCCATATTGAAAAATTAGTAATACATTTCCTCTTAATAAAAGCAGCATTTACTAACCACTAATCACTTTAGATTATTGCAGTTTGTTAGATATCATGAGCATTTTCACCAGGGAAAATAAAACTGACAATATTAGGAGAAGCTGTAAAGAACATTCACATTCATACTGAATATTTGCATAATCAATATTTATTGAACATAGCCATGCTGGTGTTAAGAAATGTACAAGTACAAGACGAATAACATACACTAGAAATTTGCAATGTTGATGAAACTGAGCCATTTACTAAAACTTAAAGAAGAATTCCTGGTATGGATAATTTTACATAGTTACATTGGTCTAACTTATATCAATGTAACTATGCTTATACTATACCTTTGGGATCCCCCTAGAAGCTGGAAATCACTCTAGTAGACACCACTACTTTAGTGATCTCCACTATCTTCTGAGTGGCTGCCCTGCAGCATTGCAAACACAGGAGGTCAGCTACTGGGCACAGACACCATTTGGGGAATGCTTTGCATTTTTCTCAATTAATGCAAAACCTTCTCTGATTGAATGAGGAGGAAAATGTAATGTCACTGGGCCACCTCTCAACCTTGTTCAATCAGAGAACACTTTGCATTCATTGAGAAAATGAAAAGAGATCTCTAAATTGATCCTGTGCAAAGCAGCTGGCCTCCTGTGTTCAGAATGCACTAAAACCCATTGAGATTTTGTCAAATGTAATATTTCAAATGGTTTGAAAGTTAATATGGCAGTCAAAATGGCAGCCACTGGGGCTAATTTGCTAAAGGATTAGAGGCTTTTATTTTTTTTAAATCTACAGGTGTGTTTACTTTGGGAGTGCATGGATGGCACTACTATACCATGAGGGAATATTTCCTCCTTGCAAATGAGGTTTATAAAGGATTGTTTAAAGATACAAGAAACCCTTTAGGATGTGTTGACTTATATTCATCCCAAAAGAACACTGAACAACGATGGAGGATTAACCACATTATTATTTGGGGATACACTTACCTAAAGCAGGGAAAGAGGGATGGCTGGATAGTCCTCAGTGTAATACGGCACCTCATCCCAATAATTTGAAAATTATATGTGGAATAGGGATGCAGGGATTATAGCGGTGTCAAAGAACCAGAATATAATTAGATAAAAAACATGAAATTTTATAAACAATTTTTAAAAGAAAAGAAGTTTATATATTGTTACATAAACACGGTGTGCATCAAACTACAAGACATTTAAAACCATTTATAGCGAGGTTTTACAAGATTCGGCCTGGGTGTGTGGCGGCCAATCCCGTAGACTGGTAGTTGGAGGTCCTACATGTTTCGCCAGAAGTGGCTTCCTCAGGGACAGTTGGTTATACCTGTATCACTACTATGTATTCTCTAAAGAAAAATTAACAATCAAACAAAAATAGTATAATCATAGTAATCAATTACAGCAGATGTGAATATGAATGGACATTCAATACATTTGCGAGCTGTCAGACATGATCCTGCAATCATCACCCAGAGCACAACCATGGGGAGCGTAGTGTCCACCGGCAGCTCAAATCCCCCTCCCCCCACCCACCCAGCAAACAACCCACGCTACCCACAAGATGGAAAAAGACTACCTTCAAGTCACTGGGGGCAGGCATAAAGAGCCTCCAGAGCAGTACCAAGGACTGGGGTACAGTAAGCAGCTGCAGGGGGCAGATAAGAGGACCTGGCAGAAAATATATACAATGTAACGCAGATATGGCGGTTTGAGTGGGTACCAGAACGATTCTGGATCCATAAACCTACAAATATGTGGTTGGACTAACATAGTCTCAAAAGTAATACTTACAGTATTTGTGTATGGTGCTTATAAGTATAGGACACCGAAGCACACTCAGATTTTGTCATCAAACAGGCCACATAAATGATGATAAGGTCTGAACATTGATTGTCTACAAATAATAAATAATAGGGGTAAGACCAATCAATACCAGTGAGCCATATTCAGTGATATACAAGCAAACAACCAAGTGTCATCTATAGACACTGGTGAAAGCATATGCAAGAATCCAGGTGTGTAATGCACTTACCCAAGGATGGATAGTGCTCAGGGCTGGATAGATGGCTAATCCAGGAGATGAAATGTTGGTTGCAGCATACAACCTATTCCACTACAGGAAGGGTAGAGAGGAAGAAGACACATATAAGTTGCTAAAGAGCAACACATATCATCTAAAAACTTGGCAGGGCGTAAGTGTGCTTACCAGACAAAGTAAAAGCAAAGCGTGGGTGTCCTGTTGTCCCCGGCGATGTTGTGGCCG
Organism: Lithobates clamitans; assembly: GCA_037952925.1. Lineage (NCBI taxonomy): Eukaryota > Metazoa > Chordata > Amphibia > Anura > Ranidae > Lithobates > Lithobates clamitans. Next base: position 859,437 of record JBBGZY010000903.1, on the reverse strand, counting down.
GGGACGCCGGTGATCTTATGCCCCCCAACACACGTGCAGCGTCTTACGTCACTGCACGTGTGAGCGGACAGAAGATGCCACTGCGCATGCGCAACTCACCAAAGCTCCCGGGCCTACAAGGACCAGGAGACTTAGCGGCGGTGTCGGATATCACGTGTGTAAACACGTAGCAGACACAGCGCTGTACTATGAAGCCGATGTACAGCGGCAACACAGTACACTGGGGGTGGAGTGTTCGTGAGATTGCCAGATGTCAGCGACATAGAGCGGGCAGTTGCTGGATTGCAATGCCCTTGGGTGTCCATGCAGCCAAGGTATCCCCATGAACTCGGATAGGCAGCACCGGAGTGGACCCACACCGCCCACCAGGACCCAGCAGGGAAGTCGCTGGGGGCTGCTGTGGGAGGCCATACAGGGCAGGGGGGGGGAAAGAGAGAGGAGAGAGGGCGGCACCAGATGTTGCAAAAAACCCCATGGGAGTGCGGTGGGTGAGATGAAGACAGGTGGGAGCAAGCGGGGAACCAACATGAAACCCCAAAACGCCCGCACACAATAAGGCAAAGAAGGGGGGGGCTAGGTCCCCAGCGTGTTACCCAGTAAAGGCATAAAGGCATCAATTTATGACAAAACATCATTAAGTAACTTGTATGCTCATTAAAGGGCTGGAAGACTGATAAGATCTGATCTCCATTGAAAGAAGCTCAGATTTCACTCTTTGTTATGACATTTGAAGACAAATTTCTCCACGATGTGTGTAAATACAGATATGATTGCAGGCTTATTGTAAAGTGCTTTTACAGATTCTTCAAAATATATAAAAATACTTTAGTGTGCATAGTCATGTGGGCACAGGTTCATTTTATCCACTGGTGTTATTGTGAATGTATACAAGCTTAAAAAGAACATACTTCTGTGAAAAAGTATATTTATTTATATGCTATTGTTATTTGCTCTAACAATAAAATGCCCACACTATATCTATTCATTATTTATGTATGTAGTTGCTAAAGTGTTTAACTATAAGATCCTTTTTAGTAAAATATACAGTTTCAATCTGGCTTGGAAAATGTTGACATTCTCTTGATTTTTACATGAACTCATAAAACCCGACAATACTACTCTCTTCTAAAGATTCCTAATCTTGAATAAGAGAAAGAAGAAAATTGTTCTTTTGGGATGCATTCCTTGTGCATTTCAAGTGGTAATCTACATACATTATGAGAAAACAAAAGTTGATGAGGGAAATGAAATGATCTTGGTTCTACAAAGCGACATATGCTTTGTACAAGAAATCCATTTAGTTCAGGATTACGCCGGTAAATGGAATAGAAAATGTGTGATAGCGGGTCAGATCATTCCAAAGCTTACAAGCCATTCCTGTTTTATAAAAAATAAATAAATAATACCCATAATATCAGATAATTATAAGTAAGGCATACAATATGCAAGATATGCTTGTGCTTTGAGGCATGTGCTTATTTCTTTGAAACAAAACCTACCTCGGCAGTGAATGATATGTCTTTTATGGATAAAACCATGTCGTATGTTAATCAATTATTTCTCAATCACCTGATATTTGCACACAGAAAAATTAATCTTTTCTAGGCATGCAGCCTGTCATTCCTTGTCAACTGCATGATGTAGCCAGCTTGCCTATGCTTTAGTGAGGTCTGTCAGTGTATCAGAAGTGTGGGACGATGTGAATACATTCTGCTGCTGCTTTCAAAAGCTGGCAAAACAAAGCCATATTTTAATGGTATACCATTATGTTCTCATATCCTAAAAACAACCAAGAGTTATACATAATCATATGTCTAAAAAAGTCAGCTGTGTTTTTTAATACTGAGAATTTAAAAGCATAGCAGTTATTCCTTCTATAGGGAGTTAAAACATATCGGATTCATGCATTAACAATACAATTAATGTGTATTTACATAGAAAAACATTGATTAATTAACCTCTTCCCATCCACACTATAGCCGAAAGAAGGTTAGAGTGTGGACCTACTTTGCCGGGAGGGCGTCCATGGACATCCTCCCATGCTTGAACGGCCTGGAGGGCATGTGTGGCAAGCTCTGTGAGCAAATCAGCAAATCTATGAGACTTGGCTGATCACAGATCAGAGTAAGGGGTTGTTCCCAACCCCTTACCACGTGATCAGCTGTCAGCCAATGACAGCTGATCATGTGATGTAAACACAGCCGGTAATCGGCTATTTTTTCTCCTCACACTGGTAGCATGAGGAGAAAAAAAAGCTGATCCCTGGCGTCTGTGAGAGGGACATCAGTCCTGATCATGGAGAGCCTCTGCAGAAGCTTCTGTGCCCACCTGTGCCACCTAAAAGGGCACAACAGTGCCGCCTACCAGTGCCCAGCAGTGCCACCTATCAGTGCCCAGAGTGTTACCTATCAGTGACCACAGTGCCACCTATAAATGTCACCAATCAGTGCCTCATCACCAGTGCTGCCTATCAATACCACCCACCAGTGCCCATCAGTGCCACCTACTAGTGCCCATCAGTGCCGTCTTATCAGTGCCCATTAGTGCCGTCTTATCAGTGCCTATAAGTGTCGCCTTATCTGTGCCTATCAGTACAGCCCTTCAGTACAGCCCATGAGTGCCCATCAGTGCAGCCCATCAGTGCCCATCAGTGCAGCCTCATCAGCGAATATCAATGAAGGAGAAAAATTACCCGTTTGCAACATTTTATAACAAACTATGAAACGTGTTTTTTTTTTTTCTTCAGAAATTTCTGTCTTTTTTTTTGTTTGTTTAGCAAAAAATAAAAACCCAAGTGGTGATTAAATAACACAAAAAGGAAGCTCCATTTGTGTGAAAAAAATGATAAAAATTTAATTTGAGTACAGTGTAGCATGACCGCACAATTTTCATTCAAAGTGTGACAGCACTGAAAGCTGAAAATTGGTCTGGACAGGAGCGGGGCTTAAGTGCCCAGTAAGCAAGTGGTTAAAGGTAATTGTTTAAAACAGGCATTAAAATTATTACTGACCTCATTGCATGGTTATTTGTTTTGAACAAAACAGAAAAAGTACAGGACACCAGTGAAATAAAAAAATAAAAGATTATTCCAAGAATGGTACTGAAAAGTTGATCAATGTAATAGTAATCACAGCCACAATAGCTAAACCCTTAATGTTAATTTATATAACCTAATGTAATATAACTCATCTATTGTGCAGAAATGTGTACTGTAGCTTAGGATTTCATGGTTTGGGATTTCATGGTATAAGTTCTTACAATAAACAACATTCTACTCTGTAATCATACATTTTCTATCTGTATTAGGGTCTCCCTTTCTTGCTAGGCTGCATGTTCAGATAAGGTTCTAGCATGGAATTTGGGAAGGCCTTTTTTTGTGTGTGGGATCCCCCTGATATACACACCAGACCCTCAGCAGGGAAAAGGGTCCTGTATGAATCCTTAGAGCAGGGGTCCTCAAACTATGGCTCTCCAGTTGTTCAGGAACTACAATTCCCATCATGCATAGTCATGTCTTTGAAAGTCAGAGTTTTACAATGCCTCATGGGACTTGTAGTTCCACAACAGCTAGAGGGCCATAGTTTGAAGATCCTTGCCTTAGAGGATCTGCATTTGTGTGTGTGGGGACCCCATTGACATCTACACTGTATTGTCAAAAGTATTGGAAAGCCTGCTTTTACACACACATGAACTTTAATGGCATCCCAGTCTTAGTCCATAGGGTTCAGTATTGAGTTGGCCCACCCTTTGCAGCTATAATAGCTTCAACTTTTCTGGGAAGGCTGTCCACAAGGTTTGGGAGTGTGTCTATGGGAATGTTTGACCATTCTTCCAGAAGTGCATTTGTCAGGTAAGGCACTGATGTTGGATGAGAAGGCCTGACTCATAGTTTCTGCTTTAATTCATCCCAAAGCTGTTCTATCGGGTTGAGGTCAGAGCTCTGTGCAGGCCAGTCAAGTTCCTCCACCCAAAACTCGATCATCCATGTCTTAATGGACCTTGCTTTGTGCACTGGTGCGCAGTCATGTTGGAACAGAAAGGGGCCAGTCCTGAACTCAACCCAATAGAACACCTTTGGGTCTGCAAGCCAGGCCTATTCATCCAACATCAGTGCCTGACCTCACAAAGGCACGTGTGGAAGAATGGTCAAACATTCCCATAGACACATGCCTAAACATTGTGGACAGCTTTCCCAAAAGAGTCAAAGCTATTATAGCTGTAAAGAGTGGGCCAACTCAATATAAAACCCTACGGACTAAGAACGGGATACCAGTAAAGTTCATGTGCATGTAAAGGCGATCGTCACAATACTTTTGACAATATAGTGTATATCAGACCGTTATTCATAATAAGGGTCTGGTATAGATAAAGGGAATTCCTAGTCATTTGTTTACGAACAGAATAAAGCAACTGAAGCTGTAATTTATCAGCAATTTAAACTGCATTTTTTTTTTGCAAATGTCATTTTTAAATATATGAGCACCTGAAATGGCGACAAGCTTCAGTACCTAAAATTATCCACAGGTCAGCAATAAAGAGTAAAAGCTCTATAATTATTGCTCTCTTTCTGGCAAGCTTATTGATACTTAATGTATATGTAAACCCTTTCTTTTTGTAAAACAAACCATTCAGTTTAAAAATAGAAATGAAAGGCAACACAATTGTGTATAAATATAAAAAAAACACCTTTTTTTCTTCATTTTTTTATAAGTGATCACACACTCATCTGCATAAGTAGCTGAGAGCGCTGGGGGAGGAGAAACAGCAAAACACTAGTCTTTTTAGTGAATGGCTGTGCAGAAGAGACATGTCAGGACAAGTCTGATCATTAAAGGAGAGCAGGCAGAGTTCCCAGCACAGCTAGAGAACTGACCGCACTGTGCTTTCATGCCTAGTGTGGTCAGATAAAGGATACTTTATCATACAAGTACATGGTAAAACACACACATATCAGGAATATGAAATGTTGGGTTTACATATTCTCTAACATGCGTAGTGCAAACCTCATACTGAACTGTAGCCTTGTTCGACACATGCATATACTCTATGTATATTTGTGTGTTTATAAAGGGGGGTCTAAAAAAAGTTTACTTTTTTCTTTTTTATGTCACTTTAACTTTGTAAAACATTTTTTTCTAATGTGATTACATATAGTTCGTGACAGGTTCTCTTTAATAAGAGATTCGGGGTTCATTAGAACCCTGATGTCTCCTCTGCACTCTAAAAGAGGCAATGAGGCACAGATTGAACTCCATTAGCGTCTTCCCTCTCCGGCGCTTGTGGAGAATGATGTTGCTTCCAGGACAATACACCAGAGGGAAGATCACACCTGGAGGGGGGTGATACCTACCCTACCCTTGTCCTACCCATGTGCCCATTGCTCTCCCTCCCTTACCCCATTGTACATGTTATGTCACCCTGGAGGAAGCACCAACAATGCCAAACGCAGCTCAACACTTAGAGATCTATGTATGAAAAATGCTTTACCAGTTTCTAAGCATTCATACACAAGTCACAAATAATGCCTGTAATGTTTGTAATATATGTGAAAAGTAATGTTGGTTTTTGTAGGGTAAATATAAAATTCCCTAACATTCGATCCTAAGAGAAAATGACCTTACGAACAATCAACTAAAAAAGTTAAAGAACATTTGACCAATAAAGAAAATATCCAAACACTATAAGCTAATGTTAGTAATTCTCTATACAGACCTATAAAACAGACAGTGTACATTACACATGGGGCTTGCTGCTTAACTGCAGAGAGGAAACAGGAAACATGGAGCATACCATAGATGCAGCTATAAACTTATATTCTTCAACTAGTAGATGACAGTGTTTATATCTCAACTAAATGTACGGTAGTTGTTGCACTAAATACTAAATATGGTACAAAAACCATGAGGGAGAACACTCATTAGCTTTGCTGGTCAGATTAGCTGAACCTCCAGCTGCAGTGGGAAGTGAAGCTACCAGAGCAAAATATGACAGCTTCCTGTTCAGGACTCCTGGATGTCAGGAAGTCAGAGACCGCCAGCTCACCAATAAGCTGTGACTCATAGCTACCTGGCACATTCAGCTGTTAGCTGAATTCAGCTGACAGGTTAATGTAAACAAAAGGGGCTGAGATAGTGTATGAAACATGGTGTGGGGTCATCCTCCAAAATTTATAACAGGCCCTTAAGGTCTGGTATAGATTTTAAGGGAGGTGCCACAAAGAAGACAATAAAAAAGGTGTGTGTTCTGCTCCAAATTCCATACAAGACCCTTATCTAAACATGTAGTCTTGCTGCCAGGAAGGGGGTGCATGTGGTAGGAAACCCATTCAAAAATAAAACAAGAAAAAAGTGTGGTGTTTCCCCAAAATGCATACTAAACCCTTAAACAAACATGCAGCCTGGCTAGCCAGGAATGGGATGAGATGAGTGTGCTCTCACCCCTTTTCCTGAACTATACCAGGGAACATACCTTTACAATGGGTGGTGCCTGGCAAAGCACCTTGTCCCTTATGTTTACTAGGACAATGACTTCTTAGCCACAGCCCTGGCCTGGTAGTTGGGGTGGTCTGCTGGAGGAGGGATTATCAAAATCTGGAAACCCCCTTTAAAAATAAGTACTCCTACCCAGTCGCAAAAAATGTAAATCGTAAGTAAACACACACTTTTTAAAAAGTCTTTTGCTAGAAAAAAATCCTACAAACTAAATCCATGAACCACATTGTCCAGTGATGTAGATCCTTATCAATCATCATGAGTGATGCCAGCCAACCTGCTTAATGAAAAAAAAACACTGAGCCATATCATAAAAACTCTCTTGTCAACTGCTCATTGCAAACAGCAGCTCCCAATCTTTATCACTGTAACAAAGAGGAGGGGTTTCCCAGGTGATGACATTGACCAAATTTGGACATGTCTGGATATAGTCAATGACAGCTGAATGTGCTGGGTAGGAATGTACTGTTAAGACACCAGCATCTTCCAGTTCCCCAAAAATCAGACAAACCTGAAGCTCATCCCTAGAGAGTAAGGCATTCTACATACAATTTATACACAGTGAATAGGTCTCCTACATAATATTTCCTCTTCCAAAGTTCCTGGTCAAATACTCTTAGCCTATAGGGTTAGGTCTATTGGTCAATAAACAGGTTATTTTTCTCTTCTGGTTGAATGTTCTTGAATGTTCTTAAGGCTATTTTCTCTTAGAATTGAGTGTTACATTCACCCTGCAAAAAGAAACAACTAGAAATTGACATTCCCCACATATTACAAACATTACGAGTGTTATTCATGATGTGCAAATACATTCATAAAGCAAATAGCATAAATCTCTAAAGTGCCCCCTCTTTCCCAGGATCAATTCTGCATTGGGAACCAGGAATGAGCTGTAAGACTGAAGTTGGAAATGACATGATAGTGCTCAGAAAGGTCGCAAGAAAAAAAAAAAGAAATAATTTTTGCTGTGATATCAGTTTAGTGCTCTGCAAGCCCTTCAATACTACTTTGCTGATAAGCCTTTCCATGTGCTTTAACCTTAGTGATCTTCATTTACTCTCCTGCCTACTGTGGTAAAATGCTGATTGCGATGAAAAAATATTGTTTAGTGTATAATAATAGTGTTTAAGCAGTATCATTTGGCAAGTTTGGTCAATTTAATTCAATTCTAATTCTTGTTTGTACTATTTGGTCCACTGCTCTAGAATTAGGATACAATTAAGTAAGGTACAGATAACATCATACAGGTTTGGTAATATTCACTAAAGATCTCCAGAGTAAAGAAGATGAATTTTATCATCTAGATTGATTTATGGAAGGGAAACTGTTCTTATGCTGAAATGCTGTTACTTGCAAAGTATTATCATATTCTTTTGTGAGTCAGTGTTCCGTTCCTAGATATTAATAAGACAATATAGATATGCCAAGTATTACTCAGATGCTTTCTATAAAAGTGGTTGGACAGCTCTTAAATTGCCTATCAAATTTTGCTGTCATTGTCTATCTTGCCCACACATGGTTGTCCTCATCTCTCAGGAAATGTATAACAGAACTCTAAGGCAAATGTAAACAAAAACCTATAAAATAGCTAGTTGTCAATGTATTTTGCAATAATACAAATTACCTAATATCTATTTTCCCATAATGCTACGTAGAGTACTTAATGCCAGTCTAAGAGCATCATGTTAAACATTATAAGCCAGTTAGGTCCAAATGGTTTTTGCTTTTGGATATGTTACGGTGTAGTATTTAGAGGAATTATTTAGGCCATTTACAGGAACGTGATAGTGGTTGCCAGGATGTATGCAGTGTTAATACGCTTACTCATAGCCAAATAAATATGTAGGCAACACAGGAGGCTGTGCACCTGTCATAGGGGGCAGTGGTGTCACGTGTCTGACAATAACAGGAGCGCTTTAATCATAAACCCAATGTTTCCTAGGGATTAAATCGCTCCTTTGTGCTTGCTGCATTCAAATTTTTGGACAATATGTCAAATTAATAGCATTATATTAACCACATGGGGTATGTAGCAGCTCATATTAAAGTCAATGTGATACAGACAAATATATCAATCTCAAGAGATTTTGGCATCAGGATAAATCTACAAAGAATTGCCTGAATAGCCATATGATAGAATGGCAAAACAGAATGACAGAAATGTAGGGCAGTAAAATTGTTTATATAGTTCAAATTGTTCCCAATTTCTTACAGGTTTGGTTTGGGTTCAGCTTTTAACACAAATTATAATACATTTCAGTGAAAAAGCTCTTTATTCTTACACCAAGTTGCCAACAATATATTGCACACACTGATTTGTAGATTCTATCTTACATGGCTTTCTGTATTTCTAAAGAAATTATTTTGGGATCTTATGGAATACAATCTAGGCCATATAGAGATACAACAAATTTTGTAGTTTCATCCAGCCTCCAGGCTGATGAACTTCCAAGGTGGGAGCTAAAAAAAATAAAAAAAATAAGGCTTAATCAAAGTGTAGCATTAGTAATCAGGAAGCAGAATCTGCATACAATAAGGAGCAAATATATTTACTCTTATTTAGATATATGATTATGAAAAACTTGAACATGCACGAATGCTATAATTTACAATAAACTTTAAAATGTGCCATGTATTTTTAAATAATACTGAAATACAATAGTATTCTAGAAATATAATGTAATTTATCAACTGAAAATATATTTCAGACAGTTTTAGTAAGGTCCAGATCAAAATATAGGAGCTGTAAAGAAGAAGAAGAAGGAAGGAGCAGCAGTTCTCACTGGGGAGTGGGTTGTACAACATGGAATTTGCAACCAATACCAGACTGGATACTTAAGTTCATAACCATCTGAAGGTGTAATGTGAGATGTAATATGAGGTATTGATGCAATACAAACTTTTAACTTCACCTTTTTCTCGAGGCTTGCTTTGAAGAGAACCTGTCAGAAAGCTAAAGTTAGCCAAAAAAGTGCCCTGCTGCTGAACGCCAATCCAAATGCCAAAAAGAATATGATCATTCTTAAATTACCTGGCTGCACTTGGTGGTTCATCTCCCTTACCTCTACATGACTACAGGGCAGTATTTACTCTTTTCTTCTACTGAAAGTGTTTTTTGGCTCGTATTCATTTCTTGACAGGGTCACTTTAGGAATTATTTAATTCTTTTTATGCGATGCATAGGAATTTTGATATAGTGCTTGCAACCCAGAATTACTTTTACTCACTGAAAGCATATCAGTCAGCATCAACATTACCCTACACATAGGGATAGAATAGTGTATATGTATATAGATGCACTTAAATTCACTCATATGCTTGAAATGCACAAATGCCTTTATTGGTTTCAGTTTTATACATTTTAGGCACAAATCAAACACTTGTGTGTGAGTGCCTTAAATACTGTTTGAAATATCCTTAAACTGAGAGTTTGTCAGGGCATCTTACAGATATTTCAAACAAACCTCAACATAAATGAAAATTGCAATATATATCCAGCTTGTTAGCCTATGTCTAAACAGAACAGTAAACTATAATTATAAGCCATCATATGACAGATCTGGAACACAGTTTTTTTTTCATTCATTCTAACACTTGGGCCATAAATAACAGCTTCAAGCATAAAAGTAAAAGCAGATTCTGAACTCACCAGAGAATGATCAATCATCCTTCATCTTTCAGCAAGGACACCAATTACAAGCTATAGTCATAGACATGGAAGTGTATCAGCAAACCTAAAAAGACAAGAACCTTTTGAAGTATCTCACAGTAGACAACACTTAATCATAGTCATAAACAGATTAAAGTGTTAGAAGATAGGAGGAAAAACCTATTTCCATTTGTTGATGTTATTAAGTGCATATTTAATACAACAGAGGCCATGTGCTTGATGCATTGTCTAAGGACAACATGGCAGATGTGATAATTGTGGAATTAGCCTGTTCTAGTTACATAATCCCATTCTTGGTGTTAGGAATGCTTCAAATAAGTTGATCATTTTTTTTTAAATGGCTGAAGATGTGAATTGTTGTCAAAAGCCTAGTTAAACCTAGTACACATGGGCCGAATGTCGGTGGGCATCGGCCGGTTCAATAGAAACCGGCCAACATTCGGCCGTGTGTACTGCAGTCGTGCCAACAGAAGCGGCATGACCAAAAAGTGTTTGCAGATCAGTTACCTATCAGCACTTTGAGAGCGCTGACCAGTGTATTCTGGCGAGGGGCTGCCCCCTATCAGAACACAATAGAACAGCGGGGGGAGATTGCTGTGCTAACATTGAATAGTTAGTACGGCGGCTCCTCCTGAGCTGTTCATTTTTTTTGTTCAGCCCTGCTGAGTTGAATGGAAAAAGAAAAAAAAACACTAGTGTGTACTAGGCTTTAGAGGTGTTAGAACAGTATTATATGTGCAGGACAGTTGATGTTGAAGAATAATATCATGGAAGAGGGGTGGGGGCCTTTGATGCCATCTGTCCTCTCATTTAATGCCATTTTAACATCTCTACTCTGCCATGGTCCGCCAATAAGGCAGTAGGGGCAGCCCTCCTGTATGGGGACTGGGCCCCGCCAATTCAGCCTTGAATCTTTATTTCAGTGCAAGATAAATCTCTGCAGCATTAAACAAATAAAACTTCCCTGGGCCCCATTTGTACACACACGGCTGCTGTCTTTCCAACTATGGAGGGGGGAGTGATGGGCAGTAAAAACACAGCTAGTTTTTCTGTCCTCCAAATGCTAGTGTAATCAAGCAGGAGCTACTTTGCACTTGTGTCAGCCACAAAAAAGAGATCTGCGATGGATCACTCTTCTGAGCGTGTTTGGTAGGTGGCAAGGAGGTGTTATGTTGCCTCCTCACCACCTGTTTTAACCCCTAAAAACCCATGGAATGCCACTGCAACCACATTCTATTGGTGGTAAGTGTCTGCAAAAGGCAGCAGGAGAAAACATTTTGCTATGCTGCAATGCAGGCATGTGTACACCCCAGACCACTGCCTTTGCAGCTTCATGGGGAGTGGGTGGGAGGGCAAAATGCTGTAATGCATAGCAACTACTTAGCAGCCTGCATTATGTGCATTACATATGTCTGACCTCTGCACTGTGTACATTATGTATGTTACACACTCCTGACCACTGTGCTCTATGTGTTACATACTTCTGAGCCCTGCACTTTGTACATTATATGACCTTGACCCCTGCACTCTGTTATTTACCCACTCCTGACTCCTAAACTATGTACTATACACTCCTGACCCCTGAACTATGTACAGTAAACTTTGCTGACTCCTGCACTCTGTACACTACCCACTCATGACTCTGGAGAAGTGTAGGATACATTCTTCTGGCACCAATACTGTGTATATAACATACTCCTCACCCCTAATATATATATGGAGTACCCCCCAAGGAAATACTAAGGGACTTTAGGGGCAACTGATCAGCAGAATATTTTTAGAAAATAGAAATGTATTAATATGAAATATGTGGTGCATACATCACCAAAAGCAATTGCATAAAAAGACAAGAACAGAATCATATATCATATATAAATGCAAATCCTTCAATGTTAAGCCCAATGCATTTCTGGACCTATGTAGAGTCCTTTCTTCAGGGGCATTTCATGCAAAGTAATGCTGCTATATTGATATTCTATAATGAGACAAAGTCACACATCAGAATCAGCATTGGGATCAGAGAAATGAGCATCATTGAAGTGAAGTAAAAACAAACATACCAGTCAAGTATAAGATATGCAAAAAAGGACTACCACCTAGTAAGTAGCTGAAGATGGAAGCGGGCTAAATTACTGCAGAGGAGTCTGAATGAGTAAGAAACCTTAAAAGATATTCATACTCATTGAAAAGATTGGTAAACATCAAAGAAAAATGGAAGGATATGCCGCTATTATATCCACAGCGCAGGCCCAGGCAGTACTGCTGTGCATTAATGGTGTTGACCAGTGCCCGAAGAGTAAACAAAAACCCTGTAAAAGATCAAATTTGTTTTATGAATACAAGGCTTAGGAGTATATAGCTGTCCAAAAATCATAAGCAGCATTATCATAGAAATCGCATACAGTGCTAGATATTTAAAATAAAAGTCAGTATTGCAGTACAAATTACATTCACGGTCATAGTTGATGAATTTAGGTAGTATATAATATTAAAAAGACATGTATTGTCTTTTGTCTTAAAGACAAAGAATGTCTGTTGATCTGGGGGGCAGGCTCAGGCCCTGGCCCTGTCAGGTAGGTTGCATAGTAGGATGTATGGGCCCGATAATTTAGAACATTCACCCCTGTTCACACATTCACAAAACAAGCTTGGTTCCTAAACAATGAGATAAAAGTAATAAACATTCATACACGATACCCAAGCATACTTCCTGATTAGAGTGAAAGCAATCATTTAAGCTGACTTACATTAATGTAATCTACTACCTTTCATCATATTCTTCAGTGATCTTGGATTTCCATGCTGTTCACTCTAGAACGGGCTAACAACAGAAAGAACCATTTTATTTTGCTTATGAATTATATAGCTGTAGGTCAGATCCTATGATTGATGTCACTGCAATCAGGAGTGGATTCAGCAACTTGGGCATTGTTTGCTAAATAACATATGAATAGTGGTGGAGGATAGAAGTGATTAAGCTATTGTGGACTATGATGTGGACTATGTGGTATGAAATCACTATCAATTGAGAGATATTGGGAATATTGGGCATCCTGACAGGACTTAATATTTCATAGCTATCTGAGATATGTATATATTATGAGGGACATTAAGATCATAAGTCTTTTTCTATACCCTAGGAAAGTATTTTTTCTCATGTGAATTGTATAAGTAGAACTTTGACATGCCCAGAAATGACTTGCAATAGTTACTGACAGGGTGAACTGATTGTCTCTGAATGGCACTGCTATTGGTCTAGCCATACTTGACATGTAAAATCATGCAGAAACTTACTTCAAGCTGTCCAAATAAGGCTAGAACCTGGGCAATGGATGTGTTTACACAGAAAAAATATGAAAGGCATGACAACAAAAATTAAAGTTTGGTGCTTTGACATCTAACTTTAGTGTCCTTTTCCCATTTTGTTAGAAAACCTTAACTATAGGCCTCTTGTACACAAAGCTGACATATCACATGAATCATCTGGTTGCTATCAGATACAGCATTTAGAGATTTTAGAGATTTGCCATTTGTGCTTGTTATATTATTACAGAAAACTGACAATGCTAAATCCAAATTATTTGCTCTACACCGTCAACTTCTTTGATGTGCAGAAATATAGAAAGGTTTTTCTTTTTTTTTTTTTTTACATTTTTGCCTCTCACCAACCATGTCTATTCTCTGTTAAAATAAAAAATTATCTCATATTTGCACTACACTTTGCAATGGTAAGGAAAATGCATTTATCTGCAGCAACCAGTCAGATTTCAGTGCTTTGTTGACAATTTGTTGAGTACAGTTCACAGAGTCTTCCAATTGGATCACAGAAAAAAACAGCTTAATGCCCAACTCCAGGTTTTTTAAAGGTCTTATTGAGTTTAAAAAAGTTAAATATTCCCTTCTTACACTGGATGCTCTCAGAATTCTGGGATGAATGATGCCCAATCCCCAAAATTTTGACTTTCCAAACTTAAAATCCCATTGAACTCAAAGGGAATCCAAAACAGGCTCCAAAAAGTGTGTGTTACAGTACAGCAAATGGTGCAGAAGAGGTTGAAAATCTTCAGGCAACCCTGAGATAATGGAAAAGTTGAAAAGCAGTCTGGAGGAATTTGAAAAAATAGCAGCTACTCCTGGAAGCCTTGATGCACTGATGGTCAAGCTAAGGGTGCTGAGGAGACAGCAGAACCACATATAAGACAGAACCAACAAGAGCTGCTCAAACTAATGGTATTCAGGCAACAGCAATAACAGATATGAGGCAGAAAAAGTCTGAGCATCAGATTGAGAATCAAAATCACCAAATACAACATTGCTCATTTAGGTTCTGGGAATTCGAAATAAATTCAAATTTGATGCGGTCTCAAGTAGTGGGCTTTGTAATTTTTAGCTTGTTTAACCACTTCCATCCCAGAGGATGTATATACAGTACGTTCTTGGAAGCAAGTGGTTATACCAGGATCAAGGCTGCATAATCTTGCTGTAATTTCTTAGAGCCAGCAACTGGCTTTTAGGTCAAAGTCATCAGAATTATTCTACAGCCACCTGATAACTTTCACAGGGCTCAAAAGAAGCCCATCACCCTCTGCCACCCGCCAACGTTCACGGGTTCTCCCATTTAATTAGGGAGTCCAGGACTACTGAAAGCAGTCAGATCGGCTGCCTACAGAGAAGGAGAAACATCCATTCCTCCCTCTCCTCTGTGACCAATGAAGCTGAAAACAATGAGATTTCATCACTTCATGTTTTGTTTCAGTGTTTACCTGGCCAGTACTGGCAAGGAAAGAAGCTAATCAAAGCAATCTCAGTTTTATCAGCTGCCTTGGAGGGCAGAAGAAGGTTCAGGGGTCCAATAAAAAAATACATTGAATTAAATAACTACACTTAACAAAAAACAAAGCACCCCTACCCCCTGTGCTCATGCTCAAATGCATAGGTCCTGCATGCATATGTAAACAGTGATTGCACCGTACATGTGTACCACCAAAAATGTCAAGGTGAGAGCAAAGAAATCCGGAGCTCATATTTAACTGGTAACCAGTAAGGGCCTTTAAAAGCCCCCTATGGAGATATTTAGATACCAGATTTTGTTACCATTTCACAGACATGTGTAATTTGAAATTTTAACATGTATGGTATGTAATTTAGCATAACATCATCTTTCAAATTTTACCAAGAAATGGGTAGTATCATGTGTTTGTGTGCACTAAAATGCATTTAAGTGCATTTTATCCTGAAAATTTGCATTTAATAAAGGGATGTGCGAATATTGTATGCCATAAAAAATTGCAGCAGCTACCATTTTATTTTACAGGGCCTTTGTTTTTAGAAAATATATAATGTCTTGGAGATTCTAAGTAATTTTCTTGCAAAAAGATTATTTTCTTCAACAAATTTCAAAATTGCCCTGGGCAGCAAGTGGTTAAACTCTTGAACCAACATGACCTATTACATAAAGATGGTTATCTAAGGTCTTAGTCTCAGAAGTGTTTCTAAGATTTTGAAAGAACAGAGGAATCTGGGGCACATAAAGTAGGTGAAGTCTATGGTAAACAGTGGTCATGGGTGAGAATGGTTGAAAGGGGAATGTTTAGACAAATCATGAGCCTAATTATTGTATATACTACCCACAAAATATTGTTTAGCCACTTGCCAACTGTTCAGAGTAAATATACTGTGAGCAGGTACCAGGTGCAGGCACAATCATGAATCCAGCACTGGGGGGGGGGGGGGGGGTTCATGGCTACAAACCCCTTGAGGCATATTTTAGAATAATCATAAAAATGTTGTCTATGTCATGGTTTGTGATTAAAAGATTTATTGATTTATTGTGAAATCAAAGTCAAAGAATTCCAAGAATGCAAAGGGTTAAAATATGGATGATAGACAATCAATGTTAAACATCATGCTTGAGGCTGACTGACGGGCCAGCACTGGGGGCGGCTAAAAGGGGTGTAGGTGCTAGATGTCACATGGGCATCTACCCAGTTGAAGGGATGACAGACGACCACTGGTTGAATCCGTAAGGGTCAGTGATGTAGGGAGCCTTTTTAAGAGTACAATCACGTACCTGTAGGTTGACCCTTTTTTCTGGGTTAGGTGGCACACATATGCAACGCCCCCTCCCCCCCCCTGCTGACCTGTGCTGTGATTGGACACAGTAAAGTTTGGCAGCTAATTTCAACCAATGATTTTGGCTGAAGTCAGCTGATTGTCCAATCAGACACGGAGTTCTGCATTTGAAAACAAACAGAACTCTGTTTACATAGGAACAATGATCTGTCTGTTTCTTCTCCCTAAAAAGCAGGGAGAAAAAAAACATCCAAATAGTGAAGTAAAAGCAGTACACATTACACACACTACACATTGTTAAGCACACAGTTAACCTCTTGATTGTCCCTAGATGTTAGCCCCTTTCCAGCCAGTGTCATTATTACAGTGTCAGTGTACAATATTACCACTGATCACTGTATTAGTTTCACCAGCGACATCAGGGTCAGTTAGTGATCCTCCCAGATAGTGTCTGTTAGTGTCAGATTGCCCACTATCTTATCACAGTCCCACTATAAATCTCTGATCACCACCATTACAGTAAAGCATTTATATCTGTGTAAATTCCAGTATATACTGTATACATTATAGTTTGTAGATGCTATAACTTTTGCACAAGAAAATTAAAGTGGTTGTAAACCGCTGGCCTTTTTTTTTGGGAACTTGTAAGGTAAAGGTATAATGTGCTAGTATGCATCGCATACTAGCAGTATACTGCAGTATTTACAAGTTAGTGTAGTGCGTCCTCTGCACAGTGTGCACATTAAGCTACCTGAAGAAAATTAGTGGTGTTCTTCTGATCCTAATAATACAGTGCCACAGGCAGCTGCAGTATTTACAAGTTAGTGTAGTGCGTCCTCTGCACAGTGTGCACCTAAAGCTACCTGAAGAAAATTAGTGGTGTTCTTCTGATCCTATTAGTACAGTACCGCAGGCAGCTGTAGTATTTACAAGTTAATGTAGTGCATTCTCTGCACATCGTGCACCTAAAGCTACCTGAAGAAAATTAGTGGTGTTCTTTTGATCCCATTAGTACAGTACCGCAGGCAGCTGTAGTATTTACAAGTTAGTGTAGTGCGTCCTCTGCACAGCGTGCACCTAAAGCTACCTGAAGAAAATTTGTGGTGTTCTTTTGATCCTATTAGTACAGTACTGCAGGCAGCTGCAGCATTTACAAGTTAGTGTAGTGCGTCCTCTGCACAGTGTGCACCTAAAGCTACCTGAAGAAAATTAGTGGTGTTCTTTTGATCCTATTAGTACAGTACCGCAGGTAGCTGTAGTATTTACAAGTTAGTGTAGTGCATTCTCTGCACATCGTGCACCTAAAGCTACCTGAAGAAAATTAGTGGTGTTCTTCTGATCCTATTAGTACAGTACCGCAGGCAGCTGTAGTATTTACAAGTTAGTGTAGTGCGTCCTCTGCACAGTGTGCACCTAAAGCTACCTGAAGAAAATTAGTGGTGTTCTTTTGATCCTATTAGTACAGTACCGCAGGCAGCTGCAGTATTTACAATTGCTGGTGTTCTCATACTAATAATACTACAGGCAGGCAGTTGATTCTGCTAGCTGCAGTATCAGTATATATATACATCGCAGCTTTGTGCAGCTACATCTCACTGCAGGTCATTAGTATGTCCTTAAAGGCCAACAAGGAGAGGCAAACAGTCACAAGCCAATAAAATATCGAAAGCAGGCTTTCTAGAGGCAACAGTGCTGGTCGTGTCTGTGTCTAGAGGCAACAGTGCTGGTCGTGGAGACGGTGCATCCTCATCAGCACGTGGCCGTGGGACACGCTTATCCTTTTTTCGGCAGCTGGCCGTGTTGAGCCGCAACATGCGGAAGACTTGGTAGAGTGGATGACCAAGCTGTCCTCATCCTCCTCATCCTCTCTCACCCAGGCTCAGGGTACTTTGTCTGGCAAAGCAGCTGCCAATACGGCCTCTTCCATGGACTCAATGGCATCAGTCACTCCTTCCCTAGCCCCACCATGTCCTCCTGAGAAGTCCCCCGAACTGTTTGACCACAGTGTTGGGTACATGCTCCAGGAGGATGCCCAGCATTTTGAAGGCTCCGATGATGGTACCCAGCTAGAGGAAGGCAGTAACGTGAGCCCAGAGAGAGGGGGTGCCCAAGAAGGACAGCAAACTGGCAGTCATGTTCCCCCAGCTGCAGCATACTGCCAGCTTTGCTCCAGTGATAAGGAGGGAGGGGGTGATGAGGTCACTGACTCCACGTGGGTGCCTGATAGGAGAGAAGAGGAGGAGGCATATCACCAATGAGGCAGGACGCCCTCCAGGGGTCAGCTTAAGGGCAGCACACCGACTGCATCACACCGCAGAGCTCCGCATGTGCAGGGCGATGTTGTCTCTGCACGTTATTCCAAAAGTTCTTTGGTGTGGGCCTTTTTTGATATGAGTGCATCAGATCCCACTGCTGCTATTTGCAATATATGTCTCAAGCGTATCTCGCGTGGCCAAAACATCTCCCGCTTGGGCACCACATGCTTGACCAGACATATGTTGACCTGCCATGCAGTTTGTTGGCAAGTGTACCTAAAAGACCCACACCAAAGAACAAATAGGACCTCTCCTTGCCCCTCATCAGCTGGGATCTCCAACCCCACTATACCTTCAGTCCTCTCTGAGACCTGCGCTGAGAGAAATTAAGGTGTAGAATTAGGTGTGTCACAGCCAAGTACTTAGGGAAAATCTGCTATCTGTACACCGACGTCAGATTGCACCAGGCAAATTTCCCTGCCCCAGCTGCTGCACCACTGAAAGAAGTTCGCTCCCAGCCATCCACATGCCCAGCGGTTGAATGTTAGCTTGGCTAAATTGCTAGCACTTCAACTGCTGCCTTTTCAGTTGGTAGAATCTGCCCCCTTCCGTGAGTTTGTAGAATGTGCAGTTCCTCAGTGGCAGGTTCCCAAACGCCACTTTTACTCATGGAAGGCGATTCCGGCTCTCTACCGACATGTAATTACAATTCTTGATCTAATATTTCACAGCAGGGCCAGTTTCTGCACCCACCAAGGATAACTGTGAGGACTTACAGTGTTACGGCACCACCAAAGGCCCAGTTTTTCTGCCCCTGTTCAACAGGTTCATGTAATTACAATTCTTGATCTAATATTTCACAGCAGGGCCTGTTTCTGCACCCACCAAGAGTAACTGAGGACTTACAGTGTTGTGGCACCAGTACCACCACCAAAGGCCCAATTTTTTCGACCCTGTTCAACAGGGGCATGTAATTACAATTCTTGATCTAATATTTCACAGCAGAGTGCATTCCTTCACCAAACAAGTAATTGTGAGGGCTTACAGTGTTGCGGCAACACCAAAACCTAAGGCCACAATTTTTGCAGAGTATATAGGGCAGGCCTATACTTTCAAACACCCAACTTACAAACGACTCCTACTTTCAAATGGAAGGAGACAACAGGAAGTGAGATGAAATCTACCCCTAGGAAGGGAAATTCTCTCCTGTAAGAGTTAATATGGGAAAAACGTGTCTCCTCTCCACTGATACTTTATCACCAATCTTTGTTTCACTAAAAAAAACAAAATGTCAAAAAACATTTGTCATTGGGACAGAAAGTGAGGTGAAATCTTCTGAAGAGGTGCACATACAGCAAAACAAATGTCACAGGAGTGATAACCCTTCCCTATGTTTTCCAAAAAGCTTAAAAATATATTTTTTATCTGGAGCTACACTTTAAAAAATGTACCAGTTCAAAATTACAAACAGATTCTACTTAACAACAAACCTACAGTCCCTGTCTTGTTTGCACCACCTGTATACTGCTGTTCAGAGTATATAGGGCCTGGGGGCCCCACGCCTTTCCTTTTTTATATTTGGGTGTGGGGTTTACCTTAATATCCATACAAGACCCAAAGGGCCTGGTAATGGACTGAGGGGTGGGGGGTACCCATTCCGTTTGTCACACTGATTTTCATTCATATTGCCGGGACCCGACATTACATTAAAGACGCAAGCAGTTTTAAATTACTTTTATTCCTTTAAAAATTTCATTTTGTGCAGGGACTGTTCTAAGCACGGGAAACATGCAACACTTAACAGGCATACTATAGACATCCCCCAGGTATGATATTTAAAGGAATATTTCACTTTTTTTTTTTAACCATTCCAAGTTTATTGAAAGAAAGAAAGAAACATAGAAATGCTTGTACATTGCAAATTTCGCAGGTGCAACTGCGTACTTTTCGTCTTTTACA
Organism: Lithobates clamitans; assembly: GCA_037952925.1. Taxonomy (NCBI): domain Eukaryota; kingdom Metazoa; phylum Chordata; class Amphibia; order Anura; family Ranidae; genus Lithobates; species Lithobates clamitans. The sequence continues at coordinate 838,990 of JBBGZY010000903.1, read as the reverse complement.
AAGTAAATTGTTAGTGACAAGTTCGTATGAGTGACTCATTACTTTTCAAACACCAATAATCTAAGGTTGTTTCTATTAAGTTAATTTTGTGTCTGTATCAGATATAGGATTACTAACTGCTCTGCACTATCCAAAGCAGCAGAATTCTCTTATCAGCTATTCAGATTTTTTATTATTGATAACCTGTATAAGCGTGGTCTCTGTAGTTATCTGAAGTAATCTTACTCATGCCTAAGAGAGAAGTACATGTAATGTATTTATATACCAGTGGAAACATATGTTAAAGATTAGTTAGCGAGAGATAAGGACTTAGATGTAAAGGAAACAGTAAGTGAAAGTGGAGTGGGAAAAAATGGAGTGTTGTGGAAAAAATGGAGTGGAGGGCACCCATAAGATATGGAGGTAAGACCCCCGCCCGTGGCTCCCAAGTCCTCCCTACCTATAATTCAGGTAGGAAAATCTGCAGAGTACTTGAAGAGCAGCCACGGCTGCCACGTTTTGTGGAATCGTTCAATATGGCCTTTGTCTTGGGCCAGAGTGTCTTCCATCTCATGGATTTCGCTAACCTTTGACAGCCATCCCTTAACAGAGGGAGTAGATGTAGACAGCCAGTGTAGGGGAATTTGAGATTTAGCTGCATTGAGGAGATGAATCGTCAATGAGCGTTTATAGCGTTTAAAAGAGGAATTGGCTAGGTGTAGTAAACAGCATGCTGGAGTTAGCTCTACTCTAGTTTCTGTAATTTTTTAAATTAAGGCCTTTACCTCATTCCAGTATGGATTGATTTTGGAGCAGTACCACCAAATGTGTGCTAGCGTGCCCTTCTCAGAGAGACATCTCCAGCATGTGTCCGGTTTTTGTGTGTCCCATTTATGTAGTTTATCAGGCGTACTGTACCAATGGGTCAAAAGTTTATAATTTGTCTCTTGCAGTTTTGTGCTTATGGAACATTTATGTGCTAGAATGGCCACATACCTCCATTGTTTGTCTGAAATCTCCATTTCAAGTTCCTCCGACCATCTCCTCCTGTGCCCGTCCGATGCATCCGCTCCCGAGCGACTTAACCACATGTATGCAGTAGAGGTAGCCTTTTCAATTGGGATCCCCTCCCTACATGCTGACTCCAAGGCCGTTAGGGGTCTATATAGTGTTTGGGGTTCCTTAATATTACCTAGATAACTTCTTATCTGGAAGTATGTCCACTGCTTCAGTTGGGGTCGGTTCATTTCTGTCTTAAAAGACGACCAGTCTCTGAATTTGTTTTCAGCAAAGCAGTCCCTCGCCAGTAGGGGCTCCTTCACTGGAGTCGACCTGAGGGTCGGGTTATGTAAACCTGGTGTAAAATCTGGGTTGCCTGACAGGGACGTTAAGGGACCAGGTATTGTGGTTAGTTTTCTGTGTTTGGCTATTAGATTAATGACCTTCAATGTCGTGCAAGTTATCGGGTGTCCGGATGACGTGAGGTAGTGTTTTGAGGGAGGACCATGGTAAGTATTTAAGCGGAAGCGTTGCGAGTGTTGTCTCTAGAGCAACCCAGTCCTTCATTGAATCATGGCAATGCCAGTCAATGATTCTGGTTATATGTGAGGCCTGATAATATCTGCGGAAGTTCGGGAATTGAATTCCTCCTAGGTCTTTGGGTTTAACCAAGGTGTCTAGTTTGATTCTGGGTTTTTTATGTTGCCAGAGAAATCTCGTGACCATTGTATTAAGTTCATTGAAAAACTTCTGAGGAATCTCTATCGGTAATGAGCGGGTTAGATACAGAAATTTGGGCAATATAACCATTTTTACTATGGCCGCTCTACCGAACCAAGAGAAAAACTTCTCATTCCACTTTGTTAGATCTTTCGCACAATTTTTAAGAAAGTCCACAAAATTTCTCTCAAAGGCAGTTTTTAAAGACGGTGTAAGCCAGATCCCCAAATATTTTAGTTTGGACTTGTCCCATTTGAAAGTCGAGTTTGCCTGTGTCATCTTGAGCAGTCTGTCAGGAAGGGAGAGGTTCAAAGCCTCTGACTTTGTGTAATTGATTTTTAAGTTGGATACATATCCATATTGTGCAAATTCATGCAGTAGGTTAGGCAGAGTTGTAGTCGGTTTCGTTAAAAAAAACAATAAATCGTCCGCAAAAGCGGCTATCTTGTACTCTTTATTTTTAATCTGGAATCCCTGTATTGCGGTATTCTTTTGCACTGTTTTGATAAAGGGTTCTAGTGAGAGGATAAATAATAGGAGCGATAAGGGACAGCCCTGTCTAGTCCCATTTTTGATGTATACTTTTTCTGATAGGATACCATTTATTTTTAGTTCCGCTGTCGGATTCTGATAAAGGGCTGCGATCCAATTCAACATGTTTGGTCCTAGACCCACCCCCCTACAAACCGCCAGCATGAAGTCCCATGCCACACGATCGAAGGCCTTCTCCGCATCTGTTGAGAGGAGAAAACCTTCGATCTTCCTCTGCCCAGCAGCTTGTGTCAGCAAGAGTGCCTTAGTGACATTGTCTCTAGCCTCCCTGTTTGGCATAAAGCCCACCTGCTCCAGGCCAATTATTTTTGAAAGCAACGGCCCCATCCTCAATGCTAAGATCTTTGCGAACAGCTTGACATCCAAGTTCAGCAAAGAAATGGGGCAGTAGCTAGCACACTCCTCGGGGTTCTTGCCCTCTTTCGGTATAACCGTAATGTGTGCTGAGAGAAAACCTGGAGTTACACTTCTTGGCCTGGATAAGTAGTTCAGGGCATTTTTTAGGGGTTCAGCTAGAATTTCTATAAAAGATTTGTAATATGTGGCGGAATATCCGTCCGGGCCCGGGCTCTTGCCTGATTTTAGTAATTTGATGGCCTGTTTAAGTTCCTCTGATGTGATTGGGGTTTCTAGTAGATCTGTATCATCCCTGGGCAGGGTTGGGAGTCCACTATTTAGTATGTAGTCTTGTATGATTTGTGTTCTTTCTCCCACCATTTGTGAATGTTTATGTTGCGGTGGCAGGTTATAGAGTTTCGTGTAGAAAGCGTGGAAGTGTTTTGCTATTGCCTCAGTTGCTACCTCCAACTTTCCCTCTTTAGATCTGATTCCAGCTATCTGATTACTAGAATTTTGTTCTCTCAAGGCCCTCGCCAAGAACCTCCCGGCTTTGTCGCCTGATTCATAATAGAGCCGCCTCTTAAAGAAAAGCAACCGTTTGGCCTTAGTGTGGAGTATCTGCTGTAGCTCTTTCCTTGCCTCTAGAAGGCTCTTGGCTGAGGCCTCCGAGAGAGATTGTTTATGTGACAGTTCCAGTGTCTCAATTTGGGTGAGTAATTTTCTAATCTGAGCGTCCCTTTCCTTTTTGCGTCTTGAGCCCATCTCTATCAAGACTCCTCGTATAGTACATTTATGTGCTTCCCACACTAGTAGTGGGTCTGCCCCAGGTGTGTTATTGTGTTTGAAAAAATCGGTCACATGTCTCGTAAGTATTGGCAAGAGCATCTGGTCTGTCAGTAAGGACGTGTTCAATCTCCATGTCTGTTGTTGTCTGTTTGTGTTCTTCAAATCTAGTGTTATTGAAATAGGAGCATGATCCGAAATTGTTTGGGTGCCTATATGCGCAGTGGAGATTCTCGATAGATCTCTCTGAGAGACAAATAGATAATCCAACCGGGCATATCTGTTATGTGGGACTGAAAAGTGGGTGTAGTCTCTACCGTCGGGATTGAGGAAGCGCCAGGAGTCCACCAACTGGAGTCGGTGTAGGAGTGATTTAATCTTTTTCAAGATTTTGTAGGTAATGCAGGTCTTGCCGTTGGACGTATCCAAAAGTGGATTTAGCGGCACGTTAAAATCTCCTCCTAGTATAATACAGCCACTGGCAAACTCCTGTAACCTCCCCACAATGTGCTGGCAAAAGGTTATGTGAGACTTATTGGGGAAGTACACATTGGCAAGCGTCAAGGGAAGGCCATTGTATGAACCCTTCAGGAACACGAATCTGCCCCCGGGATCACACAATTGTTCAGTTAATTTAAATGGTGTGTCTCTGCCTACTAGTATCGTGACCCCCTTCGACTTGGAGTCAGCTGTTGTGGCGTGAAAAGCTCTTGGGAACTGTGGGGATGTTAATCTAGGAATGTTATTTGTCTTAAAGTGGGTCTCTTGTAGAAATACAAATTGAGGTCTACCTTTTTTAAGTTCTCCCAGTAGGGTGGAGCGCCGCTCGGGGATGTTTAAGCCTCTAATGTTGTGAGAGGTCACAAGGGGCCGGGTCCCCAGCGATGAGTATACCATGCTGGCTGCAGAGGAGGAGACGGTCGGAGCCCGGATCTGTAAAGACAAAACTGTTATGTGAAGTTTGGCACTAGACCCCTGCCCAGAAATAAATTTCTCTAGTGGTCCGAACAGACGCCCCCCCTCCAACAGACAAACAGGCGCCCTAGAAGAAAAGAAAAAGGGGAGAGAAAAAGAAGGAGTGAAAAAGAGAAAAAGAGAAAGGGGGAAGGTCAGTAGGAAGTTATTACAATGGGGCTCACTCTCCAAAAACTCTAAACCGCCCCAAATGGAGAAGTGCCCCCAGGCGTAATATAAATATCGATCCGGATTTGCGGGGTCAGTGGGAGGTGACCACGGCTAGACGTAGCCTAGGCTCCAAGTAGTTGGAGAACTGTGTTATCTAGATAAGAATGGTCTCAACGAGACACACACGGTGATTCAAACTACAAAAAATGGTGGTATTATATTAATCACACCCGACCAGGATGTGTAATATGGAAACTCAGGTCTAAACGTGCAAACATAAACACACAGGAATAACTATAACAGGTATGTCATCAAACTATTCTCTAGCTGGTTAACATTAACTATCATCCATGCGTATGGCCCCCTACAAACCACATAACTGCTTCAAATCTGCTCATATTAATTGGTTCAGGTCAGAACCGTGGCACACAAAAAAAAAAAAAAAAAAAGGAGGAGAACAGTTATGCAGATCTTTGTGCTTCACAACTGAAGTCTCAACGGTTCTTGTGAGGAATGTTGGTGTATCAGTGAGCCACGTCCAGGGCATATCTGCTGTCACATCTGGGATCCGTGTCCTTCCCTCAGTCAAAAGAGATGTGGTTCGGATATAGCGGATCTCCTCCAAGATTTGTGCCAGTATCCGTATTTAGGGAATATCGGTTGTGCGTAAAGTTATGGGGTATTGTCAGAACTTCTCCTTGAAAGGAGTCTTGTGAGAGTGGGTATCTCCTTTCCCCTTTCTCTCCCTTCTTCCCTATGGGGAGGACAACCCATGGGCGACATCATTTATAACGTGAATTCCTGTGTGTTAAAAGTTATGCTGTAAACAACAGATTTGCTAAGGAGAGGACCAGAATGGCTTAGGACATCTATTCACATTCCTGTGCTCTGGACGGGCCAGCCAGTCTCCTCGGGGTATCAGCATAGGAGCCATTTCCTTTGTTTTGTTTATATTTCTTAGGCAATCTTTTGTCTGGGGAAGAGAGCGGAGAGGAGGGAGGGCTCCTGACCAGGGGTGGTTGTAATATTTCTTCATACCACTCCGGTAACTCCAAAAATTCCAAGCCTAATGATTCACAGAACTCAGGTAGGTCCGCCGATGTGCGGAGAACAGCTTGATGGCCATTATAAGTGACTGTGAGGGCGAAGGGAAATCTCCAGGCGTATCTCAGGTCCTTTGCTCTTAGTTTCTCCAGTAGGGGTCGCAGTGCACGTCTGTGCTTCAGAGTGATCTGCGATAGATCCTGGAACAGCATGATCGTGGCGCCATTAAAAATGATTTGGTCATTTTGTCTCGCTTTCCGCATAATCTCCTCTTTGGTAGTGAAACTCTGTAAGCAGCAGATTATGTCACGGGGTGGTGCGGTGTCGGAGCCTCTGGGCCTGAGGGCTCTGTGAGCTCTAACAAAATCAATTTCAGTGTCTTCCTGTCTCTCAAGCAGGCTGTTGAAGACTCTCCGGAGTGCTGTGGTAATCTGATCTTGCTCTACTGACTCCGGTATCCCCCTGACTCTGATGTTGCATCTCCTCCCCCGATTATCAAGGTCTTCAATGTGTCTATTCATGTTAATAAAGTGCTGCATATGGTTAGATGATACCATCTCCAGCTTGTGAATTGCCTTGTCCCTCTGTCTGCCTGCATTTTCGGCCGCCGCCATCTTTTCATTTATCACCATCATGCTCGTTTTCAAATCTGTTATGGCGGCTGAAAACGTAGCTTTGATGTCTGCAGCAAACACAGACATGTCTGCGAACGTGAGCGGGTGGTCCGGTTTGGACTTACCCCTGCTGGTGTCCTCCGCGGCAGACATTGAGTCCTCGCTCTCTCCCTCCTCCTGTGAAGTCGGCGCCATCTTGCCTCTCGCGGTCCCGCTACGGGCCGCTGATTTGTGTCGGAAGATTTCCGCGATGTTGGCGCTGGCAGAAGTTGAATTTCGGCGTGTCCGTGGTCCCGGGGTCCAGTGAAGCTTTCTGCCCGGCATTTGTGAGCTGTAGGTCGGGTGTAAGGCTTAGAATCCCCGAGTGTGTCTCAGAGCCTCCTCAATGAGCAGCCATCTCCGCCGCGCGCCAAGCCACGCCCCTTCACTTTTTTTTTTTTCACTTTAACTACTTCAGCCCCGGAAGGATTTACCCCTTCCTGACCAGAGCACTTTTTACAATTTGGCACTGCATTACTTTAACGAAATTTGTGTCCTTTTTTTCCCACAAATAGAGCTTTCTTTTGATGGTATTTGATCACCTCTGCGTTTTTTTTTTTTTGCGCTATAAACAAAAAAATACCAAACATTTTGAAAAAAAATGATATTTTCTATTTTTTGTTATAAAAAAATCCAATAAACTCAATTTTAGTCATACATTTAGGCCAAAATGTATTTGACCACATGTCTTTGCTAAAAAAAATGTCAATAAGTGTATATATATATTGGTTTGCGTCTACAAACTAGGGTACATTTTCTGGAATTTACACAGCTTTTAGTTTATGACTGCCTATGTCATTTCTTGAGGTGCTAAAATGGCAGGGCATTACAAAACCCCCCAAATGACCCCATTTTGGAAAGTAGACACCCCAAGGAAATTGCTGAGAGGCATGTTGAGCCCATTAAACCCATTAAATATTATTTTTTTTGTCCCAAGTGATTGAATAATGATAAAAAAAAAATACAAAAAGTTGTCACTAAATGATATATTGCTCACACATGCCATGGTTATATGTGAAATTGCACCCCAAAATACATTTCGCTACTTCTCCTGAGTACGGGGATACCACATGTGTGGGACTTTTTGGGAACCTAGCCGCGTACGGGGCCCTGAAATCCAAGCACCGCCTTCAGGATTTCTAAGGGCGTAAATTTTTGATTTCACTCCTCACTACCTATCACAGTTTTGAAGCCCATAAAATGCCAAGATGGCACAACCCCCCCCCTATATGACCCCATTTTGGAAAGTAGACACCCCAAGCTATTTGCTGAGAGGCATGTTGAGTCCATGGAATATTTTATATTTTGCCACAAGTTGCAGAAAAATGACAAACTTTTTTTTTTAACAAAGTTGTCACTAAATGATATATTGCTCAAACAGGCCATGGGCATATGTGGAATTGTACCCCAAAACACATTCTGCTGATTCTCCTGAGTATGGGGATACCACATGTGTGGGACTTTTTGGGAGCCTAGCCGCGTACGGGGCCCCGAAAACCAAGCACCACCTTCAGGATTTCTAAGGGCATACATTTTTGACTTCACTCCTCACTATCTATCACAGTTTTGAAGGCCATAAAATGCCAAGATGGCACAACCCCCCCCAAATGACCCCATTTTGGAAAGTAGACACCCCAAGCTATTTGCTGAGAGGCATGGTGAGTCTTTTTTTCAATTTTCAAAACTTTGTGACAAAAAGTGAGGTCTGCAAAATACTCACTATACCTCTCAGCAAATAGCTTGGGGTGTCTACTTTCCAAAATGGGGTTATTTGGGGGGTTTTGTGCCACCTGGGCATTCCATGGCCTCCAAAACTGTGATAGGCAGTGAAGAGTGAAATCAAAAATTTACACCCTTAGAAAGCCTGAAGGCGGTGCTTGGTTTTCGGGGTCTCGTACGTGGCTAGGCTCCCAAAAAAGCTCACACATGTGGTATCCCCTTACTCAGGAGAAGCAACAGAATATATTTTGGGGTGTAATTTCACATATTCCCATGGCATGTTTGAGCAATATATCATTTAGTGTGCCTGAGTGTTCTACTGTAAGTGTTGTGTTGGTGCAGACTTACTTAGATGTCTTCTCTCCTCGGCGCCAGAACGAAAAGGCTTCCTGAGGAGAGACATCACTTCTTCTGCCGCTGTTTACATTACAGCAGCAGAGGAAGATTTTCATTAGTTGGGAGTGATCGCAAGGGGGTGGCCACGAATGAGTGGCCTTCCCCTCAGCATTGATCGCTCCCCTAACGATGCCAAACACCTCGGGCACCGTGGCAGGCAAATCACGTACCAGGTACGTGATTTTGCCTGCCCGTGCCATTCTGCCGCAGTATATTTGCGTTAGGCGGTCGACAAGTGGTTAAGCATCATTAAAATCACTGCTCCCGAAAAAACCTCAGTTTTTAAAACTTTTTTTTGCATTGATACATGTCCCCTGGGGCAGGACCCGGGTCCCCAAACCCTTTTTAGGACAATACCATGCAAATTAGCCTTTAAATGTAGCACTTTTGATTTCAAACGTTCGAGTCCCATAGACTTCAATGGGGTTCTAAAGTTTGCAGGTTCTGGTGCGAACCAAACCGGGGGGTGTTTGGCTCATCCCTACTCAGTAGATTGCTTTAAAAAAGGCCTGGATTCTTTTTTCTAAATGTACATAATATAACTGGATACTAATATTTATAGGTAAAGTTGACCCAGGGGAAAAAAAATGTTTTCCCTACTTGAGCAAATCATGTTTTGCTGTTTTTTTTTCCTTACTCTGGTTCAACTGTTACGTATAGGATTGTGTATATAGGTTTGCAAAATATATTTTTCTTTATTTTTGAACTAGATGGACTTCTTTCTTTTTTCAACCAGACTAACTATTTAACTATATAAAAATACATTTAGAGAAAGGCTGGAGGAGTCAATGGAGGCCTATTTAAATATCTACGGGCGAACAAGGAGTTATTTAGGAATATCTTTATTAGAAAAATATAAATTATGGTGTTATTATGTACAGATCATGGAATATATCTACACAGGAAAATAATTACTCTAAGTACTATGTTTGCTCTTTCTGCAGGAAGTGGAGTTTGACTGTAAAATTACATATAGACCCCAATATTGTACTGGGTACATTGACCACAGTGGGGTAAGAAATCAAAGGCATATGAGAAACAGATTTCATAGTCCATAAGTAGTTAAATCTCCAGGCAGGTGTGGAACACAACTGAGAATTATGTGCACTGGATAACTGCTCTCCTCAGCAGCCCTAGAGGGTCCAAGTAGACAGTTGATATCTTCATGCCATTGCTGCCTACAATTTCAGCAAAGATGTCATCTCTTTCCACCCAACTCTACCCTTTTTCTTCATATATGCCAGCTCTGATATTTGGTGCCCTAGCTGCCTATGAGCTCAGGATATCAACAGGCAGGTGCAAGTCATTGACTAGGTAACCTCTGTATAAACAAAAATCTGCTCAGCAGACTCAATAGCTGCTGCTAATAATTGATGCACTAGAGGTTCTGTGATCATGCTAACAGTGCAAAAGAGAAGCATATCTACCCAAAGGAAACAAGAAAGAAACACTTTTTTTGGGAAAGGAAAAATGTTTCAGGGCAGGAAAGTATAGGTATTTTTTTTTAGATTTGATTAGAGATCAGCTTTAACAATTGTCATTTTCCTTTTCTATGATGATAGTTTGATATAAGTGTGCATTTGTTGCTTATATTGAAGTTGTGCTGTTTTGCAATGTAGTTCTTTTTTTCTTGTGATATTAACATTTTGAACACAAACTTAAAGATTTTTTCCAGGCATTTAAAGTGTGCAAACTCTAACTACTAACATCTCTTATTTTATATCTTTTGATCTGTTAAATATACTGTTAAAAGTATTTTATTTTATTTTTTATCAGTTTGATAAGTACAAAATTGTCTTTTGATCCTATCGAAAAACTTGTGAGCTATTAATTTTTTGTGGTGTTATCTACAGTATCTCTTCTGATTGTTATCAGTTACATTGTTTCCAGGTATTTCTGTGGACTACAAACCCCTCTCCTAAATGTTATGGAGAGAAGTGAAGAAGAGAGAAGGGATAGTATACTGTATAACCACTGATAATGTTTTTTTTCTTGAACAGCTTATTAAAATGATTCATTCTGTCCAATCTCACATTTCCAACTCTTTGAACTTTCACAAATTGTTAGGAACATTACCATTCCCATGGGTAGGTTTGCTTATCTTAATGGCAATTTTGCCAATATGAATCACAACAGTGAAACAGAACACATGGAAAATAGAATCACTGAAATGTAAAATTAATTAAAGTCTTAAGAACAGTGTAATTTCATACTGCACAAACGCAAAAAGATGAGTAAAGGAAACTACTGTGTCCTTAGGAAATTGAATTTTACCTTTTCTTTTCCTTCTTTAATTAATGCTGAGGAGAACACAATGTGCTAGAGCACAGTAGTATGAGGTAAATGAAATACTTGCATACATACCCTTGAGATATTGCTATAGCTCCTAATATTTAACATTGTGTGAAGCATATGTAATTTTGTAAGATATATATTGCTAAGATTTCCAAAAACTGACACATGGTTAAAGAAATGATTCTAAAATGAAGTAAGCTACACTCATTCTGAAGTACACTAATATGGCGACCAGTAGGGTTGAGCCGAACACCCCCCTGTTCGGTTCGCACCAGAACATGCGAACAGGAAAAAAGTTCGCTCGAACACGCGAACATCGTTAAAGTCTATGGGACACGAACATGAATAATCAAAAGTGCTAATTTTAAAGGCTTATATGCAAGTTAATTTCATAAAAAGTGTTTGGGGACCCGGGTCCTGCCCCAGGAGACATGGATCAATACAAAAAAAAGTTTTAAAAACGGACGTTTTTTCAGGAGCAGTGATTTTAATAATGCTTAAAGTCAAACAATAAAAGTGTAATATCCCTTTAAATTTCGTACCTGGAGGGTGTCTATAGTATGCCTGTAAAGGAGCGCATGTTTCCCGTGTTTAGAACAGTCTGACAGCAAAATGACATTTGGAAGGAAAAAACACATTTAAAACTACCCGCATCTATTGCATTGCCGATAATACACATAGAAGTTCATTGATAAAAACGGCATGGGAATTCCCCACAGGAAAACCCCGAACCAAAATTAAAAAAAAAAATGATGTGGGAGTCCCCCTAAATTCCATACCAGGCCCTTCAGGTCTGGTATGGATATTAAGGGGAACCCCGTGTCAAAAAAAAAAAAAAAACGGCATGGGGTCCCCCCAAAAATCCATACCAGACCCTTATCCAAGCACGCAACCTGGCAGGCCGCAGGAAAAGAGGGGGGATGAGAGTGCGGCCCCCCCTCCTGAACCGTATCAGGCCACATGCCCTCAACATTGGGAGGGTGCTTTGGGGTAGCCCCCCCAAAACACCTTGTCCCCATGTTGATGAGGACAAGGGCCTCATCCCCACAACCCTGGCCGGTGGTTGTGGGGGTCTGCGGGCGGGGGGCTTATCGGAATCTGGAAGCCCCCTTTAACAAGGGGACCCCCAGATCCCGCCCCCCTCTGTGAAATAGTAAGGGGGTACTTACCCCTACCATTTCACTAAAAAACTGTCAAAAATGTTAAAAATGGCAAGAGACAGTTTTTGACAATTCCTTTATTTAAATGCTTCTTCTTTCTTCTATCTTCCTTCATCTTCTTCTTCTTCTGGTTCTTCTCGCTCTTCTGGTTCTTCCTCCGGCGTTCTCGTCCAGCATCTCCTCCGCGGCGTCTTCTATCTTCTTCTCCTCAGGCCGCTCCGCACCCATGGCATGGGGGGAGACTCCCGCTCTTCTCTTCTTCTTCATCCTCTTCTCTTCTTCCTTCTTCTCTTCTTCATTTTCTTCTCCGGGCTGCTCCGCACCCATGCTGGCATGGAGGGAGGCTCCCACTGTGTGACAGAGTCTCCTCGTCTGACGGTTCTTAAATAACGGGGGGCGGGGCCACCCGGTGACCCCACCCCCCTCTGACGCACAGTGACTTGACGGGACTTCCCTGTGACCCTGTGGCCCCGCCCCCCATTATTTAAGAACCGTCAGAAGAGGAGACGCTGTCACACAGCAGGAGCCTCCCTCCATGCCAGCATGGATGCGGAGCGGCCCAGAGAAGAAAATGAAGAAGAGAAGAAGGAAGAAGAGAAGAGGATGAAGAAGAAGATGAAGAGAAGAGCGGGAGCCTCCCCCCATGCCATGGGTGCGGAGCGGCCCGAGGAGAAGAAGATAGAAGACGCCACGGAGGAGATGCTGGACGAGAACGCCAGAGGAAGAACCAGAAGAACCAGAAGAAGATGAAGGAAGATAGAAGAAAGAAGAAGCATTTAAATAAAGGAATCATTTTTAACATTTTTGACAGTTTTTTAGTGAAATGGTAGGGGTAAGTACCCCCTTACCATTTCACACAGGGGGGGCGGGATTTGGGGGTCCCCTTGTTAAAGGGGGCTTCCAGATTATGATAAGCCCCCCGCCCGCAGACCCCCACAACCACCGGCCAGGGTTGTGGGGATGAGGCCCTTGTCCTCATCAACATGGGGACAAGGTGTTTTGGGGGGCTACCCCAAAGCACCCTCCCAATGTTGAGGGCATGTGGCCTGGTACGGTTCAGGAGGGGGGGCCGCACTCTCGTCCCCCCCTCTTTTCCTGTGGCCTGCCAGGTTGCATGCCCGGATAAGGGTCTGGTATGGATTTTTGGGGGGACCCCACGCCGTTTTTTTTTGGTGCGGGGTTCCCCTTAAAATCATACCAGACCTGAAGGGTCTGGTATAGAATTTAGGGGGAACCCCATGTCATTTTTTTTTTAAATTTTGGCCAGGATTCCCCTTAATATCCATACCAGACCTGCAGGGCCTGGTATGGAATTTAGGGGGACTCCCACGTCATTTTTTTTTTAATTTTGGTTCGGGGTTTCCCTGTGGGGAATTCCCATGCCGTTTTTATCAATGAACTTCTATGTGTATTGTCGGCAATGCAATAGCTGCGGGTAGTTTTAAATGTGTTTTTTCCTTCCAAATGTCATTTTGCTGTCAGACTGTTCTAAACACGGGAAACATGCGCCCCTTTACAGGCATACTATAGACACCCCCCAGGTACGAAATTTAAAGGGATATTACACTTTTATTGTTTGACTTTAAGCATTATTAAAATCACTGCTCCTGAAAAAACGGACGTTTTTAAAACTTTTTTTTGCATTGATCCATGTCCCTTGGGGCAGGACCCGGCTCCCCAAACACTTTTTATGACAATAACTTGCATATTAGCCTTTAAAATTAGCACTTTTGATTTCTCCCATAGACTTTTAAAGGGTGTTCTGCGGCATTCGAATTTGCCGCGAACACCCCAAACTGTTCGCTTTTCGGCGAACTTGCGAACAGCCAATGTTCAAGTCGAACATGAGTACGACTCGAACTCGAAGCTCATCCCTAGTGACCAGTGTGTAATGTAAGCACAAAGACGATGAAAATCTATTCATCTTCTCTCACACTACTTCTAATCCTTATTTATTGGTAATTTACGAGACACTTAGACGAGTCATGTAATTATACCTACTTTTATTGGAGGTGTCATGAGCTCATTTGTTTTTTAATTGTGCTTCATACAATCCAGACAGCAGGAGGTTTGCAAGCAAAAAGACTAATCCTATGTGTATAGCAGCTTATATGAACTTCATTTTATTTTTGAAACAGAAGCTTAATGCAGAAAAGCATATGTGCTGACATGACATATGACCCACACACTTGTGGCTCTCCTACTATGAGATAGCTTGTATTTGTCTGGTATGGCAAGCTAGTATCTTGATGATCATGATTAAGGCTGAGAATCAAGTTCAGACTAAAAAATAGGTGAACAAATTTGCCATATTTGGTCAATTCATCTGATCCTCCAGCTGATGTACTATTACTACCACCATTAAATAACATATTCTTGCTGGCTTTTGTTTGAAATTGTAATCCAGTCGGCAGTGATCTTAGTGATGTCATCAACCAAATACGGTCATGACCATATTTGGTCAAATACATCACTCATATTCCCTGTGCTTTTATTTACATTCCAGAAGTCCTGGGAACTTGACATTTGGGACAGGATCACCTTCAGAAAAAGATTGTCACTGTGGCAGTGGGTCAACATCATCAGGCGTAACTCATCATAACTGACATGGATTTAAATGACTGGACAGTGTAAATACAGTGTATTTACATTGTGAGCATTATTTTGTTAATTGCTTTTTAAAATAAAAAGAAGTAAACACTGTCCCCATGTAGATCCAGCATCAGTCAAGTCTTCCAGTGATGTTCATGCCTGACAATGTAGCCTGTTGCTATGATGACCCACCACCCTGATGATTTTGCCCTTGTGTCGCAAATGAAAGTTCTTTAGTGCTGCCAAAAAATAAACATATTTGGTCATTTTAATTTTCAGGATCTCTTTCCCATTTGTTTACCAAAAAGCCTGTGGAGATCTGTCATTTAGAGGAGGCAACGCTACAACCTTTCCATGACTGATCCCTTGTCTGCTCACAAATGAAAGACAACAGGAATCTCTGATTTTGCAGCAATCACTTTCAATGTCATACCAGTGTGTAGCTTCACATGCATGTTTAAGACACCCCGCAAGCATGCTATTTAAAAGATTTTGTGTATTTTTAATGTTGCCCTTTAAACAATATTAAAATACCCTCGCCCTGCTAAACAGTGCTTATTTATTTATTTATTGCATTAGTGCATGTGCTCCATGGTAGTGCCCAGCTACCCATGCCATTTTTTAACAAAAGCTTGGAAATTGTTCTTGAAAAAAAAAAAACAGAAAGCGGAAAAAGATTTTGGTCTCCCAGACCTCAATTTGGCTTGGAGCTATGTTTGGGTTTAGCAGATTTTTTTGCTGAAATAGACGAGCCTCCTGTGAACCAAACTTTGTACGATTAGCTCATCCCTAATTATGATAATGCAATCTAAAAAAATGGTTAGCTTTTATAAGGCAGATAGTAATGGGGAAAGGTTTGAGGTCATGAAAAAAATAAGACTGCTCTCCAAAGGTCACCACCAGAAACTAAATTGATGTGCTTTTTTTGGTGCAAACACACAAAAGTTTCCATATATTTGAATCACAGGACTAGTTCAGTCATGTTTGTTCAAATCTTAAAAAGCCATCTTAAATTTTAATGTGCCTAATATATTACTATGGCTTACCTTATTATAAATGTTCAAAACCTTAACAGTTTTTAGTCATGAGGAAAAAGTGTTATGATTTACACAACAATTATTTCACTCATGAAAGCTATTACGTTTCTAGCAATTGTACTCAAGTTGAGTATGTTGCTCAAAATGTATTTTTGTAACCAGTTTGCCATGGGAGCACAAAAGAATCATTTGCATTTCATAGAATCTATTTATTTTTGTACACTTAAATTATTATGATGGTGTCCTTAAATTTTAGCAAAATTGTTCTATAATATATTTTTTGCATGTTTGTTATACCACTAAGATATTTATTCTTCTGTCATAAGCTCCTGGAAATAATCTGGTGTTCAGCAGACCTAGAACATTTAGGTCACAACCCTTTGTAGTTTATGCATAACATGCATATTTTTGCATAAAAAGATTCATTTTTCAAGCCATAAATGCACAGTAATATGTTTGAGGCAGTAGTATTTATTAATTTTACTGTTATGTTTGCCATTTATCTCCTCAGATGTAGCCCTACTTTTTAGTTCAGGCCTCAATAAAATACATTCTGAGTAAAAACACTGGGAATAGACAAAATATGTAAAATGCATAATCTGTGTGCTGTTTTGTACAAAACCTATAATTACTCATAAATAAATGTAAGAACGTCCCACAAAATCATCTTCCCACAAAATCAGTCTTCCTATTTCCACCACCTTCTTGTTCCATCACAGTTCAGAGATTAAAATTAGGTCAATTTGATGTATGAAAGACAGAATAGCATTTTTTGAAGTGATACAATTTTTAGTAATCTTTAAATCTATAATAATAACTGTGTCAGGCCTTCAAAACTTGGCAAAAAAATCCACTAAGACTATATGATACTTTTGTACATTAAGAAATATTCAGTGACCATTATCATCATAGACAGTCTATTGAGAGCAATGAATTTGGAGAAGTACTCCACATGTCTTCTCTACTCCTTTCCATCCTATCAAATGCAGGCACTGTTCGGTGGCCCACTGTATTCAGGTAGCTGCAGATGCCACGGCTCCCTGAATACAATATATGGCCGTGGAGATTCCACCATCATTTGACTAACTTGTTCCTAATTTTTACAAGTAGTCTACTGACTGGAATGGTACCAGCTGATTGGAGAAAAGCCAATGTAGCACTGATATTTCAAAAAGGGCCAAGATACATCCCTGGGAATTACAGACCAGTTAGCCTAACATCAATTGTATGCAAGCTCTTGGAGGGGATGATAAGGGACTATATATACAAGATTTTAGTAATGACAACGGTATCATTAGCAATAATCAGCATGGATTCATGAAGAATCGTTCTTGCCAAACCAATCTATTAATCTTCTATGCCATCCAGATAAAGGAAGGTCCATAGACATGGTGTATTCGGAGTTTGCAAAAACATTTGATACAGTTCCCCATAAACGTTTTCTGTACAAAGTAAGGTCTGATAGCATGGACCATAGGGTGAGTACATGGATTGAAAAGTGGCTACAGGGGCGACTTCCGAGGGTAGCTATAAATAGGGAGTACTCAAAATGGTCAGCGGTGGAAAGTGTGGTCCCCCAGGATTCTGTCCTGGGACAATCCTATTTAATTTATTCGCAAATGACCTGGAGGATGGGATAAACAGCTCAATCTCTGTATTTGTGGATGATACTAAGCCAAGCAGGGCAATAACTTCTCTGCAGGATGTGGAAACCTTACAACAAGATTTGAACACAATAATGGGGTGGGCAACTACATGGCAAATGAGGTTTAATGTAGATATAATGTATAATGTAAAATATTGTATTGGGTGGCAAAAATATAAATGCAATCTACTCATTAGGGGGAGAACCTCTGGGGGAATCTAGAATGGAAAAGGACCTGGGGTCCTAGTAGATGACAGGCTCAACAATGGTATGCAATGCCAAGCTGCTGCAAGTAAAGCAAACAAAATATTGGCATGCATTGAAAAGGGGATTAACTCCAGATGTAAAACGATATTTCTCCCATGTAAAAGACTCTGGTCCGGCTGCACCTGGAGTATGCTGTCCAGTTCTGGGCACCAGTCCTCGGGAAGGATGTACTGGAACTAGAGAGAGTCCATAGAAGGGCAACAAAACTAATAAACGGACTGGAGGACCTTAGATATGAGGAACTAAACTAAACTTGTTCTCTCTGGAGAGGAGATGCTTGCAAGGGGATATGATTTCAATGTACAAATACCATACTGGTGACCCTACAATAGGGATAAAACTTTTCAGTGAAAGGGAATTTATTAAGACACGCGGCCATTCACTAAAATTAGAAGAAAAGCGGTTTAACCTTAAACTGTGTTGAGGGTTCTTTACTGTAAGAGCGGTTAGGATGTGGAGTTCTCTTTCACAGGCAGTGATTTCAGTGGAGAGCATCGATATTTTAAAAAACTATTAGATAAGTACCTGAATGACCACAAAATACAGGGATATACAATGTAATACTGACAAAAATCACACACATAGGTTGGACATCATGGACTTGTGTCTTTTTTCAACCTCGCCTACAATGTAACTATGTAACTATGTAACTTTTCTTGTTCGGTCTATGGGCTGGACTAGTTGAAATTGAACTGTCTTTGGCCTGTTTAACATTATTAAGGAGTGATTCTGTTTTTGAGCTGTTTAACATATGATTGGTAAATAATACAGGTCAAAAAGATCATCTATTTTAAACTGTGTTAGTTGAGTGAGTAGGCATGATCTTTATCATTCCACTTTATTAATAATATTGTTTTTAAAGGAGCAGTGATTTTAATGATGCTTAAAATGAAACAATACAAATGAAAAGAATCCTTTAAATATAGTGCCTGGGGGGGCCCCTTAGTCTGCCTGTAAAGTGGCACATCTGTACTTTGTATAGAACCTGCTGCAGCAAAACTGACATATTTAAAGAAAAAATGGAAAATTCCTGTCAAAATACTTACCGTAATTTTCCTTTCCTGATGGACTTGATGGCAGCCAATGTGTGGGTTTAGTCCCGCCTCTACTACTACCCTATAGGACTCCACTCCCATAAATCTTTGCTCCCAGCCAGTGGCCATGTTTGATATCTAGCCTACTCCAGCCATTGGGAGGGAACTCCTGCTGCCATGGAGTCCATCAGCAAAGGAAAATTACGGTAACTATTTTGATAGGAATTTTCCGCTTTCCTGACAGACTCCATGGCAGCCAACGAGTGGGAAATAACTCACCGTACACACCCGGGTGGGCAAAATGCTGAACAAAGATTTAATTAACACTGTCAACCGTACAGTACTTTAACACCAAAATTAATGGAAGACAGAGCAGCTGGTTCAATACAATAATGAGATATAAAGGTATGGATTGATGACCAGGAAGCCTCCCTGCAGATCATTTCAAGCATGACATGACGTGAGGTTGCCCATGAAGTTGAGAGACTTCTGGTTTAGAGCGCCGTTACCACCTCAGGAGGAGCCAAGCCCTTCTCTTTATAGGCCCATTGAATTGCTTGGATGACCCACGCAGCAGTGGATCTGACGGAGGCCCAGAGCCCCTTGTTTTTCCCATGGAACAAAAAAAAGAGATAATCCGACTGACGTAAAGGAGCTGTGGCCTCTAAGTATTGCTTCAAGGAGACTCCTACATCGAGGGGATGTATTTCCAGACTTCCGTCTGATCTAAAGGTGGGAAGTGTGATCTCCTGATTCTCATGAAAGATTGAGGTGACCTTAGGGTTTGACCCTAGCATCGGAATTAGAACCACTGTGTCCAGAAAAAAAGTTAGAAAAGGTTCTTTTGACCCTAAAACCTGGATTTCGGATACCCTCTTGGCCAAGGTGATGGCTATCAAAAAGGCAGTTTTGATGGTAAGCTCTCTGATTGAAAGTGGTTTGTTGAGTTGTGAGAAGAACAAGGACTAGAGGGAGATCCCATTTGGGGAACCTGGGTTTCCTTTGTTGCCTCAGTTTTAACTCTGAAAAATTGCTGAATAATGGCATGTCCCCACGACACCCCAGTGAAGGCTAAGATCGCTGATACCTGTACACAGAGAGAACTGATAGATAAGGACAAATCCAGGCCTGACTGCAGGAAGCTCAAGATGTCTTGAACCACTGGTGTGCTACATGAATTAGCGCTAGAAAACATCGTGAATTTAGCCCATGTTCGTTCATGCACTCGGTTGGTGCTTCTTCTTCTTGCATTCAGGAGTGTGGGAATAACCTCTTCAGGGCATTCTAGTGCCTCCAGCCTTCCCCTCTCATGAACCAGGCCTTTAATTGCAGATGAGTCAGACACAGGTGAAGAGTCGTGCCCTGGGCCAGCAGATCCACTCTGATCGGAAGAGGAACCGGTTCCCAGAAACTGAGAAGTGTTAGGATGGGAAACCAAGGCCTGTTGGGCCAGTAAGGAATTATGGCTATTACTTCCACTTCTTCTAACCTGAGTCTCCGCAGGAACTGAAGGACAATGGGTGTCGAAGGGAAGGCATAGGCTCTGTGGAATCATCAATGTTCTGTCAGTGCATCTATCCCATAAGCCTGAGGGTCCCGGAACCTTGAATAGTATCTCGCCAGATTCCTTTTGCACGGGGAGGCAAAGAGATTGACTTCTGGGGAGATCCCCAAAGTTAGGATCTGTAACGATATCACGTACAGGACATGAAAAGCTGTAGCTAGCTGCCATCTTGTGTGGAAGTAGCCATGACAGTTTGGCTAACCATGTAACATACAGAGAAATCTGAACTCCCTCCTCCCTCCTCCCTTGTCTTAGGAATTCAAAGCTTTTTAAATTCAACAGAAAAGGTTATCTCAACAGAGAAAACAGAACCAGGTTAGGTCATTAGAAAACATTTGTTGTAAGGGCAGTGTTCAGGCCTGTCGTAAAACGGTCACCCTTTCCATGCAGAGACCTAACAGGCCCCGGTTGTAAATTGTCTGAATACACCTCCAACTTATAAGTATGAAATTCCAGCATGTGTCCTAACTTCTGACTTAGTAATAGCACAGCCATAATCTGGACATATTTAGTTTCCTCAGATAATATGGAACGTTTCAAGTCCAGACACCTTTATGTCAGGTCATATGGGAAACCCCTGGGACCACTTATTCCTCCAAAGCAGGCTATACGTTATAAAGATGGCATGTTTAGACTTGTTTTGAAGGAAATCTCAAGTTGAATAATAATATGGATATTTGGAGTCTGTAAACACTATAGATGCAGATATATGAATATGTATTGCAAAATCTACCTGGGACGTGGTCATGAGTGTAGACACCTCCCAGCAACCAAACCCCTAAACAAGATGACCAGACGATTGGTTACTGGTCACTGTCAACACCCCCTTTGATTTTACAGAAAAGAGGAGATGCCAAGACAATGGGCAGTTCTCCTTTTACCATCCAAGAAGAAACATCTGCCAAGTCGAGAACCGATCACCTAGCTCATCGATCGAACTCTGATCAACCCTCGGACATTACTTGCAAGTATTCTTTCTTCCCAATTCTACCTTATTGCTTTGTGGCTGTATATTGTCTTTATCTTTTTGAAACATCTTTTTTCTGTAAATATTTTATTTGCACCAACTTTGACCTTTTTATAATAAAAACTCTTATGTTGAAAAGTGTTAATCTTGTCTCTAAAGCTCTTAATGCAAGCTATAAATGAACCTGCCTCTTGAAGGGCACTACTGTTGTACAGTAAGACTCTGAGCAGACCTGTCTGTGGTGGCAGTGTGTGTGGTAGACGCTTATTCTAAAATTATAATTGGTATTGCTAAAATTACGAGTCTCCCCCGGCTCGGTCTTTTAAACGGGGGTGGTGGCAGTTAAAGGGTTAATTGTGTAATTAGACAAGTGACCATCACTCTCAGGCTGCTCGCACCTAGATTGTGGTCCCGCAAGCTGGAAAATCTTTGTGCTGGGCGCAGCTGAAAGTGGCATTGTTACGTAAGTGACAGCGTGGTGTGAGGTTGGCCGGTCCTTCGTTGCAAGTTAGCGAGGAGGGCAGGGATCTGACACCCGCGTTCGTCACAGGATCCATCTAAACACTTACTCGTGGGTGCAACCACTTGTTGTTGTCCAAGCGGACTCGAGAGAGGAAGTCCGCTTGGACATTCAGAATCCCAAGTACATATGTTGCCGTTATGTTGACCAGGTTCCTCTGCTTCCAGGTCATAATTGGTTCCACCTCTTGTAGCAGGGACAGGCTTCGGGTAACCCCTTGTTTCCTTATGTAGGCTACTGCTGCCGTGTTGTCTAATCTGAGTAATACAGATGCCCCTGTTGTCAGGTTGCAAAATGCCAGCAGGGCCTGGAATGCTGCCCGTAACTCTAGGATGTTCAACACTATTCCTCGAGAGGGAAAATCCCAGGAGCCCTTAGCCACTTCCATTAAGCAATGGGTGCCCCAACCTCTGTTGCTGGCATCTGTCATTATTGTGACCCACTTGATGGGAAGGATAGAGTGACAGTTGCATAGGTTTTCCCATTGAAGCCACCAGAGGAGGAAACCCCTCATGGCCGGAGTAATGTGAATACATTGGGCTTTGTTGCCCAACCACTGATGAAGAAACCCTTTCTGGAAGGGATGCATCCTCCACTGTACCTACTTCACCAACAGTGTTGTGGACACCATGGTACCGATGACCCTCAGACACTGGAGGGAATGGAGATTAGAAGAGGAGAGAGACAGACTAATCCTGTCTTGAACTATTGTAACCTTCTCCTCGGGTAGGGAGATAGTGCCTCTCACTGTGTCGAAGTGAGCTCTGAGAAACACAAGAGACTGTGAAGGTTGTAACTGACTTTTCTCTAGATCCACCCAGATTCCCGGAGAGTTGAGATGACTTGACCTCTGTGTTCCAGGAGATGATCTCTGCCTTGAGCCAGCAGGAGAAGATTGTCTAGATAATGATGTTGACGGATCCCTCTGGTTCTTAATAGAGCCACAACAGCCAACAAGACCTTTGAGAAGACACGTGGAGATGTTGACAGTCTGAAGGGAAGGCAGGTGAATTGTAAATGAAGTTGGCCTATGGAAAACCGGAGAAACTGTTGGAAATATGCTGCCACTGGAATGTGGAAATAAGTGTCCTTGAGGTCTATAGAGTCTCCTGGTTGGATCGACTGCAGGATTGTGGACAGGGTCTCCATTTTGAACCTTTCTTTCCTGATGAAACAGTTCAGATGGGTCAGATCTATGATGGGCCTCCATGCATCGTTCTTCTTTTGGACCATAAAGAGAGGAGAATACATCCTCCTGCCTCGCTGGTCGTCTGGGACAGGATTAGCAGTGCCTTCTTCCAATAAAGATTTTACGTAGGCTGATAGAACCTGCCTTTTTTCTTCTGAGGCTGAAAGAGATGTGGAAACACACCTGAGTCTGGGAGTGCTGCTGAAAGTCCAGGCGTGACCTGAAGAGACCATTCTGACGGTCCAGAAGTCCTGGATCGAGGCCGCCCAGACATATCGAAAGCGGAGAAGGTGAGCCCCCACCTGGTCTGCCTGGGTGGGACCAATCTCAAAAAGACTTGGTCAGTTCTCTCTCCCCCATTGAACTGCTCTTAGCAGTTTTCTTGAAAAATGACTGTCTTGCTTTCCAGGAGAATTTACAGCCTGGCCTGTAACTACATGCTTCCATGGCACTCTCCTGGTTCTCTTTCCTTGGAAAGACCTTCTCTGGCCTTGCAAACGACCTTCTCTGGCCTTGCAGATGCCTGTCCTGAGGGAGGAACCCCGACTTACCTCCGGTGGCACGGGTTATGGCATCATTATCCAATTTGTTGCCAAAAAGAAAGGACCCATCAAAATAAATTCGGCACCACACCTGTTTAGATACTGGGTCAGCCAGCCTAGGGCTAAGCCACAGGGCACACTTGGCAGTGACTGCTGGAAGCATAACCCGAGCCACCAGATGGATGATATCAATCAAGGCCTTCCCCAAGAAGGCCGATCAACTCCTGGATGGGCGAACTCTTGGCCAGTTCCTCCGAGACATTGTCTGTCCAAATCTCCATGGCTTTTGACATTGCAGACAGAGCCAAGGCTGGCATGCAGGCCATACCTGCTGTAAGATAGACCCATTTTAGGTTGGAGTCTATCCGCCTATCCAAGGCTTCCCTGAAAGAGACCGTATCTTCCAGAGAAGGGGTCACATGTCTGACCAACCTCATTGCGGCTGCATCCACCAGAGGAGCTGATTCCAGTTGCTTAACCTCTTCCTCCTTGAAGGAATAAAGCCTCAGTACTTTTGAGAGCAGGGAGTTCTTTTTCTCCACCTTGCCCCACTCGTCCATGATGACTTCACCCACTCCATTTAAATTGACCCTCAGTTGCAAGTTATTACTGGAAAAAAGTGTCAAAAAGAAACACACACAGTTTTTGACAACCCCGTTATTAAAAATAAAAAACAATGTCCCCCGATGTAGATCCATCATCAATCACGATGCCCGCCACCACCCTCGGACCCAAAAAAAAAGAAGAAAAAAAGCTTTACCCACAATTAAGGCTAACCACCATCTGCCTGCTCTACCATCTGACCATTCTTAACTGCTTCAGCTCTGAAAGGTTTACCCCCCTTCATGACCAGGCCATTTTTGTGATACGGCACTGCATTATTTTAACTTACAATTGCACAGTCATGGGATGCTGTACCCAAATAAAATGTATGTCCTTTTTTCCCACAAATAGAGCTTTTTTTTGGTGGAATTTGATCACCACTACGGTTTTTATTTTTTGCGCTATAAACAAAAAAAAATCAACAATTTTGAAAAGAAATACAATATTTTTTACTTTCTTCTATAAAACATATCCAGTAAAAAAAGTGAAAAATATCATTTCTTCATCAATTTAGGCCAATATGTATTCTGGTACATATTTCTGGTAAAAAAAAAATCCATCTACAAAAATCTACATCTAAAAAAAATAGCATCTACAAACAATGGGATATATTTATGGAATTTGCATTTATTTATTTTTACTAGCAATGGCGGTGATCAGTGACTTATAGCGGGACTGCAATATTGCAGCAGACAAATCAGACACTTAACTGACACTTTTGACACTTTTTGGGGACCAGTAACACTAATACAGTAATCAGTGCTAAAAAAAAAAAGCACTGTCACTGTACTAATGACCCTGGCAGGGAAGGAGTTAACATCAGATGTAAACAAAGGGTTAAATGTGTTCCTAGGGAGTGCTTGGTTACTGTTAGGGGATGTATTTACTGTGGGAAGACAGAGATCCGTGTTTCTGCTAAGCAAAAAACACAAAATCACTATCTTCCCTTGTCACAGAACGGTGATTTGCCTTGTTTACATAATCGGATTGCCTTTCTGCCTGTGGATTGAACAAATGGTGGATCCCGGCAGACGAGATGTTCAATTACAGCAGGAGCGTGTCGCGAGCGGCTCGCCTGCACACCCCAGACCCGGAGGTGCAAAATCACGAACCTGTACGTGATTCTGTGCACAGGAGCCTCCGCCCTGCAGTACATATACATGGGCAGTTGGTAGGAAGTAAAATAAGTAAGGGGGGGAGCCACCAGGCGACATCACCTGGTGGCATCACCCAGTGTGATGTCACTGACAGTGCATGCCCCACTCCTTACCTATTTAAGAACTGCGGTGGGTGAGGCATTGATGAGCAAGTTTGGGGTGGAGGAACTTGACTGGCCTGCCCAGAGTTCTGACCTCAACCCGATAGAACACCTTTGGGATGAGTGGAGACTGCGAGCCAGGCCTTCTCTTCCACATCAGTGCCTGACCTCACAAATGCGCTTCTGGAAGAATAGTAAAATATTCCCATATACACACTCCTAAACTTTACAGACAGCCTTTGCAGAGGAATTGAAGCGGTTATAGCTACAAATGGTGGGCCAACTCAATATTGAACCCTATGGACTAAGACCGGGAAGCCATTAAAGTTCATGTGCATGTAAAGACAGACATCCCAATACTTTTGGTAATATAGTGTATTTGAATAAATATATTTTTTCTTTTACAATTAGCTTGTCATGCATACAGCAGCAGCACCCTATATCTTATTTGAGTTGTGAAAAAAAAGAAAGCTTTTACCAGGTGACTTTAGCAGCAACACCTACTTTGTCATCAAACAGTAATAGATCCACTTTGGCAGTCTGCTATAAATTGGCCAGTAGTTTACTGTGGCGGTCCTTGATCTTGCTGGTGCAAAGCTGTCCTGCTAATGGACAATTTATATCAAGCTCTTGCTATGAATTGACAGCAGAAGATACAGTAGTGTAAACTTGACCAGTAGCAGAAAAGTTTTATTAAGGCATAATAGTCCAAAATATAATAGAGTACAGGCAGATATTTTCACACTGTCGTTTAGAAACAGCATTTGATGCTGCTGTGGATACAACAGTGTAAAATTGGTCAGCTGCAGGACATTGTATTCATGCTTAATAGTCCTAAATTATGAATGGCTAACTTTTTATTTTATCTATGAGAATAGGGGGTTCATTGCAGGGTCGGTACAAGGGGTGGGCGGAAGGGGCAGATGCCCTGGGCGGGACCATTTACTGGAGGAAGAGGGGCGCAATAGAAACGCCAGTGTACCGGCCACGCTAAATAGATAATGACAATGCTCAGTGACATGTGACAGTGACAGTGCGCTCCTGCACCCGACACAAGCCTGAGACCAGTCCCACTCCGCTTCTAACTTCCCTATCAGGCGGAGTTTCTATCCTGAAACCAGGACACAGCAGCATACCTCCAGTCCCAACCCTCGGGTATCTGTCCTAGGGATGGATGACTGGAGCCAGTGTGGGAACTTCGTAGGGGGTATCCTTAAATGCAGTGATAATTAATCCTGCTGGCTGCAGCTTTCTCTGCTGTGCTCTGTCTCCCTCTGCCTGCCTTCTCCCACGCGAGAACACTAGGGGAGGGAGAAGTAGAGAAGGGGCGGGGCCCTCTCTCCAAACCCACTCTCCTGTGTTCCATCCTGATCCTCATCACCCCGGAGAGAGCCGATCCCCAGAAACATGTGACCACCCTCTCCATCCATGCTGGCTCCGTCCCTTGAAGAGTGTCACCGTCCCTGACCTTTTCCAGTCCGAGAGATGGGCACAGAGTGACCCAACAGGGCAATCAGCAATGTAGGATGCCATCATCATGCTCCTCTTCCTGAGCTGCCAACTGAACGTGTACCCAGTGGCTTCTCCTGCCTGCCCTGGGCCCCAGCATGTGAGTGCTACTTCATCACATCACTCCATGTGAGTCCAGGGCTTGGGGGAAGGGAATAAGAGGGTGAAGACACTGTAAAGTAATGGAGAGAAAGATCATCATAAGGAGAAGGCGGAGGATGACAATATAGAGAATAATGGAGATTATAGGAGAGTAGAAAAGTTATGACGAGGATGATAAGGAAGGGGATGATAATGGAGGGTGAGGACAGAGATGGCGGGGATCATGTATAGTAATGGAGAACTGACAAAAATAATGGCGAGGATTATGATGACAGTAAAGAAGATGAAAATGATAAAGACAAGTGATGAGGATGATGATTATGGAAGGAGAGTAAAAAATGTGATAAGGATGAGGATGGTGATGACGGTAGAGAGGAAGTTTGTTTAATTAGCCATGGTATTGGTAATATGCAGCAAGATGGATGTTAATGCACTAGTGGCAACAATGGGTTAATTAACACTGACACTGGATCCACTAATGCAGCACAAAGGGGGTAATTATCTGCCACTGGTCACTAATGCATCAGTGAGAGTGCATTACCCCCTTCCTGCTGCATATTACCAATACCATTGCTAATTAACCACTTGCTAACCCAGTGCACGTGGCAGCTACAGGCACCGGAACGTACCCACACATCGCTGCCTGTTTCAGATTCATGCTCCTCCCACCTACTCCCCTGTGATTGTATACAGAGAGAGTCTGTCAGCAGATCCCAGCCAATTATTCATGGCTGGGAGCTGCTGATCGGCTGTGTCCAATCACAGTCCAGAGCTCTGTGTTGACAATCAACACAGCGCTCTGTACAGAGGGAACAATCACTTGTTTTGGTTTTCCGTGCAAAGCAGGGAAAAGAAACAAATCAATCAGTAGTAAAAAGCAGCACAAATTACACATTTTTAGGCACGCAGTTAACCCCTTTATTGCCCTAGATGTTAACCCCTCCCCAGCCAGTGTCACCCGACGTTGAAGCCGCACAGCACAACATCAGCGCAGCTTGCAAATTACTTCTTTAATAGAAGTCAATGCAAGCTGCTCTGAAGTTGCCCCCAAGTAGTGCAGGAACCTTATTCTTGTTGCTCCGATTAGAATGGTTTCATTGCATTGAATAGGGCGTGACAAGTTTCCCCAGTGTGAACCGCGCCCAAGTCATTGATTGCCCCCAATACTAGTATATAACAAATTCCCAGTATAGATCCCATCGTTTGTAGGCGTTGTAGCTTTCCCAGTGGGGGATGGGGGGGCGCAGTTTTCCATCTTTGCCCTGGGCACCGAATGACCTTGTCCTGGTACTGGTTCATTGGATTAAAGTGATATAAAATTAGGTCGTTAGGCACACACTGTTCTTGAACTTTCTATTGATGCAATGGTGTGCTGCAAACAATAGGCAGTTTAAAGAATAGATGATCAGTAACAATAAATACCTTTTATGCATGAAAACTCTTTAACTAATAAAAAAAAATGGTGCTATCATCAAAAAAATTTTAAAAAAGTATTGAAATTCTTCACCCCTGGAAATTCTTGTTTAAAGGGAAAATATGCAGCAAAAATAAGCAGTTTTCTTTAAAATAAAGGCCCTACCAACCTAAAAAATAACACCGCCTGAATCAAAAATCCATTTTTTTAAAGGAAAGGCTTACAGCAATAAATAAGTTAATAAAATGTTGTTATGGAGGGGACAGCAGCTTAAAAGGACTGCTGATTTCCAATCAACCACAAAATAAAATAAAAGGCAAAAAATCCATTACTAAAGACAAAAACAGGCAACAAAGGGGTTGATTGCGCAAAGAGATAGGAAACAGAATTAATGCACATTTTCATAATTTATCCTTATGCAGTTTATCTGCTTTCACTATCTTTTCCCTACAGCAGCTTTTAAAACACTGACACCCTTGCTGCTCTGTGTCCTCCCTTTTATAATGATGGGGCTGGCTTATTCAAAAGCCCCTTGTTGATCCTTCTAAGTCTGCTGACCATAGATCAAAGACCATGCAAAAAAAATATATCCTAGGTGTGATGTGCACAAAAATTCACTACATGTCTCGACCTTGCAAAATCCACCTTCTCAAATGAGTGGTGGTTGTTTCTAATGGTCATGTATGGTCTGTAAATACTGTACATTTATAGGAAAAAGTTACAAACTCCATCAGGACCTCATCACGCAATTTCAGTCCATCATCTTCTCTTTTATAGTTTCCTATTTGTGCCTGGGCCTTTTATTTTGGCTCAAATGAACAGGTCCCTTTTTTGCTGCAACCATAAACCCTTCCCTTAAGATCCCATTATTTCTCATTTTCTTTGCCTTTTTTCTAGCTTTCACATTACAACTAATAAAAAAATTCAGTCTATTTTGCTAATTGTCCTTCTGATCAATATTTGTTCTCTGTTTAAGTGCCAAGTGGTTTCCAGTCTAACTTTTTACTGTAAAGGTCTTGAATGTTTGTTGTACTGTATAGCCCAGTCATCTCATTGGCAAGGATCTAATTGACCCTTAAATCTGTATTGTATTTTGTTTATTTTACATAAACCATGTAAACTAGTTCCACTAAAGAATGTTTGGCTACAAGGATCCTAGTTCATTATTAATGTTATACTGAATTAGCCTGTTTCTCATGATATTTTTGGCTTAATTTTAGTGGTATTGATGTCTTAAAGTGCTCTCACTCACTTAGGGCTGTATTTATAAGAAATTGCATAGAAATTGCATAGACATTGTCCATCCAATCTGCATGTAAATTTGTTCTGTGTGAATGGGGTAAAATCAAATGTTCTCAGGCTATGTTCTCTGCAAATTGAGAATGTGTCAATGGGGAAACTGTTGCTTTATGGCTGCTAGATGGTGCTATTATAGAAAATAACTACGGTATGCTCCTCAGCTCTATCTTAGCCACTATGCAGTATTTTCCACCTGAGAATACTCATTTTTGCTTTATTTACACAGAACCAATTTACATGCACGGTTAGATGTATGGATTGCTGTCTGTGTCCTTACTATCTATCTTCAAGGCATAAAGTGAAGTTTACATTACATTACAGTTTATTATCAGAGCAGAAGGTTGAAGAGAAAAATGTAAGTGTAAATGATTATGGATAGGGTCTCTTAGATTGTGTACATCATACAGTCAGTGACATTATACAGTCATTGCACAGTTCTCTTTCATAAGTACTGTCCTCTTAAAAGCAATCCACAATAAATCACTTTTCAGAAGCAGGCAATAGAAAACTCAAATGTAAATAGGAGAGCAACAAGTAGTAAAAAGATCTGTGGAGCAGCCAGTTAGGAGACAGCCTAAATCTTCCAAAAGCAACACAAATCAAATATTATAAAAAAATTCCTGCAGCTCTCACACTCAAATTCTTTGTGCAAAAATGAACCTAAAGTAATAAATAACATGTATAACGATAAAACAAGACGCTTAGTCTATATTGCAAGCTGCATGTCGCTTCTGAGCTGTGTTGCTTCAATGTTGCTAGTGCTGTGCTAATGCAGAGCAAGCATGAGTGTGTCTAATGACAGGTACATGTCATTAGACACACACATGCATACATTACATTAGAAATATTGAAGCAAGACTTCTTCTCTCCCAAAGCTCTTTGAACCCTCCAGCTCCAAACCATGATCTGAGTATTACAAAGCCTTAATAAAACCAAAAGCTTAGTTTTTTAAACAGAATTTCTAGTGCCCCTCACTCTACATATGTGATAACCTTGTGTTGTCTTTAATGGCTCTAATACAGTGGAAGGGCCTCCCGCTGTCATATATATATATATATATATATATATATATATATATATAGCGCTACCCCTGGAGGAGCCGCTTAAGTTTGTTCAGTCCATCACTCTGTCTCTCAACCCCAGAACAGTCTCAGCGCCCTATGGCACTCCTGGCAATAGTGTACGTGCAATAACCAATGAGAAACACACACGTTATGATAAAACACAGAAATTGTCTTTACTGCAATATTTTTGTGGAAAAGTAAGAAACAGTAACAATATATTTGTTAAAGGAATGCAATGGGAGAGCAATAACTGAGGTTATGAGCAATATAGCTCAATACTACATTCAGGCTGCTTTCAGGGGATTCAACCCCTAAGAATAACCCCAAAAGCAGAGGCACACTTACACGGCAAATAAATCACAATATGGAATTTCATATCAGATTGGTTACTTTTACTCAGGTTGGCTCTAGGAGTACAGGCAGGAGGAGAGCAGAGGAATGACCCTCTTATGTCTGGCCTCTCTCTTCTGTCCCCTGACACCACAGGCCCAACTTTAAACACTTTATTCAAATCAACATGTAATGGCTTAACTTCCCAGATAAACTGTCCACACACCCACTGCATATACAGAGCCCTGGATATGTGTGTGCGGGTCAGTATGGCATTAGTAGCTTCAGTCCTTTTGAAGAACAGATACAACTTTGTGTCTTCAGCTAGCCACTCCCTTTGGTGCACCTAAACTCCTGAATAGCAGGGTCAAACAACATAACTTGCCCGAATTATCCAGTAAAGAAGGCAGGATCTTTCTCAGCAAGGTGAAAGGACAATAATGTCTGTATACAATGGATGGCCTTATCTTTTAGCCCTGTGGCACTACAAGTGTCAGCAAAATGACTAACAGCAATGATGTCTGTATACAGTATCCATTTAACTGCTTCTATGGTGCAGTGTCCCTGTTTCCTGCAAATGAGCAAAAGACCTCTCACCCAACCATGCGTTCAAGACCCAAACGAACGTCCTGGAACAGCAGGCTCTCCTGACCACCTGACTGGTCAACTCACACTGGAATGCTTCATCGTCAGTACAGGTGCGCCTGGATGTGCACCTGGGATCCCCCTCTCTCAGGCTAGATGTTCGGAGTGGCAGCAGAGGCCTAAATCATGCAGTGAAATCACCTAGGTGACAGGAGAGAGAGAGGAAGTGAGAGAGAGAGAGAGAGAGAGAGAGAGAGAGAGAGAAAGAAATCAGAACAGGAATCACAAATAAGTCTTAATGTTTCTGTTAGCTTGGTTTTTGCTTTACTTTTACATTTGCTTAATAACAAGTCAGTGTATATTTAATCTTGAATGTCAGACAGAGAAAAATGACTTTTGGCAACCATTTATTAGCAATTTGTTCCAAAAAATTAACACATAGCTCATATTACCATTTTATCTTATCAACGATATCTAAATATGGAAAAAATGTAATAAAGGTATTAAGTTTGAATTGAATATTCAATGTGACATCAAATTGTAATTATAATTCAGACCTGAAACATCTGATATGACTGTCTCTGACAGGTAGATGTAACAAATCATCTTGTTTTCTTTTCCTCTCTTTTTATGGATTTAACAATCTCATCCATACTTACCTGTCACTCAAGCTTCCATCCCAGTGTTACGAAGGAATAATTGCATTTGGTGAACTGTATCTATTTCCACTCAATCTGCACATTGTTAGTATTATGCAGCTGAATATTCTTTAGAGCAGCTGTGAGTCAAGCTTATTTCATGATGAACAGTGTGAATTCAATGCAGGAAAGAAATATGTGACTTCATATACAGGCGATGCTTTACAGTAATTTATAGCCTGTAGCAAAGGAAATACATGTGATTTTCAGTTATCTTTGTGTGTGTTTATGGCCTCAGTTGGTCACAGTAAAGAGCAGGAGGCCAATGCCTTGCTGCATAGTATTAAGACCCTTTCAGACTGGCATTATGTTAGTCCATTTGTGACCCTTGATTGCACAGATTAGAAACAGACTGCAATGTATACCTACATATCTCTGCATATATCTGGTCACATCCAGGTGCATTTAGGTTCATCAGACAGAGCAGAAAATGTTTTCTCTAAACTGATCGGATATGGTTGCTACCAATAGGATTTTAATTAGACATTATTAGACATTCAAAAGATGAAGGGAAAATCAGAACAGACACAGATGTCATAAATGGCAGCTTAGGTGTTTATTAGACACATAAGTGATGATTGTTTCTGACCCTTGGCCAATCAGGTTGCACATTTCAGAATGTCCCATCCTCGGATTAATGAAGCTTCATAATCTCTGTACAGGTTCCTTACATAACACATAAACATCCTGGAAATTTGCATTCATCCCACCTACCCCTATGTACATTCACTCAGACCCCTTTCACATTAGGGCACTTTGCAGGTGATACAGCGCTAAAAATAGCGCCTGCAAAGCGCCCTGAAACAGCCGCTGCTGTGTCTCCAGTGTGAAAGCCCGAGGGCTTTCACACTGGACTGGTGCGCTTGCAGGACATTAAAAAAACTCCTGCAAGCAGCATCTTTGGAGTGGTGAAGGAGCCGCTCCTAAACCACTCCTGCCTATTGAAATCAATGGGGCAGCACGGCTATACCCCGGCCGCTAGCAGGGGGTTAAAACTGCCCTGCTAGCGGCCGAATAGCGCCACTAAAACGATAGTAAAGCGGTGCTAAAAATAATGCCGTTTTACTGCCGGTGCCCACACCACCCCAGTGTGAAAGGGGCCTCACAATTCCTTCTTCTCCTTTACTATTCCACTTTGACAGTCTCACAATGCCCAATTGTGTTATCAGGGTTGGTTCCTAAGAACCACAAGAGCATTTTTGGAATTTAGCTAATTCTGATCTTTCTCCAGTACATTAAGCCATCTTACAAACACTTCTTTTTCACAAATCACACCTATAATCACAATTGCCAAGGTGTGATTATAGGAAAAATACACACAAGATTCACATTGAATGCAAAGTTACAAAGTATTATTTCTGAATGGAGAAGATTGGCTTTTCAGTGTTCTTTACATTTGGTAGTGCTGAATCAGGGTCTAGAGCGTGAAGACTTTGAATAGATTTGGGTGGGAAGAAGTCTCCAATTCTTTGTCCAGCTCTTCCTTGAGATCTACAGGTTGTGTGAGTATGCAAGTGTGTATGATTGTTATGAGCTTAGCATGAGTACAGCTCAGGACTTACACTTGGAGTCATAGCCCTGTCAGCAGAGAGCGCTGTGTGATCCTGACAAGAGACTGCACTTCATGTTGGGGATTATGACCACAGGACTGGGAGAGTTTGGATAGCTGTGCAAGTCTATGGAGACTGAGAAAGCTGAGACAGGTATCAAGTCCAGGCAGCTAGAGGGAATCTGTAAGTCTTTGGAGGAGTGAGAGAGCCTGGATGCTAGAAAAACCCTATCTAAAGGTCAGGAGTGTGCCCATGCAGTGAGGGGCTGCGACTAAAGGCTGAGGGAGCCTGAAGACCCCAAAAGTTGGGATCTAAGAGTAGCAGTTCTGCTGAACAAGAAGGCAATTATCATTGACATTCACTGTTGAAAATCCCTTGTGTGGGAATCATTGTGTTTGAACTTTTAATTTTCATTTTCAATAAAAGTGGGCTGCCATGCCCTAAAATACAGTCCAGACTGGCACAACTCATTGAAAAAATTATCTAACACTTGAGCTTACTCACCTCATATCACACCATATTTACCATGCTTGTGCTACCTTAAACCCTGAAAAATGTTTTTCAGGGTTTGTTTAAAATTGGTGTAGAATTGGTGTTTAGAATTTGGTGCTGTTATTGGTGAACTATCCTCTGATCATACCATTAAACACACACCTTATGTCAGTCCACACTAGTATAAAGATTGATGGGCTCAGTTCCTTCCCTATGTATGCAGCCACTGTGTTTAAGCCAAGAGAGACTTGGTCAAACTCTAGAACTCATATTCATTTTGTTAAAGAGGAGTTCCCATTTAAAAAAAAAAAAATTAAAAGTCAGCAGCTACAAATACTGCAGCTGCTAACTTTTAATTGGACACTTACCTGTGCCAGGGTCCAGCGATGCGGGGGATTGAAGCCCCATTCGTCTCTCCTTCCGTTAGGCGGTGCCAGCATTGCAGCTTTGGGTGCCGGGCTGTGGCTTCACAGCCGGGCACCCACTGCGCATGCACGAGTGGCGCCACGTGCCGTGATTGGCCGCTCAGTCATCTGGGACCTGTAATGGGTCCCAGATGATTGATAAGAGGGAGGGAGCAGAACTGAGCCCTTCCTTTGCTGAGGGGAAGTGATGTCACCAGCCCAGACTCTGAAACAGGCAGACTACGAGGGACCCCCTAGCAACAGGCATTTAGAGGTGAGTAAAAAAAAAAAAAATTCCAATTTTTTTTTATTTTTTTTTTAGGCACATTTATGTTTTTGTTTTTTTTGGGTGGGACACCACTTTAAGTTCTTATCTGCACAAATTAATTTCTGTGCTCTGCTGCTCCTTGTCACCACCACCCAGCATAGAGAAACAAATTATACTGGACAGCACTAAAATACTATTACCACTAATGAGGAACTAAAACACATTTATACACAACATTCTAACATAGAGTGCAGACATCAATAAAATCCAATCTATATAAAGAAATATACAGTATACAGTGTTAATTGAACACAAGGTCTTAATAATCTTAAATGAAGACTGCTAATTTACCATCGGTCAACTTAAATGTATAGGCTGAAACCAGTGCATGATATGATTGATGTGCTCCAGGACAGATACTGTAAGTAGATTCACATTGCAAAGCTTGACAGTGTTTTAAAGTACTAAAGTTGCACACATATTAAGAAAGAACTACATGAAAAGTTAATCAAGCTACCAGCATACATACAGTAAAATATTTAATATTCAATGTCAACAAAGAATGACCTGCAAAGGTTTACAATAAACAGATTATGGCTCCCATTTTACCAACATTAATGCACGATACCTTTCTTTCCTATAGTATAAATTATATGAGTACGTAAGCCAGCCATACATAGAATTTCCATCCTTATATGGGCAGGCTAGTTGTACACAAGTCAATCTTTTAGTCACGTGTGCACAACCAGCTTTTAGTTTTTTTTTCCCCAAACAATCAATGCTATTCTGATGGTGGGGAAGTCTCCCCCTTTCAAAATATGGTACTACAGTGGGAGGGATTCCCCTATCCACCTCAAATGTATGGATGGAGGAATCAAGGTATTTTCTTTCATTCAGCCCTCTGGTTGAAGAAAGAACATTGCATAATGTATTCACTGCATTACTCTAGGAGTGAGTCTTCCATTTTAATGCAATATATAATGGACAATGGGATTGATTTACTAAAGAAAAATAGACTGTGCACTTTGCAAGGGCAGCTGCATTCATTTTCCCAACAGCAAAAATTATTATTTTTTATTTTCCTTGCTGATTGGGCATTCTTAAAGTGAGGCTTCAGCACATTCACTAATCTCTGGGGAAAATGAGTGCAACTGCACTTACAAAGTGCACAGTCTATTTGCCTTTAGTAAATCAACCCCAATATGCCTGAAGTATTGATGTCATTCATGTTCCCACTCCCCTCTCCCCTCCTAAAGTTTAACACCAATGTTTTGCTTATATGCTTAGGCAGTTTTCTAATTAGGAACTGATTTCTAAAGTGCAAAATGGGAATATGTTTATTTTATCATCTAGTCACACACATTGGCATTGAAAAAAGTTAAATTTTCCTTCACAAGACTGGATGCTTTCATTTCACACTTTAGTAAATCAGGCCCAGAGTTTCATGGTTTCATTTCTATCTGAAATCTCACATAGCCAGCAACAGTGCATTTTGCTGCGATTGGCATTCAAAGATCACCGCTTACCTAAAGAGGAGGTCCAGCCCCTCCACAAAAAAATTTAACTCAGCAGCTACAAATACTGCAGCTGCTGACTTTTAATATATAGACGCTTTCCTGTCCAGGGAGCTTGCAATGTCGGCACCCCAGACGATCTTTGGATCGGCTGTCGGGTGCAGCCACCAGCTTCACAGCCGGTTGCCTACTGCCCATATGCGAAGAGCGCTGCACTTTCTAATTGGTCTGGT
This sequence comes from Lithobates clamitans, assembly GCA_037952925.1. Lineage (NCBI taxonomy): Eukaryota > Metazoa > Chordata > Amphibia > Anura > Ranidae > Lithobates > Lithobates clamitans. The sequence goes on along the minus strand of JBBGZY010000903.1, from coordinate 802,546 downwards.
GGCAGAGGAAGGAGGAGGGGCCCAAACTTTCCCGGGAGACCGGGCTGCAGTTTTTCGTTCCCCCTTCTTCCTGATCAACATGATCAACATGTACAAATACATAAGTGGTCCATATAGTGAACTTGGTGTTGAGTTATTCACTTTAAGGCCATCACAGAGGACAAGGGGGCACTCTTTATGTCTAGAGCAAAAAAGATTTCATCTCCAGATATGGAAAGGTTTCTTCACAGTAGGAGCTGTAAATATGTGGAATAAACTCCCTCCAGAGGTGGTTCTGGCAAGCTCGGTAGATTGCTTTAAAAAGGCCTGGATTATTTCCTAAATGTACATAATATGACTGGGTACTAACATTTATAGGTAAAGTTGATCCAGGGAAAATCTGATTGCCTCTCGGGAGATCAGGAAGGAATTATTTCACCTGCTATAGCAAATTGGATCGTGCTTTGCTGGGGTTTTTCACCTTCTTTTGGATCAACTGTGGGTATAGGATTGTGTATATGGGATTGTATTTTTTATTTTTTTTTGGTTGAACAGGATGGACTTGTGTCTTTTTTCTACCTGACTAACTATGTAACTATGTAACTATGATAGGTGCCAAATGTGGCACTGGAGGGGGGGAGGAGACAGATAAGCGGAAGTTCCACTTTTGAGTGTAACTCCGCTTTAAGCTGTACTTAATCATTTTTCAATTAATATTTTCAGATAGGTTTCCAAATAACATTCTCTACTGGTTTTAACATAGCTTACTAATAATTTCACTGAAAAGGGAAAATTGATGAATATAGTAAGTAGGGTTTTTTTTTACAAATGTTTTTCAGTCATGAAGCGTGCTCTTTCCCCCTACTAGGCTCCATAGAGTCACTGGGCTGATATGGCTGTAGCTATGGTATTGAGTAGATGTCCTTGTAAAATTCTACACTGTATTTATATTTAGTGTACCACATATTTAGTATTCTTATATATAAATTCTGGTTACTCAAAAAGACTGGAAATGAACGAAACCTAGAAATACAGAAAAGGAGGGCCATAACAAGATTGGATAAGAGAGCCCAAGATAATTTCAATTGCTGGTAATGTCAAATAAATGGTAAATGTCATATAAAAACAACCAATGTGTTTCATAGGCAACACCATTTCCTCTTCATCAGGGCCCAACACAGGAAAAACTTTGCAATGACTTCATAGATTTACATTAGAATCAGTACTGAACTCTCCACATAGAGTAACAACAGTTGCCGAGCAGCATTGGCAATGAGCTAAGACACAGCATTATGAATTGACTCTTTATGTGGTAAACAGTGTATGTTGGCTGATTGCATGATTAAGTAGTGTCAACCAAATTACCATATCGCTAAAAACTTAAAAATTGCCAGATAAAGAAAGGCAAGTAATATGTTGGGATTGAGGTGGTAATTTATGAAACATGTCAAGGAGATATATCACTTGTAAACTTTTTTCTGATGTCAGCACTAATGGTAAATTACACACAGAGATCTGTTAATAGCAAAACTATAAAATACACAAATTAAATAATTTAATAAGATATACTGTAGTTTTAATTAAGTGTCAAGAAAAAAAAATATCATCTCTTTAATGACAATTAATAGAGCACTAACATTATTGAAGCATAAAGAAAATGCAACCATATATTTGCCTCACTTGCTGACATTTTAAATAAAAATGAACTCACAAACCAAAGCATCTATTTAATCTATCTCTGCAAATACTACTTCATTTTTATAACATGATATACACATGTTAATGTTACTATATATGAAGGGAAAAGCAGTACAATTTAATAGCTTGTATTTTATTATTTAAATAGCCCTATTCATTGTTTGATTTAGGGGAGTAATTCTGAATGAAGCTTCAAAAACCAAATTGAGTATTAGCTGTTCTTGCCAGTGGATATAAATTGTGCTGTACAGTCCAAAGTAAGAACATTAATGGAATACTGACAAAAGCCAGTAATCAGTCTGTTTCGATACATCTGCAAAATGGGTAAAAACTTCAGTAACAGCAGTATCTACAGCAAACATAATCGTGTAGCACATGACATGACATGTCATGACATCATGACATCATGACATATAAAGTATAGTTATCTTACCTGATGACATTTTTAGTTTTGCCTTTAATTACAAATGAGATAAATCCTGTTTAAACATACCATGCTTGATCTCAATTGTAGCTTTTCTTTGACCAGTTAAAGTGAGTGTAAAATCTTTTTTTTTTTTGTAATAAAAAACATGTTATATTTATCTAAAAAAATATTTAGGTATTGCACAGAGCGGTCCCTTACCTCCTCTTCTGGAGTCCCCTGTTAGTACTCTCCATTCTTTTTTTGAGTGCCCCCTGAATCAACTCAGCTGCTGAGGGGACATCCATGCATATGTGCTCCCAAGCCAGGCTGTGTGCATCTATAGACACACACATCATGGCTCAGCCATGCCCCCTGCTCCCTCCTCACATGATTTGACTGACAGCAGCTGGAGCCTATGGCTTCTGCTGCCCTCAGTGCCTCCTGAGAGAAGAGAAAGAGAGAGCAGCAGCACTGCAGATGGGACAAGGTTGGATCAGTGAATCGGTGAGAGGTAAGTGTTTCGGGATGGGGGTAAACAGACAGTGGAGCATTTTTTATCATAATGCATTAAAGTAAAAAAAAACTTAGATTTTAGAACCCCTTTATAAAGTCTACAACAAGAAAGAACAAAATGTTTTTTTCTGTCCATGTCTTCTCAAAACAAACGCCTTCACCATTCTTCTCTCCTCAAATCTGCCCATATAGGTACAGCAACCCTATCCGATCATGCGTATGACCATGCCCACCTTATCTCGTACCACAAATAACTGGAAACTTAACGAAGCTCTCTTATCTAACCAAACTGAAGTCTCCATGTTAGCCTCTCACCTGAAGCATTACTTTAAAGAGAACACATCCTCTGTGGCCTCCCCATTTATTGTTTGGGAAGCGCATAAGGCAACTATAAGGGGACGTTTAATTGAGCTCTGTGCCAGGAAGAAGAGGGAGTATGGTCATCAAATAGCACAGGTTCTGCAACAAATAGCCGACCTTGATAAACAACATAAACTATCACTCCATAGCGCACATCTCAAAGCCCTCACGCTTAAACGTAAAGAACTACAAAACCTCTTAGACACTAAAAAGAAATTTCACCGCATATCACAAAAATTTTATGAATCGGGTAATAAACCAAGTAGATTACTTGCTAGATCCCTTAAAGCGAAACAAACACAGTCATTTATCCCTAAAATTAAACTTCCAACGGGAGAATTAGTACATGCAACCCCACACATTGCTAAAGCCTTTAGGGAATTTTATGCGGATCTTTATAATGTTACAAATGGTTTAGCCCCTTTACCCCCGTCTGAGAGGCGCTCCCGAATCCTCTCATATTTGAGGGCGGCGAACCTTCCTAAATTATCTAGCTCAGCCCTTATGGAATTGGAAGAGGACTTTTCAATTGAAGAATTCCAATTCTCTTTAAAATCCTCCCCATCAGGTAAAGCCCCCGGCCCCGACGGTTTCACTATCCTTTACTATAAGACATTTCAAGATATCCTAGTTCCTCGTCTCACAGCATATGCTAATTCTATTTCCCAAACCTCAGGCTTACGCCCAGAATCCCTTTCAGCACATATCACTGTTATACCTAAACCCGGTAAGGATACCCTTTGCAGCAGCTTTAGACCAATTTCTTTGATAAATACGGACATTAAATTATTTGCCAAGGTGATGGCTTACCGCATTCTCCCTTTCAAACCCAGTTGGATTTCGGCAGTTCAGACTGGTTTCATACCACATAGAGAGGCTAAAGATAATTCTCTATGGACAATTTCTCTAATCCGGTATGTTCAAAGATGTGCCCAGCCCACCCTACTCCTTTCTACTGATGCTGAAAAGGCATTTGATAGGGTGGACTGGGACTATCCTAAGTTGACCTTACGTCATTTTGGTTTGGGCCCGAAGATGTACCATCGCATTTCTTCACTGTACTCTACCCCATCTGCGCGAATTTTCTACCTTCCAAATGATATCAAATTTTAAAATAAACCTCTCCAAATCGAAAATCCTGAATATTAACCTCCCTAGGGCAGAAGCGACCTCTTTGAAGCCCCTCTTTCCATTCAGATGGGAACAGACCCACATGAAGTATTTGGGCATATACCTCACACCTAGACTACGCTCTCTTTTCAAATATAATTACATTCCATTATTAAACAGCATCAGAGCAGACCTAAGAAAGTGGACCATTCTGTCCCACTCTTGGTTAGGGAAAATTAACATAATTAAAATGAACATTCTGCCTCGCATATTATTTATTTTTCAAATGATTCCACTAGGCGTCCCGGTGGGGTTCTTCACTGTACTGCAGGCGATGATTTCCCGATTTGTTTGGGGGAACAGCCACCCCAGAATATCCAGAGACATTCTTTTCCGTTACAAATGCTCTGGGGGACTGGCACTCCCAAACTTTAAGACCTATTATCATGCTGTCATATTATCCAGAATGGCAGATTGAAAATACGCGATTAATTCAAAATTATGGGTGCAACTAGAATACTCTCTGAGTGGAGCTGATCTCTCTGTTATCCCCTGGATACCCAGAACCCATAGGTACATTACCCACACTGTTTCCGCACTTACCACGTCTTCACTAGATATATGGGATGCCATATGCAGGAAATTTTCCTGTAATTATGACTCCCCCCTGATGCCTCTCCTCAATCACCACTATTTCCTACCAGGTTTACTGGACCCGGGATTTAAATCCTGGACTGCAGGAGAATCTCTTCTGCTACATCACGTTATACATGCCAACACAATTAAACCCCTTTCTGAGATTCTCAGCTCTACACAACTTACATTTTTGGACAAGTGGAGATATCACCAATTACAACGCTTTTTACATTCCTTCCCTCACCCGTTACGAGGTTTACAAGATTTAAATAGCATAGAAGAAATATTCTACCCAAAAGACCCCCCTTTGCATGGAATCTCTCTGTTTTACAAGGCTCTTACCGATCTCTCTAACCCTATGTACCCGCATTTCCTGGCTAAATGGGAATCAGGCTTAGACTCCCCCCTAACAAACACTCTGAAAGATAAACTCCTAATACTCGCTCATGTCTCCTCACTCGCTTCCAAGATGGCAGAAGTCAACTACAAACTTCTTTCCAGATGGCACTACACCCCAATTAAAATGCACCCGATAGCTCCCTGTTGTGTTGGAGGAGTTGTGGGAACGAAGCTACACACGCACATATTTGGTGGTACTGCCCGCTCATTCGTCCTTTCTGGACCAGTGTTATCAACCTCATAAGACTCATTACAGACATCAGTCTCCCCCATGATCCCTGGGTTGTCCTTTTACATGCCACTAAAGAATCCATAGGTACATACAAACGCTCCTTCATACCATATTTGCTAAATATGGCCAAGGCTCTAATCCCCACACTTTGGGGTCAACCCACAATCCTGTCTATACAAACTTGGTTGCGTAGGGTCTCAGAGGTTTATCACCTAGAAGATATAACTCATAGCATCAGAGGTACCTCCCAGAGACACACTCTTACATGGACACCCTGGATAGTGTTCACATCTTCAACTCATTATAAAGACATTATAGCTCAACATATATGAGCTTACCTCTTTAACCACTTAAGGACCGCCTCACGCCGATGTACGTCGGCAAGGCGGCACGGGCAGGCAAAATCACGTACATGTACGTGATTTGCCTCCCGCGGGTGGGGGGTCCGATCGGACCCCCCCGCCGCCCGAGGCGGTCCCGTTTTATCCCCCGGCGATCGGAGACGAGGGGGAGGCCATCCGTTCGTGGCCCCCCCTCGCGATCGCCGCCGGCCAATAGGAACACTCCTTTGCTGCTGTATGCTAAACAGCAGCAAAGGAAGTGATGTCATCTCCCCTCGGGTCGGTAGTTTCCGTTCCGGCCCGAGGAAAGACGACATGTGAGTGAGTGCACCAACACACACACAGTAGAACATGCCAGGCACACATTACACCCCGATCCCCCCCGATCGCCCCCGATCCCCCCCCGATCACCCCCCTCCGTCACAAACTGACACCAGCAGTTTTTTTTTTTTTTTTTCTGATTACTGCTAGGTGTCAGTTTGTGACAGTTACTGTGTTAGCACAGTTACTGTTACCCCCCTGTAGGTCTAGGGTACCCCCCTAACCCCCCCTAATAAAGTTTTAACCCCTTGATCACCCCCCGTCACCAGTGTCACTAAGCGATCATTTTTCTGATCGCTGTATTAGTGTCGCTGGTGACGCTAGTTAGTGAGGTAAATATTTAGGTTCGCCGTCAGCGTTTTATAGCGTCAGGGACCCCCATATACTACCTAATAAATGTTTTAACCCCTTGATTGCCCCCTAGTTAACCCTTTCACCACTGATCACCGTATAACCGTTACGGTTGACGCTGGTTAGTTTGTTTATTTTTTATAGTGTCAGGGCACCCGCCGTTTATTACTGAATAAAGGTTTAGCCCCCTGATCGCCCAGCGGTGATATGCGTCGCCCCAGGCAGCGTCAGATTAGCGCCAGTACCGCTAACACCCACGCACGCAGCATGCGCCTCCCTTAGTGGTATAGTATCTGATCGGATCAATATCTGATCCGATCAGATCTATACTAGCGTCCCCAGCAGTTTAGGGTTCCCAAAAACGCAGTGTTAGCGGGATCAGCCCAGATACCTGCTAGCACCTGCGTTTTGCACCTCCGCCCAGCCCACCCAAGTGCAGTATCGATCGATCACTGTCACTTACAGAACACTAAACGCATAACTGCAGCGTTCACAGAGTCAGGCCTGATCCCTGCGATCGCTAACAGTTTTTTTGGTAGCGTTTTGGTGAACTGGCAAGCACCGGCCCCAGGCAGCGTCAGGTTAGCGCCAGTACCACTAACACCCACGCACGCACCGTACACCTCCCTTAGTGGTATAGTATCTGATCGGATCAATATCTGATCCGATCAGATCTATACTAGCGTCACCAGCAGTTTAGGGTTCCCAAAAACGCAGTGTTAGCGGGATCAGCCCAGATACCTGCTAGCACCTGCATTTTGCCCCTCCGCCCGGCCCAGCCCACCCAAGTGCAGTATCGATCGATCACTGTCACTTACAAAACTCTAAACGCATAACTGCAGCGTTCGCAGAGTCAGGCCTGATCCCTGCGATCGCTAACAGTTTTTTTGGTAGCGTTTTGGGGAACTGGCAAGCACCAGCGGCGTAGTATACCCCGGTCGTAGCCAAACCAGCACTGCAGTAACACTTGGTGACATGGCGAGTCCCATAAGTGCAGTTCATGCTGGTGAGGTGGCAAGCACAAGTAGTGTCCCGCTGCCACCAAGAAGACAAACACAGGACCGTCGTGCCCATAATGCCCTTCCTGCTGCATTCGCCAATCCTAATTGGGAACCCACCGCTTCTGCAGCGCCCGTACTTCCCCCATTCACATCCCCAACCAAATGCAGTCGGCTGCATGAGAGGCATTTTTATGTCCTCCCGAGTACCCCTACCCAGCGAACCCCCCAAAAAAGATGTTGTGTCTGCAGCAAGCGCGGATATAGGCATGACACCCGCTATTATTGTCCCTCCTGTCCTGACAATCCTGGTCTTTGCATTGGTGAATGTTTTGAACGTTACCATTCACTAGTTGAGTATTAGCGTGGGGTACAGCATTGCACATACTAGGCACACTTTCACAGGGTCTCCCAAGATGCCATCGCATTTTGAGAGACCCGAACCTAGAACCGGTTACAGTTATAAAAGTTAGTTACAAAAAAAGTTTAAAAAAAAAAAAATATGTAAAATAAAAAAAAATAGTTGTCGTTTTATTGTTCTCTCTCTCTCTATTCTCTCTCTCTATTGTTCTGCTCTTTTTTTACTGTATTCTATTCTGCAATGTTTTATTGTTATTGTTATTGTTATTATGTTTTATCATGTTTGTTTTTCAGGTATGTAATTATTTATACTTTACTGTTTACTGTGCTTTATTGTTAACCATTGTTAACCATTTTTTTGTCTTCAGGTACGCCATTCACGACTTTGAGTGGTTATACCAGAATGATGCCTGCAGGTTTAGGTATCATCTTGGTATCATTCTTTTCAGCCAGCGGTCAGCTTTCATGTAAAAGCAATCCTAGCGGCTTATTAGCCTCTAGACTGCTTTTACAAGCCGTGGGAGGGAACGCCCCCCCCCACCATCTTTCGTGTTTTTCTCTGGCTCTCCTGTCTCAACAGGGAACCTGAGAATGCAGCCGGTGATTCAGCCAGCTGACCATAGAGCTGATCAGAGACCAGAGTGGCTCCAAACATCTCTATGGCCTAAGAAACCGGAAACTACGAGCATTTCATGACTTAGATATCGCCGGATGTAAATAGCGCCATTGGGAAATTGGGGAAGCATTTTATCACACCGATCTTGGTGTGGTCAGATGCTTTGAGGGCAGAGGAGAGATCTAGGGTCCAATAGACCCCAATTTTTTCAAAAAAGAGTACCTGTCACTACCTATTGCTATCATAGGGGATATTTACATTCCCAGAGATAACAATAAAAATGATTTAAAAAAAAAAATATGAAAGGAACAGTTTAAAAGTAAGATTAAAAAAGCAAAAAAATAATAAAGAAAAAAAAAAAAAAAGCACCCCTGTCGCCCCCTGCTCTCGCGCTAAGGCGAACGCAAGCGGCGGTCTGTCGTCAAACGTAAACAGCAATTGCACCATGCATGTGAGGTATCACCGCGAAGGCCAGATCGAGTGCAGTAATTTTTCCAGTAGACCTCCTCTGTAAATCTAAAGTGGTAACCTGTAAAGGCTTTTAAAGGCTTTTAAACATGTATTTATTTTGTTGCCACTGCACGTTTGTGCGCAATTTTAAAGCATGTCATGTTTGGTATCCATGTACTCGGCCTAAGATCATCTTTTTTATTTCATCAAACATTTGGGCAATATAGTGTGTTTTAGTGCATTAAAATTTAAAAAAGTGTGTTTTTTCCCCAAAAAATGCGTTTGAAAAATCGCTGCGCAATTACTGTGTGAAAAAAAAAATGAAACACCCACCATTTTAATCTGTAGGGCATTTGCTTTAAAAAAATATATAATGTTTGGGGGTTCAAAGTAATTTTTTTGCAAAAAAAAATAACTTTTTCATGTAAACAATAAGTGTCAGAAAGGGCTTTGTCTTCAAGTGGTTAGAAGAGTGGGTGATGTGTGACATAAGCTTCTAAATGTTGTGCATACAATGCCAGGACAGTTCAAACCCCCCCCAAATGACCCCATTTTGGAAAGTAGACACCCCAAGCTATTTGCTGAGAGGCATGTCGAGTACATGGAATATTTTATATTGCGACACAAGTTGCGGGAAAGAGACATTTTTTTTTTTTTTTTTTTTTGCACAAAGTTGTCACTAAATGATATATTGCTCAAACATGCCATGGAAATATGTGAAATTACACCCCAAAATACATTCTGCTGCTTCTCCTGAGTACGGGGATACCACATGTGTGAGACTTTTTGGGAGCCTAGCCGCGTACGGGACCCCGAAAACCAAGCACTGCCTTCAGGCTTTCTAAGGGCGTGAATTTTTGATTTCACTCTTCACTGCCTAGCACAGTTTCGGAGGCCATGGAATGCCCAGGTGGCACAAAACCCCCCCAAATGACCCCATTTTGGAAAGTAGACACCCCAAGCTATTTGCTGAGAGGTATAGTGAGTATTTTGCAGACCTCACTTTTTGTCACAAAGTTTTGAAAATTGAAAAAAGAAAAAAAAAATGTTTTTTCTTGTCTTTCTTCATTTTCAAAAACAAATGAGAGCTGCAAAATACTCACCATGCCTCTCAGCAAATAGCTTGGGGTGTCTACTTTCCAAAATGGGGTCATTTGGGGGGGTTTGTGCCACCTGGGCATTCCATGGCCTCCGAAACTGTGATAGGCAGTAAAGAGTGAAATCAAAAATTTTCACCCTTAGAAATCCTGAAGGCAGTGATTGGTTTTCGGGGTCCCGTACGCGGCTAGGCTCCCAAAAAGTCCCACACATGTGGTATCCCCATACTCAGGAGAAGCAGCTAAATGTATTTTGGGGTGCAATTCCACATATGCCCATGGCCTGTGTGAGCAATATATCATTTAGTGACAACTTTATGAAAAAAAAAAAAAAAAGTGTCACTTTCCCGCAACTTGTGTCAAAATATAAAATATTCCATGGACTCAATATGCCTCTCAGCAAATATCTTGGGGTGTCTACTTTCCAAAATGGGGTCATTTTGGGGGGTTTTGTGCCACCTGGGCATTCCAAGGCCTCCGAAACTGTGATAGGCAGTGAAGAGTGAAATCAAAAATTTACACCCTTAGAAATCCTGAAGGCGGTGATTGGTTTTCGGGGCCCCGTACGCGGCTAGGCTCCCAAAAAGTCCCACACATGTGGTATCCCCATACTCAGGAGAAGCATCTGAATGTATTTTGGGGTGCAATTCCACATAGGCCCATGGCCTGTGTGAGCAATATATCATTTAGTGACAACTTTTTGTAAATATTTTTAATTTTTTTTGTCATTTTTCAATCACTTGGGACAAAAAAAATAAATATTCAATGGGTTCAACATGCCTCTCAGCAATTTCCTTGGGGTGTCTACTTTCCAAAATGGGGTCATTTGGGGGGGTTTTGTACTGCCCTGCCATTTTAGCACCTCAAGAAATGACATAGGCAGTCATAAACTAAAAGCTGTGTAAATTACAGAAAATGTACCCTAGTTTGTAGACGCTATAACTTTTGCGCAAACCAATAAATATATGCTTATTGACATTTTTTTTACCAAAGACATGTGGCCGAATACATTTTGGCCTAAATGTATGACTAAAATTTAGTTTATTGGATTTTTTTTATAACAAAAAGTAGAAAATATCATTTTTTTTCAAAATTGTCTGTCTTTTTCCGTTTATAGCGCAAAAAATAAAAACCGCAGAGGTGATCAAATACCATCAAAAGAAAGCTCTATTTGTGGGAAGAAAAGGACGCAAATTTCGTTTGGGTACAGCATTGTATGACCGCGCAATTAGCAGTTAAAGCGACGCAGTGCCAAATTGGAAAAAGACCTCTGGTCCTTAGGCAGCATAATGGTCCGGGGCTCAAGTGGTTAACCATCGCTTGGGTCTCATTTGACCTATTCTCAGAGTTCTCCCCCTTTACTGACCGCAAATTATTTTCCTTCCACATAATATCACGCTAAATGATATTAACATCTTAAAATATGACGACATGCATGCCAACCCTCCCCTCCGCCTTTTTCCCAATCTCCCCCACCAACCCTTTTTCCCATTTCTACCCTCCCCCCTTTTCTATTTTTCTTTTCTTTTCTTTTCTTTTCTTTTCTTTTCTTTTCTTTTCTTTTCTTTTCTTTTCTTTTCTTTTCTTTCTTTCTATTTTCTTTTCTCTCTCTCTCTCTTTCTTTCTTTCATTAGTTTTTCTATCTCTCTCTGTTTTTCTTTCAGTCCTTTTCTTTTCTCTTTCAACTACAAATCTTATCTAGTTACAATCTTAATTTCTAGTTTGAATATTAAGTTCACATGTATTTTAAACAGCTGATTGATCCTCGACTTTGTATGTACGTTCAATCCTTTCAGCACATACGATGACACTTCTTTGATTGTTACTTCTCGATGAGTATTTGTGCCCTTTGAAACCTATTTGTTTTGCATTTATAAGATTGTCTTTCATATGTCTTAAGTTCATTTTGTCTTTTTGTATTTCTTTTAAAAGTTTTCAATAAACATTTATTAAAAAGAAAAAAAAACGCCTTCATGGCTGGAGGCTGAGACCATTCAGAAACATGGTTTTAAGTCAGCTTAAAGTGAACATGAGAAGAGGTCAGAGAATAGTTAAATGAAGGAGTTCTGGGGTTGGTTAGTTTATATTAAAGGGGGAGACTGAGGTGATCATTGTCCTGCCTTGGAGAAACATTGCCCTAATCTGGAAACTGTTAAGGCAGAGAAAAGTTCCTTTCTACTGAACTGAAATAGTTTATCAGATTGAAAAAAACATAGGTTCTATCCAGTTCAACTCATGTCTACGTATGTGTGGGTGTTATTGTTGTTCTTTACCCATACCAAGAACCCATTAATCAATCTAAGGTTAAATATACCTTTTTAACTTCAAATCATAACCACATCTACTCTTCAGGAACCATAGATTAAACAGTTTATCACAGTTACTGGAGTCACTTTTAAAACATTTGTATATTGTAATAATATTCCCTCTTAAGAGTAAATAAATGTAATATATGTAACAAGTCCTCGTAGCTGAACTCCTCTATCCTCCCAGTTAATTTTGTTGCCCTGGGCTGAATTCTTTTTAATCTAACAATGTCTTTCCTGACGATTGGTGACCAGAACTAACTGCATATTCAGGATGAGGCTGATCCAGTGTGTTGAAAAGGGGCGGAATTATTGATTTATCTCTTGAATGTATGCCTTTTTTAGTGCATGAAAGTATTTTGCTAGCTTTGATAGCTGTCGCTTGGCATTGCCTGCTATTGCTAAGTCTCTGATCTTCAAGCACTGTCAGATCTTTTTCCATTACTGATTCTCCCAGGGGAGCCCCTCCTAATGTGTAATATGTATGTGTATTTTTGGAACCAAAATGCATAACTTTACATTTATCAACTTTGAACCTCATCTGCCATGTAGCTGCCCAATTCCCTATATTGTCAAGGTCTTCCTGTAATGTTACTATAGCCTGTGCAGAAGTTACTTCCCTGCATAATTTGGTAACCTCAACCTCAAATTGAGCTCTTGATTCCAACCTCTATATCAATTATTAATAAACACATTGAACAGCATTTGTCCCAAGGTAGAATCATAGAGTACACCACTCACAACTTTAGACCATTCAGAGAATTAGTCATTTATCAGTACCAACTGTATCCATTCATGTACCCAGTTTTCTATCCATGTACATAAAATTTCATCAGCTCCAACAGACCTTATTTTATGGATTTATCCATGCAAGTTTTCACTTGATACCTTTATCACAGACACATTTCGGCATAGAGTCCCTTACCTTCCCTCAAATACCTTCCATACTTTTAATGTTAGGCTGACTGGTCTGTAGTTTCCTAATACATCTCAACCCTTTTTTTGTAAATTGGTATCACATGTGCTCTCTCCCAGTCAGTTGTTACCATTCTAGTCTGTAGGGTTTAACAATGAGAAATAGCAGTTTGGCTATAACTGCACTAGATTCCCTAAGGACTTATGGGTGTTAGCCATCCAAACCTGGTGATTTGTTTACATTAACAAACCAATTTGCAATGTTCATCCTTTATGGGGCCTAACTGTTTACAAATAATATTTTTACTTTTGATACATAACTATATTTACCATTTTTGGGAGTTGTTTTACTTGATGTAGCAATGTGCTTTTCATGTTCTACTTTAGCAGCCCTGATGGTTCCCTTGCCTTTCTTGATGCATTTCTTGTAAATCTGGAATGCCATGGGATGACCCTTATACTTTGTACTTTATAAAAATCTGTTTTTTTATCATTTATTTGTTTGTTTTTACATTAGAATTAGGTTGCATAGGTTTTATTTGTTATTTTATGCTTGGAAAACAATGACTCATATGTTTGTTTATTTCATCCTTAAACACTCCCACCTGCCTTGTGTGCTCTTTGTTACAAATATATGGCACCACTTAGTGTCATGCACTAGGGATAACGGCTTATTAAAGTTAGCGTTTTTGAAGTTTAGAATGCTTGTACTTTATGGCAAACTACACCATGATCGCTATTACGGAAGTAGTCTCTAACCTGCACATCTGTAATAAGCTCTGTTTTCTTTGACATTAATAGAGCCAACGAAGCATTTTTCCTAGGGGTTTTCACCATCCATTAAATTGTCCTGCAAAATTTTTAAAAATGGCAAGCCTTTGTTGGCTTTGCAGTTCCATCTGCCCAAATAATATCAGAATAATTGGAATCACTCATACTATTAACAATACTCTGCTTTCCAGTCATTTCAGTCTGTGAAATATGCTGAGACTCTTCCTCATTCTTGTTAGGGACCTATGAAGTACTCACACAAGTAGTTTCATATTTGTTGCACTCTTATGGAGGTCCAGCCACAAGGGTCCTCCACCTTCACAATTCTCATTAGTGATATCATCTTTCAAACTTACTTTCAGATAGCTTTCCACATACTGTACATTCATATCCCTCCACCCACTCTGCTAACTCTGTCCCTCCAAAAAGAATGTACACCTTGATATTTGCAGCCCAGTCCCATATTTTAAATAGGTCAAATAGTTTGTGCTTATGAGTAACTATGCTGCTTGCAAGGAACCAATATATGTTAAAGAAGATGCCAAGGCAAAAAAAAAAAAAATCAAATTGAATCACAAGCTAACTATAAATAAATCATACTATTAATAAACACAATCAATATAATAAATCAGATATCCCATAAAGAGTCCATTAACCACTTCCTGCTTGGTCTATAGCAAAATGAAAGCCAGAAAGTTGTTTGGTTATCGTGACTGGGCGTCATATGACATCCAGCAGGATGAAAAGCCAGCGTGCGCCCATGGTGGTGCACAGTTTGGTGATCGGTGATGTTGTGTGTTAGTCTGACACACCACATCTCCGATCTTGGTAAAGAGCCTCTGACATAGGCTCTTTACCATGTGATCAGCTGTCTCCAATCACAGCTGATCCACTCCAACTGACAAACGCAAGTAGAGGAGAGTAGATCGGATGCTCTCCTGACAGGGGGGAGGTCTGCGCTGATTGATTATCAGTGCAGCCCCAACAAGGATGCCCACCCAGGACCACCAGGGATGCCCACCCAGGACCATCAGGTATACCAATCAATGCCCAATAGAGATGGCACTCAGTGCCCATCAGTGATGCCTGCTAGTGCCCCACGATCAGTGCTAACAGTGCCATCTATCAGTGTCATCTATCAGTGCCCATCAGTGCCAACCAGTGCCACCTATTAGTGCCCATCAGTGCTCACCAGTGCCACCTATCAGTGTCACCAATCAGTGCCCATCAGTGCCACATATCAGTGTCCAGTGCCACCTATCAGTGCCCATCAGTGCCATCTATGAGTGCCCATCAGTGCCACCTATCTGTGCGCATCAGTGCTGCATATCAGTGCCACCTATCAGTGATCATCAGTGCTGCTTATCAGTGCCGCCTATCAGTGCCCATCAGTGCTGCATATAAGTGCCTCATCATCAGTGACCATCAGTGCCACCTCATCAGTGCCGCCTCATCAGTGCCAATCAGTACCTCATCACTGCCTCATCAGTGCAGCCTCATCAGTGCCCATCAGTGAAGGAGAAAACATATTTAGAAAGTTTTGTAACAGAAACAAAGAAAAATGTTTTTTTACCCAAAGTTTTCGGTCTTTTTTTATTTGTAGCGCAAAAAATAAAAACCCCAGTGGTGATTAGGGATGAGCCGAACACCCCCCTGTTCGGTTCGCACCAGAACATGCGAACAGGAAAAAAATTTGTTCGAACACGCGAACGCCGTTAAAGTCTATGGGACACGAACATGAATAATCAAAAGTGCTAATTTTAAAGGCTAATATGCAAGTTATTGTCAATAAAAGTGTTTGGGGACCCGGGTCCTCCCCCAGGGGACATGAATCAATGCAAAAAAAAGTTTTAAAAACGGCCGTTTTTTCAGGAGCAGTGATTTTAATAATGCTTAAAGTCAAACAATAAAAGTGTAATATCCCTTTAAATTTCATACCTGGGGGGTGTCTATAGTATGCCTGTAAAGGGGCGCATGTTTCCCGTGTTTAGAACAGTCTGACAGCAAAATGACATTTGGAAGGAAAAAACTCATTTAAAACTACCCGCGGCTATTGCATTGCCGACAATACACATAGAAGTTCATTGATAAAAACGGCATGTGAATTCCCCACAGGGCCACCCCGAACCAAAATTAAAAAAAAAAAAATGATGTGGGAGTCCCCCTAAATTCCATCACGGGGAATGCCACAGGGAAGTCCCGTCATGTCACCGTGCGTCAGAGGGGGCGGGGTCACCGGGTGGCCCCGCCCCCCGTTATTTAAGAACCGTCAGACGAAGAGACGCCGTCACACAGCGGGAGCCTCCCTCCATGCCACAGCATGGCTGCGGAGCGGCCCGGAGAAGACATGAAGAAGAGAAGAAGGAAGAAGAGAAGAAGAAGAAGAAGAAGAAGAAGATGAAGAAGAGAAGAAGATGAAGAGAAGAGCGGGAGCCTCCCCCCTCATGCCATGGGTGCGGAGCGGCCCGAGGAGAAGAAGATAGAAGACGCCGCGGAGAAGATGCTGGACGAGAACGCCGGAGGAAGAACCAGAAGAGCCAGAAGAACCAGAAGAAGAAGAAGATGAAGGAAGAAAGAAGAAGCATTTAAATAAAGGAATTGTCAAAAACTGTCTCTTGTCATTTTTAACATTTTTGACAGTTTTTTAGTGAAATGGTAGGGGTAAGTACCCCCTTACCATTTCACACAGGGGGGGGGCCGGGATCTGGGGGTCCCCTTGTTAAAGGGGGCTTCCAGATTCCGATAAGCCCCCCGCCCGCAGACCCCCACAACCACCGGCCAGGGTTGTGGGGATGAGGCCCTTGTCTTCATCAACATGGGGACAAGGTGTTTTGGGGGGCTACCCCAAAGCACCCTCCCAATGTTGAGGGCATGTGGCCTGGTACGGTTCAGGAGGGGGGGGCGCACTCTCCTCCCCCCCTCTTTTCCTGCGGCCTGCCAGGTTGCGTGCTCGGATAAGGGTCTGGTATGGATTTTTGGGGGGACCCCACGCCGTTTTTTTTTTTTTTTTTGGCGCGGGGTTCCCCTTAAAATCCATACCAGACCTGAAGGGTCTGGTATGGAATTTAGGGGGAACCCCACGTCAATTTTTTTTTTTAATTTTGGCTGGGGTTCCCCTTAATATCCATACCAGACCTGAAGGGCCTTGTATGGAATTTAGGGGGACCCCCACATCATTTTTTTTTTTTTATTTTGGTTCGGGGTTGCCCTGTGGGGAATTCCCATGCCGTTTTTATCAATGAACTTCTATGTGTATTGTCGGCAATGCAATAGCCGCGGGTAGTTTTAAATGAGTTTTTTCCTTCCAAATGTCATTTTGCTGTCAGACTGTTCTAAACACGGGAAACATGCGCCCCTTTACAGGCATACTATAGACACCCCCCAGGTACGAAATTTAAAGGGATATTACACTTTTATTGTTTGACTTTAAGCATTAATAAAATCACTGCTCCTGAAAAAACGTCCGTTTTTAAAACTTTTTTTTGCATTGATCCATGTCCCCTGGGGCAGGACCCGGGTCCCCAAACACTTTTTATGACAATAACTTGCATATAAGCCTTTAAAATTAGCACTTTTGATTTCTCCCATAGACTTTTAAAGGGTTTTCGGCGGCATACGAATTTGCCGCGAACACCCCAAATTGTTCGCTGTTCGGCGAACTTGCGAACAGCCAATGTTCGAGTAGAACATGAGTTCGACTCGAACTCGAAGCTCATCCCTAGTGGTGATCAAATACCACCAAATAAAAGCTCTATTTGTGGGGAAAAATTAAAAAAATTTAGTTTGGGTACAGTGTTGCATGACCACGCAATTGTCATTCAAAATGCAACAGAGCTGAAAGCTGAACATTGGTCTGGGCAGGAAGGTGGGAAAGTGCCCAGTATTGAAGTAGTTAATAAATGATAAATACATGAATAGAGCAACAATTCAGTAAATATAGTGTCCATTGCAAAAAAAAAAGATAAAAGATCAGAAATTATTAAAGTGTAATGTGTCCTCCACAAAGTTGAAAATTTTATGTGCACTCTGACATCCAAGCAATGAGTCTGCAGATTACAGAAGCACTCAGCACCTGGAGGTAAGTATTAAGGGCCGTACACACGATCAGACTTTTTGACAACAAACATGCAAATTAGCTGTTTTGGAGCAACATCCGACCGTGTGTACGCTCCATCGGACAAACTTTTTCAGTTTCCATCGGACTTTTGTTGGATGTGCGAACGGACAAACTTTCCGGCAACAAAAGTCTGATGGAGCAAAGTCTGATCATGTGTACACAAAGCCATCGGACTTTTGTACAAACTACAGTACGCAGCCCCGAGAATGTTTCCAGCGCAATCAGATCGCGCTGGTTCTCGGCGGCAGGGCACTGTACATCTCGCGCTAGCTGCAATAGGAAAAACACATTTTCCTACTGCGGCGGGTGCAAGAGGGAATTCCCCTCTGGAGAATACCAAGCCCTTCGGTCTGGTATGGATTTTAAGGGTAACCCCCTATGCCGAAAAAACGGCGTGGGGGTCCCCTCAAAATCCATACCAGACCCTTATCCGAGCACGCAGCCTGGCCGGTCAAGAAAGGGGGTGGGGACAAGCGAGCGCCCCCCCTCCTGAGCTGTACCAGGCCGCATGCCCTCAACATGGGGGGTGGGTGCTTTGGGGGAGGGGGGCGCCCTGCGGGCCCCCCACCCCAAAGCACCTTGTGCCGTCTCCGCATCTTCTGCCATCTCCACCGCTATCTTCTGCCGCTCTTTTGCCAGCTGTGGCTTGGACTTCTGGATCGTCTTCTTCCCTCTTCCCTTCCAGAGATGTTGACACGACGCTCTCTCCAGCTGGAATGCTCTCTGAGCGCTCGGCAACGGACTTATATAGGCGGTGACCCCGCCCCCTATGACATCACAGTCCCGAGGCATGCTGGGAATGTGAGGTCATAAGGGGGCGTGGTCATGTCATTCCGAAGTTGGAAGAGGACCCCCGAAGTCAGAAGAAGACCCCCAAAGTCGGAAAGGACCCCCGAAGTCGGAAGAAGACCCCGGAGTTAGACAATGTGTAGAGAACAATGCCTCTAGGAGAAGGAGAGATAAGTGTCTGGTATTAGCGCTACTCAGGGAGCTGTTGGGATTGGGTCATCAGGGATGTTGGGGTCTGGGCTGCGTGATAGTTTTTTTTTTGCATACTGTCACCAGTCAGTAAAAATAAGGTTTTTTACCTTCATGCAAAGAATGCATGAAGGTAAAAAACCTTGAGCCTTTAGAATCAGTTTAACTTCCTAGCTAAAAGATTGCCAGGTTGGACATTTCAGGTTTAAAATCTTTGTTTTGCTCACTGAATACATCTTTCAGCCTTAGTGCTCAATTTGGCATTCTTTTATTAATATCTCATATTCCTTTTGCTTCTGTAAACTTAGATCACTGTTACTTTTCCGATTTAGAAGTATCAGAAGGATAGTTAATAGAGAAACAATCTTCTAGAGATTTTTCAAACTCTAGACAAATCAAGTTTCTATATAGGAGTTGACTTGTGTGACTCAAGATTCTGGATAGTCATGACCACAAGTGCGTGGTCCAAAGAAACACCCAAAATCCTGGCTTGGGATATATACAGTAGGCAAGTGCAAAAAATAAATAAGTGGTCAGTTCTAGAATATGTACATGTAAAGGGAAGACATAAGTTAATAGGATTTAAGTCTCTCTAGATATCAGGTAAATCATTGTCATGGAACAATTTGGCAACCTTTTATCTTGTTTTTGGGGGGAAACTTTAGCATGGATGAGCATTTAGGATTTTCAGTCCATTGCAACATTTGCATTACTTATAATTAGTATACCTCCAGCCTTTAGGAGTAATGAGTTACATATTTCATCTAAACTGAAGCTATCTTGAATTGGAACATAATAGGATAAAATGGTAACCTTTTGTCCAGAAGAGTCAATATTGTGGTGTAACTTTCATGGCACTATTTAGGTGCCTTCCAATGACTGTTCAAGTTCATTTGCTTACTTTGAATCATTTAGATCATTCCTGGAATGGATTGTGTGTGAATAAAAGCATTGTTCTTCCATCATTCTTTACCTTGATCACTTCCTCTGCATTGGACTAGGTAGCTGCCCAGTTCGTGAGCCTTTGCTTCAGAGTTTGATAAGCATATTTCAGCAATTCCCCCCACACATTGCAGGAAAAACTGAATGTCCCATCACACCACATGTTTTGGACATTTAAATTGATTCAAATTGGGAGGTTAATGCACTCCATGCTAATACAATTTCTGACTTAGAAACTGCAGTCCCACCTAGACAAACTTAATTAATCATGAAAAATGTTCTCATGGTGCTTAACACTTGACATGTTAGAGATCAATGGGCCCCGTCGCTTTATTTATATGAAGTCTAATCTCCAAAAAAATTTCAGGATATGGTGTGATTTTTTTTTAGGTACTTTTACTGGCTTATCTTACTGGATGGACTTCATACAAGCCAAAACAACTTTTGAGTTGTTTACAAATACAGGGCATTTTCTGGCTTCAGGCTGGGTTCACACTGGTATGACATACGCTCCGACTTTGAGCTCATGTTGCATGATGTGTACAAATCAATGTTTCCCTAAGAGAGCCATCTTAACTGGACCGACACAAGTCGGTCTGACTTTGAAAATGCTCCCTGCACTACTTTGGTCTAACTTTGATCCTACTTCAGCCCATTGAATATCACTGAAGTCGGATCAAAGGCGGATCCCCATCTTAACTAATCTGACTTTGGCATGCGACTTGTGCTCTGAAGATGCAACACCATGCCAAATAAAAAAAGCAAAAAAAAAAAGGCATGGGGTTCCCCCTCCAAGAGCATACCAGGCCCTTCGGTCTGGTATGGATTTTAAGGGGAACCCCCACATTGTTTTTTCAGTGTTGGTGTTCCCCTTAAAATCCCCCTCCCAAAATTCATACCAGACCCTTATCTGAGCATGCAGCCTGGCAAGTCAGGAAAGGGGGTGGAGATGAGCGAGCACCCCCCGAACCATACCAGGCCACTAGCCCTCAATATGGGGGATGGGTCCTTTGGGGCAGAGGGGACCCTACTATTTACAGTGGGGGAAACAAGTATTTGATACACTGCTGATTTTGCAGGTTTCCCTACTTACAAAGCATGTAGAGGTCTGTAATTTTTATTATAGGTACTCTTCAACTGTGAGAGACAGAATCTAAAACAAAAATCCAGAAAATCAGATTGTATGATTTTTAAGTAGTTAATTTACATTTTATTGCATAACATAAGTATTTGATGCATCAGAAAAGCAGAACTTAATATTTGGTACAGAAACCTTTGTTTGCAATTACAGAACCCATACTTTTCCTGTAGTTATGACCAAGTTTGCACACACTGCAGCAAGGATTTTGGCCCACTCCTCCATACAGACCTTCTCCAGATCCTTCAGGTTTCGGGGCTGTCGTTGGGCCATATGGACTTTCAGCTCCCTCCAAAGATATTCTATTGGGTTCAGGTCTGGAGACTGGCTAGGCCACTCCAGGACCTTGAGATGCTTCTTACGGAGCCACTCCTTAGTTGCCCTGACTGTGTGTTTTGGGTCGTTGTCATGCTGGAAGACCCAGCCACGACCCATCTTCAATGCTCATACTGAGGGAAGGAGGTTGTTGGCCAAGATCTCGCGATACATGGCCCCATCTATCCTCCCCTCAATACGGTGCATTCGTCCTGTCCCCTTTGCAGAAAAGCAGCCCCAAAGAAATGATGTGTCCACCTCCATGCTTCATGGTTGGGATGGTGTTCTTGGGGTTGTACTCATCCTTCTTCTTCCTCCAAACACGGCGAGTGGAGTTTAGACCAAAAAGCTCTATTTTTGTCTCATCAGACCACATGACCTTCTCCCATTCCTCCTCTGGATCATCCAGATGGTCATTGGCAAACTTCAGATGGGCCTCGACATGCGCTGGCTTGAGCAGGGGGACCTTGCGTGTGCTGCAGGATTTTAATCCATGACGGGGTAGTGTGTTACTAATGGTTTTCTTTGAGACTGTGGTCCCAGCTCTCTTCAGGTCATTGACCAGGTCCTGCTGTGTAGTTCTGGGCTGATCCCTCACCTTCTTCATCATCATTGATGCCCCACAAGGTGAGATCTTGCATAGAGCCCAAGACTGAGGAAGATTGACCGTCATCTTGAACCTCTTCCATTTTCTAATAATTGCATCAACAGTTATTGCCTTCTCACCAAGCTGCTTGCCTATTGTCCTGTAGCCCATCCCAGGCTTGTGCAGGTCTGCAATTTTATCCCTAATGTCCTTACACAGCTCTCTGGTCTTGGCCATTGTGGAGAGGTTGGAGTCTGTTTGATTGAGTGTGTGGACACTTGTCTTTTATACAGGTAATGAGTTCAAACAGGTGCAGTTAATACAGGTAATGAGTGGAGAACAGGAGGGCTTCTTAAATAAAAAATAACAGGTCTGTGAGAGCCGGAATTCTTACTGATTGGTAAGTGATCAAATACTTCTGTCATGCAATAAAATGCAAATTAATTATTTAAAAATCATACAGTGTGATTTTCTGGATTTTGGTTTTAGATTCCATTTCTCACAGTTGAAGAGTACCTATGATAAAAATTACAGACCTCTACAAACTTTGTAAGCAAGAAAACCTGCAAAATTGGCAGTGTATCAAATACTTGTTCTCTCCACTGTATATTGGCATGGGGCGGGGTCACCAGGTGACATCATCCGGAGGCCCCACCCCCATATGATGTCACCACCAATCATGCCCCAGGCAGTGATGTCATAAGGGGGCGGGTCCTACTGATGATGTCACCGCCCCATGCCAATATAAGTAGTGGCATTCTGCACACCTAACATTAGAGCTGGAGAGAGCGTCGAGTCAACATTGGAAGAAGAACAGAAGGAGAAAACCATGGAGAAAACCTGGCAAAAGAGCGACAAGACAGCAGAGAAGACCCCGCAGGGGCAGAAGACAGCGGACAGAGGGAGAAGAACCGGAGAGGGCTAGAAGACATAGGCAGAAGTGGAGAGTGAAGAAGACCCAGAGAGGGGAGAAGAACCAGCGGAGGCAGAAGACCTCAGCGGAGGAGGCAGAAGAGCCAGAGAGGGAAGAAGAAATCGGAAGAGATGCCGGAGATGCCTTAATAAATTATTTTAAAAACCTGTGTACTGTGTTTTATTTTTGACACTTTTTTTAGGTGAATGGGTAAGGGTACAATGTACCCCATACTCATCCACATAGGGTGGGGGGCCTGGATCTGGAGGCCCCCCTTGTTAAAGGGGGGCTTCCAGATTACGATAAGCCCCCCACCTGCAGACCCCGACAACCAATGGCTAGGGTTGTCGGGAAGACGCCCTTATCCCCATCAACATGGCAGCAAGGTGCTTCGGGGTGGGGGCGCAGGCCCCCCTGCCCCAAAGCACCCACCCCTGGTATGGGGGGGCACTCACTCATTTCCTGACCTGCCATGCTACATGGCCGGATAAGGGTCTGGTATGGATTTTGAGGGGACCTCACGCCAGGAGGAGGCTGTCATATGCCTGGACTGGCTTTGGAAGGACAATCAGAGACTTATTACCTGGTACACCAACTGTGTACCCTTGACCTCACCCTACTACTGTATTTTTAACAAATCGCAGAGACATAAAAGGGCTTTAAATCAAGAAGGAAATGTATCACTGCTCCAAGATCATTACTGCATTAACACACCACTCAGATATACTTACCTCAAATTAACCTCTCCCCATAAAATATAAAAATAGAAAAGTCCTAGTTTTAGTGTCAATATTTTGCACAGCCTGTTTTACATTGAACACCACATCTGCACAAGGCTGTGATTTTGTTGTGTAATACTAATGCGAATGACATCTCTATGGAGGAATAATAATATAAAAAAAATGTTGTAGTACATTGTAGGCTTAGTCATCTTGTTAATATTTATATTGGTACACAGCAACAAAAGACTATTACATTTGACTTCTGTATAGTCTATGATCTCAGTAATGACCTCTCATTAAGGACAGTATTGATCATCTGCTACAGAACAAAATAGGGATATTAATATTTACTTTTTTACGTCAGTACAAAGAGCATTGAAGACACAAAATATAGTAAAACTAGCAACAAATCAATAATAGGTTAACTGAAATCAAATGTAGGATGAAATGTTATCACTCCTTACTTAATCACAGCAGAACTAACATCCTGTGATTTTGAGCATTTTCTAGGTGCTACAAATCTGGTAGTTTAGACCTCACTGATAGACAATTTTTCAATGTTATGGACAAGCGTGTGCGTGAATGTTATCATTGTGCTAATTTGGTTGCCAGCTGGTTTTAAAAACACTCACAATTAGAACAAAACTTTCTTATTTAAACAACAGAATGAATGGAGGGCATTAAGATCATATTTACTGTATGCACCATATCAAATATGTATAATTTTGTGGTAAATTTATGGCAACATATAAGATATTAGCAATGTAGCATTTATTAGGCTTCATTATAAAGAAAATAATATTTCACTTTGTTATTTAATATTTTAAAATAGCTTATAATGAGCTGAAGGGTACACACACGTCTGCACATGTCAAAAAGCTAGCTGTGAAATCTAGCTATTTTTCTGTGCAGAAAATATTCAGCTGGCCATTGACCTTCTGTGCTAAAACTGGGAAAGAAATGTAAGTGGGGTAATTGCTTAATGTTCTTTTTTTTTGTACTGTAAACACAAAACATGAATTCCATGGATTTTTTGGTACTTAGAATTGATTTGATTCTTCAGGATTAGCATTTGGAAACACTAAAAAGATCTAGTTATTGATACAGATACTGTGCTTGGATTTGTTTTTTTTTTCTTTTTTTTTTAAATAAATCTTTGTGTTGAAAATTAATACTGACTTATTTCTCGCCTAATGATAAATTAACAGAGGGCACCACTACACTACGGAGCAGTGCTGTATTTTGGCCTAGGCCGACACTTTGGGGGGGGTGGTCTCCGCATGAAAAAAGCTCCCCCTTCTCCCCTGGAGTCAGTCCATTCACTGCCGGAGGTTGCTGGCTGCAGCGTCTCTCATAGAGCAGAGCGTGTGCTCACAGTTCCCCCCTCCCCTCTGCACAGACAGGATAGTAGAGAGAGTACTAGTCAACCTCCTGTGTTGTGATTCCAGGTGCACATGGAGCCTCCGGAATGGTTGGATTGGGGCTTCAGTTGGCAGACCTAGCTACATTCTGCATATCCTGGAGAGAGTGAAAGTAAGATACCAATCCTCCCCACTGTCTATCCTTACAAACCTCAAACCTCTGCTTTCTGTTCTCCAGCTTTCACTTTGTTTCTTGATCTCCCTGTTATCTGAAATAGGGACAACTCTCTGGTAATTAACCCTCTGTGTCTTTGGTGCTAGGGAAGGACTGTGCTTCTCTTCTCTGCTTCAGCGGACACATGTACACTGCTGCTTACATATATGGTTAACTTTTTACAGCTCAATATCTGCAGGCTGGTGCTTCTGGAATCAATGGCATTTGACACCTGATGTCTGCTTGTATATATGGTTACCTTTCATAGCTACCTGCTATTACCCATCCTGCTGACTACATTAAGCCCAGGTTCACACTGATGTGGGTTGGAGATCGCGTTAGTTCATCTGAACTCGCACAAATTCAAACTGGAAATACAGTCCGACTTCTGGGGTGATTTGACAGACATCTGTGCAAGTTTATGCACAGATGTCTGTACAAATCGCACCCGAAATCGCCAAAAGTAGTACAAGAATTACTTTTGGGAATCATTGCAGCGCTGCAAAGTTGGTGTCACACCGATTCGGCCGCTGCCATTGCTGCCAAATCGGCCCAATGCAAACTGGTACTTATAGAGGAACTGCAGTCTGCTCACATCATTTGGCACTGATGAGGCTGTGCTGCTGGGCACTGGTGAGGCTGCGCTGCTGGGAATTGGTAAGGCTGCATTGATGGGCACTGATCAGGCTGCATTGATGGTCACTGATGAGGCTGCACTGATGGGCACTGGTGATGCTGCGTTGATGGGCACTGATGAGGCTGTGCTGATGGGCACTAATGAGACTGCTTTGATGGGCACTAATGAGGCTGCCTTGATGGGCACTGATGAGGCTGCACTTGATACCCACTTTTAATGTACAGAGAAGAAGAGGTGGGGCTCTAAGAGGTAAAGGTGGAGCCTAAATAGGAAGGGGTGTGGTTTACAGATGACTGGGTGGATCTTAAACAGGAATGGGCATGACATTGATAGGAAGGGGTGGGTTATATTTAAATTAGGGGATGCACAAGTTTAGTCAGGCCTAGGGCAGTACAAAACCTAAATACACCACTGCTAAGGAGTCCACACATATGGACAAGCATTTACTTGAAAGAGCAAGCAATTATTATCTTGCCAGCAAGCCTTCAGTGAATTAAGTCCATGATGTTTTTAGGGGCAGTGATTAGTACTTTGAGTGTGATATGCATAAAGAGACCCTGTCACCAACTTGATAAGTACAATACAGAAAAATCAAGTATTTTTCCAGCTTAATTGCAGCATATTTTCCTTTCTTTGAATGTTTTTTATTGATTTGCAATGTACCTCAGAACTTGCTAGCAAATCTAATAAATTCCTTATCACTGAAGCAGGTATACCTGAAAGGAAGGGATGGAACACATTATTTCCCTGCTCACTGTATAGCCTGAATGCCACTTAATGCAGGAGAGATCACTGAAGTCCACTGGGAAACCAGCCCTTCCAACAGTGTACATTCCTTTGGTCTGCCACATCAGAGAGTGACTTATCATGAATGGAGCAGTATTCTGATAGCATGAGCAGTGAAAATGGTAAGTATTCAGTCTTTCCTTTTGCAGGTAGGCCTGTCATTTTTTTCTTTTGTTTTTATAGTGACAAGGTTACTTTAACCACTTCAGTCCTGGAAGATTTGGCTGCTCAATGACCAGGCCATTTTTTGCGATACTGCACTGCGTCAATTTAACTGACAATTGCGCAGTCGTGCGGTGCTGTACCCAAACAAAATTGACGTCCTTTTTTCCCCACAAATAAAGCTTTCGTTTGGTGGTTTTTGATCACCTCTGCGTTTTTTATTTTTCGAGCTTCAAACAAAAAAAAAGCGACAATTTTGAAAAAAACCCACACTATTTTGTAGTTTTTGCTATAATAAATATCCTCAATTTTTTTTAAAAAAGCAATTTTTTTCCTCAATTAGGCCAATATGTATTCTTCTACATATTTTTGGTAATAAAATTGCAATAAGTGTATATAGATAGGTTTGCGCAAAAGTTATAGCGTCTACAAAATAGGGGATAGATTTATGGCATTTTTATTATTATTATTTTTTTACTAGTAATGGTGATTTTTATCGGGACAGCGATACTGCGGTGGACAAATGAAACACTTTTGACACATTTTTGGGACCAGTGACATTTATACAGCAATCAGTGCTATAATGCCCCGTACACACGGTCGGATTTTCCAATGGAAAATGTCCGATCGGAGCGTGTTGTCGGAAATTCCAACCGTGTGTGGGCTCCATCGGACATTTTCCATCGGATTTTCCGACACACAAAGTTGGAGAGCAGGAGATAAAATTTTCCGACAACAAAATCCGATCGCGTCAATTCCGACCGTGTGTGGCCTGTTCCGACGCACAAAATGCCACGCATGCTCAGAAGAAATTCCAAGACGGAACAGCTCGTTCTGGTAAACTTAGCGTTCGCAATGGATACAGCACTTTCGTCACGCTGCAATGTTAAAAATGGTTTAATACAGCGCACTCTCTTCTTCTTTATAATGTGACAAGAATTAAGTAGTTTTGCTGCTCATATTCACACACACTTCTCACAAAGTTTTATTTTTGTTTTTTTATTGGGATTCCCTGAATATATTGTTATTAGTTGTCACATCTGACAGAATTATTTTTTTTTATTTTTTTTTTTTATTTTTTCAAAGGCTGATCTTTGTTCAATGTTATTTTTATTTTTACTCCAGGATATTTTTGTGTGTGTTTTGTGTGTCAAGTTACCCCAACACCATTGATATCTTTTATTATTTAATCTCCAGGAGATTGTTTGGTGTTGGTGTCCCTTGTTCATTTCATATTGTATATTTGAAATGTACCTGAATCCTCACAAACCAACTGTCCTTTTTGAAGTAAAACACATAGGAGAGTATAATTCAAGACAAAAATCCTTTATTAAGGGCTCAGAACCAAACAAAGAGGAAGGCAACACTGGATCAACATGAGAAATTAGCAAAGCCTGGGACCCCCACGGCAGACATCAATTCTTGAACATCAAAATTGGTGGCCTGAGGAGTCCATATGTAAGGGAGGGCAGTCTGGTCCAGAATTCGCAGAGATTCGGAAAGCAGCAGATGACATCTGTGTCCCCAGGCTGTGGTACCACAAGAGGCTGCATTTTTTGGCCGACCAGACTGGATCCAGGGTCCTCACTTCCTGATCTTCCTTTCACGCTTCCTTCCGGGCTGTGGCTGTGCAGTTGGAGATGTGGCAGGAGGAGGAGTAGGACCTGGAGGAGGACTGGGAGGACCTGGAGGAGAGGGAGGACGAGGAGGAGGACCTGCAGGAGGAGGAGGAGGAGGACCATCGCAAAGGTGTGTCTGAGCTGTCATTTGGCTCCTCATACCTTTGTTAAGAGCCTCCAATATGAGTGCCTCACACAAGACTTGTTGGCCCTCCTCCATCCTCTGCATTTTATATGCAATGACGGCAGCAATGTCCTCCTCCATGGTCTGTCGTGCTCCCAGGACCTCTGTAGCCCTCCAAAAGAGTCCTCCGGTAGCTTCCTCTAGGGCACTCCTCCTACTGCCACTTTCTCTTTTCAGGGGGGGTGGAGGGACCTGCAGATCAGCCAGCCGGCTCGGCCCGGCCACCTCCTGGCTGAGACTTCCCTGTGTATGAAAAAGGGACATGGTTGTAATGTTTTGCATCATCAATCACAATCCTAAATTAGTACTCCCAACTAACATCTAGTTAACATCATTGATTGGACAAGCAGAAATATTTAGAGGAATGCTATACCTGGCTCAATCTGGGCTCCTCCACATGTGGCCTGGAAGGCCCAGGTTGGGCGTCAGAAGTTTCAGCCGGGGGGGAAGGAAGCTTGGAAGGAAGACTGGAGAGGGATGGCCTGGGTTCAGTCTGGCCTGCAAAAAAATGCAGCCTGTCGTAGTACAACATCCTGGGGACATAGATGTCATCTGCTGCTCCGGATCTCTGTGAATCCAGGACTTTCTTGCGCTCCCTCAGATATGTACTCCTCAGGCCACCAATGAAGATCTTTAAATAGGTGATGTCTGCCGTGGGGATCACCTGCTTCACAATTTCACACAATTGCACCAGTGCTGCCTTTCTCTTTGCTTGGTTCTTGAAATTGGGGTGTTTAATCTCCCACAGACAGGGCAGCTCCCTTAAGATATCTATGAATACTGACATGAAGTCATTGTCTTTCAGTAAGATATCCATGTTCACTGCAAGACACAACACAAGACAAAGCCTAATGTCAGACAAAACTCTCCTAATCTTGTTACAATATAGGCCTCAAAGTAGAAGCAGTATAGGCCAAAGTTTGTCTCTTACCTTTGTTCTTATGATCGGCGCGTCCAATGCTCCTTCCTCCGCTCACAGATCGTACGTAATACGCACACGTGTTACGCTTTATACACACTGCGCATGCGTGTAACTCCGCCCGCCCCTGACGTTCTTTCTAGTCTATTCCCCACCCCTTTTCGTTCGGCGCAGTGGGTAAAGAGCACATGGCGGAGTCAGAGCAGGTGCGTGCTAATTATAGCAACGAGGAGGAGGAAAGCCCGGATCCGGACACGTCCCGATCCAGAAGGAGACGTTTTAAGGCCACAAATATGTCCTTTGGGGAGATGTTGGAGATGGTCGACATCATGAAGAAGTCCGACTATGACGGAAAGTATGGGCCTTACCCCAACCCCAATATCGGAAAGGCCAATATCATGGCGAAAGTGGTCAGGAGTCTGCACCGGAATTTCGGGGTACAAAGATCGAAAGATCAGCTCAGGAAGCGGTGGTCGGACCTGAAATTGAGAGAGCCAGAGCAGTACCGAAAGATCCGGAGAGTGCTGCAAAAAAGTAAGTAGTTGTGCTGTGTTCCTATTCTTTCTGTCTTTATTGCGTTCGTGCTGCTCCATATGCTTTTATTAATTGTAACGTTTAAAAGGGCAACTTTAATGTTCATGGGCCCATTATTCATTCGTATCAAACATTTTTCTTTCGGCCTCTAAAACCCCATTGTTTAGGCCATATGCATTTTCCCACATTTTTTTTGGGCCTACTTGGATGCTAAATAGTTGTTTGTGTAGATGGGTTTGTTACTAGAATGAAATGCAAACTAGATTGTGTGTAAGGAGAGGACACTGAGCAGCTGTTTTCACATCTCGACACTGGAGCACTAGTGTGGGACACAAGAACACCATTTTTATTAGGGGGCCACACAGGTGCTCCATTGTATACTATAGGGGGGGCTACATCTGTGAAGCTTGTACTAAACAGGTAAAGTATTGCAGCTTGACAAAGGGCAAGAAAAAAAATACATCTTGGAACTCGGCTAAAATAGACAATTGTACCCCACTTCCAAGCAATGTTTCCTATTTATAGTTCTGCCATCAAATATCTGTGTGCTAATTATACCATTTTTGTTTGACATAGGGGAGAAAAGACTCGGAGGACACCCCTCATCCGAGGAGACCACAGACCCCCCACATATGGAAGAAGGTGAAATACCCCCAAACGAAGAAGAGCAGGAGGAAGAAGAAGATGTGGTGGAGATTGGCACCACAACAGGTGAGTGTCTGCGACCACAGGCTCAGGTAAAAGAGATGGATGGTGGCAGTTTTTGAGACCTGTTTTTGTTTTCTTTCTCTCTTTTTAGGTGATCGTGATGTGAGGGATCCAGAACGTTTCACATCAGAAAGTGCCCAGATCCTGATCGGGGAGATCATAGGGTGTAATGTAGAACTGCAAAACATACAGCAAAAAATCAATGATGTTATTAAAATAAATAATAACATTATTGATGTTTTGGGGCAAATTTAAAACCCCACAAAATCACTTTTTGTATTGTGGTCCAATCTTTTAAAACTTTTTACAATGTTTTAAAAAGCCAAATTTGGAGGATGCACACAGTGTGCCATCTTGCTGCCATCACGGGAGATCAATGGACGCGTTTTGGGGGTGCAACCCCTTCCTCAATTATAAAGTAGCATTGAGGAAGGGCTTGCTCCCCCAAAACACGTCCCTTGATCCCCCCTGATGGCAGATAGCACATGTTGACATTCGTAAATTGGTGTGCATCTTCCAAATTTGGCTTTTCCTGGGGTGATTTCCCCCCATCTGAACGCTATAGCAAACCCAGTTCCTAAATACTGATGTCTGATATAGCCTTCAGGTTTTATCTAATGTGAACTTTGTAAGTTCAAGTTTTTTGTCTTTCTTGTTGGTTTTAACCAGGCCTGTTGTATCTGAAATGGACATTTCGATTTTTGATAATGCTACTGCAAAAATTGGTATACAACAAACATGCTGGTTTGTTTTAAAAACCTTTGGTAAATGCACATGTGATTGTGCAGGTATAAAAAAGTTGCTTACTCAAGAATGTGTGGATTATTGTCTCAACACTACAATACAACACTTTTGGGGTGATGTAATTGCTGTTTTCAGCAAAAATGGGTGTTATTTCCTAAGGGCAAATCCTCTTTGCACTAAAAGTGCAGTTTCAGTGCAGTTGCAAGTGCACTTGTAGTGAAATGTCTTTTTGCATTTAGGAAATAACAGCCAACAGTGCTTTGTATAAGGTTACACAATCACAAAATTTTCTGGACCCAGCACACTTCTGTCAGGGTCAGCTAAAACAAACACAAGCAGTAAATGTCCACCAATAATTTCTTTTTTTTTTATTATAAAAAGGCTTCACATATTGTCTGGCATATTGATAGCCCCCTACCCACAAAGAACTCCAGGTAGCGTAACCGGACATCATGGGCACTCAGGGAGGGCAAGCCAGGACGGCCACTTTCAAGCGCCGTCAGTGTGGTTTGATGTAGGATTCCGGCCTCAGGCCCAACTGAGCCAGCATAGTTGGCCATATGTTTCCTTAAAAAGCTATGGAGAACACAGCACGCCAGTATAATATGGTTCAGTTTATACTCCGCCATATGGATGGGTGTCAGAAATAGTCGGAACCGGCTGGCTAGGATTCGGGCTCTGGCCAGCCGGTAATTAAAAACCCTCTGTTCCGGGGTGAGGGTCCTCATTGGGAATGGCCGCATCAGGTGGTCCCCCAGCGCAAACGCTTCATCAGCAACGAACACAAATGGGAGTCCTTCCACATTGTCCTCTTGAGCTGGCAAGTCCAAGCTGCCATTCTGGAGACGCCTGTAGAACTCCGTCTGGGTGATGATTCCACCATCGGACATCCGGCCATTCTTCCCCACGTCCACATACAAGAAGTCGTAATTAGCCAACACCACCGCCAACATCACTATACTATTAAACCCCTTGTAATTATAATAGTACGACCCCAAGTTGGGTGTTGGGACGATGTGGACGTGTTTCCCATCAATTGCCCCTCCGCAGTTAGGAAAGTTCCACCGCTCGGCAAAGTGGGAGGCCACAGTCTGCCATTCCTGTAGCGTGGAA
The DNA here is from genome assembly GCA_037952925.1 of Lithobates clamitans. Taxonomy (NCBI): domain Eukaryota; kingdom Metazoa; phylum Chordata; class Amphibia; order Anura; family Ranidae; genus Lithobates; species Lithobates clamitans. The sequence continues at coordinate 769,995 of JBBGZY010000903.1, read as the reverse complement.
GGAAACTGTTGAGGAAAAAACAATGAACATTAATATTTTTACTCTGAAACATGGCAAGCAGATTAGACACAAACATTATGGGGCAACCTCCAGATAGCATTTATTAAGGGGAATTTAACAAGGCCAAAGTATAAGGTACACCTATCATATTCCCCCTCCCCCCCTCTCATGGGCCATTTCTAACATTATAGGGGGTGTGTGGAAATCTTGGACAGGTAACCCTCTTCACTTCATTGAGAGATGAATGCCTAAATAATGGGTATTACTTTGAACAGACCCTCCTTAGTTACACTATTGGCAGACCACTGGACAGGTAAGAAGTGTCATAATACAAAGATATAAATACACACTGTACACATTTGAGGACATTTGGACATTCTGCTATTACCTATGAAGATAATAATAGGATACAAAAACTTTAAACAGTACCATTGGAAAGTATACAGGCAGGCCCTTGCACTACATGCTTTGGGGAATTCATCCATAAATCTGACCAGTAAAGAGATGGGTATAGTGTGTATGGGTTTGGCAAAGTCAGCAGATAGATGATTGAGGATAGAGAATTGGGATCAGCTGACTTAGCAGTTGGGGGAGGGAGAGTTACTAAAAATTATTTATTATGAACTTAAATCAAAAATAACATTTCCGAACATTTTAGGGGGCGTTTGGGGTAAAGCACTACTATAGAGCTGATAAAATACATTGTTAAGTGACTACATGAGGTGAATATAGGGCAGGAGACACCATGCTGGGGAGGTTATTGAAGAGCAAATATGTAAGAAGGACCTCAAATAATAATTACAGGAAAATCCAGCATGCATGAGGACAAAGGGGACATTCACAGCATATTACAATCATGGTAATTAGGGAATGAGGAAAGAAATACAATATATTATCAAACAATAAATACAATAAAATGTGATATTAAAGGATAAAAATCTTACCTTCATATACTCCTTCTGCAGGACCTGGATGATGGCAGAACAGGTCTCTGGGATAATGATCCCCAGAGCCTGGGGGGAAATGCCTGTCGAGAACTTCAAGTCCTGCAGGCTTCTCCCTGTGGCCAAATACCGCAGGGTAGCGACCAACCTCTGCTCCGGAGTGATGGCTTGCCTCATGCAGGTATCCTGCCTGCTGATATAGGGGGTCAGCGAAGCCAACAGACGGTGAAACACGGGGTCCGTCATCCTGAGAAAGTTCCTGAAATTATCAGGATTATTCTCACGGATCTCACGGAGCAAAGGCAAATGAGAGAACTGGTCACGCTGAAGCAACCAATTCTTGGTCCATGAACTCCTCCCCACCCTGTTCATGGACTGGACTTGTGTCAAGGTCAGGACCCTAACACCAAGCCCCCGCACAGCACGAACTCTACGAGGAGTACGCATACGAAACATGGCTAGAAAAAAGTCGGCTGTTCAGAACAAAGTAACAGAACGCACTGAAGAACAGCAAGGCCTGTGAAGAGCGACCTGAAAAACAGTAACGAACGAACAAGAATACAATGACTACCTAAAGTCACGCGGAACTTGCTTGCACGCACTGAAGAGCAGATACAAACCCACAAGCACAAACTGAACGGCAGAAAACGATCTGAAAGCCACGAGTCTGAAAAAGCGTGAATCGTCTCTCACCAAGCTTTTACTAACACGAGATTAGCAAAAGGAGCCCAAAGGGTGCCGCGCTTGGTTCTGAACCGGCCTTTTCTAGTTTCATCGTACGTGGTGTACGTGACCGCGTGGTTGGCGATCGGAAACTCCGGCAACTTTGTGCGACCGTGTGTAGACAAAAAAAGTTTGAGCCAACATCCGTCGGAAAAAATCCTAGGATTTTGTTGTCGGAATGTCCAAACAAAGTCCGACCGTGTGTACGCCCTATAAAAGGCACTGATTACTGTAAAAATTTCACTGGCAAGGAAGGGGTTAACACTAGGGGCATCAAGGGGTTAACTGTGTTCCCTAGGTGTGTTCTAACTGTAGGGGGGTGGGACTGACTAGGGGGAAGAGAGATCGGTGTTCATACTTAGTTTGAACACATGATCTGTTTCATCTCCCCTTAAGGGAACCAGGATTTGTGTGCTTACACACACATATTCCTGTTCTCATTCTGTAACAAGCAATTACGGATGCCCAGCAGTCCTCGCGCCCGCCAGGCACTTGCCTCGGCTCTGGGGACATGCTACAAGTGCAGCCGGAGGCGTTTTTAAGAGCCGATGTATAGCTACAACGGCTAGCGCAGGGGAGTCAACCTGCCGCAGTATAACTGCGGCAACAGGTCCGGAAGTGGTTAATAAGGCTTTAATTTTCCATATACATCTAAATGAGTTAGAGGAGTAACTTAATGATGCCTCCCTCCCCCTCTCCTTGTTTTAACAGCTTCATACAGACTTTCATTTAAAGAGATAGAGAGACTGAAAGGACAAAGCTCTATTCCCTTTTTACAAAATTCATAATGGCTAGTGGCACCAACTTCAGAGTAGCCTACAATAATAACATTTCCAAAAATTCCCTTTTAATTGAACACTGTTACCATTTTGAAAATTCCACGGTATAGTCCACTTACAAGCCCATACATTGGGACCATTGTCCCCTCTAACTGGGATACCACAGGTATAATGAATATAAATTAGATTATACATCAAATAATAGCCTTGAGTTACATGTTTTATATATCACTAAAATGTTTTTTAATGAAATATCACTTTTGCTTTTGGAAAGACATACAGCAGAAAGTCAAACAATTTCTTATGGAACACTAATGAAAAACTTCATGTCAAGTCCCTGGATGTCAAATGTACTGTTTTATGACTCCTGCATAAACCGCCATATGAACATTCAAATTGTCCCTACAATTGTCACTCTAAAGTGACAGACCTTAATATATATTTACATGTTTTTGACAACCTTCTAATTTCTTTACACAAAGCACGTCACATCAGACTGTCAGCATCTCTGCAGACAAGGTTGCTATAAGGATGGAATTGCAGCGTAAGATAACCTATATTACAACAGCCTAAAATTGTCTGTCTAAAAAGATATTGTTAAGCAAAACCCACCATCACTTTACATAAACTAGATAGATATCACAACACTTCAAGATATTTTCCCCTCACATATTTATGTAGACAAAATGTCCATTTTTATTTTTCATTTGAATATAAATCATTCTTGCTTTAAATGTTACAATTTATGTCTTGTGTGGCACAGATGAATGCAAATATGACACATTGATGAATGACTGCAATTTTCAGAGATATGAATATATCCTTGACTTGTTTGCAGAAATACTATATTTGGTGATAATATTTCAATAAACAAAGGAAAATATGTAATACAGTTGTCAAATTGTCAGCTATGCAGTCCAGTGTGCGAGTTTTATTTATTTTTTGTTGCTTTTTTAAAGATTATTATTACTGTAAGCCTAAAAACGGAATGAACTATTTACTCTGTGTTATATGTTTTCAGCTAGGTATATCATTTTGATTATATATTTTTTTTACAGACTGATTTTGATCAACACTTCTGTTTATACTGCATGTAGGACATATGTGTTTGTGAGTCTTCAAGATTATATAAAGATGAAAAAAAAAATCAGATGAAAATAGGAACGTGAGTGTCAAATCAATAGAATAGACTATTCCATGACCGATTCAGTCTGTTTAAAAGTAAACTTTACTCAAAATTTGAGTAACTAATCATAAAAACAAAAATGTAATCTACAGTGCTCAGATGAGGTGTCTGCATTATAGTTTTTTTTGTATTACTATTATTATATGTGATCCTGCAAATAGGGTGCTTCCTACTCATCTAACAAACTTATTTTACTTTGTTCATCTCCATTACATGAGGAATGGAGACATTAGTAGTTTACAAAAGGAAGAATACACTTCCAGTTCATCATACAAGAAGTGATGAGGAATCCACAGATATATTCTGTACTTTGTGAAAATGTACTTAAGCCTGAAAGCTGAAAATTAATACAGGCAGCACATGTAAGGATTGGTAAGCTGTAATATATTACATCAATGTTTATTGATGCTCTTGTATTTAATACCAGTTAAAACGTAACGTTACAGTTTGAAAACAATTAATGTTCTTTACCAGGAGAACATACATGCCACAGTAATAATTATGCTACCAAAATTAGTATGTGCTGTAAATGGCCTCCAAAACTGCTTTTGTTGAAGCCCAGAACAGTCATTTCCTTACTGAGAACTCTCCCTTCTCCTTGGTCAAAAAAACTGTTTGTCACTTTCTGTAAAAAAAAATGTGTGCAATTCCAGCCCTAGATTATATATTTTGGCTCAGCTAGAGAGGAAGTCTGCAAAAGCTTTACAATGCCGAATTTCACAGAACAGAGAGGAGTGAGAATCAGGGAGATTAAATAAGACACTATCCTTAAAAGGCTTAACTATTTTCTGTCTCCCTGGCAGCATGAAGTGTCCTGTTACCTCTCCTGCTGTTCTTTTCTTCCTCCCTAATCTGTCCTTCCTCAGCACAGTCTGTGTAATTCCTGTTGTTTCTTCCCTCCTCAACAGCTGTAAATCTTAAAGTTGTCAACAGACTTCCTCACAGCTGATTATTGGCACAGTGTCAAGAGGGTGAGACAGTGCCTTACTGGACATTAAACAGTATAAGCACTTATTTTTAATGTTCTATACCCGCAAAAGAGGCCAACATGAAGATATCTATCAGGATTACATTTTTTGACTAAAGTTCTACTTTCTATATTGGTAAACATTTAGGGAACCCTGCATGGGGCGGCACAGTGGTGTGGTGGTAGCACTCTCACCTAGCAGTAAGAAGGGTCGCTGGTTCGAATCCCGACCACGACACTACCTGCCTGGAGTTTGCATGTTCTCCCTGTGCCTGCGTGGGTTTCCTCCGGGTACTCCGGTTTCCTCCCACACTCCAAAGACATGCTGGTAGGTTAATTAGATCCTGTCTAAATTGTCCCTAGTATGTATGAATGTTAGTTAGGGACCTTAGATTGTAAGCTCCTTGAGGGTAGGGACTGATATGAAAGTACAATGTATATGTAAAGCGCTGCGTAAATTGACGGCGCTATATAAGTACCTGAAATAAATAAATAAAAAATAAATAAAATCTGAGATCAATTTAAAATTAGCATATTTGTAGGCAGGGCCTTGGGCTGTAATACCCAACCTAGGAGAGATCACACACACAAGCAGTCTAGGATGTTGTATACTATTTTGTATACTGTTATAAGATTTACAGAGGTATTTGCAGATAGTAGCTATAGGCACTCGTGTCTCTGTACTGATCCTACTCTTCCAGGAATCGCTCCCTGCAATATTAAACTGTACAGAATACTCATGTGCTGCCCTGAAGTGTCTTCTACTTCAAACAGCTAGCTCACACCATATGTGCTTCTCACATTAATACAGTAAAAATATATATCAAATAATATAGTGCAGCACTGTAAACAGTCAACAAAAAACATACAGTAACCAAACTGTTGTGCATCAAATTACCGGTAATCCTTATAACAATTACAGTATGTGTGCCAGTGTCCATAAATTATTCAAATACAAATGTGAAATGCTTCAAAAATAATATTGTACATGTCATTGATTGATAAATTATCCCTTGTGCTGGAAATGATTCTGTTATATTAAACAAAAATCCACTTACTTCAACTTTCACCTCATGTTTAACATTACACCAAACCTGTGTTCTCTTCTTCTGTAAATCTCCTGTATTTTATAAAGGTCACAGAACACTTTTTTCCCTCATTTGGGGATATGAAGTACCATCCATTCTTTTCAACTCATTCTCTCCTCACTTAGGTGAAAACAAACAGAAATCTCACAGTGATTTTCACAAAATTAACCTTATTTATTAAAAAACATAAAAACAAATTATATTCACATGTATCAGTGTATTTCATTCCTTAATACACAGAAGTAAAATGCTTTATCATATTCTAAAAACCTGCCATGTGTCAGCTTAAAAGTGTATCTTACTATTCCTCCATTTAAAAACCACTTTGTAATAATAGAAATATTTTTTTAAACCTCTCCCTGAGCTGATAACTTTCTCTGAGAAATTGGGTCTCTGTCCCTAACCTATCCACACGCTCTAAGCATGTCACAATGGTGCAGGCACCTTAATTTATAGAGTCCCACGGCAAGATGCCTGCCCAAGGTCCTCAGAAGTTACAGCATACAATCAGTCACTGCAAACTCTGTGAAACTGTGAAAACAATACAGTCTCTCAACAAACAATTTCCCTCTATAGATCCCAATCCGTTGGTATATTGGTCTCTATAACATAGGTGGCACTGTGCCAAGTTGCACCTATATACATGTTGATATATTATATATACAGTATATACAAACAGTGCACACAATTGCCACACATCAGCAACAATATGTACTTAATTATAAATATGCATGTCCTGTTAAATCCAAGGTGTAAGTGAATCAAGTTTCCAAAGAAAAAATGATCTCAATGACTAATCAATACATATATAAAGTGCTATAATAAATATGTGATCAAAGGTGCTCATAGTGCTGATCAAGTTGCAATAAAATTGCTTAGTGTTCAGGTGCTGCCCATATGCAACCCTCTTACCAAATATAACTCTAAAAAAAAAAGATCATATGAACTTTATCTGCAACAAAGCAGGTAACTCCACTTTCTGGCTGCTCCACAGCAAATGAGTCCACTGGTTAGCCCCAAAGCTTACACCACCTTTAAACCACTCCCAGCAATGGCATTAGAAAATAAAAAGAAGGAGAAGCCACATTGTGCAGTAAGTGAAAACTAAATTAAAAAAAAGAAGTATTATAATTGCACAGCATACAGTGAAGCAAGCAGCAAACACAGATCCAAACGTGGATAATATGTTTTATGAAGAACTTTTACAGATTAGCTGTACAAATATTTGATTAGATTTACAGTAAAATAGTATGTAAAAAAATCAGGCTTACAGAAACTGTGACTGCCCAGCTGCTGTGCCGTCCCAGCATGTCCTGTCAAACAGCTGACTTGCTGTTCAGCAACAGTGGGATAGCCAGAGAAAGCATGCCACAATTTACATATTACCACTCTGCATGTGATCCCTTAAAATACAGAAATATTGCTTTTCTTTTCATTTTTCTTGTGCTCATTTGAACACAATTGCATAAAAAAACAATAAAAAAACACAATATATAGGGAATAATGACCTATAGAAGGTGTTGACAAGGACCCAAAACAAAAACCTAGTGCCATGTCCTTTTAGAGTGTTTTTTAACAACTACATTGTGAATGTTCACTAAATGCATAGTCTAATGTGTTATACATTTTTACATCATTTTTTAGATTACAGACAATAAGGTTCAGAGTCAGGTGCAGTTACACTTTTCTGATAATGAATGAATGATAACTTGGGAACTAAGCTGTATTCTCAAATAAAGAAAAAATAAAGTACATGTCTATAGAAAAAAATGAGTCAATGCAATTTTTTTATAAACATCATTGCTAATTCCACTGAAAACAGAGTGCATGTAAAACTAAGATAAACATAATGATATTAATGATAATGATAATGTTACTCAACAATCCCCTAAAGTTATATTTGACAATAATTTTATTAAACATATTTTTTAAATATGCAGTGATGGATAAAAATAAATTTTCAGATGAGGGGCATTTTACAAGAAATATGTAAATAACACTTTTACTAACATTTGTTGGATTGTTGGATTTCTTTGAAAATACTCCAGTGCTTTTATTTGGTTGTACTGTGTTTTTAAGTTCTATCTTGGAAAGCCAAGTTGATGTTTTTGAAAATGTACAAAGCTGTTATTATTTTTATATTTATTTTATTTCTTTATCAAACACAGCTTGTTTGTTGGTCTTTACATTGAAATTACCTTTGCAAAAAGAAACACACTCATAGTCAGTCAGGTAGTCAGCAAAATATATACCACAATGGGAAATATATCAAGTGATAAAGGTGAAAAAATACCATCATTCCTTTAGGTTTGCAGAAATACATAGGCTTTTTGTTAAATATTAGAGTTTTCTCTGTTGTGTTTACTGTTTTTCCCCCTTTATGGCAGAAGCCCTGAGATAAGAATCAGGATTTAGGTGATAAGTAATCATTAAAGTGTAATGCCACGTACACACGAGCGGAATTTCCGTCGGAAAAATCTTGGATGGTTTTTCCAACGGAATTCCGCTCAAGTTTGCCTTGCATACACACGGTCACACAAAAGTTTGCTGAACTTTCGACCATCAAGAACGTGGTAACGTACAACACTACGACGAGCCGAGAAAATGAAGTTTAATGCTTCCGAGCATCTGTTGAATTGTTTCCGAGCATGCGTAGGAATTTTGCGCAGAGAAATTGGTACAGACGATTGGAATTTCCGGTCGGAAATTTTTCCGACCGAAAAATTGAGAACATGCTCTCAATCTTTTGCTGGCTGGAATTCCTCCAGCAAAAGTCCGATGAAGCATACACATGGTCACATTTTTGGACCAAAAGCTCTCATCGGACTTTTGCTGGGGGAATTTCCGCTCATGTGTACGGGGTATTAGACTGCAAGATTAGTGTTAGAAGTTAACGTAAAGGTTATTACAAAATATAAGTTATTTGTTAAAGTTAGAGTAAAGGATAAGTATAGCTGTCAGGTTAAATGTTCAGAGGTAGGTAAAGTTTAAGATTGGGGCAGAAGTTCTCTTTATAGTGCAGCGGAAGATAAGGACATCAGAACATACAGTTATGTGGCGCAAACAGTCTTCTTTTTTTCTCTTCAATCTTTATTTAATAGAAAAAAGGAAAATATACCAAACAAGAGGTACAGCAGTAGTTTTACATTTACAAACATGTGTAGGTAAATTATTATTGTTACAAGATAGTACATGGATTTGTATCAGAACAGAACATGACACTTACAGTAAACAAGACAATTAGATTATCTGGTCACTTGAAGGAGGAAGATAGAGCAAAGACAAAGCTAGGAACTAGGTAGAGTCAGAGAGACAGAATTTAGGGAGAGGGCAGGATTTGGGGGAATAGGTATGGGTGGTGGGAGTGAGCATGTTGCCTGTTGAGCTTGAGGGCCTATGGTCTGGGCTAACGACTGTGAAGGGAGGTGAGATTGATTTGAATTTATATGAGCAGAAACCCCACACCGACCAGGTGGAGAGAAAGTTAATGATTGTCTCTGAGGCTATGACTCTCACATCTTGTAAAAATAAGTTGGTTTTGTTTACTCATTTCAGTAAGGTGTGTGGTGGGGAGTTGGGATTTCCAGTAAGCCTAGGTTAACACTGGGAAACTGCATGATTGGGACAGGAATTGCACCATATTCAAATCACATGCAAATATTTTCAGTGCCAATTGAGCCCATTCATTTTGTATGTTAAATCGCACCTCACAAGCACGAAAAAGATGAATGCAGATTTTTTTTGCCACGCTGGAATCAGATCACATGGGTGTTCATAGCCATGTAATCTGATTCTGTCACTCGCACTGTGTTTTGCAAATTGTTTTTGGGGGTATTGTTTTCTTAACATCTGCAGCGGTTCACATGAACAGAGTGGTTTTATGATGCAGTGCTGGAAACCCACAGGAATCACTGTGATTTCCACACCGCATCAGTGTGAGTCTAGGGTAAGGGGGATTAAGGCATGGATTTGGAAATGGGTTCATCTTTCAGCTGTAGGAGACAATGTTTAATAGTAGTAACTGAAATGCTGGTGAATATTTCTGTGAACGAGCCCCAAAAGGGTTTCAACTGGTCACACTCCCACCAGATGAGGAGGGTAGTTCCATTCTCTTTGAAAATCCCCAGCTCAAGCTGAGGTAGAAGGAATTTGTTTATATATTTTATCGGGAGCATTTGGTTAGCAATGCATATGATTTTTCCTGCATTTTTGCTTTAATGGAGCATATGTGGGATAGTTTTCAAGCTTCTAGCCAATAAATTTGTCCCTTCATTTCAGAGGAAATAAGGGAAGATTTTTCTTTGAGTGGAAAGCTGCTGTTGCTATAAGAAAAAATGGCCTCTTTTACAGATTTAACTTCTGTGCAGACTCATTCAAAATATGTAATGAGTCTTAACAATTGTTTTTTTTTTTTGCATGTGGTTAAGTATATAGCTATAAATACAGTAAATTATATAATACATCTCAGCTTAGGTAAAAAAAAAAAACTTTTAAAAAAAAAGCTGCCTGTAGTTTAATTGTGATACCCAATATATGGTGCATCAAACCCAAGTGTCAAAGACATGTGACGAACACCAAATACTGCCATAAAACCACAATAAAGTCCATAATATGGATCAACCTGGCCCATCTACATGAGTTTCCCAGTGGATATTTGTAATACACAGGTGGTACCATACTTCTCTTACTTTATGTAAGTGCATTGATTTATTCTTTCAATAAAGTGACTTTTAACTTTTCTACACTATGGGGCCTAATCCTTTTATTCTACCTTCTGTATACTGTATATTGCCAAGTTGAGTGGAGCAGGACTTATCCATTCATCCCAAAAGCAGAAGTGTTGCACTGTTTTTAAGCCTCCTGAGACCACTTATATGTTATCGGTCACATCGATTTTGGTAAGCTGTTTGGTTGTTCACTTTGGGTGTTGTTCCCACCTTTTGAGGACTTTTTGGGCACGGATTTTTCCACTATGTTAGCAGAGGTGGAGTTTCACTGTGACAATGTGTGCACGCTTTGGTCTAAAATGGATTGTTTGCCAGTGAGTGTGCACTTTTTTTTAAATATTGTGCTGTCAAAGTAAATATTGTGCTATGAGAACTATTTTATTTTGCATATCGGAATACTGGTTTTTGGTCCTTTGTGTGAGCACATAGAACAAAGTCTGAGGAGGATATTTATTCTATAGTAAATTAGTTTTTTTGTAGTTACATATTTTCAGCTAGGGCCCAATTTAGATATCTGGCATAAGTAAAATATGAGTTTGAAGTAGACTTAGAATTTGGGACAGGGTGGGAAGATCCCAAGTAGGTAGATAGCCACCTCGAAGTCCTGGGGGTCAAAACAGTTGTCAATGGGCTGTGAATAGAAGAAATATATCAGCCAGTGCAGTGGACAAGTGTTGAAAGGGCAACAATGTGGGTTTTATCAAGAGATGGGACTTAATTTGTGGGGGTATCAGATTAGGAAGGATCTGCTGTAAGTTAGGAATTGAGTTACTGTTGTTGGTTAGGCCTAATTCACCATTTCATAGGCTTAATTAGTTGTTTAAAATTCATCCTTGCTTTTATGGTAGACCATAATAATCAGATTAAAAAGTATTATAGGTGAGACAAAATATTCACTCTAAGCACTATTGCAGGCCCAAATCAGAATAATGGTATTCCTAGTCAATTTCTTTAGGTTTAGATAAATTTGATGGAGTAGAAAGATTTGAGGTTTTTACCGGCAGAGATATATTCTTACAATTTTGATAGTGTGGGTTTCCCACTTAAAATCTGCTTTCAGGTTGTGAACAAAGGGTGACAAAAGGGTTACATCGATGACACAAGATTTTGTGTAATTAACCTTTGTTTGATTATGTAGCTAAATAAGTCAGAGACCTGGACATTATTAGGAAGAGAAACATGCGACTAAGAGAAAAAGAATAAGAGATTGTCCTCAAATACAGCTACTCCATAATCCTCGTTTCCATTGCAATAGCAATGTACTGTATCAAATTATGTTGTTTTGATAGGTGATCTTAGCCGTCCTTTGGAATGACAGTAATGTGAAATAGCAGGTGCAGTTGCGTGTTGGAAGTCAAACTAATTAGTGCTTTGAGAGGGTTTAAGGAGAGCAGGGGAAATAAAGGTTTGATATTTTGATTTGTAAATCTAATGGACCTGGATATTTTCCTGGTTTCATTTGGGACAGGGACAGTTTTAACTCCTCCTCTGTAAAAGGGGACTCCAATTCCATCATGGATTGTTTATCAAGGTTAGCAACTTACTGTTAGTGATAAAGTTCCAGGTGATAGATTACCTATTTCTGGATGTATCAGGGGGCAAGTCTCAGGTTGTAAAGCTAAGAGTAGCTTAACTGGTTCCCGCCCGACCTATGGTAGGATGATGCCGGCGCTGGACTCTCGTTGATCCGGGTGGACATCATATGACATCCCCTGGGATAACACCCCATGCATGGATGCAGGGCCATGCAGCAGTGCAATCTGTCACTGGCTGCGTCTACTGGAAAGCAATGTGATTGCTGTTGCCAATCACAGCAGGTCACATAACAATTGTACACAATGGATGGCTTCCTTTCAAGCCATCCATTATGTACAATTGTGTTGCTAGCTGTGAAGCTGTACTGTACTGTGGACAGTATGTAAAAAATAAAAAATAAAATCTTAATTTTCAAAAAAATGACAAAAAAATGACAAGTTCAATAAACTCATGCCTCTTGCTAAATACCTTGGACTATCTACATTCCAAAAAGGGGTCATTTGGGGAATATCTGTACTGTCTTGAAAAGTTTGGGCTTCAAGATATGAGATAGGCTGTCAGTACATCAGGATTGATGAATTTTTTAGCTATATACTATGGCTCTATACCTGTCATACAGACTAAGTAATATACACTGATTTGGGTTACCAAATGTAGCAGACTACATTTTGGCCTAAATTCACAAAGAAAGATTTTCATTTGCAAAATTTTCTGACTTTTTAAATGTATTTAGCAAAAAATAAAAAAAAAACAGTGGTGATTAATTACCACCAAAAGAAAGCTATATTTGTGTGAACAAAATAATAAAAATTTAGTTTGGGTACAGTGTTGCATGAGCGCACAATTGTCATTCAAATAGTGAAAGCTCTAAAAGATGAAAATTGGCTTAGGCAGGAGGGGGGTAAAAGTGCCCGGTATTTAAGTGGTTAAATTGGTCAGCAATTGCATTTTGTTGTTAAGAGAATTTGACCAACATTGTCTTTAATTCCATGCACTAAGATGGGTGTTCTGGTTTCTTGGCTAAAAAATAATTGCTTTGTTGCTATGCTCATAGTAAACTTTTGCTCATAGGTGTTAAACTTCATGTCTGAGTTTAGTAATGTCTGTCTGTTTTAATTCTGTACATGCTGTAGGCATGTCTAGTGCGACTGTCTGCTCCAATGATGGTTTATATAATGTTTCACAGTTTAAAACTTTGGTAGCTAGTCTGTTTAGCATATTCTGTTTTTCATTTTTATGTTTAGTGCCCAAAGATTCAATAATTTGGATTAGGGATAAGCTGCCAATTTTTAGTTTTTCGGAAGTTTGGCAAGTAACTAAAATAATTTTATGAACCTCTGGTGACAGTTTGAAGGTTTACATTTAACAACAGGATTACTTCCACTGCTAAATGTAACAGCTTTCTCTCTGGTCAGTTGTTCGGATGTCTGCAGTCACTGGCATCCTAACAGTTATTCCTTATCCCTCCCTGTGCCATTCAGCTTTCAGTAAGCAAATAAAACAAGCAAACAGAAATGTGTGCACTCTCCTTAAACTCTGCTCAACCCAAGCTGCTGAGTAAAAATCTTAATGATATTAAAACAGAAAATTGTATCAAATACTTACCGTAATTTTCCTTTCCTCACGCCAAACCATGGCAGCATACTAGTGATAGAGATCCGCCTCTTGACCATTCCCTCAGGACCAGTGAATAGCTAAAATGAAGGCATGGTTAGCCGCCACCCCATTCTTTGTAACAAGTCACATACCGGAACGCACATGGGTGGGCTCATTTGCTGCCATGGTTTATTTTTTTTGAAGCTCCAAGAGCTTGAATTTCTGATAACCTTCTGCTTAAAGTTCTTGCAATTGATACTGCCTTGTAAGTGACGGCCTGAACCGAACACTGTTCTGTTGGAACAAACAGTTAAACTAATATGAGATCCAGCAACTGCAATAGATCTTTCTTCCTTGGTGACCGACTCCTCACGACTGCCCTCAAAAGTTGTGCAAACTGAAGGATTCTTGGCCCATTCAAATGTGTTATTGCCAATATAGCCCACACTCGTGAGCTATGTAAGGATAGGCTAAGGCCTGGAGGAAGTATAGAACAGCTGACACTGGAAGGGCAGTAGGATCAATGTCTCGCCCTACCAAGAAAAAGCAAACTTGTTCCAGAATTAGACCTAGATGTTGTGAGTAGAATGTCTTCTCGCACACAACAAAGTAGAGATCACTCTGGAGTGAAACTGGAGCAACCGGAGTTGCCCATCCTCTCCCTTTAATGCCCCTGCTTGCAGCTCCAGTCTGCGTATGTTATAGAGGGGAAATATCTTCTGTATCCTGAAATGAATGTCCAGGGAAAATCGAGGGCCTCCTGGTCAATAAGGAGGACTGGCTATGACAACTATGTTTTCCCTTGACAGCCTCAAGGGGAATCTCATTTACGGGAAATGTTGGGGAAAAATATATCGGTTAGATTGCAGTCCCAGGGAGAGACCAGAGCATCTGGCCCTTGCTCCTTGGGTACGGAAACAAAATCAGACCAAAGTTTGTGATTACTGTGGGAAATGAGGAGGTCAGTCTGTAGTAAGCCCCACCTGTGGACCAGCTTAGAGAAGACCTGGGTCATAGACCTACTCGTTGTGCTCTGGGAAGTTTGTACTCGTTCAAAAGAAAAAAACGCTGGGAGGTAAACTGCTTCCGAAATTTTGCTGGTGATCTTCCACCTCAGGCGTTATGGGTTTCACCTCTCTCAATAGCATATTGCTGCGAGTGCTTCAGGTAATTAAGGTGAGTTCAAAACAGAATCTTGTGCCACTCTTATCAACAATAAAGACATTTGGCATTACCTGTTAGCTGTATACTCCTCCAGGTAGTGTCTACTCACCAGCCTCCTGGGTATAGATACTGTGCCGCAGTCCCTGCAGGACTCTTGCTGGGGTGCTGGCTCTGGGGAAGAGGAGCAGAGACATCTTCCTTAGAGCTTTTCTCCTGAGTGGGAGCGCCATTTGTTTTTACACTGGGCATGGTCATATTGCTTGCTGAAGTCCCCAGCTGATCTTCCAATGAGATTCTTTGGGCAGGTGGCTGGGCTGAGGTAAACTCAGACAAAGAATCTCGTACTACATTCTTCAGTAATGATGAGACTTGTGCAGTGTCCTGTTCCCTGTCTACTGCAGACTCCTCTAGATAGTCCTTGCACACCAATTTATTGGATAGGGGGACTGCGCCACAAGCCCAGACTGATTTCTTGCTGGGACGTCTAAATTGCTCTGGAGAAGAGGAGGCCAGACGTGCTCTTTTGGATCCTTTTTTTTTTTTTGACTGGGAGCGACATCTAGAGCTATGCTCCTTTGGAGAAGGTCTGTCCTCTCTTGTTATTTAACTCAGAGAGCTGAAACATATCACAGCAAACCGCGTTAGAGGGCACTCCTTTAAGGACGCCTGAAAACGTACCAACTGGTGGTCCCCCTACCTTAAGTATGGAGGGTATTACATAAGTGGTGGCAAAATCATGGTAATAGAGAATAAGGGATGGCCAGCGGAAAAAAGAGAGATAGCTGAGAAGAGAAACAGAAGGATGGAGATTGCCAGTAATCTTCTAACATGAAAGTCTGAAAACTACAACAAACTAAACTGCTGAAACAAACCAAAGGAAAAGAATGTACCCCTTTTTTTTTTAGTACAGAAAACTTTCCTACCAGTAGATGGCGACACAGAAGGTTGCTGAGACTGGACCCAGGAACAAACTTCACAGTCTGAAGACAAAGTCAGGAGGCTGTATATTGCCCATCTCACAGCAGCCCACTGACACTCTTAGGTGATCCTGGGACAGGCAGAACCCGCCCCCAGACTCCTTCTGTTGTTTGTGGGAAAAACGAATCACTTTGCCCAGAACCAAAATGGCGCCCAGAGCTTCAGTCAGCCAGTGCTCATGTGCGGACCGGGCGCAGCCCTATGACATCATCGGGAGCGCCCTAGGCCAGTAAATACGGTGCTGGGCGGCTGCCCCATGCCTATAGGGAGACCCTGACACCTACTGCATGGTGCGGCCCGCTCCTCGCTCACCTACCTAAAGCCAAATAAGAAGGGAGAAGAGCAGGAACTGAATAAAACAGGTAAAGTCATAGCATAACGGACAAAAAAGCCCCTAGAAAAGGAAATGACAGGCTGGCCCCCCCAAAGCTCCGGAACCAACTCATGCTGAATGGCAGATTTTGTTCCTAAAGAGGAAACACTGCAGGGACCCATCAAGATCACACAGACGAGGGTCTCTCAGACTTATTAGCGCAATGTTAGCAGCCCAAGCACTGAGACTACACACTGGGAGAGGCTTGAACCCAGCCGGTTATTGCTTGGCAATGGGCAAGGCTGCATATGACAATGGGCAAGGCTGCAAATGGCACTGGGCAGGGCTGCAAATGGCACTTAGCAAGGCTGCAAATGGACACTGATCATTCTGCAATGATGGACAAGGCTGCAGATGGACACAGATAAGGCTGCATTGATGGGCATTTAAATGTAAGTGTTTCACACCCTTCAGAATGCACACCAATGGCATAACTCGTTTACCACACTAGTTACAAAATGGTCAAACTGTTCAGGATAACATTTATAACATTTGCTCAAAATCCCAAAAATCCCTTTCTACGATCTTCTTAACACTCACTAAAAGAAGGTCCAGTTCAAGAAAATACAAAAGAAGAAAGAACTTAAAGGTTAAGTTCACTTTTTTCCCCCCTAAATTCCAGCTCCTTTATGCACCAATATAGCATTTATGTAATTTTTTTGCAAAAATATCAAAGCTTACCTTACTCTCCTACATCAATGATTCCAAACATATCTATTTCTTCTGTCTTACGTCCTTACAGACTGTAGGTCATGACACAGGAAGGAGTTGACCAGCTGACCTCATTAGCACACACTCTGCATCATCCACCCACCCATTCCCAGCTGCATGTTTTTTAAATGAAATGCAATCAATCAGTGATCACCCTTCTCACTAAATACACAATCAGATTGCATAGTGTATGGCTATCTTTATACAAGTACATAGAGGGGAGTGGACAGAAACACTCAGCTGTCAAGCCCCGTTCACATCTCTGCATAGTAGGAACCTCCATTCCCACATGCATTTTTTTTTTCTAGCAAGGTGGGAGGCTTTTTGGAGCATTTTTACTCATCACACATAGGGCAGCCCATCCAAATGAATGGGCTGCCCTACACACAGCAATCGCCCCAAAGAAGCTTCAGAACTTTTTTAAAGCGGAGTTTGGTGCATTTTTACTGCAATTTTTGGTGCAGTGCATTTCTGAAATGCAAGGAAGTGCACAGATGTGAATGGAGCCTCATTGTTCTGTATTATCGCACCAATTTCACTTTCAGGCCCCATTCAGTTCTAGCATAGTGGGAGTGAACATTTTGTGTCTCATTTTTCCTGTGACATGCATAGGGCAGCCTGTTGATTTAAATGGGCTGTGCTATATGTGGCTTATAGGACATGCTGGCATTTTGTGGGTTGCGTCTTTTTTACTGTGCGTTTTGCAGCATTTGCCACACGCTTTTTCACATGCCAAAATGTGTGTTTGCTTCTGTGTTGGTGTGGTGTTAACAATTAGTGGCACTGAAAGCGCAACTAGTAATTTTAGGTGTATACAGGTGGTCATACACTATACAATCTGATTGTACTCCTTTAAATTTACCAAATTTGTATAATAGGATTAAACCCCTATCTAGCCAATCACTCTGAATCCAATCAGGCAGGCCCTTGCACTACATAATTGATGGGAGATTGTACAATCAGATCGTATAGTGTATGGCCACCTTTATACACCTAAAACTACTAGTTGTGCTTTCAGTGCCATTAATTATTAACAACACACCAAACACAGAAGCAAACACACATTTTGGTATGTGAAAAAACGAATAGCAAATGCTGAAAAATGCACAGTAAAAAACACGCAACACACAACACGCCAACATGTCCCATAAGCCACATATAGCACAGCCCATTTAAATCAACAGGCTGCCCTATGAGCATTGAAAACACAAGAACAATGAGGTTCGATTCACATCTGTGTGTTTCCTTGTATTTCAGAAATGTGCTGCACCAAAAATTGCAGTAAAAACGCACCAAGCTCCGCTCTAAAAAAAGTTCTGAAGCATCTATGGGGCGATTGCTGTGTGTAGGGCTGCCCATTCAGGTGGGTGGGCTGCCCTATGTGTGATGAGTAAAAAAGGTCCAAAATGTGGGAATGCGAGTTGTGAATGGGGCTTGATAGCTGAGTGTTTCTGTCCACTCTCTTCTATGTAATTGTATAAAGATGGCCATGCACTATGCAATCTGATTGTGTATTTAGTGAGAAGGGTGATCACTGATTGATTGCTTTTTATTTAAAAAACATGCAGCTGTAAAAAAAAAATAATCAGTAATCAGAGCATAGAGCCTGGCTGGCCAGAAAATGGGGGGCAAGTGTGCACCCCTCTCCTGAACCATACCAGGCCACATGCTCTCAGCAAGGGGGTTTTCAGGTGGGGGACTTATCAGAATCTGGATATGGGGTACATAGTACCTCTAATCATTCATAAAAAAAGTTGTAACCTAGAAATAAAGATATCCAAACATTTGACAAATCCTTTATTTATCCTTTATTTAAAAAAGGAAAATCCCCAGAACATGTCCATCTTTACCCCTGATGATGTCATTTATGGCAAAACGATCATCAGAACTCTTACGTACACACACTACTGTGCATGCGCAATCGCTATCTGGCCATTTACAAGTTTCATTTGGATTTATGTATCTATCGGCCTGCATTTTACTAATCTGATGTAAGTACATTACCTTTTATTAAATTTGAAGCTGATACAGTATCACACTATGTGGATTTTTTTCTTCCATATATACTTCAGCTAGCTGATCCATTGATGGTTTTTGGCACTACTTCCTGATTTGTTGAGAGCCTTCTGGCTTATCAATTAACTGCTTCAGCCCCAAGATTCTACCCCCTTCCTGACCAGAGTACTTTTTGCGATTCGGCACTGCGTTGCTTTAACTGACAATTGCGCGGTCGTGCGACATTGCACCCAAACAAAATTGACGTCCTTTTTTTTCCCACAAATAAAGCTTTCTTTTGGTGGAATTTGATCACCTCTGCGGTTTTTATTTTTGGTGCTATAAACAAAAAAAGATCATCAATTTTGAAAAAAACGCAATGATTTTTACTTTTTGCTATAATAAATATCCTCCAAAAATATATATAAAAACTATTTTTTCCTCAGTTTAGGCTGATAGGTATACTTCTACATGTTTTTGGTAAAAAAAAAAAAAAAAAAGAAATAAGCGTATATTGATTGGTTCGCGCAAAAGTTATAGTGTCTACAAAATAGGGGATAGTTTTATGCCATTTTTATTATAATTTTTTTTTATTAGTAATGGTGGAGATATGCGATTTTTATCGGGACTGCGACATTATGGCGGACACATCGGACACTTTTGACACTATTTTGGGACCATTGTCATTTTTACAGCAATCAGTGCTATAAAAATGCATTGATTACTGTGTAAATGACACTGGCAGGGAAGGGGTTAATCACTAGAGGGCATTGAAGCGGTTAAGTGTGTCCTAGGGAGTGATCCTAACTGTGAGGAGGATGGCTTCAACTCACATGACCGCGATCACTGCTCCCGATGACAGGGAGCAGTGATCTCTGTCACGACACAAGGCAGAACGGGGAAATACATTTACATAGGCACTTCCCCGTTCTGCGGCTCCATGATATGATCGCCAGGAGACCGGAAGACATCGAGTCCACCGGTCCCATGGGCGCGGTCACGTTGTACGTGGCGGGCGCGCTTGCTAGCCCCGCCCCTTAAAGGGGACGTACAGGTATGCCCATTTGCCCACCTCTGCCATTGTGCCAACATATATTGGTGTGCAGCAGTCGGCAAGTGGTTAAGGACACCCGAGAGAACACCTGGGCTTTTCTTCAGTGTATCAGAGATCCAGTCAAGTGCTGTATGACTTCCCTGAGTAAGGGGGTCGCAGGCTTTCTGGTAAGCCTCCATTTTTTTTTTGGTGATGGGTGTCACACAACTGGGTATTTAATCATTATTTCAACATGATTTTGCAATGGACTTTACACATGGACTTTAGTCCCATATGATTTTTTTCAGATAGCTGCACCTTTTTATATATTGCACTGATATTTATGCTTGAAATTCATCGTTTTATTTTCATTTTTGCATATTTCTTTTTTATGCAATATTTGGTTATTGATTTCCTATATTGTTCATACAATATTGTTTGCACTGAATGCACTTTATTAATCTTTGTACCTGTTATATATTGCAAATATATTTTTAGCACTGCACTCTTTATTTACATATTGTTTGTGCCTGATATCTGGGTTATAGTGCACAGCTGCTGTTTTGTTTTAATTTTTAAGTGCGGATATAATTTTTACACTGATGTCCATCATTGTAAATTAATCATCAATCATGATTCCCACCACCCACTGACTCACCAAACGAAAAGAAAAACAATGATCTGGTGCAATTTATCCCAACAGTAACATTAGCTGAATGGCAACTCCCTGAGCTGTCATCAGCTATATAAGGGAAACGTGGAGATGATGCTATCATTGCTCAAATATGGCCAAGATGCATGGCCAAACAGAGGACCAAACAGGCTAAAGTTTGGGCAATTGCCTGAATGCCCAAACAGCCAAAGTTCACTCTGAACCTAGGTTCAGATCACATCATCTGCTCATTCCTACTTATGATGTAAAAATAGTATTAATTCAGTCATATATATAGCTAGGGACCTTATCTTCTTCCCACATTTAATATTGATATGGGTATCTGTATAGTATCTGTATCTGTGGACATGCTACAGGAGACAGTGACTGCGGACATACTACACGAGACAATCTGAGACTGCGGACATACTACACGAGACAATCTGAAACTGCGGACATACTGCAGGAGACAATCTGAGACTGTGGACATACTACAGGAGATAATCAGAGACTGCGGACATGCTACAGGAGATGGTCAGAGAACTTTCAGCAATGCACAGCTTTACAGTTGAATAACACAGCTCAAGGTTTCAGCAGTCTGGCATTTTATGGGTGTGATACCTGGCCAGCCGAGCTCACTATATACATTCAGAGGGGGTGGGGCTTCCACTCTCTGCTCTCACTACAACTGCTCCACCCTGAGCATACAGGCTGCATGGGGCGGTGTTAGAGCGTTAGTGGAGCTCCTGGCCCCACCCCTGTACCTCTGTATTCCCCAGTCAATATAGAGGGGGAGGGGCGAAGAGCTCCACTGACGCTCCCACCCAGATCACTGCTCTCACTACAGCTGCTCTGTACCGAACATACAGGCTGCATGGGGCTGGGTCAGAAACAAAGATTGGGCCCAGAGCAGGTGCCCCGTTTGCCCTGCGGTAGACGGCCCTGCATCCTAATCTGTATCTATAAACAAAACTATTTTCAGTTTTTAGTTGAATGGTAAATTCCCTCTCAGATATTGCTATCAGTGTTCCCACTAGAGAAATTCAGATGTGCGATTAGTCCTGCTTACAGTTGTCACCTGAACAGGAATATAGGGAAAATCTAGCAGTTCGGTCATCTGTGCCACAGACAAATGTCTAATGCTGCGTACACACGAGCGGATTTCTCGTTGGAAAAAGATTTGACGACTTTTCCGACAAGATTCCGCTCAAGTTTGCCTTGCATACACACGGTCACGCAAAAGTTTGCTGAAATTACGACCATCGAGAACGTGGTCTACGACGAGCCAAGAAAATTAAGTTCAATGCTTCCGAGCATGCGTAGAATTGTTTCCGAACATACGTAGGGATTTTGCACGTCGGAATTGCCACAGACGATCTCATTTTCCGATATGAACTTTTCCCAACCGAAAAATTGAGAGCATGCTCTCAATCTTTTGCTGGCTGGAATTCTGCCAGCAAAAGACCGATGGAGCATACACACGGTTGCATTTTCTGATGAAAAACTCTCAAGGGTTTTTGCGGGCCGAAATTCCGATTGTGTGTACGCAGCATAAGAGGAGAAATTTTAAAAGTTTTCCTGTTGCTTCATGTTGTATATTGGGGAGAGGCATCTTCTTGGTGGGACACAGACCACATAAAAAAGCAACAGGGGTTTTAATTTAAATGTTTTTTATTGGAGTTGTCAAGAATAACATAAAAAACATAGAAAACAATCAACAGCACGGTATTCATTAATAGTGTATATATAACAACAAATGGTATTATAATCGCATGTCAGCACAAGTAGTTAACAGAGATTTTAATAATCCCTATGCTATCTCAAAATATATTTATTTGTGCATGTATATACAGTGTATGTGTCTGAGTATATAGATATATATATATATATATATTTTTTTTTTTTTTCAGAAAGAGCAAATAAAAGGTATCAATTTCGGCTTTAGAATGATATACTTTAACTCTGTATAAGCCATGTTAACATACCTTGCTGCTTAGAATTTCTTGGTTTTATGACTTGCCATTTTCTGAAGCACGTGAATATATAGCATTTTAGTATTAGAGAGTCAAAAGGATTCGAAAATACGATTTATAACATAGCGTTAAAGTAAATATATCAACATAAAATTAATAAGTGAAAGTAAACTATATATTTTTTTAAAACTGAGAACAGTAAGATAATCTGGTAATTCTTAAATTGGTAACACAAGTTAAGAGATACTAGAGACATAGTAGCCTGAATTCTAAGGGTCAAATTTTGAGAATTCCTAGGTGTGGAAGTGTGTGATTACTGTTAGAAATACCTATCCTGATATTTTTTTCCAACAATCCATAAAAGGCACCTGTTAGTTAAAGGCAATTACTCATCTAATACTAAGCCTATTAGGTGTAGGTGATTGGTATGGTCATGGACAAATCCTTTTAAAATCTAACTTTTATTTAGGGTATACGATTTTCACTGCCAGAATGCAGCTACAAGGTAGACTAAAATCCCAACTGGTTTCACACATCATCAGAGTCCTGAGTTGTACAGACTTTGCCTTTGAGGACTATTGTACATAATTGTCTTGCTTGTATGAAGAGTTCTGCCAGTGAGGCCTGGATATTTTATTCCCTAGATTGAGATCTGCAGTAAAGCTCTTACCTAATATTTTTGTCTGCTAGGGATATTCTACACCCTTGGCACTAAACTCAAAGTCTGCTTCCATTTACCTGTATGAGGAATTGCATGGAATAACAATAACAAGTAAAATTATTTCAGTCAATAGAAAGTTTGTGATGCATGGAAAATTTCTACAGGGATAAGCCAAGAATACAGTGAACATTTTTATAGCAGTAGCTATACCTTTATCATGTTAATGTTATTTCAAAATTAATTTTGAACTCTTTTAAGATCTACAGTTTTAATTAAAATAACACATGGGAATCCCGCCATGAAGGAATTTTTGTTCAGGCATTTCCTGTTATATGGTGACAATAGTCTGTATGTTTCCCAATTACATTCTACTGCATTGTCTACTGATACAGACTGTAAAGCCTCGCACACACGATCAGATTTTCCAATGGGAAATGTGTGATGACAGGCTGTTGGTGGAAAATCTGACCGTTTGCATGCTCCATCGGACAATTGTTGTGGGATTTTTCACGGACAAATGTTGGATGGCAGGTTTTAAAATTTTCCACGGACAAATGTCTGTTGTCGGAATTTCCGAGCATGTTTACACAAGTTCGTCAGACAAAAGTCCAAAGTACAAACACGCATGCTCAGGAGCAAGGACGAGCCAGAAGCGGTCAGTCTTGTAAACTAGCGCTCGTAATGGAGAATTAACATTCGTGACGTGGCAAATTATGAAATCTCGAAATGCAGAGCACATTCACTTCTTCTTTAATGGGATAATAATGAAGCTGCTTTGCTGGTGATACTGATGGAGTTATTGCAAACAAATTTTCATAGGCTTTTTTTTTCTAGTGATATCAAGAATAATATTATTATGTTTTTTTTTTTTTATTTGGGCAAGTTACCACAACAGCATTATCCCACGGTTTTTAAGATCAAAGATACAACTATGTTGGTGATGAAACAAATAATAGTGTGCTATAAATACATTTCCTAATATCTGCACAAACTCCAAAATAAGCATTGGAAAATAAGTGATAAATAAAAGTGCTGAGTGATAGAAACAAATAATGTAAAAACAGCAAAAAGACATTCAATATATGCTCTTATTCAATCACCAGTGATAGGGCATAGTACAGTCACCTACACCATAATGGATATAGCCAGGATCAATATGGGTCCCAAAGTGTACATACATAAAGAAAACCAAACCAGTTCCTGGGTATAATATAATCACTATCAACGGGCTATACAGCCTGGATCACACTCTGCTGCTGACTCCCGCTTCACCACTTAGATCCTCCGACTATGGTGTTTCATTCATAGAAATAAGAGAAATGTATTATTGCGCAATGATCA
Organism: Lithobates clamitans; assembly: GCA_037952925.1. Taxonomy (NCBI): domain Eukaryota; kingdom Metazoa; phylum Chordata; class Amphibia; order Anura; family Ranidae; genus Lithobates; species Lithobates clamitans. The sequence continues at coordinate 745,568 of JBBGZY010000903.1, read as the reverse complement.
GCATAGATTGCATCAAAAGCGTGAAAAACACAGGTGGATCCACTCACATGTACTTCTATGGTAAACAGCGCTATGGAACAGTCAGAACGATCTCCTCTCCTCCTCCCACATCCAATGTGCTTCGTACAGACACATCAGATGTCATCACTGGCTCCTCCCGACGCGTTGCGTCACATGTCACGTGACTTGATAACGTCACTTGGTGGTATTTGATTACTTCTGCATTTTTTATTTTCTGCACTATAAGAAAAAAAGACAGGCAATTAAAAAAAAAAAACAATGTTTTTTACTTTCTGCTAAAAAAACACATCCAATAAAAAAATGTAAATAATCTAACTTCTTAATCAATTTAGCCCAATATGTATTCTGCTATGTATTTTTGGTAAAAAAAATTCCTAGTAAGCATATAGATTGGCTGGCGCAAAAATGATAGAGTCTACAAACTATAGGATACATTTATGGAAATTGTTTTTATTTATTATTTTTAGTAATGGCGGCGATCAGGGGCTTAAGGCAGCACTGCTACATTGTGGCGTACAAATGTGAAGGGGTTAACATCAGGGGCGATCAAAGGTCTAAATATGTTCCTAGGGAGTTCTTGCTAACTTTGTGGGGGTGCTTTTACTGTGGGAAGGCAGAGATCTGTGTTCCTGCTTAGCAGAAACACAGGATCTCTACCTCCCCTACTGACAAAATGGTGATCTGCCATGTTTACATAGGCAGACAGCCGTTCTGCCTCTCTTGGGAATGATCGGCGGGCCCTAGCAAACATAAAGTCCACCGGACCCGCTGATTGGCTCGTGCACGCCCCAGACCCAGAAATGCTAAATCACGTACCTGTATGCAATTTTGCGCAGGAGAGCCATCTTGCCGCCATATATATACAGTATATCCTATTTGTTTACTTCCTTTTTCTCAGTAGAATTCTCTAGATGAAGTCAAGATGACATCATCTTCGGGCACCCCAATCTTTGACTACAAGAGAAACCGAGTACCATAAAAACAACTTTATTATGTAATCGGAAACTTTGTATGTTGTTTCTCTTCTGTATGTCCACACAAAGTCCATGACTACATATTCCGTTCACAGTCTTACATGATTTACTAGGATGTGGACATATAGCACATACAGTCTGATTTTCTCTCCCACTATAGATATGTACCAAATGTTGTACCTTGTGTTTAGAACAATTCAACCAATAGTGTCAAAATCAATGTACTGTAGTGGTTGCTTCTGTATGAGTGATCAGGTAATATAGCTTAGTGTAGCATCACATATAGCCAGTGGCGGTGCATTCATAAGGGTGCACGGGCGCCGCCCCCTCTCTCCTGCCACCCCCTCTAGCACCAATAAAAAGATTCATGCATTGCATTAATCTACCTATTGCCGCCGCTGCCACCCCCTATTCAGGCTCCCAGACCCTTTTTCGGGCACCTGAATGACAGCGGCAGGGGGGGGTTTGAAGCACCTGATTAGAGCCATAGGCTCTAATAGGCATCAAAAAAGGTGACATGTGAGCGCCATGCTGGGCTCTCGCAGATCACTTAGCTGTGTTAGAAAAGTGAATGAATATTCGCTTCCCTAACACTAAACCACCTCTACGCCAATCAGGCGCTCGGATCTGTTACCCGTCACCTGATTGGATGCCATCCAATCATAGCAGAGGATGGGAAGAGAGGATGGGAGAAGACATTGAGGAGCTGTCCCACCGAGACAGGGTAAGTGCAGATGGCGGGCAGGGGGCACACTGACAGCATTTGATAGGGCACAGTGGGAACATTTAATATGGCACAGTGGGAGCATTTGATGGTACAGTAGGAGCATTTGATATGGCACAGTGGCTGTGTTTGATAGGCACTGTGGCTGTGTTTGATGGGCACAGTGGCTGCATTTGATTGCACAGTGGCTGCATTTGGGCACAGTGGCTGCATTTGGGCACAGTGGCTGTGTTTAATCGGTACAGAGGCTGCATTTGATGGGCACAGTGGCTGAGTTTGATGGTACAGTGGCTGCGTTTGATGGTACAGTGGCAGCAATTGATGGGCACAGTGGCTGCGTTTGATGGTACAGTGGCGGCAATTGATGGGCACAGTGGCTGCATTGGATGGCACAGTGGCTGCGACTGATGGTACAGTAAAGCTGCAATTGATGGGGTTTTTCTTCAGAATTTTTCAGTTTGTTTGCGCCCCCCCAAAAAATTTTGAGCATCAGCCGCCACTGCATATAGCAGTCCCAATATCTAAAAGCCCAGCAAGCCTAGTCTGGTACATGGCTGCGCCAAGGAATGCCATTTTCACTGGCCAGGGGGTACAGGAGGCTAAAGAAAGGAAAAAAAATAATTCATGTGATTCCAGGAGTGCAGTTGTCCACAGGGAATGGCTGGGGCTGGGGTTTCACAGTAACATAGGGGTGCCATTGATTTTACAGCCACGGTGATTTAAAAGCAATAATTTCTCACTCTCTTCAGCTGCATACCTGCTGCCATTGAGAAGTACTGTGATAGTTATGATCTGCCACAGGTATTACATGGTACATGGCTGCCGTGAATGGCCGGTGTTCAAACCACACATGTGAGGTATCGCCGCGATCGTTGGAGCAAGAGCAATAATTCTAGCCCAAGACCTCCTCTCTGTAACTCAAAACATGCAACCTGTAGAATTTTTTAAATGTTGCCTATGGAGATTTTTAAGGGTAAAATGTTGTCACCATTCCACGAGCGGGCACAATTTTGAAGTGTGACATGTTGTGTAAATTTACTCTGCGTTATCTTTCACAATATAAAAAAAAATTGGGCTAACTTTACTGTTGTCTTATTTTTTAATTCAAAAAAGTGTATTTTTTAAAAAAAAAGTGCGCTTGTAAGACCGCTGCGCAAATACGGTGTGACAGAAAGTATTGCAACGGCCACCATTTTATTCTCTAGGGTGTTAGAAAAAAATGTATAATGTTTGGGGGTTCTAAGTAATTTTCTATAAAACCCCCCCTGTTTTTCACTTGTAAACAACAAATCTCAGAAAGAGGCTCGGTCCTTAAGTGGTTAACAAGTGGTCGATGAGCCAACGCATAGCATCTGATAAATACAATAAATCTTGATTGATAGATAGTCCAGTGGTGGCTCAGCATTACTATTGATTGCTCAGCTAATTCAGCCTGAGGTGTGAAATTACTATATAAGAACCGCAATATAAAGAATTGGTTGCCCACCAAGATAAGAGGCTGGCATGGGGACCGATGTAAACCATGGGCAAGTCTTCCTTACAGAACGAGAGAGATGGGAAACGCCGCACTAGTTTGTACCGTCCACTGCCGCATGCCAAACTGTACATTGCCATTCTATATTTCCTGGGCTCCAGACGCTGATCTCCCCGATCACAGAGATCACACAGTAGTAAAAGAATTATACCAGGAAATTACATATTGTTTACTACTGTCCATGTGATTTACTACTGTCCTAAGTTTTTTGGAATGGATTTTTCTTTGAATTGAGCATGCGCATGCAAATAATCGTCTGGACTTTCTCATATTCCACTTAGTGAGCTCTATCAGCATTGGAGATCCTACAGTTTATCAGCCTCCTATGTAGCTATCCTTTCCCTGTTAGATATACTGGCAATCAGTTCTCCGCCACCCTGGGGGCCACGCATGCACATTGTCCCTCAGCAACTAATAAATAATTTGTTTTTCATCACTTAATGGCGTTTTGCTAATAGGGGCTCTATGCATCCGTGGATTTATAGGCGCCTGCACCGTATCTGTTATGTGTATGTTATTGTTTGTCACTTGTTTGTGTGTCTGTGTTATGGGTATATCACTTGTCACTTTGCATTTGCTGTGCCCATTTTTATATATGCATTCAGGATCAGTTTAACAATAATATATTATATATATTGTTATGCCATTAATTTTTGCTATTTAATACATTTTGGGATTTTAATTATTCCCTGGTAATTGCTCTCACTATCCACAGTAGCTGTCTTTGCCCCAGGAGTGTCACTTCCTTGTGATTCTCCTTGGAGTATATGTTTTTTTTTTTATATGCTTTGTTTTGGCTATGGATAAGTCTCTACTATGAATGGCATTGACTGAATGACCACAGTTTCACATGTCAGCTCAAGGTATAAGGGTGGATCCTTCCCTTTTTTGTTATTTTCCATTAACAATATATACTTGTAACACTTGCAAACTTGTTAAAAAAGAAATTCAAAATACAGTCGTAACTCGCAGAATGCATGCAATAAAATACTTAAAGCATTTTTTACCCCAACACTACTCATTTTTGATATGTTCCTACTGTACCATGTCCTTGTATGAAAAAGTATCCTGTTCTCTTTGTATTGCTTCCTTTATGTGAAATTCCTGGTGTTGCTGCTAGTCCCCTTTGCTTTCCTATTAAAATCTGACCATGCTAAGCAGGAGAGCACATCATGGTCAGTTCTCTAGCTATGCTGGGAACTCTCCTCCAATGATCAGACTTGTCCTGACAGCCCCCCCACCGTACAGCCATTCACTGGGAAGCTCAGTGTGCTGCTGCTTCTCCTCCCCAGCTCTTCTGCAGTTGAGAACAGAGGGAATGGTATCACGTTTAAAAAAGGGAATAAACGTATTTATTTTGTTTTTTTATATCTATACACACATGTTTTTCCTTTCTTTTCTATTTTAACCACTTGCCTACTGGGCAGCTTTCAGCACTGTCACAGTTTGATTGACTGCGCGGTCATGCAACACTGTACCCATATAAAATTTGTATCTTTTTTTTTCACACAAATAGCGCTTTCTATTGTTGGTATTTAATCCCCACTGGGTTTTTTTATCTTTTACTAAACAAAATGAAAAAAGTTTAAAAATTATGAAAAAAAATTGGATTTTTATAACAGCTTACCTGTAAAATCCTTTTCTTGGAGTACTTCACGGGAAACAGAGCCACAGTAAATACTGTATGGGTTATATAGGCACCTTTAGGTGATGGACACTGGCACACTCTAGACAGGAAGTTTAGCTCCCTATATAACCCCTCCCCCTACTGGGAGTACCTCAGTTTTGTAGCAAAGCAATAGAAGTGTAATCAGAAAGATCGGAGGGACCTCTGTGTTCCATGATGTACTCCAAGAAAAGGATTTTACAGGTAAGCTGTTATAAAAATCCTATTTTCTTTATTGACACAGAGCCACAGTAATTACTGTATGGGATGTCCCAGAGCAATGCTATCTGAGGGGAGGGAGACACAAACAAAAGTAGGGTGCAATCAGACCTGAGGACCTATACTGCTGCCTGAAGCACACGGCGCCCAAAGGAGATATCCTCATGTTTTCTTACATCCACCTGATAGAATCTGGTGAATGTATGGACTGAAAACCAAGTTGCGGCCTTGCAGATTTGAGCCATGGAGGCTTGGTGATGCACTGTCTACAAACCACTAACAGCCCTGGTGGAGTGTGCTTTGATTTGAAAAGTAGAACTGCTGCAAAATAAAACATACATTTATGCTGGTCTTTGTCACTGCCCACTTAAGCATGATTTTAACTGCTAATCCTACTAATGGATCTGTTATATAATATAATACCAAAAGTATTGGGACACCTGCCTTTACACGCAAATTAACTTTTTAATGGCATCCCCGTCTTCGTCTGTAGGGTTCAATATTGAGTTAGCCCACCCTTTGCAGTTATAGCAGCTTCAACTCTTCTAGGAAGAGCATCCACAAGGTTTAGGAGTGTGTCTATGGGAATTTTTAACCATTCTTTCAGAAGCGCATTTGTGAGATCAAGCACTGCTGTGGACGAGAAGGCCTGGCTCATAGTCTCCGCTCTAATTCATCCCAAAGACTCTTGGATGTGCATCTTAGCGAAAACAATATATGGGGATATGGAAAATTATTATGCACACAACACCAACACAGGTTGAACTGGATGAACTGTTGTCTTTATTCAACCTTACCAACTATGTAACTATGTAAGGTGTTCTACCGGGTTGAGGTCAGGCCAATCAAGTTCCTTCCCCCCCTAACTCTCTCATCCATGTCTTTATTGACCTTGCTTTGTGCAGTGGTCCAAATCATTTGGTGGAGGGAGGATTATGGTGTGGGGTTCTTTTTCAGGGGGTGGGCTTGGCATCTTAGTGAAGGGAACTCTTAAGGCATCAGCATACTAAGACATTTTGCACAGTTTCATGCTCCCAACTTTGTGGGAACAGTTTGGGAATTGCCCCTTCATGTTCCAACATGACCGGACTATCACCAGTGCACAAAGAAGGTCCACAAAGACATGGATGAGTGAGTTTGGGGTGGAGGAACTTGACTAGCCTGCACAGAATCCTGACCTCAACCCAATAGAACACCTTCTAAATTAATTAAAGGCAGACTTTGAGCCAGGCCTTCTCGTCCACATCAGTGCCTGACCTCACAAATGCGCTACTGGAAGAATGGTCAAACATTCCCATGTATACACTCCTAAATCTTGTGGACAGCCTTCCCAGAAGAGTTGAAGCTGTTATAGATGCCAAGGGTGGGCCAACTCAATATTGAACTCTATGGACTAGGACTGGGATGCCATTAAAGTTAATGTGTGTGTAAAGGCAGGTGTACCAATACTTTTGGTAATATAAGGTATCTCCAGTTCCTTTAACAGGGTAACAACACTGTATATTCTGCAGTGAAATATAAATACATTAAAAAAATCTGATTGGCCACATTACAAAACTTTTTCACATTTTCTCATTTTTTTTTTATATGATACATGTTTTATATTATTTATTTTTTGTGGTGACAATGTCAGCAAGAACAAATAGGCATAATCTACCTAGCCGTGAAATTGACACCAATAAAAATCTGACAGAAGCTCTGACTCCTTAAAACTCTATTCAAAACTCAAAACAAGTTTTGGATTTAGATATGCTTTAAGTTATACTGTAAATTGCCTCATTAACCATTATTTTATATTGCTGGTTATTTGAAGACTGGTTATTTTAGCTAACGGTGAGAACATGAATCAATGCCTACTGATTTATATGTATGATTGTAAAGTATTGACCAGAATTTTGCACCTTTGATGGCATATGACTAGAGCAAAGACACCTGAAAAAAGGTATGTATAAAGATTTTTTTATAGGTAGGGAGATGCTCCAATAGGAGAAGACACAAATTGGGGGAGGGGATACCCTGAGTCCAGAGTTGAGATTTAGGTTTATTACTTAAGTTTTACCTTTCTCTGCCAGCTTCTGGACATTAGCTTAAATTATCCATGCTGGATATTATTAGTAGGAACTTAAGCAGGTGATACATTTTCTCTTAATACAAATTAGAATAAAGTTCTCCTTTCAATAAAACTGAAACTGATAAAATATTAAAATACAAAAATCTAAAATATATTGTCAAAAATATATTGTATACCGTAAAGGAAATTTCAAAATTAGTTCAGACATAAAAGCAGGATCGGCAAGTTAAAATAAAAAAAAAAAACTTTACATTTCTGCTACAGGTGTGTGTCTTAATGGATTCCATATTGCACCTTTAGAATAATGCAGGATTAGAAAAATATCAATAATAGGAACATAAGTAGCAGATTTGTTCCTCTGGTTAGTATATGTAACAAAATCCATAGTTACAGCTAGCCTTTTAACAATAATAGCAAAAATACATGTCTATGCCATCTGCCAAAACATCTAACTTTCCATTGGGGATACAAATGAAACCAGTTATTGCTTTGATGTTCCTGTCAGGACTATGTACAGATAGTTTTACATCTTTGCCCAAGGCCAGTTGCAACAATAAATTGATATAAAATATCAAAGGATAAAATAAACAGTGTAAGTACATTTTACAATGTTGTGTTATAGAAAAGGTAATTAGATACAACTGGACAAGCATAAAAATGAAACTGTTCTTGTAGCCAATCCGTGTTACTTATTACACTTTATATGTTTTCTTTATTTTGTTAAAGTACCCAACTCTATTAAAGCTCAATGGAAATACAAAACATCCAAGTATGTTAATGTCTGTTATATCAATATGTACTGTATTTTACATGCTGATGCTGAACAGTTTAACAAACTTGTCCCAAAAATGAGGCCTGTGGGCTGGATATGGCCCTTTTTGCCCTCATCCAGCCACTGGGGCATGATTCCTTTAACCACTTCAGCCCCAGACCATTTGGCTTGGCCAAAGACCAGAGTACTTTTTGCGATTAGGCACTGCATCGCTTTAACTGACAATTGCGCAGTCGTGGCTCCCAAACAAAATTGACATCCTTTTTTCCCCACAAATAGAGCTTTCTTTTGGTTGTATTTGATCACCTCTGCGGTTTTTATTTTTTGCGCTATAAACAAAAAAAAGCGAAAAATCTTGAAAAAAACGCATTATTTTTTACTTTTTGCTATAATAAATATACCCAAAAAATATATAAAAAACATTTTTTCTCCTCAGTTTAGGCCGATATGTATTCTTCTACATATTTCTGGTAAAAAAAAAAATCGCAATAAGCGTTTATTGATTGGTTTGCGCAAAAGTTATAGCATCTACAAAATAGGGGATAGTTTTATGGCATTTTTATAAATTTTTTTTTACTAGTAATGGTGGCGATCAGCAATTTTTATCATGACTGCGACATTATGGTGGACACATTGGACACTTTTGGCACTATTTTGGGACCATTCACATTTCTACAGCGATCAGTGCGATTAAAAAGGCATTGATTACTGTGTAAATGTGACTGGCAGTGAAGGGGTTAACACTAGGTGGCGCTGTAGGGGTTAAGTATGTCCTAGGGAATAATTCTAACTGTGAGGGAGGTGCTATGTGTGACACGACACTGATCACCATTCCCAATTACAGGGAGCTGTGATCAGTGTCCTGTCACTAGGCAGAACGGGGAAATGCTTGGATTACATCAGCATTTCCCTGTTCTTCCTCTCTGTGAGACGATCGCGGGTATCCCCGCAGGCATAGAGTCCGTGGGACCCGCAATCACACTCACAGAGCTTGCGGTGGGCACTAGGGATGAGCCGAACACCCCCCTGTTCGGTTCGCACCAGAACATGCGAACAGGAAAAAAGTTTGTTTGAACACGCGAACACCGTTAAAGTCTATGGGACACGAACATGAATAATCAAAAGTGCTAATTTTAAAGGCCTATATGCAAGTTATTGTCATAAAAAGTGTTTGGGGACCCGGGTCCTGCCCCAGGGGACATGGATCAATGCAAAAAAAAGTTTTAAAAACGGCCGTTTTTTCAGGAGCAGTGATTTAATAATGCTTAAAGTCAAACAATAAAAGTGTAATATCCCTTTAAATTTCGTAGCTGGGGGGTGTCTATAGTATGCCTGTAAAGGGGCGCATGTTTCCCGTGTTTAGAACAGTCTGACAGCAAAATTACATTTCGAAGGAAAAATTCCATTTAAAACTACCCGCGGCTATTGCATTGCCGACAATACACATAGAAGTTCATTGATAAAAACGGCATGGGAATTCAACACAGGGAAACCCTGAACCAAAATTTAAAAAAAAAATGACGTGGTACCGTTAGTCAGGGTGAAGGGATCAGATAACATGCCTGAGGTATATACTTTAGCTGTGGGGTTAGAATATAGGGACATTATAGCCTTGTGAACAAATCCTTTTAGTCCAAATTTAGTGAGTGTTTCTGATAGGTATTTCCAATGCACCCTATCAAACGCTTTTTCTGCGTCTAAAGCTACAAATATACTGGGTGTTCGCGTTAATTCTGCATATCTTAGTAGATTTATCATTCTTCTGGTACTATCAGGGGCTTGTCTTCCTCTGACAAATCCCACCTGATCCAATCCTACAAGGGTGGGGGTGACTTCCATCAATCTATTGGCGATTGCTTTGGCATAAATTTTGAGATCCGAATTTAATAGGGAGATGGGTCTAAAGTTTTGGGGATGGGAGGGGTCCTTTCCTGGTTTTGGTATGGTAACTATTATGGCCTGTAGCATTTCAATCGGAAAACTACCTATTTCTGCTGCGTTATTAAAAACCTCTACTAATCTGGGAATCAAAAGGTGGGAAAATGTTTGATAATACTCCGCTGAGAAACCATCTGATCCGGGGGATTTATTTTTTGGGAGACGTTTGATCACATGTTCGATTTCAGCTTCAGTAAACGGCCTGTTCAATGTATGTAGTGTGTTGTCGTCTATCTTGGGAAGATTAATTTTTTGGAGAAAGTCTGTGATGTCTGTCTCTGTGGGTTGGTATGTGTTCACATCTTGATTAAGATTGTATAGGGATTCGTAGTAGTCTTTGAAGGCGTTAGCTATATCTTTGGGGTTATTATATATGCTATTGTTCTTGTGGTGTTTAAGCACTGATATATGGGCCCAAGCTTGACGTTTTTTAAGTTGTGAAGCTAAAAGTTTGCTCACTTTATTACCTTGGGAGTAGTATGAGAGTTTAAGCCTTTTAAAGTATAAGTCATAATCATTTTTTAATGTTAGTTTTAGTTCCTCCCTGCATTTGTTTAGTTGGAGGAGTAGTGAGTGATCGGGTGACTGTTTGTGTTTGGTCTCCAGGTCCGAAATGTGTTTGTGTAGTTGTTCTATATGCCACATTTTTTTCCTTTTTTCCCTATCAGCTATGTGGATAAGTTCCCCTCTGGAGAAGGCCTTGTGTGCACACCATACTGTGCTAGGGTGAGTACCCCGGTTTTCATTTAATGTAAAATATTCTTCTAGTTTCTTTAGAATTTCTTCCCTAATGTTGGGTAGAGAAAGAAGATAGGTGTTACGCCATAGGGGTGTAATGTTGGTTTTGCGGGTATCCAGAATGTCTATCGTAATTGGGGCATGGTCAGACCATGTGATAGTATGGATATCCGCTTTGACCACATTTTGTAGTGTGTATTTATCTGTGAGGAAGAAATCAATTCTAGAGTAGGATTTATGTAATGATGAGAAGTACGTGTAGTCCCTCTCTGTGGTGTGGAGGCATCGCCACAGGTCGTATAGTTCCTCTGATAGGCAATAATGGCCCAGGGATGGTCTACGCCTCCTCCCCACAGAGAAGGAGTCCATTTTGTCATTCAAAATCACATTGAAATCCCCACATATCAGTAAATTGCCTTTCCTCAAACATTTAGCCTTTTGTAAGATTTTACGTACGAATCTCACTGGTCTTTTTATGGGAGCATATACATTTACCAGCGTATACATTTGGTTGTTGATTTCAACAATCAAGATTATATACCTACCAAGGTCATCAGAGTATTGTTCTAGCAGTTTGAATGTGACAGAGTCTTTAATAGCTACTAATACACCATTACGTTTGCAACAGTTATTTGCAGTAAAAACGTGCAGGAATTTGATGTGGGTGCAGTTTGGAGTGTTCAGAGTTGAGAAATGTGTTTCCTGCACACAGAGAATGTCACAGTTTTTCTGTAGGCCGTTTTCCACATCATTCTGCATTTAAATGGGCTGTTGAGTCCTCTAGCGTTGAGAGACATTAGTCTAAGAGACATTCATTTCTTTTGTGGTGCTTTGAAGCCATCTAGTGGTGCAATTTGGTATTTGTATGAAAAAGGTTAGAGCATCTAGTACAGTGGAAAGTGATTTTCTGCTTGTCATACTTGCGAGGTGAAGGCTCCAGTGCAATGGAGTTATAGGTAAAATAACTGTGATAATTAGTAGAGAGAACAATAGAACAGTCAACATTAACTGGGTGAATTTGGGAATATCCCAGAAATCAAAGTGGGGTAAAGTCATAAATTTATCTTCCGGTACAGCCGTACATCAGGTGCTACTTACATTAGCTTCAATGAAGCATGGAAGGTAGATTGGAACTGCGGGGCAGACTTTCCAGAAATGTAACAGGTAGGTCTCATCGCATGTGAGCGGTGAGAAGCAGTCATCATTTGTGTCTTCCTCTGGAGCCGCGGTTATTATAATGGCCCGTTCTAGAGGGCGCAGAGCCCATGTCTCCTGGGTTATTCTCGGTAGGAAGAATTGCCCACTTGCGTAGCAACTCCAGGCCCTTTTCTAAGGACGAGATGGCATAAGATTAGTTGCCTCTTTGAATCAGAAGTTTGGCTGGAAAGCCCCATCGATATATTATCTTGTGGTTCCGCAGCGCTTTGGTGATCGTTATTAGGCTGTTCCTGGCGGACATGGTGGCTTGTGAGAGGTCAGCGTATAGGGTGATCCCCGCATACGGATCTGGGAGAGTGTTGTTTTGCCTAGAGAACCACATGAGTTGGTCCTTAATATGGAAGAAATTAATCCTAGCGATTACATCTCTAGGAATTTTCTCTGGGAGGTGTGGTGGTTTGTGCAGTCTATGGGCTCTATCAATGATGACATCTGCAGGTGTAAGGGTTGGAAATGTTTTCATCATTAATTGTTGGAGAAATAGGCTCAGATCAGCTGGTTTTACGGATTCGGGGATCCCCCTAAATTTCATGTCGTTCCTGCGTTAGCGGTCTTCAAGGTCGGCGACCTTTAGTCTAAGGGCTTTAAGTTCATCTTCCACATCCACATGCGCATCTACAAGCTCATTATGGGCCGCAGAGAAGTCATCCATTTTAGTCTCCATATCGTCAAGTCTGTTATCCAATACTGTCATTTCTTTGCGTGTGGAGCGCAGGACATTAGTGATGTCTTGCTGTATAGCTCCCCTCAAGGTGAGAATCATCTCCTTCATAGTGATGTCTGTCATAGGCAGGCCTGATGTGGGGAGAGCATCCAGCTTCTGATTATATTCGTTAGTGTGCTCCATGTCAGTTTCCTCACTATCCTGATCATCAGTATCAGCTGGAGTGTTCAGCCTCCGCTTTTGCTTAATAGGGCTGTTTGAGGCTGAATGTGGGGTTAAAGTTGTGGTGTACTGGTCAGGGAGCTCACTGTCTTTATAGCAGGCTGTGCTGCTGTGAGGAGATGACGCGCCAGCGCCATCTTGTGACAGTCTGGCCGGGACCATCATGTAGAAGTCGGTCAGCTTTCTGGGTCCCTCTCTCTCCTTTCGTTTGGCCATCAGTGCGGATTAGTTCCCCACTAATTCCGCCGCTCGTGTGGCCGTTTTGTGCTTGCTTCTAGCCGCTATGAGTAGCTTAGAAGCACCTGGTGTGACGGAGCTCTCTCTTCACTGCTCCATCAGCCCTGGCCGCCGGCTCCGCCCCCCGAAGAGTGGTAAATTTAAAGGCACGTACCTGTACGCCCATTTGCCTGTCCATGCTATTTTGTCGATAAATGTACATGCGGCGGTCGGCAATTAGTAAATGACACCAATAATGAAACACTATTCCTTGCACTTACAAAAATTATGAAGTATAATTCCTCTCCCTGGTTTAGCAGATTTGATATATTTTCCCCCAATTATTGCATCAATGAGAAGGCACTATTCCTCCCACTAGTAACAAGAGTGCGGAGCTATTCCTTTCACTGACACCAAAATGAGGCACTACTCTTGCCAGCATTGACTACATATGTTATTTATTTTATTGCCACTGAACACTGAGTCTGGGGCATTGTTTACTACCACTGATGCCAGAACATTTTCAAGTTCCATTGAACACAGTATGCCCCACTATAGTCTGAGGGGCAAAGAAATAGCACTTTCTTTGGAAAGTTTTCAAATGGCTCAAAGGGTTTTAGAAGTGCTTTGCTTTTTATTATTCCCAAGTGTGGCTCGGGGTGAGATTTTAGTACCATTAGCGGTAACCCCGATGCACTGTGCGCCCTGGCTTCTGTTCCCTGTGATCGTCGCAGGGGGGTGGAACCGGCAGCAAATTCAAATAGTATAAAGCACAACACACACTGATACATTGTAATCCTATTGAATTACATTGCTAAATAAAATAAAATTGACCTTAGTTTGCCCCCCAGTGCTTTATCCAGTGCCCTTGCCTGCAGTTTTACTGTACTTTCTGTCTGGAAACTGCAGAACAACCATGGCATCAAAAAAGCACGCCTCTACCTCAAAATCGGCATATGACCTGCTGGAAAACAGCAACAACGATACAGAATGGAGTAGAGTGGGGAAGTTTGCCATCAGGCATGGAAAGCGATTTCAGTGATGATCCTGCGACTGTGCCCAGTGATGTGCGGACTTGGTGCTCAATTGACTGCGGTACGGAGCACGTAGCGCCTCCAAGATTCCCGTTTACTGGAGCACCCGGTATCAAAGTGGAGGTTGAAGATGACAACCCCTTTGTATACCTCCAACTCTTTTTGACCAATGAGGTTATAGAAAAAATTGTTACGGAGACAAATCAGTACCAGGAGCAACAAGCTGCTACGCATCAGAGGTTTGCAAGGAGCGGAAAGTGGGAACCAGTGACCAAAGAGGACATCTGGAAGTTTCTGGGCCTAATAATTCTTCAGGGAGTGGTGGGGAAACCCCTGCAGAAGTGATATTGGACAACCAACAAATTACTAGCCACTTTTTTGGCACGGTCATGTCGAAGTACAAATTGTCTCTGATAATGAAGTATTTGCACTTATAAAATAATGAAGAATTTGATGAGACTTCTCATCCAGCACCAAAACTGAAAAAGATTTGGGAGGTATATCAAATTATTCCAAAAAATTTCCACGCAGACCTATGTACCAGATAAAGACATCAGTATCGATGGAATTCTGATGGCCTACAAAGGAAGACTCAGTTGAATACAGTACATCGTGTCTAAGAGAGCATGATTTGGCATAAAATCTGTGACTCCAGCACTGGTTACATATGGAATTTGGCCCTTTACACCAGGAAAGGAACCAAATTCAATGAAAGATTCAGTAATTATGGAATGGCAACAGCTTCAGTTCTTACTTTGATTGAGCCATTGCTGAATCAGGGCTACTGTGTAACCACAGATAATTTTTACACTTCTCCAGAACTCTATGAGTTCCTTCTACAGCACAAGACGGATGCATATGGGACCGTTAGAACTAACCAGCGTGACATGCCACCAACCTTTGGCAATAAAAAGCTCAAGGCAGGAGAAATAGTTGCCTGATTTGTAATACATGGAAATACTTCTATTGACATTTATTTTACATGGTATTACACTGTGGATTGTAAATTGAAAAATTGTTCAATAAAAAAATCTATCTAAAAAAAATAAAAATAAATAAAAATGTAAGAAGATAAGAGTCACACTCCAGTATTAGCTCATCCTGGTATTTTATTCTGAGAAAAAGCATACTTCCTTAAAGAGAAAAACCCTTGTGTTTTTTCACCTTAATGTATTCTATGCATTAAGGTGGAAAAATTTCTGACACTGAACGGCCCCCTAGCCCCCCCCCCCCTGTTTTTTACTCACCTGAGCCTGTTCGTTCCCTCGGCGGAGACGCGATCTAGCTCTCTGCCCGGGGTTCTTGGCTCTTGATTGGATAGATTGATAGCAGCACAGCCATTGGCTCCTGCTGCTGTCAATCAAATCCAATAACGTGGGCATCAGGGGCGGGACTGAGTCCAGTATTCTGTGTCTATGCACACAAATCCTGGACTCTGGAGCATGCCCGCAAGGTAACCCCCAGGAAGAGCACTTCTCCCAGGGGATTTACAGATGCAAGGAGCGCCGCCGGGGGGACCCCAAAAGAAGAAGGGGCCACACCGTGCAAAACAAACTACACAGTGGAGGTAAGTATGATATGTTTGTTATTAAAAAAAAAAAAAAAAGGTTTACAATCACTTTAACACATTTCCCAACTGGGGCTTTCTCACAAGGATAGAGTGGGTAAGCCTAGTAGTTGTGCCTACTCTATCCTTTTGAGAAAGTCCGCAGTGTTGAAATGCATTAAGGAAATGTGTTTTTTTTTCTGGCTGGAGACCTGATGTATGCAATTCTTTTATGACAATGGAATAAAATACCAGGATGAGCTAATACTGGGTTGTGATTCTTATCTTGTTATTTTCTTAAATTTGTTGAACTATTATCATTGTTGTTAGCATTATTATTTTCATAAAACCTGTAAAGTCCAGCTATGAAAATGCATCTTTCCAAAGTAGACCTTAACACATCATATAATGCCCCTCAGCACCTCTGACCATAATTACACTGGGTATTTTCCTTGTGGTGACAAAAAACCCATCAAACTGTTTCAAATGCTCATTTAACTTGTTTATTACAGATGTTATCTGCATAAAACCCACCTGCTCCAGCAGTATTACATCTGCCATAGAGCTTGACAACCAAATCAAACTAAAACTGTGACTGTGACAAATGTACAGTAAATATGCATGTTAACTAAGTTAAAGTGGCACTCCAGGCTCCTTCAGAAAATATTAAAAGTCAGAAGCTACAAATACTGTAATATAAGGGCACTCACCTGGGATCTCATAATGTCCTCAACCGAGCTTATTCTTCAATTGGCTTTGGATGTAGGTGTCGGTATCTCTAGTAAGGGAAACAGAAAGGGAAGCCTTGTGGCTTCACAGCCTGTTTCCTACTTCACATGTGCGAACCGCTCTGCACCTTGTGAATGGTCCCATAGTCTTCTGGGACCTCTAATGCGTCCCAGAAGACTGCAGGGGATAGGGGTGTGTGAATCTCTGGCTCAGTTTGCAGCTGCGAACTGAGCCAGAAGTAGGAGTGGATAACGGAGCGGGTACCTGTCATAACCAGGTACCCGCTCTCAAGCGGAGCGCTGATTTAAGTGTATAGGTGAATACACTCCAATCACTATAGGAGTATTTACATATGCACAGCTGGATCTGAGGATTTTTGGACAAAAGAGGTAGTTCATACAGGAATATACATTTATTGGTTATTGAGAGTTACATAATATATACAAATTATACACTAGTATTTACAAAACAATGTACAGTATATGTATACTGGGTTACATGATTTTTACTAATTACACACTAAACCGTATGTACAATACAATGTTAAAGTACAAGTATGAAGTTAGTTTACCTCTCAGCTTCAGGTTTTGCCATACTGAGTGCTTGTGTGTCCAAGCACAATGAGAATGAACAGCTTGGTAACACTTCATTATGCCCCCCTCTCCTTTCTGTACAGTGGCTAATATAATGCACCCTAATTCATAAAAATGCCCAGCAAATGCATATTTTTTGCAGCCTAATTGGAGGATTTAAATAAGACTTTTGTTAACTTATGTCAGATGTGTTAGGGAAAGACAATGGCCAGACCTTGGAAGTAGAAAAGTAGTAACACCAACAGGGAAGCAACGAAAGGCTTGATGCTGAAACACACACAAAAGTTTAAATATACCGTATATACTCGTGTATAAGTCGTTCCGAGTATAAGTCGAGGCCCTAATTTACCACAAAAAAAAATGGGAAAAACTTATTGACCCGAGTATAAGACGAGGGTGAGAAATGCACAGCTACTGTAAGTGGAAAAGAGGGTCAACAATGCCCATTTGCAGCATCACTGTTCCCATTTGCATGCCTCACTGTGCCCATTTGCAACCATAGGTCCCCATAGGAACTTCAAACTCGGTAGTTAAGGGTTCCTAGATGCCCCCTAGCTGCAGCCAAAATTTGGGGTCTCTGAACCCAAAGGGTCCCGAAATGACATTGCTGCAGATGGACACAGTTGACCGAATTTGGGGCCCTGTATCTTGGGGCCACTTAGTGCTAAGAACCCCAAATTTGGTGTGCAAGCCCAGTGGAACTAGCACCATAATATGTTCAAAGCTGGGGTTACTAGCTCCAAGTGGCCCTGAGATACAGGGCCCCAAATATCAGTTCATAAAATGTCAAGCACTTTTCTGCAGCAGAAAATGACATTTTCTGAACCGGGTTTGGGGCCCTGTATCTCAGGGCCACTTGGAGCTAGGAACCCCAGCTTTGGATATGTTATGGAACCAGTTCCACTGGGTTTGCACACCAAATTTGGGGTTCCTAGCACCAAGTGGTCCTGAGATACGGGGCCCCAAAGTCGGTTCGGAAAATGAAATTTTTTGCTGCAGAAAAGTGCTTGACTCGAGTATAAGTCGAGGGGGGCACTTTCAGCACAAAAAAATGTGCTGAAAAATTTGACTTATATTCGAGTATATACGGTATGTTTCCATCTAACTAAAATATATTTCTAAATTACAATATTATTTACATCTGTTAATGGAGATTTCACATAAATTCATTATCTAGCAATGAACATTTGTAATATTCTAATAGAGGAGAGCATTGAGTTGATATCATTCTGAATAGAATAACATTTTTTTAAATTAAACTTGTGAAAGAAAGAAGGCATGGTATAAATACCAGAATGTAAAATGTAATTACAGGCAAACGTTAAGAGAAGAATAAATCATAAACAGCAAGCCATAGCAATTTGGACCATAGGCTTTTATATGTCCAGTAATCTAAACAAATTTATGTTGTGTATTTGCCTACTCAAAGCATTCAGCTGTTATATTGACACAGATATAGAGCTCCCTTAATTAAAATTCAGAAATGCAATACATTTACCCGAAATAGTCCTCTGAGACTTTAATAACACCCAGAAAAATCTCAGTTTTTGCACTCATGATGGTAATCACACAAAGACTGACATTAACATTTTCTGATTGCCATATCATGCATGAATATATAGTAGAAAAATGAGGGAGGGTATAGTCAGATGGGTTTAGTGCACTGCTTAATCACATAGCAAAAAATAGTGGTTAACTTTGAATATCCATCTTACCTGATTACTACCTGAGGAATTTCATTTAAAGTAAGAGTAGAATAGAGTAAATCTCCATGAATGTAACCAGTTGAGAAAAAAAATACTTAACTGAAGCTCAGTTTGTTGTCTACAAAAGAAAAAACAGTCACTCCCAGCGTTCAGAGGTCCTCCAGAGAGATAAGGCTTAACAGGCAACACATCCATAAACGCCATGAATTCTTGTTGAATGCAGCCCTTCTCAGATAGGGGAATCCAATGTAAAACTACAAAAGACCGAGGGGAGGGGAGGGGGGGGGTAGGCACAAACACCTAGTGCATTATCAAAAATTCAATTGGAAAGATATAAAACCAATAAAAATGGATACTCACAGAAGTACAGAATGATCATAAGATGTCATGTGGTGCAGGATACAAGTGCTTCAACAACACCCTGCTATCCTGGCAAGCTGAATCGTTTTTAGAGTGCACCCCCTTTCTTAGTGCTCTGAGGAAGGGGGTGCATCCCCGAAACATATCAGCTTGCCAGTATAGCGAGGTGTTGTTGGAGCAGGGTTAAAAGGGTTGACTGTTGTCCTATTTACACATAGACATTTGAGTATACATACAGAATGGTTGGTGTCACAGTTGTAATTTCCTGAAATGTGGTATTACTTCCCAGTGTGTGAGTGATATGAGATTTCTCCAACATTCATGGTGCCGCATATGTAGCAGTTGTAAAATTTGTAATATGTCTAATTTTCTGAAAAGTGAAATCCAGGTGTATCATATTTAACTTTAGGGTCAGCTTGAATAAGGCAGTCCAAAGAGCCGTTTTGCTTGTTTGATAACAGGTGACAAATCTTTGTCTGCTTCTGGAATGTTCCAGGTTTTGTTAATGGTCTTTCTAAAATGTCCTGACAGGGGACTGTGACTCTCTGTGTGAATGGGATTCTATTCATGATTCTATTCATGATCTCCTATTTGATTTTGGATGTCATAGCCCTTTGTGTTCCCTGATATAAAGCAGGATGCATGAAGGGTTTAAGTGTACCCCTTGAGTTCAAATCTACATTTGAACTAAAATCATCAAGTTACCTGTTTCACAAAATACATACATTCAAGTCATCAAATGGCTGGCATCATTAGTGATCACATATGCAGCACCATGGCAACTGCAGATCAATCAGAGGCTAAGAGTGCAGCTTACTTGGCTGTAAAGGGTAGCAAGGTTTAATTCCACTTTAAGATACATTTTGGAAAGTTGGTGTTCAGAATCATTCAGGGGATAGAAGACCTCCATTACTCTGGAGATTTAGAGATTAGTAGATTGTCTTTCAGAGTGTTTGGGTTTGCAATCTGGTATGTCAGGAGTGTTTTCCTATCAGTGGGCTTTGTGTAAAGCATGGTTTGTAGGCATTTTCTAGTAAACCCCACCCTAACATAAAGCATTAGGATGTCCTTATTAGAAATCTATAGTGTCATCAATATAGAGAACAGGTGTGGGCTCAAGGTTTAGTTCAAATACAAGTCATCATCTTTCAAAAGCTGGAACCATAAGACAAAATATTTAACATTCTAACATTGTAATCCTTATAGTCTTTGATGACATCTGCTCCCCCTTGTCAGCTGGTTTTAATACTTCTTACTTAAATTACTTTTTGTTATTTACGTTTACTTTTTTTCCTAAATTGCATCATTGTCCTATTATTATTATTATTATTATTATTATTAGTTCTTATTCACTGCTTCATACAGTGTGTGCGATGGTTTCTTTTCTTGGTAAAACTCCCAAAAGTGGGGTTATCCCAAGTGGTATGAATGTACTAGGTACCTTGAATGGTGCCACAAGGGTATTAGACAAGTCGATATAGTTGTATAGGCTCAAATTTGAAAGTTCAAAATTTGGTGTAGGACAAAAGTATAGGTTGGTTTATCTGGCTGAGGCCTGTGATGGTGTGATACTTCTCCCATGTCAACTGTAACTGGTTAGCATTAGACATGGATGCACTCTGCCTGCCTGATAGTCTTGGCAAATACATTTGATTATTTCATGCTTTGATCTTTTGATCTTGTCATTATATACTGTTATCTCAATCTTGATCTCTGTGATTTTTTGCTGGTCCAAAACTGCAGCTTGCATTTTTTTTTAATAATTGTGATTTCAAGAGCAGATATCTCTCTTTTTATCTGACTCAGTTGTATTTTTTTCACCTTTTCAATCACTAATAACAGGTAGGTCAAGGAACATTATGCACCACTTTCAACTTTTTCAACGGTCTGTTTGTGGTATCCAATGATGAGAAACATGAAACCCTTTCTGATATTTTATAAAACATAAAGTGAGTCAATGTAATCCCAGATTGAATCATTCTTTTCCAGAATCTTTTCAGATCATGGGTCATCCAGGTGATTTTGCCATCCAGGTGATACATTGTTGGCCCTTTCTGTGTATTGTATATTGTGCATCAAGTTGCCAAAGTGTCCAAGGTTTATGGACACTAGCATTTCTCACAGATATTGGGGGTCATTGACTGGGTGCCAGCTCCTCACCAGAGAAAATATTTGTCACATATCATGCAATATTATCCTTTTATGGTTGATTGTTGAGCAGAATTTCTGATATTTATTTACTGTTTTTTTTGCATGACATTATGGTGTCATGAGAGGGTGTTTTTCAGGTTGCGATGGGTTTCACTAGGGGATTAATTGCATGTATGTGTTGGGTAGATGCTTGTCGTCACTCTGTTCTCTTGAGGAAGGAACCCTGAGATATCCCCAAAACATTGGTTTCCTAAGATATATGTGATGTTGTCTTCACAATAAATATATGAAATTTGATTATTTTGACTGATGATGACTTTGTTTATATGTATTTGGATGAAGTTGCATCTTGTTTTTCAAATATAAATAACTTAGCTACATAAATCAATGTCTTTATTGATTAAGGTCTCTAATTTATCAAGCTGAAATAGCCCTAAAGCATCAAGAGTAATGTACCCTCTCAGATATATTGCTTTCAAGGTCCCTTTAGTGTTCATTCTAGAAGAAATATATATTTTTTTAAATTATATGGTTTGGGCATGATGTTTTATATCTATTTTTAGTATAAACTTTTACTATAAACTAATATGTGAGGCATATTAAATAAGAGTGACATTATTTGGAGGGGGAAGAGAATAATAATCTATGAAATCTAAAATTTAGAAGAATAATATTAAAGTAGATCACTGCAATAGTGAAAATTTGCTATGCTATTGGGGAAATTTAGAAATGGTAATTGTGTCTAAGTAGTAAACTAAGAAAAAATATCTTTTTACCCCCCATACCAGACCTGAATTAAACCTAACTTTGGGTAACCACTTGGTGTGTGACTACATGTGAACAGTAAATGCTGCTGTCAGTCAGTCAATACTTTGTAGTCCCCACTATTCACATGCACCTGTCATTCCAGTCGAAAAAATCCTCTGATTCTTGCCATTGGATTCTGGTGTATGTGGCTAAATGCCAATGTGAAGGAGACCTTACTGTTTGATGAAAAAGGATGTTTCACTGCCAAAATTACAAAAAATACTTACGGTATTTGCTAATGTAAACTAATCAATTCCACAGCTAAATTCTGGCTTCCAATGTATCCTGTCAATTAGAATGTTATTTAAAATCAAACTGTTTAGTAATACTACATACAGCTTTAAGACATCCCCAAGAATGGTTGTTTAAAGTATTTGCATATTTTCAGTATTGCTCCCAGTAGATTTCAAATAGATTTATCTCTAAGTTTGGGTTTATAAATTGTGAGCAACATTTGCCGGACCCTTGGTAAATCAAACCTGGAGAGATTTTCCCAGCACTACTGATGATAAAAGCTGCCTAGTAAGAATAGACAATGCAATCATGAAATATCATGATTCAGTTGAAAATTCAACTTTGTAAAATCATCTTTTCTATATTTAGCATTAAGCTATATACAAGAAAACTAAATAACCTGTACTTCCATTTATAGGAAGTACTGTATGTGACTCACTCCACTTCTTCCAGCACCTCAATCAACTCAGATAAACAACACTGTTACATGAGACAGGGAAAGAGTTTGCTGCCCTTTATGAGCTCTAAGTTTTTGCTTCCCGGAAGCATAACAGAGTGAAACTGGAGCAGAATTAATTGAGTATCTGCAACTGGGGAGGGTGATAAATAATAAAGAGCTAGTTTGTTTCAAAGGGACTTACATGTCTTGTTTTTTATCATAACTAACTAAACTTTAAACTACACAATTATTTAAACATGAATTATATCAGTTTATTATACTGAATTCCCTTATGCTAACAGCAACAACAGTTGCTTGCAGGTTTTTTTGTTGTATTCATATTTATATCATTATATAGAAAATGGAAACCTGAATTGAATAATAATAAACATTCTTGTGTTCCTTTAATACCAACAAAATGTCCCTTTAATTTTAATAAAACAGGAAAGTGTCATTAAATATTCTGCTGGAATTTTATATATTACAGATTTATAGTACTGTCAATTTACACAGTGCTTCAAATATTTAGCATACATTCACATCAGTACCTGCCCTTAAGGAGCTTATAATCTAAGGTCCCTAGCTCACATGTATACACACGGGCCAATTTAGAGAGGAGCCAAATAACTTTCCAGTATGTCTTTGAAAAAGGGAACCAGAGTACCCAGAGGAAATCCACACAATTACAACATGTAAACTCCATGCAGATAGTGCCCTGATATGGGTGCTGCCCAATCTAAGGTAAGCAGTGCAAAAATAATCCAAGATGTGAACTTTCTAAGAATATACTATACTTTTCCTTTTAGAAAAAGCATTATTCATGTTTTATTGATTTATTTGGTGTACAGTACACTACATTTATGCTGGCAGCTTCTTTTAGTGCAGTCTATTTATATTGCAATAGCGGTCTGAAAAGAAACTTTTATTTGTAAAGCAGAAAATGGGTCAGTCTGCCAATCTTACATGCATTTTAAAGTAATGTCTGAGAAAAACAAAAGAAAAACATTTTTTTTTCCTCCTTGATTCACAGTTCTGACTTACACTGACACTGTCCAAAGAGTGACTTTATCTACTAGAGTGCCCTATCCTCTTTTTGAGGTTAACAGATTTCTAGAATCTTAAAGTGGTTGTAAAGGCAGAAGGTTTTTTATATTAATGCATTCTATACATTAAGATAAAAAGCCTTCTGTGTGCAGCAGCCTCCCTCAGCCCCCTAATACTTACCTGAGCCCCATCTCGATCCAGCGATGTTGCATGAGAGACTGGGCTGTCCGAGACTGTCCCTCCTCATTGGATGAGACAGCAGCATAGCGCCATTGGCTCCCACTGCTGTCAATCAATGTTAGTGAGCCAATTAGGAGAGAAAGGGGGTGGGGCCAGCCCACAGCTCCTTGTCTGAATGGATAAACAAAGAGAAGTGCTATCTTGAGCTGAAAATCTACAATTATTACCTTATGTCTACCGACTGTCATTATAACGTGTGTGTGCAGGCATTTTGTTTTTTTGTCTTGCTTTCACTTTGGATAACATATGGATAGACCCCCTGTTAGGTATTTAAATAAATATTTGTGACTATGCTATGATTTATTTTTATTTGGAAGCTTTCGCTGAGTTAGTATCTCAAAGTATAGAGACCTGAGACAGCCAGGCAATTGGCATTTTCAGATTGAGGTAAGGTAATGAAGATTTCTTTTAACTACTGTCTAAAAAATGCACTGCAGAAATCATCCTGCATCAGGATTAATTTATTTTCATATATATATATGCCATAGTTTGTGGACTCTACAGACTAAATAATATACACTGATTTGGGTTATTTTTCCCAATTTTTTTTTTTAGCAAAATACATTTTGGACTAAAGTTATGAAGAAAGATTATTTATTTACAAAATTTTATAATAGAAATGAAGAAAAATGCATTTTTTCCCAAAATGTTAGTCTTTTTTAAAATGTATTTAGCAAAAAATAAAAAACCCAGTGGTGAATAAATACCAACAAAACAAAGCTCTATTTATGTGACCAAAGTGATAAAAATGTAATTTGGTAACGGTGTTGCATGACCACGCAATTGTCATTCAAAGTGTGACCGCACTGAAAGCTGAAAATTGGCCTGGGCAGAAAGAGGTGAACGTGCCTGGTATTAAAGTAGTTAAAGAATGTAGTGCACCATTACCAAACTCCATGTCTTACCCCCCTTAATACTGGCATGTTTCTTCATTTCCCAAAAAACTGTGGCAAAAATAAGAACCCTGTAAGTTGTCTGCTTTCCAAAAAGGTTTATTTGGGGGATTTTCAAACTGTCCTAGCATTTTTATTTGACATATATTAAAAAAGAAGGAAAGTAAAATCGTTTTTTAGTTGTTTAGTCTTTTTTCGTTTTATATAGTAAAAAAAAAAAAAAACTCATCTGGCCTGTTGTGTTGGGTTGCACACATGCAGTGCATACTCTCTCCTGTCAACTACGATGAGCTCAGCAGCTATGACAGTAGAGAGTACACACACAGTACATAAGTACATGTATGGCCTTTAAGAAAAGTATGGTGATCCTCCCCATGATAGTAGGGGCACTGGTCCCAACCAACAGCTGCTCAATCCCTACAATAACTCAGGACAGAGCCATTGCTGGCTGCAGAAGTTTTGAAGTAGATTCTTCTACATTTTGGTTGTGGACTACACTGTTTAAACAGAAAGGGAGCCCTGGCTGGTTGGTAGGTTTAGCACACTATGCTCTATACCCATATGGGACAGCATAGTTTGCTTTGTTGTAAAGCTGAATTTACAATTTAAGGCGTTAAGAACAAAAAATGGCTTTATTTTTCAGAAGTTTAACTGGACAGAAAGAACAAATCTTATCTGAATACTTTCTTGGCAACAGATAAGGGTTTTGCATTAAATTAAAGAAAAGCATGTCTTAAAAATATGTCATGGCATATCAAACTTGTGAATAATTATCAGATTAAGGATTTTTCAGTAATTCAGGAAAAAGGAATGACAATGCAGCTCACAAATTCCCCTGCATTTCAAAATCATTTAGCCAGATTTGTAAGAAAACAATTATTATTATTATTATTATTATTATACAGGATTTATATAGCGCCGACAGTTTACGCAGCACTTTACAACATTAGGGCAGACAATACAAGTACAATACAATTCAATACAGGAGGAATCAGAGGGCCCTGCTCGTTAGAGCTTACAATCTAGGAGGGAGGGTCAAGTTATACAAAAGGATAATAGTTGTGGGGGATGAGCTAATGGAGAAAATAGTGCAGTTATTAGATGGAGGCAGGATAGGCTTCTCTGAAGAGGAAAGTTTTCAGGGATCGCCTAAAAGTGGATAAATTTGGAGACAGTCTGACAGATTGGGGTAGGGAATTCCAGAGGATGGGCGAGGCTCGGGAGAAGTCCCGGAGGCGGATATGGGAGGAGGTGATGAGGGAGCTAGAGAGCAGGAGGTCTTGGGAGGAACGGAGATGGCGATTAGGTTGGTATTTTGAGACTAGGTTAGTGATGTAGCTAGGGGGCAGAGTTGTGGATGGCTTTGTAACTTATTGTTAGTATTTTGAATTTAATTCGTTGGGCGAGTGGCAGCCAATGGAGGGATTGGCAGAGAGGGGTAGCAGACACTGAGCGGTTTGTAAGGTGGATAAGTCTGGCAGCAGCATTCATGATGGACTGCAGGGGGGATAGTCTGTTTAAAGGTAAGCCAATGAGGAGTGAGTTGCAGTAGTCAAGGCGAGAGACAACCAGGGAGTGAATCAGGAGCTTTGTGGTTTCATTGGTTAGAAAGGGACGTAGTTTAGAGATGTTGCGGAGGTTGAGGCGACAAGCTTTGGAAAGTGATTGGATGTGGGCTGAAAGGAGAGTTCAGAATCCAGGATAACACCTAGCACCCTGACATGTGGGGACGGGTGGATGGTTGTGCAATTGCTCTTGACAGAGAAGTCAAGGGAAGAGGCACGTGGGGGAGGAAATATTATAAGCTCAGTTTTGGACCAGTTGAGTTTGAGGAAGTGGTGTGACATCCATACAGATATGTCGGTTAGTAAGTTAGTGATGCGTGAAGAGACTGATGGAGTGAGTTGAGGGGTGGAGAGATAGATTTGCGTGTCATCAGCATAGAAATGATATTGAAAGCCATGAGAGGCTATCAGCTGACCCAGGGAAGAGGTGTAGATTGAAAATAAAAGAGGTCCAAGAACAGAACCTTGGGGGACCCCGACAGAGAAGGGAAGAGGAGTGGAGGAAGTAGAATTGTAAGTGACACTGAAGGTGCGTTGGGATAGGTAGGATGAGTGCCACTGAAGAGCGCAGTCACGGAGACCGAGGGAGTAAAGTTTTTTGAGGAGGAGGGGGTGGTCACTCGTGTCAAAGGCAGCTGAAAGATCCAGAAGTAGGAGTACAGAATAGTGTCCACTGGTTTTTGCAGTTAGTAGGTCATTTGTGAGAACAATGACAAGAAACATGTGCAGTAACAAGAAAAAAGAAACATATAATACCAATGCGTAAAAATCTAGGCACAGATAGCTTTTATAAACATAGTCAAAAATCTATGTCACTTACTGCAGCCCAAGGGCTTCTTCATGCACCTATGTTAGTGCACTGCTTTGCCAATAATTTTCAATAACACCCCAACAGACTAAGGCAATACACCCGTGTTGCAGTATACTGCTTTGCTCATTAATGCATTACCATTTGCTGTAGTGTGCTGCATCAGAAGAAATGTGTCGTTTTTTTTTTTTCGTTCTAGTACTTTGCAGTATATGGGCATGAATATGCATGTATTAATATATGGAAGTGTAATGAGGTCTTAAAGTGAAGCTTTAGATATTTGTTCTAGGCATGCTAGATTGTCATTGCTGTCTGTATGTCCAATGGGGAAATGTCCCCTTATTTTCAATATGGTCACTCTGGAAGTGAGTAGAGAAATCCAACAGTGAGAGTCCTTGCCTAAATGTTGACAACTGCATTGGAGTTAATTTGGAAAGCAAAGCTAAGGTGGTTTTTAAGGGTGCAATATGCTTTAAAACGTTGCTGAGCATTATATATTTATATAATATATATAATTTTTTTTCGTTTGTACCACAACTTTTAAGAAAAAGTATTTCATCCTGGGTATACATTGGGGGAGATTTGTCAAAACTGGAGCACTCACAATTTGGTACAGCTGTGCATGGTGGCCAATCGGCTTCTAACTTCAGCTTGTTCAATTAAGCTTTGACCATAACCTTTAAGCTGATAGGTTTCTATGCACAGCTGAACCAGATTTTGCAGGTTTCATTTTTAGTAAATCTCCCTATTGAGTGTACCTACAAATTCAATGGCAGCTGCCACTGACATGATTTTGATGATAATTTTGATAATGTCTATAATTTTGCAATCAAAGTACTATTTATAGAGTGGGAAGGGTTAGGCCCTCTGTCTGTGTCTTAATATATATTTTTTCATAAATAATGAGAATTACAGTGCTCAATACTATACATAAAAATACAATTCACCCGTGCAAATCATTTAAATGTCTGTATAAAAATGTGACTGGAATATGATACATCAAATCACATGTGAAGAAAAAGTCCAGTAATAAAGTGATCCAGGAAGAGCTTTATCTGAACCTTAACCATAAAAATTGTCCACAGTGCCGTGCCTTCACCATATAGTAGAAATGCACAGTCACCAAACCATATTTCTGTCTATAGAAAGAACTGCCAAACACACTCAATACTGATGTACTCCTCCTTCCAGAGATGTACTACTTCATTCCTTCAATCTCCAGTATAGACTGTGGTGTTTCTCTCTCTCCAATAATGTGTCTCATAATTCCATCAAGAAATATGTATGGTACTCACATCCAAATACAACCACCAGCAACAAAGAAAATACTTCTAGTGCAGAAGTTATTGGTGACTCAAATCGCAAATACATGATAAAACCAAGCAAAAAAATATAAAATACCATAAAAAAATAAAACATATGCAGCTAATGTCAAAGCCACCAGTCAAGCATAAAGTGGCGCAGGACCTCTGGCAGATAACCTCACTCAAGAGTATTTTCTTTGTTGCTGGTGGTTTGGTTTGGATGTGAGTAATGTATTTATTTCTTTATGGGTGTAATATATATCTATGCCTACTGCACGCAGTGTTTTTGATTAGGGCTGGCTTTTTTTATGTTTAGGAGTTTTGAAATTATGCATGTACTATTATATTTTGATCTTAAAAAAAATTTCAGAGCTAGGATGAACATGTTCTTAACAACCCCCTACATACACAAACACACACACACACACATACTCTTTAGCCCCCATGTCTCCCTTCTGAGCT
Organism: Lithobates clamitans; assembly: GCA_037952925.1. NCBI lineage: Eukaryota > Metazoa > Chordata > Amphibia > Anura > Ranidae > Lithobates > Lithobates clamitans. Next base: position 716,676 of record JBBGZY010000903.1, on the reverse strand, counting down.
ATTAGAGTTGGCCATTAAATTTAGTGGCCAGTAAATTGGCACATTGTGGTATGAGGGAGGACAAGAGTGCAATTATTAAACCTCTGTTCAATGCTCATTATAGAATGTTATAAATGTTGTGGCTCTCTGGAAATTAAAATAACATTTACTATCTCAGAATTTTAGAAGTCATCTTTCATTTTGTTAAGAATCTTGTTTTTTAACCACTTCAGCTCCGGAAGGTTTTACCCCCTTCCTGACCAGGCCATTTTTTGCGATACATCACTGTGTTGCTTTAACTGAAAATTGCGTGGTCGTGCGACAACGTGCCCAAATAAAATTGATGTCCTTTTTTTTTTTTACCACAAACAGGGATTTCTTGGTGGTATTTGATCACCTCTGCGGTTTTTATTTTGTGCTCTATAAACAAAAAAAGAGCGAGCATTTTTAAAAAGAGAAAAACATTATTTTTTACTTTCTGCTATAAAACACATCCAATAAAAAAAATGTAAAAAATCTAATTTCTTCATCAGTTTGAGCCAATATGCATTCTGCTACATGTTTTTGGTGAAAAAAATCCCAATAAGCGTATATTGATTGGTTTGTGCATAAGTTACAGCGTCTACAAACTATGGGATAGACTTATGGATTTTTAATTTTTTTAATTGTTTTCACTAGTAATGGTGACGATCAGCGATTATTAGACTGCTACATTGCAGCAGACAAATCTGACACTAAGTGACACTTTTTGGGGGCCAATGACACCAACACAGTGATCAGTGCAAAAAAAAAAAAAAATACTGTCACTGTATAAATGACACTGACAGAGAAGGGGTTAACATCAGGGGCAATCAAAGGGTAAAGTGTGCTCCTAGGGAGTGCTATCTAACTGTAGGGAGGAATGCTGTGACTGGAGGAAAACAGAGATTCGTCTTTCTTCTTAGCAGAAACTCAATATCTCCATCTTCCTCCCTCACAGAACAGTGGTCTGCCTTGTTTACTTAGGTAGACCATCGTTCTGCCTCTCCTGTGAATGACTGGCGGGTCCTGCTGGTCATCGCAGCTGCCAGACCCACTGATTGGCTCCCGCTGTGTCCAGTCACAGTGGGATCAGGGCTCCTGTGGCGAGCGCACATGCCCCAGACCCGAAGAAAGGAATCACATACATGAGTTTGCCCTTTAGTATTTATCAATATTAGTACATTTATTATTATTGTTGTTGTAATTATTATATCATAACCAGATGTTTCTGTTTCCAACTACAGAAATACATTTGTATTCCAAAGATTTAAAAAGGCAGTGTTTAATCCTTGAAAGAAATTCAGTTTTATAAGCTTTGGTGTGTGGAAGATAGTTTGGCAAGTTTCTGAATTCTGTATAGAGAATAAGAGCAGTGGGAACAACTTGAAAATGTATTACTAAGTGCATCACAGCTCAGTACCAGGCATGTTAGCAAAAGCAAAATAAAATATGGTTCTCTTGAGAGGTGGCACGTACCTGACAGCTGTGAGAGAATGCTGAAAATATCCTTAAATGATCATAGGGAATTATACACTGCTTGTTGATAGCAAAAGGTCATGAATTTTGTGTACATCACATAGTAGTCTCACAATGCAGGTAGAAATGCTATAAAACCTGAGAACTAACTGAAATAGAGTACACATGGGATACAGTTGGATTGTGGAATATGATTACAAACCTCTACATAAGCAAAGTATTGGCAGAGCATTTGAAAAAAAATCAAAAAATCTGTGAGATGCATGCTTGCTCTCTTTTAAAACTGAAATCATTTAACCTTATTGAACCCTAATGAATTATTGAATGACTGTAAAATTGTAAATACAAAATATGCTCCGGAAATACATTGTGAATCATATCTAGTTATTATGTTCTTTATGCTTAATGGGTAACTCCACTTTCATGCAAAAAAAATGTAAATAAAAACAATAATATAGCATAATAGCACATACAATTGCTACATAAGCCCTATTGTAATTGAATGTAATTAAAATTACCTTTAACAATCACCTTTACTTTTTAATCTGCGGCGCTGTAATTTTCTATAAAATTAAATTCAATATGGTAACTTGGAGGTGTTCCATACACAACTGATGTTTGGAACACCCCCAGAAATGCTATTTCCTACTTGTGTGATTGGCGCACTGATTTTCACACAAATCTGCACATTAGTCATACAAGTCACATTTTAGGCATCATCTGCAACAAAAATTTCAAAGGGTTAATCACTTCTAAAGGAATTTTTACATGTCCTCATTAGAACATTGCAAATGCACCAGCTGATTAACACCTTCCCATCCGACCTATAGTAGATTGATAGCCAGGCAGGGCTTTGACATCCTGATTGGACATTATATGATGTCCCTAACATCACACTGCTTGTTCACGCCCCTGGAGGCAACCAATCAGGAACCAATCAGGGTAAAGAGATGATGACTTAGGCTCTTTACCATGTGATCAGCTGTGTCCAATTACAGCTGATCACATGTAAACAAATGCCAGTTATTGGCATTTGCCTTCCTCAGCACTGTCAGTGTCTGAGGAAAGGAAAGCCAATAATTGGCTTTCCAGTTACAGGGGAAATTTAAACTCATAATCAGGACACTGATCATCGGTGTCCTGATTATCTGTGCAACCCCATCAGTGCAGCATATCAGTGTCCATCAGTGCAGCATGCCAATGCCCAGAAGTGCAGCATATCAGTACTGCCTATCAGTGCCTGTCAGTTGCACATCAGTGATGCCTTATCAGTACTGCCTCATCAGTGCACATCAGCACAGCCTCATCAGTGCCCATCAGTGCAGCATATCAGTGTACATCATGCAGCATATCAGTGCCCATCAGTGCAGGCTTATCAGTGCCCATCAGTGCAGGCTTATCAGTGTACATCATGCAGCATATCAGTGTTCATCATGCAGCACATCAGTGCCCATCAGTGCAGCCTCATCAGTGCCCATCAGTGCAGCCTCATCAGTGCCCATCAGTGCAGCATATAAGTGTACATCATGCAGCATATCAGTGCCCATTAGTGCAGCATATAAGTGTACATCATGCAGCATATCAGTGCCCATCAGTGCAGCATATCAGTGTCACCCTATCAATGCCCATCAGTGCCACCTTATCAGTGCAGCCTCATTAGTGCACATCAGTTAAGAAGAAGAATTACTTATTTGCAAAATTGTTTAACAGAAACGAAGAAAAGTTTTGATTTTTTTTCCAAATTTTTGGTATTTTTGTTTGTTTAGCAAAAAGTAAAAAACCAAGTGGTGATTAAATACCATCAATTCTCATCTAAAAATGTGACAGCGTTGAAAATTGGCCTGGGATGGCAGGGGATGAAAGTGCCAGGTATCGAAGTGGTTAATAATGAAAAAGTCAGTCCTATTCAGATTCGCTCTGCTGACAGCAAATAGCTTTTTCTTCAGAGCAGAAACAGGTAGGAATCCAGAGGAAAAGTTTGCTAAAACTCCTGCAATGTACATTGATCATCCAGAGGGGATTGTTCTTTTTTTTTGGCTACCCAAATAACTTTTACATGGTCTAACAAGGGTTTGAACAATGTTTTAATAGATACTCTGCCCAGGCTTGTATTACAAAATGACAAATATAATGTTTCTATTTATTTAATACTGTATTGCCAGTCAGCTCCATAGTTTCAGTTCTGACAGTGGCACTCTCTGTGCAAGGCATAGTGGCATACTGTGCTAGCAAATATGTATGTAAACAAACCTGTGTGATAATGTCATAGCTGTCATGGTGATCAAATAGTTGGCACTGTTGGTACTGATTGCTTCTTCTAGCTAGGGGAAACCTGGAGCTGTGGCTTGATAGGGTTGAGAGCTAGGAACGCACATGGATCCCTTTTCACCTGGAACAATAATTATTATCCTCATGGTATGGGGCATTGATTCTATTAATATCCAGATTGTAGACACCATCTGGTTTAATAAATTTCCCTTATTATCCTACAAATTGTACATATAACTACAGACCTCATATTAATACTTTCTCTAGTTTTCGGTGCTGATTTTTGAAGAAGCAGCAACAAAACACTTAAAGTTTTCAATTTTGAGTAGACTAGGGAAGGGTTTTACCCTTCACTTTCTGTTTCAGACACAGAATAGAAAATTATACAAAATCTCCCAAAGCGATGAGAATTCTCCTATTAGACAGTTGTCCTGGGAACAAGTGCACCAATTCCGAGACTTCTCGTTACCCCTTGTTACATAGTTACATAGTTACATAGTAGGTGAGGTTGAAAAAAGACACAAGTCCATCAAGTCCAACCTATGTGTGTGATTATGTGTCAGTATTACATTACATATCCCTGTATATTGCGGTCATTCAGGTGATTATCTAATAGTTTCTTGAAGCTATCAATGCTCCCCGCTGAGACCACCGCCTGTGGAAGGGAATTCCACATCCTTGCCGCTCTTACAGTAAAGAACCCTCTACGTAGTTTAAGGTCAAACCTCTTTTCTTCTAATTGTAATGAGTGGCCACAAGTCTTATTAAACTCTCTTCTGCGAAAAAGTTTTATCCCTATTGTGGGGTCACCAGTACAGTATTTGTAGATTGAAATCATATCCCCTCTCAAGCGTCTCTTCTCCAGAGAGAATAAGTTCAGTGCTCGCAACCTTTCCTCATAACTAAGATCCTCCAGACCCTTTATTAGCTTTGTTGCCCTTCTTTGTACTCGCTCCATTTCCAGTACGTCCCTCCTGAGGACTGGTGCCCAGAACTGGACAGCATACTCCAGGTGCGGGCGGACCAGAGTCTTGTAGAGCGGGAGAATTATCGTTTTATCTCTGCAGCTGATCCCCCTTTTAATGCATGCCAATATTCTGTTTGCTTTATTAGCAGCAGCTTGGCATTGCATGCCATTGCTGAGCCTATCATCCACTAGGACCCCCAAGTCCTTTTCCATCCTAGATTCCCCCAGAGGTTCTCCCCCCAGTGTATAGATTGCATTCATATTTTTGCCACCCAAATGCATTATTTTACATTTTTCTACATTGAACCTCATTTGACATGTAGTCGCCCACCCCATTAATTTGTTCAGGTCTTTTTGCAAGATTTCCACATCCTGCGGAGAAGTTATTGCCCTGCTTAGCTTAGTATCGTCTGCAAATACAGAGATGGAACTGTTTATCCCATCCTCCAGGTCGTTTATGAACAAATTAAATAGGATTGGTCCCAGCACAGAACCCTGGGGGACCCCACTACCCACCCCTGACCATTCTGAGTACTCCCCATTTATCACCACCCTCTGAACACGCCCTTGTAGCCTATGGTCCATGCCAACGCACCTTATTTTGTACAGTAAACGTTTATGGGGAACTGTGTCAAATGCTTTTGCAAAATCCAGATACACCACGTCTACGGGCCTTCCTTTATCTAGATGGCAACTCACCTCCTCATAGAAGGTTAATAGATTGGTTTGGCAAGAACGATTCTTCATGAATCCATGCTGATTACTGCTAATGATATCATTCTTATTACTAAAATCTTGTATATAGTCCCTTATCATCCCCTCCAAGAGTTTACATACTATTGATGTTAGGCTAACTGGTCTGTAATTCCCAGGGATGTTTTTTGGGCCCTTTTTAAATATTGGTGCTACATTGGCTTTTCTCCAATCAGCTGGTACCATTCCAGTCGATAGACTGTCTGTAAAAATTAGGAACAACGGTCTGGCAATCACCTGACTGAGTTCCCTAAGTACCCTCGGATGCAAGCCATCTGTTCCCGGTGATTTATTAATGTTAAGTTTCTCAAGTCTAATTTTAATTCCGTCCTCTGTTAACCATGTAGGTGCTTCCTGTGTTGTGTCATGAGGATAAACACTGCAGTTTTGGTTACTGAAGCCCCCCGATTCACTCGTGAAGACTGAGGAGAAGAATAAATTCAATACCTCTGCCATCTCCCCATCCTTTGTAACCAGATGTCCTTCCTCATTCTTTATGGGGCCAATATGGTCTGTCCTCCCTTTTTTACTGTTTACATACTTAAAGAATTTCTTGGGATTTTTTTTGCTCTCCTCCGCTATGTGTCTTTCATGTTCTATCTTAGCCATCCTAATTGCACCCTTACATTTCTTATTGCATTCTTTATAAATTCTGAATGCTGTGGATGATCCCTCAGCCTTGTATTTTTTGAAGGCCTTCTCCTTTGCTTTTATATGCATTTTTACATTGGAGTTAAGCCATCCAGGATGTTTGTTCGCTCTTTTAAATTTATTACCCAATGGGATACATTGGCTAATGCCCTTATTTAATATGCTCTTAAAGCAAACCCATCTCTCCTCTGTATTCTTTGTTCCTAATATTTTATCCCAATTTATGCCTTTTAGCAAGGTTTGTAGTTTAGGGAAGTTGGCTCTTTTGAAATTCAGTGTCTTTGTGTTCCCTTCATGTCTCCTATTTGTGTGATTTATACTGAAACTAATTGACCTGTGATCGCTGTTACCTAAATTGCCCCGTATTTCCACATCTGTTATCAGGTCTGTATTGTTGGTAATCAGTAGATCTAGTAATGTTTTATTTCTAGTTGGTGCGTCTACCATCTGACCCATAAAATTGTCCTGCAAGACATTAAGGAACTGGCGAGCCTTAAATGAATGCGCGGTTCCCTCCGCCCAGTCTATGTCTGGATAATTAAAATCCCCCATTATGATAACACTTCCCATCCTTGCTGCTAGTCCAATTTGTGATAGGAGATCCGTCTCCACTTCCTCCCTCAGGTTAGGGGGCCTATAGCATACTCCCAGTATTATTTTCCCCTTAGCTTCATCCCTTTGGAGCTCTACCCATAAAGATTCCACCTCCTCCCTAGCCCCCTCAGTGATGTCATCTCTCACATTCACTTGTACATTATTCTTGATATATAGGCATACCCCTCCCCCTTTTTTACCCTCTCTATCCTTGCGGTATAGGGTATACCCTTGAATGTTTGCCAGCCAATCATGAGAGCTGTTGAACCAGGTCTCTGAAATTCCCACAAAATCCAAATCCTCCTTGTACAACAGTATCTCTAGTTCACCCATCTTGTCCGCCAGGCTCCTGGCATTGGTGAACAAGCCACATAGTTTAGACCGGTCGCATATTGTCCTAGTATTGGGTGTTTCAAGATTGCAACTTGGACTTGCTACTATACTCACCTTGCGTTTTTGTGCTTTGGTTAACCTACCACTAATGCCCCCAATACTACCCTCTGGAATATCTTCCGCGCTGGCTATCACTGTCTCTGGACCCTCCCCCCCATCGCCTAGTTTAAAAACCCCTCTAACTTTTTGGCCATCTTCCTTCCCAGCAGATCTGCACCCTCCTCATTTAGGTGCAGTCCGTCCGTTGTTAAGGGTAAATCCCAGACATTTTTAATGTCCCCTTACTTACTCTCCAAATGACAATGCCCCCTAGTATAATTTGAAGGGTAAATCTCCCCAATAGGGACACGGACAAAAAAAAACTTTAGCAGAAGGTCTAACCCACCCACTCCATGCACTTTTTTTTTTTAAATGCTTTGAGATATACTTCAACCACTTGGTCAGCTCAAAACTAAGGATGAGGTTGGACTGCTCTCCTGCTTGAACCTCTGGCTACTACTGCAGCCAGAAGTAATTATTTTAGTGGCAGTAACTACTGCCTCTAAATGACAAATTCCTGCTGTGAGGTCAGTCACTGATATCCCTTGTACCACTAAGAAGAGCAACCCTCTTTCCAAACCTGACACAGCCTGAGGCGAAGAATGGAGCCACACTTCCACAGTGCACAGGGATATCAGTGACCACCAACAGGATTAGTATTGGACAGTTCTCCAAAAATCTTCTGAGAAGGATTGTCTTACTGCACATCTGGCCCTGGTGACAGTACTTTACTGTTCCTCCCTCCATTGTGGCTGGGAACAAGGCGTTAATCTAACTACTCCATGTGTTCATATTTTTATTCTTTTTTTCTATTCAATAAAGTATTTTACAGCACTAGTTGTGCGCTTCCTTTTAATTCTGTTTCTTTTTTGAAAGTTTATAAATACCTTGCATTGGCAGGGAAGCTGCAAGCAATCTGGCAGATGCACTATCAGTTCAAGGACAATATACTGCTAAGGACTATTAATTAGAGGAAGTACTGAACCTTATTTAATGCGGATACCTTTTTATTATTATTATTATTATTATTTATTCCAGCTGTTGTGCTGATCTATTGGATTAAATACATTTTTAGATGCTTGGGAAGAACAATTAAGCATGTCAGAAGTTTCAATTTCACTACAACCCAACATACCACATACTAATTTAAGTCATTCAAATCAAAAGTAGCCTTTTTTAAAGGGGTCAGCAATGGTAGTCTATGGGGTTTATTACTAAAGGAAAATCCACTTTGCACTGCAAGTGCACTTGAAATGCACTGAAAGTGCACTTGGAAGTAAAGTCGCTGTAGATCCGAGGGGAACATGCAAGGAAAATAAAAAACAGCATTTTAGCTTGCACATGATTGGATGATAAAATCAGCAGAGCTTCCACTCATTTCAGATCTACCCCTTAGATTTAGAGTGGCTGCACTTCTAAGTGCACTTTCAGTGCACTTTCAAGTGCACTTGCAGTGCACAGTGGATTTGCCTTTCGTAAATAACCCTCTATATGTTAAAGTCCTTTAAAGGAAGTGCAGTGTCTTCTTACATGTTTTTTGGATTAAGGTCATGTATATAACATTATTAATGGGTGTATATAACCTTATTAATGGGTATTAGTGGCTTAAAATCATTGTTTATTTATACAGTTTATAGTGTTATTGTTTATGTACTCAGAGCAGCGATAATAGATGATTACATTCTCTGGCTATGATTCTACTTTGCTGTAATACGCAATGATTGTGATTTGCTGTTTTTGCATTATAAGTAATTTTAATTGATTTGGTAAAAGAGTAGAGACTAATCACTATGCAAAGTGAATATTTACTTATTAAGGGTAATTAATAAGTTGAAGCCATGTACCCAACCATGTGCACGGAAAATTTAACAAAATACAGGGCTTCTGCTTACACATATTTTGATTGCTGAAATGAACACAGGTTTATTGTATTCACTAAGCAAAGTACATTTTTAATTTGCAAAGTGAACATCATTTACATAGTTACCATACATTTGTCTACCTTGGTTCACCTCCTCCAATCAGAGAACGCTTTGGATTCATTGATAGGAATGCAACATTTTTTGTAAACGGTGCCCATACTGAGCAGCTTGACCCCCTGTGTTCACTCTGCAAAGGACCCAGATGCTAGCGAAGATCACTGAGGTAGTGGTGCCTACTACAGTGATTTCCACAAGCTTGGATGTATAGTTACATGGCTCCAAGCTTGACCAATGCAACTATGTAAAAAATGCCATAATCATCTAAGCATGAATATATAAATTCATGAGTATCCATATAATGTATCAACAGTTTATATACTAATATAGGTTCAGAATTAGATCATCCACAAGGCAACCTGTCAAGAGCCCAGGCCCTTATCTGACCCTCCTGTGCCCCTCTCCCTCAGCACTGGGGTGACATTAACTGACTGATGGTGAGAAACTGAGGAAGAAGAGAAACATTGGAATACTGGTCAGTACCGGTGTGCAAAAGTGTATTTGCTTTGGAAGAATAAATCTCCTCTAACGTTGGATGTTATACATGTGGATGGTGCTGCATTATGTAAAGCTATTAGATTATTTTTATATTTTAGAGTGGGGTGCCTTGAGACTGTCCATAATTTTAAAGGGTGCCTTGAGATTGCCTATGATTTTAAATGATGACTCGACTGAAAAGATGTTGAGAAACACTGGTCTAAATTATGTGTTACCATAAAACAGGAGTACTCCCCGGTTTCTTTGTCCTGCTTTCCCTAGCTCTATTCACTACGTATACCATCTCACCTCATGCATCTGACCATTGGAGCCACACTCAAGGTGATATCTTCTACATTTCCTCTCTGGGACATTTCACCGCATCAATCTCCGTTGATTCCTATATTAAGAGACCTGGAGTTCATACTGGGTACTACTAATAAGCATCTCAAGCACCTTTGGGATCTGAGCAAATTCCTCCTTCTATACTTGGCTCCCTCCTCTCAATGCCCTTCTTTGACTGCTACAACAGTTAGTAGATCCACCTATGGATAACTGGTTGGCCTATCAGATTTAACATCTATTGATATACATGATTACCGAACACGTAATACAAATCCTCTTTTACGGTTCACCTGTGAATTCTGCACGGGCTTGCATCTCAGCTTTTGGATGCAAACCACTGCTCCCCCTATCTCTTTGTGGCTGCCTAAAACCCAGCATATGAAACATCTTAGCCTCCCTCCACCATAGAGAGGAGAAGTTTCATGACATGTGGTATCCTTGGTCAATTTTTTTCGTACTCCACCGTCTGTCGGGAATTATTCTTCCCCTGAGATCCTGACTGCTCCCTAGGCAGCCCTAACTCTTCACATGTCTGCAACTAATAGGGTTTAACCTGGAGCATTACAGGTCGGTTCACTCCTGTCATGTGCTTATACTCGGATGACCTTGGTTCCCTCCTCCCTGGCACAAACCTTACCCCCCCCCTCCCTTTTTTCTCCTCACCTTTTTTTCCTCTTTTGAATTTTACTTTTGCTCATATTTTTTATATTAATATTAACAATAAAAATTTGGCAAAAGGCTATGGGTTTAGTTCTATGGCAGGCAGTCAGCTCAGTTGTCTTGGATTGTAATGTGAAGGCCCACTTTCACTCTACCTGGTCAATCTCTATTGTTGTGTGCCTCGCTGTTGTTACCTTAGGTTGCTAATCCCTTAATCTCCATCTGTTTAAGTATACATGCTGACCTTTTTTTGATCCCTCAGTTGTGTCTGAGTTGCCTTATTCTTGACACTGACAAAATGATTTGGATTGTTAGGCCTATGTCTTTTCATAAATAAAGAATAAAATAAAAAATTGTAGATGGGCACAGTGCTGGATCGATACAGTTAAAAGTTTAAGTAGGGGTGCACAGCAAGTGGCAAACCATTTTTTACCTTAATACAGGAAATTAAGGCAAAAAAACATTTTAACTGCTTCCCACCCAGCCTATTGTAAAATGACAGCAGGGTGAGAGCCCTGTTATCCTGGGTGGATATCATGTGATGTCCACCCAGGATCTCACCTTTCACTCCCCACGGGCCATGCTCTGGTGTGATCTGTCCCTGCTGTGTCCACCAGACACAGCGGATGGCAGATCAGTGTACCGGCCCACCTCCAATACCATGTAATCGCTGTGACCAATTGTAGCATATCACATGACAATTATACACAATGAATGGCTTGATTCATGCCATTCGTTGTGTACTATTGTGTTGATCTCTGTAATTGGTCATCTATGTCATGTGATTAGTTGTGGCCAATCACAGCTAATCACAACAGTAAACACTAAATTAATGTTTATTATTCAGAAAAAAAGTGTTGCTTATAACAGTGAAATTCTCTGTAATAATCAATCATAATGCGTAAAAAAAAAAAAAAAATCCTGATCACTTCCCAGAGTAGTAGAGTGTTAGTATGGTAAAACTGTATTGCTCTGGTCACAGTATGCAAAAAAAATGTTAAAAAGAAAAAAAATGTACTAAAAAAGAAATTTCTTAATTTCCAAAAAAAGTGACAAAAAATTACAACTTAAAAAAACTCTTACTAAATACCTTTGGGCTGTGTATTTTCCAAAAAGGGGCCATTTGGGGTTTTTTTGTACTGTTCTGGCATTTTCAGGTGATGAAATGGGATACATCAGGATTATCAGATTACAGATATACTGTATATACCATAGTTTGTGGACTTCCTACAGGCTAAATAATGTATGCTGATTTGGGTTATTTTCACCAAAGAAATGTAGCAGTATACATTTTGGCCTAAATGTATGAAGAAAGATTATTTATTTGCAAAATGTTATAAGAGAAATAAAAAAAAAAATTGTTTCAAAATGTACCATGTTTTTTAGTTAGTTTAGCAAAAAAATAACCCGGTGGTGATTACATACCACCAAGAGAAAGCTCTATTGGTGTGAAAAAAATTATAAAAATTTCATATGGGTATAGTGTTGCATGACCGCTGAATTGTCATTCAAAGTGTGTCAGTGCTGGAAATTGGCCTTGGCAGGAAGGGGGTTAAAGTGTCGGTATTGAAGTGGTTAATTGCAGTATGGGACCTTTTTTGTGTCAGCCCGTGGATTTGTATTTCTCTCCATCTTCAATTCTGAAATTTATGCAGCTATGCCCCATTGCACAGTCAGGTTTAGCAGCAGAAAGGCCATAATTTTTCACTGTTACATTTTGCCCTTCACTTCAGACCCCGTCCCTTACCCCCACATGGTGATTCAACAGGGAAAAGAGAAGCAGCACCCTGATGATCTTGCATTTCTCACTCTCACACAGCAGCCATCAGCTTGTGTGGGTTTTGTAGGGTCGGCGACTGGCCTCAAAGTGGAATTGATACAGAAGCTCCATAGCTGCTGACCACTTTCACACAGCTGGCGGCCTGCCCTCCTCCAGTGGTTCCTGGGCTGTCCAGTGCTTACCCAGGACACATCCACCAGTAAGAGGAGAAATACTGCAATGAGACCGAGGCAAATCGATGCTCAATCTCACATGCAAATAATGAAACTGGAAGTGTTGTCACCATCTAACCAAGCCAATCTGAGCTTGATAGATGGTGTGAACAGCAGGGGAGACAGGGTCTATTAAACCCCTAATGTCTCCAAAAAGAGTACCTGTCACCTGCCCAGTGCTATCACATAGGGGTTTATAAACCCCTTGTGATAGCAATCACATATAAAAAAAATGATATAAAATATATTAAAATTTAAAAAAATTACCAAAACCCCTGTTTCCCCGCACACCTGCGTAAATGTGAACACCAGCCCAGGGTGCATACGCATATGTAAACCGCAGTCACACCACACATGTGACATATCGCCATTAATGTCAGAGTGAGAACAATAATTCTAGCACAAGATATGCTAGTTAACTCTAAATTGATAAGCTGTAACGGCTTTTAACCACTTCAGCCCGGAAGGATTTACCCCCTTCCTGACAGAGACGTTGTACCCAAACAAAATTGAGGTCTTTTTTTCCCACAAATAGAGCTTTCTTTTGGTGGTATTTGATCACCTCTGCGGTTTTTATTTTTGAAACAATTTTGAAAAACATGCAATATTTTTTACTTTTTGCTATAATAAATATCCCCCCAAAAATATATAAAAAAACAAATTTCTTCCACAGTTTAGGCCGATATGTATTCTTCTACATATTTTTGGTAAAAAAAGAAAAAAAATCACAATAAGTGTATATTGATCGGTTTGCACAAAAGTTATAGCATCTACAAAATAGGGGATAGATTTATGGCATTTTTATTTATTTTATTTCTTTCTTATATAGTGCCGTCAATTTACACAGCGCTTTACATATACATTGTACATTCACATCAGTCTTTATTATTTATTTATTTTTTTCTTTACTGGTATTGGCGTCGATCTGCGATTTTTATCATGATTGGGACATTGCGGCAGATAGATCGGACACTTTTGACACTATTTTGGGACCATTGACATTTATACAGCAATCAGAGATAAAATCAGCCACTGATTACTGTATAAATGTCACTGGCAGGGAAGGGGTTAAACATTAGGGGGCGATCAAGGGGTTAAGTGTGTTCCCTGGATGTGTTCTAACTGTAGGGGGGATGGGCTCACTACAACATGACAGAGATCACTGCTCCCGATGACAGGGAGTAGTAGATCCCTGTCATGTTGCTAGGCAGAACAGGGAATTGCCTTGTTTACATAGGCATCTCCCCACTCTGCCTCTCCTCACCGGGCATTTTAAAGGGATGTATGGGTATGCCCTTTTGCCTGCCAATGCCATTCTGCCAACGTAAATCAGAGTGCGGCAGTCAGCATGTAGTTAAAGTGTTATATATGGTGATTTTTTGGCACCATAGTTTTTGGCGATATTGCGGGCGCACGCAATTTTAAAACATAAAGTGTTAGGTATCTATTTACTCAATGCAACCTCATATTTTATATTTTAACCAAAAATGAGTATTATATGGTGTGGTTTTGCACTAAAATTCATTTTACTATATTTTTTCTAGAAAATTTGCATTTAACAAACAGTTGCGCACATATCACGTGAAACAAAAATATCACCTTTTTATTTTCTACAGAGCCTCTGCTTTCAGAAAATATATAATGTCCTGGGATTTTATGTAATTTTATTGCCAAAAATAGAATTTTTACATGTATGTAACAAAGAAAAAAAATTGCTCTGGAGCTGAACTAGTTAAGAGGTGGTCTCCTTGTTCAGATTAAATGGGTTTTTTTTTTAGATTTTTCAGGTGAAAGTCTGCAGAAGTAAATTAACTTATGCTTAATTGCTACATCATAGATTGTACGTTCAAACTGAGACAACATAAAATGTAAGGTTTTGCTGTCACAGGCAGTTTAATTTGCAGTATGTTATTGTTGTATTGCGCTTGTAAGGGGAATCAAAAAAACCTCTTAAGAGTACAAATATGACAGAAAAAATGGACAGCTATACAATGTTAAACCAACCAATTATTATGTTAGAGTTCTTTTCATAGAGGGTTATTGTATTATACAGTCTATGCTGACTTGCAACCCAACTGTTACCTTTAGCTGCTTGGCAGAGTGTTAAAGGTCTGCAGAGTATGAACATGAGTAGTTCCCTAGACAGGTAGTGCATGCAAATACAGAGGACCTATGTCAATGTATTTATTTTACTCCTTACTGGATACTTGCTGTAGTGGAAGGGATAAAGAGCTAGTGTGACCTACTTTCAAGGGACTGTATGTGAAGTTGTATTATTCCAGACAAACCCAATGGATTTCCATTGGTCAGGCTGGTGAAATTTAAAAGCAACGAATCACAGAATAGGAGCCGATTACTGAAAAGTAAAATGAAATAATTAATGTGGCTTCAGAAAGAAGTGTTTGATTGATAAACATACACAAGTGATTTGTTGCATAAGAGTTGATGCATTTAATGAACTATCGGCCCAAACTGTGATAAATGAGTAAAAATCAGCTATACAGGAACAGACTGGCAATTGTAAAAAAAAAAATAAAAGTTGGAATGGAGAAAAACATATTTGGAGAATGAATGTATTACTGTACTATTAAGCCATGTTACAGTATTTCTAGATAAGATAGTTACAAATAGATTTACTGTTAAGCTGATATTTTGATAGAGATACTTGCACTAAAGGTCTCTGTACTGTGGTACATTCTGCTGATCTGAATTTATATTACAGAAAATGAAGCATATTATAATCCCCATAAAATATTTAAAGTCGGGAAGCACAAGAACACTGTGCCACAGTGTCCTCTCCACCCCATTTTACTATAGATACTGTATATTGATATAAAAAATTGGATAAAGTGACTAGTTTGGAGCTGCTGATGGGCGCTATTTTGCCTGGACATCCCATCTTGAAGGGGTGAAGGAGCTGAAACCCTGCAATGGTGAGGTTTGAAATACTGTTGTGCTATGTAGGATTCCTCCACGGCATACTTGCTTTCTCCTTTTTATCTGCGACTGACAGAAGTACACTGGCGGGTCCTGCAGGATGGGGACAAGTGGCGGTGCCCCTCTCTCTCTTTGATTGTGACAAATGATTATCCTGACCACATTCTATGAGTGTTTTTAAAGTGATTGTAAAGACTCAAGGTTTTTCACCGTAATGCATTCTATGCATTACGGTGAAAAACCTTCTTTGCTGCAGCTTTTCTCGGACCCCCCCCTTTTGCTTACCTGACCCTGATCCAATCCAGCGATGTCTCTCTCCTCATTGGACAGATTGATAGCAGCAGGGGCCATTGGCTCCTGCTGATGTCAATCAAATCCAGTGACACGATAGCGGGGGGGCGGAGCCGAGTCCTGCTGTCTATGTCAATGGACGCAGCTGCAGGACTCAGGAGCAGGGGTGCCTCCATGGAAAGCAGCTTTCCTTGGGAGCACCCGATGAAGGGGAGGAGCCAGGAGTGCCAACGGGGGACCCCAGAAGAGGAGGATTGGGGCTGCTCTGTGCAAAACCTTTGTGCAGAGCAGGTAAGTATAACATGTTTGTTATTTTTATTTAAAAAAAAAAACATTACAACCCCTTTAAGTGTGATTCATTTAATGTTTTTACATACTGCATTAAAGGAGGTGCTTCCTTCTCTCCTTTCTTTTTTCTGCATATAGAGTTGGCTTGCTCTGGGATCGCTGCCATTGGGGCTTTTTAGGACCACATGGACATTTAAGGACTTATGGAATAATATATACTGCCTGTATTGTATACATTATTACAGGAGTATAAATGATACAAGGTCTGGTGTCACCCCAACATCACCTCCGTCCCTAATTCAGTACATTCAGTACATATATACATGGGGTTCGCCCTGGGACTTTGAGTGAGATGAATATGGTTAGTCAAAAAACATATCATGGAAGTAAAAACATATCGATTTATTACAATTGTTGTGCATCTGAAACACAGCAGCAATAAATCCAGGCTGATAAAATATGCATACAATATGAACATGGAACAATTCACATACATGGTAAAACAGTGTATACCATTATACAAACATCAGAGAAATGTGCAAGCATCAGTAGTACCCGACAACATTTTGGGAGACCGCACTCGCAAAATGTCGGACCCCAATGATTACTCACCTCCCTTTCTATTTGATGCAACATACATTCAATCATTTAATTTACTACTTGTATCACAGATATAGCAAAGCGTTTACCCCTGAAAAGCGAGCACAGTCTCGCGAAACATCGTCGGGTACTACTGATGCTTGCACATTTCTCTGATATTTGTATATTGGTATATACCTGTTTTACCATGTATGTGGATTGTTCCATGTTCACATTGAATGAATATTTTATCGGCCTGCATTTATCGCTGTTGTGTTTTAGATGCGCAACAATTGTAATAAAGCTATATTTTTTTACATTCATGATATGTTTTTTGACTAACCATATTCACCTCACTCAAAGTTCCAGGGCGAACATCATGTATTATTACAGGAGTGGTCACACAGCCCTTTTGTGTGCCAATATTGTTTAGCCATTCATCAGTCTGATATCTGTTGGTGGTGGTGAAGGATTTTTTACTTGGTGTGCTGACACTACTTTTAAGAAAATAAAATAAATAAAAAAAAATTAAAAAAAATAAATAAAATTCTTTGGAGTGTGATGCATAATGTACAGAATGTGATGGGACTTGATTAAAGTATTTTTTAATATAATTTGTAATGATTTTATCACATAGGTTTAATTGTTTGTGCTTTTCAAATGATTAATAGTATAATAAATATATATATATATATATATATATATATATATATATATATATATATATATATATATAAGTATATATATAAGTATATATATATATATATATTTCTTTTTATTTAAAGTGACACCAAACAATATCCTTATTCTACAAAAAATATCTATACACAATTATTATTTCATGGTGATTTAATCAATTTTTAATTAAATTGTTTCTCACTGTGCTTTTCTGCCTCCTTGCAATGTCCTCCATAAGCTTTTGAACCTTTTCTTATCTCACTTCCATTTGTTTGGAATGAGCAGTGAATATTAGTTGTGGTTATGTGCACTGCTCTATGCAAACTACAGATCCTATAGTCCAGTGGTGTCCAAACTATGGCCCTCCAGTTGTTAAGGAACTACAACTCCCATCATGCCTAGTCATGTCTGTGAATGTCAGAGTTTTACAATGCCTCATGGGAAGTGTAGTTCCGCAACAGCTGGAGGGCCGTAGTTTGGACACCCCTGCTATAGTCCATAGTGCTTAGCCCATCTGGGGATCGAGCAAGAGAGGGTGGTCACATTCCTACATACTCTGGGACCATAGAGAACAATATAACCACCCTCTAAATGGAAGTTGCATTACAGCAGCAAAAATAGAGCTTGGAGATTTGGAGAGGAGGCTGAGAGCAAAAGAAGTAAATTTGTTGAGTTAAGTACACGTACTTGAATAGATTTCTTTTAAACCAGTGTTTGATGTCACTTTAAAAGCAGAATCCAAGCAGCTAAAAAACAGTTGAAACACCAATATGTAAATTGTTTAATGTGCCAAAGTATGTCTTCAGCCAGTCTTATGAGTCACACATTCCTGCTATACTACAAAGCCAGGATGGTGACACCACTTATCTCCATAGCAGCTTTGTGGTTTCTTGTGCCAAACAGTTGCTCACTGGACTATAAAAAATACTCATCATCATAATGCAAAAAAAAAAAAAATCTCCCTGTGCCCTTTTTCTCCTATAAACCGGCTTAACACCTACCTCAACATGTTCTAGTTCTTGTGAAGGGGTTATATTGATAGCACTATGCATTCCAAAAGAGTCTCATGGATCATAGGCTGATAAGAGTTCATTGTTGCCCATGTCAATGAGTTTCCCTTTGCATTTTAATAAAGTCCCAGTTTTACAATAAATCAAACATTCTGACAGGTTACCAATGACATAGCTATTGACATTGTTTTGCCTGATGTACTTTTCCACTCATTAAGCTTATGATTTTTGACCTCTCCAATCACATTTCAGAAATAATATGGGGATAGAGTTCAGGCTGTTAAACTTGCAGAAATATATTGCATGAGTTTTTATGAATACATGCACAGACTACACAGTGTTTTTAGGTTTGTCTGAAGTCTTACCCCATCCGGCCACATAGCATCTAATCATTCAGAGATAACTGACATATTTCAAAAATTCTATGCTGACCTGCTCTCTTCACCGTCTTCCACCATACCTCCTGAATCCTTCTGGATGGCTGGTATTCCCATCCCCACATTGTCTCTATCCCAAAGAGAATCTCTAAATTCACCCTGCACAGAGGAAGAAGTGGCTACTCTGCAATGTATTAAAAACAATTTACAGACCAATTGACTCATAAATTGACCTCCCTCTTCAATTTCATCTTAGAAGGAGGCCACTTCCCTGATGAGATCTTACTAGCCAACATGTCCTTAATCCCTAAACCAGGTAAGGACCACTCTGAATCTTCTAACTTCTGTCCTATCTCAGTCATAAACAATGACAAAGATCTTTAGTAGACTTTTAGCAAATAGGTTAGCAGCAGTAGTTTTCACATATCCCAGACAGACAAATTACGGGCAACAAACAATTGGCCATTAATATTATTCAAGACGCTAGTAGAACTTCATCTCCCCTTTTTCTGCTGAGCTTAGATATCCACAAAGTGTTTGATAGTGTCACATGGGAATATTTAGCAGCTATTTTATAATGCTTCAGATTTCAAGGTAAATTCTTCCACGCATTTAAAGCATTATACATCAATCCACAAACAAGAATCCGTATCTCAGGCTGTAACTCAAACTTCTTTAAGGTGGGTAAGGGTACTAGACAGGGGTGCCCACTCTCCCCCCTATTATTTGCCCTTGCTATGGAACCCCTGGCAGCAGCTATTCTACAGCACCCAGACATTTCGGGTTATCCCAAAGTGGGTTCACAGTATAAACTCAGCATGTACGCAGATGACATGCTTTTATTCATAACCAAGCCTACTATAAACTACACTGCAATTAAGCAACACAATCTAATCTATTATTCACCCCAGCCTCCAACTGGACAATAAGGAAGCAGCACAGTATCAGGTCCATTCCTTTATTTTCTCCTCCTGTAGGAATGCTCACACATTTAATTAATAGTTTTGAGAAATAGAGCATGGTTTGATCTGAGTACTGGCCTTCCTGCTCCCAGTTTTAGTGCTGCTCTCCATGGGATTACAAGAGGTTGATACCAGGACTTATGCTATGTTGATTAGAAATACCCTTAATTAATTTTGAAATAAAGCAGAACTAAAGTCTCCATGCTTACTTGTACAACGGTCCTTCACTGGCATCTTCTTCTAAGTGCCGGTCTTTGGGCCTCTTCATTGGCCAGCGGGAAAGATGTCACCCCTGCATGTGCAGGAGGTCATCATCCCACCACTCGGAGACCGACCTGGCACTGTAAGCTGAGCTGCACATGTGTACATCAGTACATGTCTCTTCTGCAATAAAAGTCTGCCTGCAGTGGGACTTAAGTTCCACTTTAATATATAACTGGGTTAAAATGTGTTTTCATTTCTGCCTAGTGTTCAGCTTAAGCCATTTGCAGATATCAAGACAATTTTGTGGAAAAACAAGGGACACGGTCTCTAAGCAAAGAGCACATGGATGTATAATTTTTAGTTTAAATAGATAAAATAGTAATGTTTACTAAGTCTGTCTGTGTCCAAGGAAGTGGCACAATACAAATGGACACTATGTGATGGCCATTTATAATAATTACTTTTGGTATCTGAGCACAGAGAAGCAATAAGAGCTCCTATCTCTGAGCAGCATTCTGCTAAAAATTCTGAAACTTCAATACAAAGAACCAAAAAGAAAACGTTTTTTTACTGATGATTACTTGCAAATTCTACTGGATAGTTCAGTATAAAACAAAAATCACGCTTTTTTTGGAACCAAAATAAAAACACTGCGATGTGCTTCAGACATCCTTTCTCAAGCAGCACAAACAGATATAAAAACTGGTGATCCTTAAATACTATGTTGCTGGATAGCATCTGGCACCAAAAGAAACTATAATGGAACATTTTGATTATACCCAAAAGCCCCCCTGCTGCCCAAATGTTCCTAGTAGTATAATTAAATAAAACTACCGTATTTATTGGCATATAACACGCACCTTAACTTTAAGAGGGAAGTTTCAGAAAAAAAAACTTAAATTTTAAAATAAGGGTCAGTGCTCTGCAGCCTCACCAGTGCCCATCAATGCAGCCTAATCTATGCCCATCTGCAGCCTCTAATATGCCCATTATTGCAGCCTGTTTAGTGCTCATCTGCAGCCCCTAACATGCCCACCTGCAGCCTCTAATGTGCCCATTATTGCAGCCTCTAACATGCCCATCTGCAGCCTCTAATGTACCCATTATTGCAGCCTCTAACATTCCCATCTGCAGCCTCTAACATGCCCATCTGCAGCCTCTAATGTGCCCATTATTGCAGCCTCTAATGTGCCCATTATTTCAGCCTCTAACATGCCCATCTTCAGCCTCTAGCTTGCCCATGATTGCAGCCTGTTTAGTACACATCTGCAGACTCGGCTTTGCAGATGATTGCAGCCTCGCCTTTGCAGATGATTGCAGCCACATCAGTGCTGGATGACATCTGCGATCTCCTGTGTATCCGGCACACAGTCACTCACAGTTCCACCCTCCTCATATGATGGACAGAGCAGTGGTCCAATGCCGGGCCAGGGCGGCGGCACTGTGCGTGACAGCGCCGGATACACAGGAGATCGTGGCTATGTGTAATCCAGTGGAGCTCATCCCCTCCTTCCACTCGAGGCAGCAGGAATCGGTATATAACATGCACACACAATTTCCCCCTGATTTTCAGGGGGAAAAAGTGTATGTTATACGCAGAAAAATATGGTAATTATCCAAGACAACAGACAAAAAATCCATAATGTATTGCAATAATTAAACAATAACACTTAAATAACATGTTTTGCAAACTTTGATAAGCAGCATCCCACTAACTAATCAGGAAACTAACCCATTTACATATCATTTCAAAAATTAAGTGGGGTGATGGGTGCCTAAGGAAACAATCAATAAATCACGTTGTTTCAACAATTTCTTGCATACACCATTTCCTCTAATACTTAGAATCTTTCTCTTAGTACCCCTTGAATTGAAAATAAGAGATTTTCCTCTACTCTATAGATAAAAAAAAATCTTTAGAAATTCTGCACATCCAGGCTGACAAAATCCTGGAGATGCTCAATAATAATTTACCACAAATGACGTATAAAATTGAATATTGTATTTTACAACTAGTCATAGGCATGTGCACAGAGTGTGGCAGGTGTGCCTGGGCACATCCTAATCACCCTATGTGGCGCAGATTCCCCCTGTTTAGACCCCTGATATTTGACCAAAAATCAACTTTAAAAAGTTGCAAGAAATAAAAAAATAAAATTGAAAAAAAATGTTAATTAATAAAAATAATAACAACTACTGACACTTTCCATTGCCCTACTGACACTGTCCATTTCTCTACTGACACTGTCAGTATATATACGCATGCACACACACACGTGTTTGAGCATTGGGGTGCACACCCTAATGCAATAGGCTGTGCACCCCTATGCAATTAGTGCTGTAAATCACATATACCACATATATAGTATGATAATTAACCACTTCAAGACTGGACACTTTCATTCCCTTCCTACCCAGGTGTGACGTACCTGGTGGGTGAGCCTGACATGCAGAGATGTATTAATAATGATAGCTTTGAGCCATGGGGAACTGACATGCTCATGGTTCACATCTATTCAATTTCTTCCTTTTTTTTCCCCTTTCTGTAGATTTGCTTTCTCCCTCCACTGGGGGAGCTCTGGCACCCTCTCTGCTGTTATCCCGGAGGCGGGAGTGACCTATGACGTGCCTTCCCGGCAAGGTAAGGGGGAGGGGACAGGCCTGCCTTCATTTTGGCGGTCCCTCCCCCCCCCATGTTTCCCCTTGGGCGCTCGGTTGGCCACCGAGCGCCACATTGGGGACTTTCCTTCCTTGCCGGCGGCATTCCGGAACATCCTCGGATGCCTTTCGTCACTGCGCATGCGCGGGGCCCCGCGCGAGCGACGTGACGTCATAGACATCGCAAGATTTCGGCGAGGATGACGAGATTTCGGAGCTCTGCTCTTCCGGAACGCCGGGGAGATCACACTGGGCTGCCACGTTTGGCCGCCTTACCGCCCGTCGTTGGTTCATCGGCGGATTACACACACCTGTGGGGAGGGATACAGGGTGGATACACCCCCCAATTATTGGTATATAAAGGTACACCTGATATATTTTCCCTCAATCCTCCTCCATCTGGCTAACTGCAAACACATTCTGCTGCTTGCTATCACATTTGCTGCTACACTCAGCTACCACACAGTAAGTACACCCTCTAAGCCATGTGTTGTTATAGCATCGCGTTGCCCCAAAATAGTTGGGATTTACTGATTACTAGGCTTGCTAAATATTTTTTGACCACTGACAACACATGTGGTCATATACTCTATATTTATAATTATATACTTTGTTTATTCTTAGACTGGTTGACTCAGGCTTGGTTGCCATTACCTGAGTCTCACACAGCTTATGACCAATCCCGGGTTGGCCAATAAAACAACAGTCTAGACACATGGGACAATCCGATGCATCCACATGAGCTATATAGCACCCCTTGAGGTAATAATTACACTCTCATCCCCTAACGGCTCCTTCCTTTCTTTCCTTTTCCTCTCTCTCTCCTTCCTCCTTCTTTTCTTCCCTTCTTTGTCTCCTTCCCCCTTTCCCCTCTACCGCCCTTTTTTTTTTTTTTTTTTTCCTCCCTCCTTCCCCCCCCTCTTTCCTTCCCTCCCCCCCCTCTTCCTCTCTCCCCTTCACTTGCACTTATTGTTTTTGTTGTTCATTTCACCACTTTCAGACTCTATGTCTCTTCTCACCTCCTTAGTCTTCTTCACATCACTCCCTTTCACCTTGGCATCACCATCTTCTTTCCAGCACTTGCACAATATTTCTTAATTCCTTTGCAGTTTTGCCTCGTGCATGTTCATCTCTTCTTCATTTGAACATGCACCAGAAGGCTAGGGCTCAGAACATTTCTTGGTTTTGGGCCTTATATATCATATTCACAATACCCTTGATCTTAAAGCGGCTTTCTCAGCCCACTGATCAACTGTGACTACTCCCATATGGGTCCTTACTGATTATTCCCTGCAAACCTTCATCACAGGTGTTATGGTGTTTTCCGGCCGGTCATCCTATTTGATGGGCGGCGCCTAAAAAGTGTGATCTCTCGTAAGCCACGCTATACCTCACAATCCTGGTCTGGGCCGCAGCGGTGATAGGGGTGGTTGGAGCCCCCCACTGGAGAAGAGGACAAAGCAACTCACTTTTTAAAGGGATCTTCATGTGGGAATCTGTGTTCTTTGTTGAACATACCTATATTTGGTAACTATGCTGCACTAAAATATCGTATAGTCAATGTAGTTCATACTATATTTATATTAATGGAACATGTATATGTATATCAACTTCATTTTCATGTTCTCCCCAGCAGACTGATCCTCTGAAGAAGACCCCAATTGTAGGGGTTGAAACGCGTCAGGTTTAATGTTCATGTTTCAAAGTTATGATTATGAACAAATGTCTGCTTGTGTATGTTCAGCTCACTTTTTAAATAATTCCCACTGAAGCTCATTGTTTTTTAACTTTGATGGTCTATTATTACTTAATAAAAATTGTGATACTTTTTCCATACAACTGAGTCTATATCCATTATTGCGCTGCCTAAAAACCCCAATACGGGGAAACCTTCTTTCTTCTGACATGCAGAGGAAGGCCTCTCATACAGCTCTGGCTCAAGAGCCCCGATAGTGGGACAGTAGGCTCAGGAGCATGGCGGGGTAAGAGTGCCTATGATCAGTCCAGAAGTCTGTATCAGCAGTAGCCACAAACTCACAACTGGAAGCCGGACACACAGCAGGTAGCAGGCAGGCGAGGTGGCTAATGGCTGGCGGACTTAGCAGGAGATAGGCTAGGCAGAGATGCACCACAGGAGGCAGGGGCTTGAAGCAGGCTGGACAGCCAGAAGCAGGATCAGACAAGCCAGGTAGACAGCAGACAGGCAGATCAGGCAGAAGCGGCAGGCAGAAGCGTAGTCGGGTCACAGGCAGGTTCTGGCAACAGACGGGCAGATCAGGCATAGACAGTAGGCAGAGGCGTAGTCAGGTCACAGGCAGGTTCGGCAACTGATGCTAGGTAACAGGAACTGGAGACAGAGATCAGTCCGTGGGAAGACAGGGGTCAGGGCAGGAAGCAGGCAGCAGTAGTCAGGAACAAGCTGGATCGGTAGCAGAAGTCAAACAAATAGGAATCAGGATTCAGGTTACGCTGTAGACCAAGCAGCAACCAGCCAGCATTGAAGCTCCGTTTAAAAAGGCCGACTGGCGCCAGTTCTGGTGACAGGTACGCGCGCGCCAACGTGCGGTCGCATTCACGCACACGCATGCACATCTGCAGAAGCGCCTGTGGTAGTTCTGGTCATTTTTGTTTGGTGCTTGCGCACACGTGTGCACCTGGAAGCAACAGCTGTACTCTACAGACGTCTTCCCTGACACCAGGCCATTTTCAGCTCTTTTTTTAATATTTTTTTTTTAGATAGATAGATATTGAATAATTACCACCAAAAGAAAGATCTAACAGGTTTTTTATTTGTTGCTATATAAATGAAAAAATAAGGAAAAAATCTTAGTTTCTGTAATAAGATTTTTCATACAGAAATCTTTTTTTTTTTTTTTAAATGTAAGCCGAAATGTATTCTGCTATTTTTTTTTTTTGGTACAAGTTACCCAAATCAGTGTATATCATTTAGTGTGTGTGAAAAATGTTGGGGTCTACAAACACATGGCATAGGTATACTTAGAATTATACCCCAAAACACATTCTGCTACTCCTCCTGAGTGTAGAGATTCACACATTAGCCACATAGAGAGGCCCAAAATCTAAGCAGCACCTTCAGGCTATTTAGGAGCATACATTACAAGTGCAAAGAGCATTCTTTCCATTGACCATCACACTAATGTATCATGAGTTGTACAGTAGATATAGTAATCTTTAGCAGGGGCTTCCTAGGAGTAGAAGTTTATTTCAAGGGTCCCTCTGTGTTGAAAAGGTTGAGAAAGGCTACTTGAAAGTATATCTAAAGGCAAAAACTTTATTTTTAATTTTGGATAAATTAATGGAGGGTTAGTACCCCTGTCAGATTTTTTTGGCCATCTGTGTCCTATTGGGGAGATTTACCTTCACTTCCCGTCTCATTGTCAAAACAAGACAATGGGTACAGGTGCAATTTCAATAATTGTCGATGGTATTTATAAATGGTCTCAGGGTTCTAAAAGGCGTTTGTCTATATCAATGGGCAAAAAATGCTCTATCCATGGTTGCCAGATTTTAAAGTGCTGGGGGACCTTATCTAGAATTGTCGCTTCAATCCTGCTATGTATCATTGCCTGGGTGATCCTATTTTTCAGTTCAGCTATATTGAGTGTGGGTGTCTTGCAGGCCTTAGCAAATGTTTGCTTGGCTGTGGTGAATAGGTGAAGGAGGAGACGTAGTTGTGCTCTGGTGTAGTCTTGCGGAATAAAATTAAGCAGGGCTATAGTTGGGTTTGGGTCCATGGTTATTTGGTGAAGTGTAGAGGCCATTTTGTGCCCAGAAACGCTCATATTGTTGCCCAGAAACGCTGCACAAGTGGGCATGTCCACCAGATGTGCATGTGCGTGCCTCTGTCCTTGCAACCCCTAAAACAATTCGGGGGATACTCTGGCAGAAATGTAGCGATTCTGGTTGGGACTAGATACCATTAGCACTTTATAGTTTGCTTCTGAGGCTACAACATTTTGGGATGAGTTTTTTGTGTTAGCCCAAATGGTCGTCCAGTCTTCCGCCTCTAGATCAATGTTTAAGTCTCTAGACCATTGCTGAGCATAGGTGGGGAGGGACGAGGGTGGCGACATGAGATGGGTATAGAGGCGAGAACTAATACCTGGGGCATGCGGGTCCGAGTTGCACATATTCTCAAATTCGGTTCGATTATCTAGTCCAGAGCTAGATTTTATAGTTGTTTGAGCGAAGTGTACAATTTGAAGGTAACGGAAGCACTCTTTGTGTGGTAAATGTGCTTGCGATTGAATAACTGGAAATGATTTTAAAGTATCGCCACTAATTAAGTCACATATGCGAGTCAGACCCACCTGGGCCCAGGCTTGGAATGAGGCTGGTTCGGTGTACGCCGGGTAGAAAAGAGGGTGACCGAGAAAGGATAGGAGTGGAGAGTGCAGAGAGATCAATTTGAAGGGGATCCTCAACTTGTACCAGAGTTTAAGGGTGTGTTGCGTTACTGGGTTGATTATAGGGCTACGTGCCATAGGGGGCAACAATAGCAAGTTGGTTACAGTGATTGGGTGAAGATCAATAGCTTCAAGACTAACCCAAAGAGGTGTTACGGACTTAGAATGATACAGTATGGACTGGGCCAGTCGGGCCGCGTGGTAGTATTGTAGAAAGTTGGATATACCAAGGCCTCCACTCAGCTTGTTACGGAGTAAAACCGGCCTAGCAACTCTGGGTTTAGTAGGGCCCTAAATATACTTGAAGATTCGGCTTTGTATGACCATATGGTAGTAAGGGGGATCGCAATCGGGAGAACTTTATATAGCTACAGTAGTTTTGGCAACAAAGACATTTTCACAGCTGCAACATGTCCTAGCCAGGAGACACATAAGGGCTGCCAAGAGTTAAGTAGAGAAGATAGTTGGGTTAGCATTGGGAGATAATTAGATTGGAACAGGTTAGATGGATCACTAGTCAATTTAATTCCCAGGTAGGGTATTGATGAGGAGGACCAGTGAAACGGGAAGTTTTGGTGGAGCAGCTCGAGATCAGCCTGTGGAAGAGACACATTGATGGCTTTGGATTTCGTTTGGTTAACTTCCAACCTGGAGACCAAAGCAAACTTATCTAAGATATTCATAAGGTTAGGTAGGGTAGTGTGAGGTGACGTAACGAACAATAGTGAGTCATTGGCAAAGAGCACAATTTGTGTGTGGTTGAAGCTACCTCTAGACCTCTGATATCAGGGTTCGCTCTGATCAGGGCCGCTAAGGAGTCGATCACAAGAGCGAAAAGTAGGGGGGATAGGGGGCAGCCTTGTCTTGTTCCTCGTGAGATGGGAAAAGGTTCTGAGTGAAACCCAGAGTATTGTATTTTTATTTTATTTTCAATGATAATGGCAAACAGGACAAATAGAGAGGGTGAATCTCCCTAATTGGAACAGCAATGAAAATCTAATAGTCATTCTAATATCTCTGCAACCAATTAAAAAAAAAAAAAAAAGTTATACTTTAAGGAAATACATAATATGTTAAAAAAAATGTCAAATATTGAATTAAAGCTAGTATAAAAAAAATCACACACATATATAAACACCTTTATTCCACTAATAAAACATTGTAGAAGCATGGCATTTATACTGTACATGTGTGAGATTTTTATACTATTTTTATTCAGTATTTGACATTTGTAAAGCTATTTTGTATTTACTTAATTTAACTTACAGTAGTTGTCATTGGTACACCACGTGTGTCATAGGAAAGCAGTTTCCCTTTGACTGGTATTCTAGTCACCTTTTTTCTTTTGTCTTATTACATATGCTGCACTGACTTAGTGAGTTGCCATATTTCTATGGTGTAAACCATTAGAAATGGAGATAAAATATTCCATAGTTTCATGCGATAAATACTGCATATTTTGGGAAAATACCACATGTAGTAATTTAGAAATTGTTTTTGTGAATGGAAAAAACTTTTTGAAAAATAGTATGCAGTATTTTATCGCATTTCTTAAAGCAGTAGATACTGTTTTGTGGATGGAGCAAAATATCATTGATCAGGAACACTGTTATGCTAAGTGACAGTATGTAAAAAAATAAATTAAAAAAAATTATATATATATATTTATTTATTTTGCATACTATGACCAGAGCAGTGCCGTGTTACCATAGTGACCCTGTAATGCTCTGGAGAGGTGATCAAGATTTTTTTTTTACGCTGTAATTGCTTATTACAGTGATGATCACTGAGGTAATCAATTGGCAAGACTGTATAAAAGTTTTATTGAAACCTTGTTTTCTATTGTGATGTTATGATTAGTCACAGCTGTCACATGGTATAGGGTCATTGTGATTGGCCATGCTACCATGTGATTGCTATGACCAATCACAGAGATCACACAGTAGTAAACAATGATATCCTTGTTTACTACTGTACATTTCTTCTAGAGGCAAAAGGTTAAAATGAAAAAAAATAAGAAATGGGGCACACTTGATTGGCCATTTCATTGTTTTCTGCTGTCAATCTTCTATTATGCTTCTAGGTTTCTATTTGGAGCATTTAAAAAAAAAAAATAAAAAAAAAAATAATATATATAGATATATATATATATATATATATATATATATATATATATATATATATATATATATATATATATATATATATATATATATATATATATATATATATATATATATATATATATATATATCATGACCAGGCCATTGTTTGCTTTTCGGCACTTCAACTGGTAGTTGTGCAGTCATTCAACAGTGTACGCAAACAAAATTTATGCAATTTTTTCCCACAGCTAAAGCTTTCTTTTGGTGGTATTTGATCACCACTGGGTATTTTATTTCTTGTTCTATAAATGAAAAAAAAACATAGATTTTGAAAAGAAAACAATATTTGTTAATTTCTATTATAAAAGGTATCCAATAAAAAATAAAATAATATTTCTTCATGCATTTAGGCCAACATGTATTCTTCTACGTGTCTTTCTTAAAAAAAAAATCCCAGTAAGTGTATATTGATGGGTTTGCGTAAAAGTTATAGCGTCTACAAACTGAGACACTGTATATGCTGTATTTTTAATTTTTAAAATGTTTTGATCCTAGTAATGGCGGTGATCAGCGACCTATAGTAGGACTGTGATAGTATGGTGGGCATCCTGACATTCGCTGACACTTTGTGGGATTTGGGTAACTGCCACCTTCATCTCCAGTGACACTAATACAGTTATCAGTGCTAATAATACATTGACACTATACTGGTAAAGTGTTTTCTGTGTGGTGTTTTTACTAAAGGATGTGACTTTTTTGCAGCTGGATAAAAAATGGCACACCGCCACTGCCAGAAGAGAGCTTAGTGTTGTTTACATACACAAATCCCTCTTCTGTCACTTGCTCCACAGACCAGTGTGTCCTGGCCATAAATCATTGGCCAGGAACTGGTGATCAGTATGTTCTGGAGCCAGTGACAGCAAAGCCGGGTGGGCGCATGCAAGACCACGTATATATACCTGATTGTCTGCAGCCAGCCCTCACTGTAGCAGTAAAACTACAATGCATGGTCGGCAAGTGGGTAATAACCAGTGTTGTATTATTTTTAATAGTTTTCAGTTTTAGTATACTTAGCACTATAACATTTGGAGAAGGAAATGTGATGTCTCTGGTCTCAGTGTGTCATCTCTCTGCCTGCAATTAACCGGCCCCTTGGCTCCTCAAACATCCAAGTGGATGTGATAACAATAAACAATTTAATATTTTATATCCCTCTTTTAGAACATGTTCTTAGGAAGTTTTCCTTGTTATTCAGATATATTTCTGCAATTGTACTGCTTTTATTGCAAGGCTCTGTTCACACTAGTATCATTCACACTAGGCCCTTCAGGTCTCGTGTGGATTGTATTCCTTATACCCTGGGCTAGTGGTTGTGGGGGGTGTGGGGGTGACTTATGGGAATCTGGAAGATCCCTTTAACAAGATCTCAATCAGCTTCCCAGATCCCAGCCTCCCCACAAGTGATTGAGTATGGGGTACATAGTACCCTTATGCAATAACTAAAAGAAGTCAAATGTAAATAAAAACACAAGACTGTTTTTAACAAGTCCTTTAAAAAAAAATCTCCTCAATGAGTCCATCCATCTTCAATCACATTGTCCAGAGATGTAGGTCCATATCATTCACAATAAATGATGGCTGCCATCCACTGACATCTGACCACACCCATCATTTCCCCAGTGACACATCTAATGGACCCCAAGTCTCTTCATAAAGAGGACCTGTCATGACCCATGTTATCAAAAGGGATGATGATCATCTCTTGTGACAGCAATAAAGTTAATCAGAAAAACAAAATAAATAAATAAATGAGACAGTGTACAAAATGTTTTCTTTAAATAAAATAAAATATTAAAGCACCCCCCCCATCCCGCATGCAAATGTGAATGTGCATGCAGGCCCTCCATGCATATGCAAATGATGATCACATCACACATCGTCAGAGAGAGAGAACAATAATAATTCTAGCTCCAGGCCTTGTGTAACTCTAAACTGGTAACCTGTAAAGGCTTTTAACGTGTAACCTATGGAGATTTTTAGTTATCAAACAAGCCCCTGGGAGAACAAAAACGAACAAGTCCCTCGGAGACAGCCTGGTGCTGTACCCCAGGTGTCTCCCCGGGGCTTGTTCGTTCATCTCATCATTAATATCTTCCCTCTATGGGCAGCTGATGCTAGGTGGGCTGTATTACACCCAGTTAGCTCACCAAGTTCCACTTGTGTTCTCTTTATTGGTTCCTGGATTTCTCAGTATGATAATTTCTTTGATGATTGTTGACAAGAGATGCACACCTGCCCCTGCTTCAGTAATACCAATCTTATTTACTAAACTAGCTGTACACTGCTTTACCTCTTCACAGCTGGATAGAAACACCCCACACTTTTGGGAATCTTCTGGCCAGTGGATATTTGTACATGAAGCCTAGTTTATCCTAAGATAGTGAGACTGGTTGTTCCTTTTTTGTCATTTCTTTGAACCTTGATCATGTCCCAAAGAAGCCTAAGGGTGAAACGCGTAGTCACACAAAGGCTCACTGTAAAAATTGTATAATTTTCATATGATTTTTAACTTTTTGAACACTGTGACTTTATTGTGTACTTTTTCAATAAACTGTTTGAAGGTTTGGATTAATTTGGATTCATTTATTTGAGTAGTGGTTTGAAGATCTGTTTAAACTGTGGAGTCTGTGGTTCTATTTTTCCATTTATTGTTTCAGACTATTTTTATTAGTATTCCCATTTTGTGATTTATCATAGTCATTTCAATTTTTTTGATGCAATATTGGCTTTTCTGTGACCTTTGATTGCACAAATTAGTGGAAGATTAAGCAATTAGACATTATCGATACCTGGAGATCTGGTTATGTAACCTCTTGGTATGGTTTGGAGGTTTTACATATTTTAATTAGCGCCGCAGATTTACCCCCCCCTTTTTTAGCAATTATTTTTGTTACTTCCCCATTGTTTCCATGCCTCAAAAGTCCGACCTGTGGTTACTTTCTTAGTACCCTTCCTTTTTTGCTACATTACAATTTGGTACAAGAGGAATCAGAGGGCCCTGCTCGCTAGAGCTTACAATCTAGGAGGGAGGATCAATTGATACAAAAGGTAATAGATGTGGGGGATGAGCTGATGGAGAAAGTAAAACAGTGTATTAGTTAGAAGTAGGATGAGCTTCTTTAAAGAGAAGGGTTTTCAGGGATCGTCTAAAGATGGATAGATTAGGGGTCAGTCAGACAGATTGGGGTAGGGAGCTCCAAAGGATGGGAGAAGCTCTGGAGAAATCCTGTAGGCGAGCATAGGAGGAGGTGACAAAGGAGCTAGAGAGCAGGAGGTCTTGGGAGGACTGAAGAGAGCGGCTTGGTTGGTATTTTGAGAATAGGTTAGTGATGCAGCTGGGGGCAGCTTTGTAAATTATATATATATATATATATATATATATATATATATATATATATATATATATATATATATATATATATATATATATATATATATATATATAAATAATGTTTGGGGGTTCTAAGTTGTTCTTTAACAAAAAAATATAAAAATATATATGTTTTACATGCAGTAGAGGGATGTCAGAATTTGCCAGAATTGGAAGGGGTTGACTGGCTGACAGCAGGGATGAGTCAAAAGATAGTAGTGTCAAAACACATCAAAATGCAACCAAGTTGCACTACATAATCACACTGAAAATCAATCAAATTGCAGCTGCACTAGTGTGAACCTAGCCTAAGTGGGTTTTCATCTGCAAAGATTCAGATGCAGATAGGATATCCAAAAATAAAGAGTTATGAATAGGAGAGATTTCATCAACTGCAACAAATGTCACTTCCATTCTTCTGAAAGTGTGGACATTTCAAATAATACAGCTAGTGCAAAATTGTGTGGCACTGAGCAATACAATGCCCTCATGTTTAATATACACCACATGAAATTCTATTATAACCTTATTTTATTTTCAAACTTATGGTGAACTTTGACCACCTGCCAGCCTTTTACAATAAATATACTGCAAGCAGGCAGCAGGTGCAGGCACAATCTCATACCTATATGTTGTGCCTTTCTTTTTGGTTCAGTGGCGTGAATGTGCATGCGCCCTGCCGAACCGTGCTGTGATTGGGCACAGCATGAGTTGGGCAGCTGATTTCAGCCAATGATTTTGGCTGAAGTTATCTGGCTATATCCAATCACACACAGAGTATTTACAAACACACAGAACTCTGTGTGCATAGGAACAGTGATCTGACTGTTTCTTCTCCCCGAAAAGCAGGGATAAAAACAGCCAGATAAAGTAAAAGAAGCACATATTACACACATTACACATTGTTAGGCACACAGTTAACCCCTTGATTGCCTCTAGATGTCAACCCGTTCTCAGCCAGTGTCATTAGTACAGTATTATCACTGATCACTATATTAGTGTCACTAGCAATGTCAGGATCAGTTGGTGACCCTCTCAGATAGTGTTTGTTAGTGACAGTTTGCCCACCACCCTATCACAGTCCCACTATAAGTTATGTACCATAATTCAAAGGTATGTTACCAGTTCTAGGGACAGCTGCTACACCTACATCTTATTATTGAGAGGATATTTACAGTTTTTGGAGACTATCCCATAAAGGTTGGACTTTTAAGAATATACAGCTGAACACATAGTTTCATTAACCGATTCCTGACCGCCTCACGCAGATACACTGCGGCAGAAGGGCACAGGCAGATTAACGTACCTGTATGTTGCCCTTCAAGAGGCGGCTTGCTGGCGCGCGTGTGCCGGCCGGGAGCTCCGTGAATGTGATTGAGGGTCCCGCAGACTCGATGTCCATGGGGATATCCACAATCGTCTCACGGAGAGGAAGAACAAGGAGATGCTAATGTAAACAAGCATTTCCCCATTCTGCCTAGTGACACTGACACTGGTCTCAGCTCCCTGTAATCAGGAGCTGTGATCAGTGTCATGTCACACACAGCCTCTCTCCCCACAGTTAGAATCACTCCCTAGGACACACTTAACCCCTACAGTGCCACCTAGTGGTTACCCTTCACTGCCAGTCACATTTACACAGTTATCAATGCATATTTAATTGCACTGATTGCTGTATAAATGTGAATGGTCCCAAAATCACGCCTAAAGTGTCCGATCTTTCTGCCATAATATTGCAGTCACAATAAAAATTGCTGATCGCCACCATTACTAATAAAAAAAAAATGTATTAATAAAAATGCCATAAAACTATCCCCTATTTTGTAAACGCTATAACTTTTGTGCAAACCAATCAATAAACGCTTATTGCAATTTTTTTTAACAAAAATATGTAGAAGAATATGTATCGTATCGAATACCATCAAAAGGAAGCTCTATTTGTGTTAAAAAAAGGATGTCAATTTTGTTTTGTTTTGCGACCGCACAATTGTCAGTTAAAGCAATGCAGTGCCGAATCGCAAAAGGTGCTCTGGTCTTTGGCCAGCCAAATGGTCCGGGGCTTGGGTGGTTAAAAACAAGTTTTATTTCATACAAAGTTATTAAAAATGAAACAAGGAGATATAACCATCTCATACAATGTAGACAATAACATAATACTGATGTTGATATGGTCCTGGTACCATTTTGAGTTGCTGTTACCAGGGACCAGTTGGTTGGATAGGAGTTCTTGTCTGTGCTGAGCTTGGGTGGGTGCATATGGCTACATGCTAATGAAATTGGTGAGCACCCTTATAATGTGATACTTTTATGAAATGTATATAAATATGTGATAAATTAATGAATTATATGGCATAGTCTGTTAGTAATGATGTTTCTTTTAATTTAATGAGAATTAGAGATACCTTGAATTTCCCTGAAGAAGTGGAGATATCACTCTGTGAAACGCATTGGATGATTCTACATACAGTGGGGACAGAAAGTATTCAGGGCCCCTTAAATTTTTCACTCTTTGGTATATTGCAGCCATTTGCTAAAATCATTTAAGTTCATTTTTTTGCTCATTAGTGTATACACAGCACTTTATATTGACAGAAAAATTGAATTTTTGACATTTTTGCAGATTTATTAAAAAAGTAAAACTGAAATATCACATGGTCCTAAGTATTCAGACCCTTTGCTGTGACACTCATATATTTAACTGTCCATTTCTTCTGATCATCCTTGAGATGGTTCTACACCTTCATTTGAGCCCAGCTCTGTTTGATTATACTGATTGGACTAGGAAAGCCACACACCTGTCTATATAAGACCTTATAACTCATAGTGCATGTCAGAGCAAATGAGAATCATGAGGTCAAAGGAACTGCCTGAAGAGCTTCTTGTGGGAAGGCACAGATCTGGCCAAGGTTACAAAAAAATTTCTGCTGCACTTAAGGTTCCTAAGAGCACAGTGGCCTCCATAATCCTTAAATGGAAGACGTTTGGGATGACCAGAACCCTTCCTAGAGCTGGCCGTCCGGCCAAACTGAGCTATCGGGGGAGAAGAGCCTTGGTGAGAGAGGTAAAGAAGTACCCAAAGATCACTGTGGCTGAGCTCCAGATATGCAGTCGGGAGATGGAAGAAAGTTGTAGAAAGTCACTGCAGCCCTCCACCAGTCAGGGCTTTATGGCAGAGTGGCCCGATGGAAGCCTCTCCTCAGTGCAAGACACATGAAAGCCTGCATGGAGTTTGCTAAAAAAACACCTGAAGGACTCCAAGATGGTGAGAAATAAGATTCTCTGGTCTGATGAGACCAAAATAGAACTTTTTGACCTTAATTCTATGTGTTGCGAAAACCAGGCACTGCTCATCACCTGTCCAATACAGTCCCAACAGTGAAGCATGGTGGTGGCAGCATCATGCATTGGGGTGTTTTTCAGCTGCAGGGGGAAAGATGAATGCGGCCAAGTAAGGGGATATCCTGGATGAAAACCTTCTCCAGAGTGCTCAGGACCTCAGACTGGGCTGAAGGTGTATCTTCCAACAAGACAATGACCCTAAGCACACAGCTAAAATAATGAAGGAGTGGCTTCACAACAACTCCGTGACTGTTTTTGAATGGCCCAGCCAGAGCCCTGACTTAAACCCAATTGAGCAGAGACCTAAAAATGTCTGTCCAGCAACGTTTACCATCCAACCTGACAGAACTGGAGAGGATCTGCAAGAAGGAATGGCAGAAGATCCCCAAATCCAGGTGTGAAAAACTTGCATCTTTCTCAAAAAGACTCATGGCTGTATTAGATCAAAAGGGTGCTTCTACTAAATACCAAGCAAAGGGTCTGAATACTTAGGACCATGTGATATTTCAGTTTTTCTTTTTTAATAAATCTGCAAAAATGTCAACAAATCTGTGTTTTTCTGTCAATATGGGGTGCTGTGTGTACATTAATGAGGGAAAAAATTAACTTAAATGATTTTAGCAAATGGCTGCAATATAACAAAGAGTGAAAAATTTCCCCACTGTATATGAATTATTATTAGCATTGAAAACAAGTATTAATATCAACATCAGTACTATGTTATTGTCTACATTTTATGAGATGGTTATATCTCCTTGTGTAATTTTTAATATCTTTGTATTGAATAAAACTTGTTTTTAATGAAACTATGTGCTCACCTCAGTGTCAACTGTCCAACCTTTATAGGATAGTCTCCCAAAACTGTACATTAATTATATACAAGTTATACAGTATATACCATAGTTTGTAGATGCTACTAGAATGTATTTATTTTTTATCAAAGACATGTAGCAGAATACATTTTGGCCTCAATTCATGAAGAAATGTGATTGTTTTATTGGATATGTCTTCTATCAGAAATGAGAAAATATATATTTTTTCGTTTATATATTAAAAAATTAAAAACCCAGTAGTTATCAAATACCACTAAAAGAAAGCTCTATTTGTGTAAAAAAAATGATCAAGTCATCAAGGTTGTAAAACATTTCTTTATTATAACCCTGTAGATGTTTCAAAAGCTGTACTATAGATGACAATATAGCCATTTGTAAAGGTGTTTGTTGAGCAACACAATACTAGTAATAATTTAGCTGATTACAGCACCAAAAACTTTACCTCCTTCAATTATTTTAGTGGACATGTTTTGAAATTCTGTAATGTGATCTTTATTTAAAGGTTGATAAGTTTCACTATCTTGTAATTGTCTCCACAATTACAGGATTTCTTTTCTATCCTTTACCCTTTTTAAAACTTGTTATCGGTTAGATTGGTATTTCAGTAACATCTGTTTCTGCTGCTTTGGTGTTAATGAAATTAACAACAGGTGCACCAGATGGGCAACAATGAGACAACCTGCAAAACAGGAATCATTTTACCACTGATATTTTGTCCCCACTCATCTTATTTGACTGTTTTTCACTAGTTTTGCATTTGGCTAGGGTCAGTGTCACTACTGGTAGCATGAGGCAATACCTGGACCCTATAGAGGTCACACAGGCAATCAAAATCCTACAGGATGGCACATTAATACGTGCCATTGCCAGAAGGTTTGCTTTGTCTCCCAGTGTAGTCTCGAGAGCATGAAGGAGATTCCAGAAGACAGGCAGCTACTCTAGGAGAGCTGGACATGGCCGTAGAAGTTCCTTAACCTATCAGCAGGACCGGTATTTGTTCCTTTGTGCAAGGAGGAACAGGATGAGCACTGCCAGAGTCTTACAAAATGCCCCCCAGCAGGCTGCTGGTGTGAATGTCTCTAGCCAAACAATCAGAAGCAGACCTCATGAGGGTGGCCTGAGGGCTCAATGTCCTCTAGTGGGCCCTGTGCTCACTGCAAAGCACCATGGAGAAGTTAAACACCAGAATTTGCAGGTCCACCACTGGCGCCCAGTGCTTTTAACAGATGAGAGCAAGTTCACCCTGAGCACATGTGACAGACGTGAAAGGGTCTGGAGAAGCCGTGGAGAATGTTATGCTGCCTATAACATTGTTCAGCATGATCGGTTTGGTGGTGGGTCAGTGATGGTCTGGGGAGGCATATCCATGGAGAGACGCACAGACCTCTACATGCTGGACAATGGTACCCTGACTCAGGGTTGCCAACCGCCAGTAAATTTACTGACAGTTTGTAAAAATCTGTGATTTTTTTAC
Organism: Lithobates clamitans; assembly: GCA_037952925.1. NCBI lineage: Eukaryota > Metazoa > Chordata > Amphibia > Anura > Ranidae > Lithobates > Lithobates clamitans. The sequence continues at coordinate 678,490 of JBBGZY010000903.1, read as the reverse complement.
AACTGCCAGTAAATATCAGGGGCTGATAATTTCATGCTGTGTTGACTTTTTAAGTGTAAATCAAGCACATGACTTTGTTATAGGTATTGTCAGTGTTTCTATATCATGTTTATACTGTTCAAATATTCACTGTGTTACATTTCAATAGGAGTTCTGTAATTTCTCAAGTTTGCTGTAATAGACTTTGCTATACAAACTACTGAGTACCATTTTGAGTTGCTACAATGAAATTTCAGCAAATTGGACTAGCCTGCTACATAATTTTTTTTACTTTGATTTTAGGGATGTCTTTGAATTCAGCCCTCTGTAAGTTGATACTTTTAATTTCCATCGAACGACGTGGCATCCTTTTGTTCTTAACACATTACCCAATCCATATCAGTATAGATATCCAGCATCATATTTTTCTCCATTGAGATTTGATGTGTTTTCAAAGTGTTCCTTTAATTTTTTTGAGCAGTGTATTTAAATACTGATAATTCCTATCATTATTAGAGATAAGTTACTTAATCTGCCACCTAATATCAAATCAAATCTAGACTGGATTGATGTACCCAAGAAAGAAAATCCTGACATTTTCCAGTCTATGAAGTGTTTCCTTAAAAAGGTTCCACACAATTTTCACTTGGGGTATTGCCTTTCCAATGGTTACTTTACAGCCATTCCAGCATCCCTTGTGCTTTTAGTTCTCTGTCCCACAGCCAGTCACAACATGCATCCCATATGAAAGTACATGTATGCCTTTAATGTGTATGGAGGAGCGCCTGATACAAAAGATCATCTTACTTTAAAGGAGTTGTAAAGTCTCAAGGTTTTTCACCTTAATGCATGTATTAAGGTGAAAGTGTTATTGTTATTAAGGTGAAGTGTTATTGCTTGGAAAATTAGTTATAGGAGCAAATCTGTCCATGTTCGATTTCCAGGCTTTAGCTGAATCCTACTTGAAATCTACAAAATCAAAAACATGTGGGGTTTGGAATGAGTATATCATGCGGACATCATGGTTTTATGGTTTCTACATATCTATGTTTCTTTAACATTTTGTTAAAAAATAGGGCATTTTAAAGCGGAGTTCCACACAAAAATGGAACTTCCGCTTTTCGGAACCCTCCCCCCCTCCGGTGTGTCACATTTGGCACCTTTCAGGGCGGAGGGGGGTGCAGATACCTGTCTAAGACAGGTATTTGCACCCACTTCCGGCATAGACTCCCATGGGAGTCTACGCCACTTCCCGTCCCCACCGCGCTGTCTGCTGTAAACACACAGCTCCCAGGAGAGAGCGGGGACGACTCGCGCATGAGCAGTAGGGAACCGGGAAGTGAAGCCGCAACGCTTCACTTCCTGATTCCCTCACCTAGGATGGTGGCGGCAGCTGCCGAGAACCGAGCGGGTTCTTGGCGTCCCCTGCCGACATCGCTGGACCCTGGAACAGGTAAGTGGCCATGTATTAAAAGTCAGCAGCTGCAGTATTTGTAGCTGCTGGCTTTTAATATTTGTTTTTTTTGGCGGTGTGGGTGGACCCCCGCTTTAAGTACTTTGTCTGTGTTGGGAATATCTAACCGGTTAAAGGTACCCTTAAATTTTCTCTGTTATCCATAAGAGGTTTTTTTCTAGTTTTAAACAATATTTAAGCATACTTTTTATGCTTTTAATTTCTCTTCGCTTTTTAATTATTTTGGTTTCTAATCATATCATAAAGCCATCGCTGCCCTGGTCAGCCATTTCCCCCTGTTGTTCTCCCTGTTGCTACTGCTGCCAACATTTTATACATTTTTCTTCCTTGTATCTATCCTTCTCCCTCCCTTCCCCGCCCACACTTTTTGTCAAAAAAATTAAATGACCCACTGAAATCCCAAAAATCTACAACTGTAATGTTTTTGGAAGAGAACTCTCTGTGCCATCTGTCTTAATATGTGGCCCCGTTCCCATTGCCTTGTGTCTCATTTTAGGCCTGTGTTTGTTGTCTTGAGATTGTTGTGCTAGAGGCCAGTTTGCCCAAGATGCAAGGAATAAAGTCTAAGAAGCCACGTTTGCTGTAATAGACTTTGCTGCAGGAAAAAGAAAAGCAAATTACTGCACCCAAATCATCACACATCCTTACCACAGATGCACCACATTTATCCCTAATCATCAACATTTTCAAAAATGCCTTACAAATGTGCTGCTTAGAGGTATTATCACAATACAATACAATTGTTTTCTCTTGAATTATCATCTTAGCTCTACATTTAAGGAAATCAAAACGTAATGAATTGTGCTTTATATTGTTTTGATTATTGCTATCTGGAAAAGCTGCTACCAGTGTTAAATGTAATAATTGTTTGCCTTTTGGTCACTGACAACAGCATTTGATATTGAGAATTTATTGGTAGTTTTAACTGTTACAAATGGATTATCTGCTCTGCCTTGCTTTGGTGGCTCAGGGCAATCTGGCTACTGTCAAATACAAACACAACGGCTTTTATGCAAGATAAGATTTAGTGTATGTTAGTTGCCTAATGTTAGAGTAAGGAAATTGGAAGTGATAAGCAGTAGAAGATTAGGAATAATTTCTTGTGTGTGCTTTTTTTTCTTGAAAGAAAAAAGCAGACTAAAGTCTAGTTGACAGTGGAATTAGGGGATGGTGAATTGCTAATGCTGTACAGTAAGCAAAATGGTCATCTCTTAGATCATAAAATCCATGCAGTTTTTTTTTTAAATAATATATGTCTCTGCAATTACCTGCTGCTAGATTTAATGAAGCTCCTCACATACTGGACAGGTGGGTTTGCTTCCTGAATAATCCACACTCTCTCTGCTTGTGGAATAACCAACATACAGTAATTTCGGTTTTAAGCAATTTTGAAGATAACTGGTGCAAGACTAAAGCTGAGGTGAAGCAACTCCTGACCCTAGCTCTGACATTCTAATTTATAAATTCTGTATGCGTTTATGTATATGATACCAGCATACACCGAGTGTATTTGGATATATTCTGATACAGAATTAGAACTCGATAAGCAAACACACTTCTATTAATGTCATTCTCCTATGCCCCCCACTGTCCTCACTGGTTTCTTCCAATGATTCTTATCTAACTATGAGAAGCAGTAGTTATGTAGGGGTCAGCAGGAGGAACCACTGAGTAGAATGGGGGACACAGGAAATTTAACTGAAGTATTGATTGCTGTAGCGATCCAACTGGTGATTTTTCTTCACCACATTGATGTTTACTATAGTGGGCAGTGAAAGAGGTAGCATTTACTATTTTTCAGGTGACATATCAGAAGTGGCTTCATTCAACAATGGAGCTTCACATTTATGAATATAGCTGATTAACTAGATTGCATACTGGCGAACACTTGTATTTTTTAAGGTACTGTTCTGCCAAAATGCACCTTTCCTATACTGTTTCTAAATTGCTTTAGAAAGATATAAACATAGAAAAGTGATGGCAGAAAAAAGACTGAGTAGTCCATCGAGTCTGTCCTTTTTTTTGTTTTTGTTTTTTGTATGCACATTTTGTATTTTTTTTTCCTTAACCTTTTTGACTGAATATAGATCTATGTTTCTTCCAAACATGTTTGAAGCCGTTTACTGTTGACTTACTCACTACCTCTGCTGGAAGTTTATTCCAAGCATCAACTACCATTTCCTTAAAATAAAATTTTCTAAGATTCTTTTTGAATTTTCCTCCAGTCAGTTGGGATCATGTCTCCATGTTCTTGATTTTTGTTTCATATTGAAAAAGCTGCCCTCCTGAACCTTTTTCACCCCCTTGAACTCCATGGAAAAGGAAAAATGCACCCTTGCTGTATTATCTCTGCACTTCAAGGGTTAAATGCTCATTTAGGTCTAGGTGGAACAAAATGCAGTTTTACTTACTAGATCTTCATACAGGCTCTGTCCAGGCTGACATCAACAAGTCCAATGCATGACCCATAGCCAAGGGACAATCCACTACCAGAATGTAGAGTAGAGCACCAGCTGCTGAGTGAGTAGAGGACTGAGTAAAACTGCTTTTTAAGACTTCCTAGAACTAAACAAGCATTTAGCCTATGCAGTACAGGGGAAGCCCAACTGCTAGGGAACATTTTCCCTTTTTCCAGAGATGGGCTTAAAAACCATATGGGTTTCTTACAAAGAGGTACTCCCTTCAAAGCAAAGATGAACATTCAGGTAATGCTTGGATGAACTTATGTAAGTTATTTTTCTCTTCACAGGGAATTGACAATGGGTTTCGTTTATACCTAACACAAGAATGACAAAAAATATTAAACATAAATAATCCTTCAATGTTTTAAGACTGAAATATTTTTTAGAACTTTACAGGGAAGTTTCCAGTCCAACTATGAAAGATTGCAACAGAAATTCTATGTGGTAGTAACAGGGCCATTGAATTAATAGAAATTTTCATTCCAAATGTTGCATTCCATGACATTTCATTATACTAAATAATTAGTATGCTTTCCTTTTGTTTTCCTATCAAAACTTTAATGCCCTGTACACACGGTCGGACATTGATCGGACATTCCGACAACAAAATCCATGGATTTTTTTCAACGAATGTTGGCTCAAACTTGTCTTGCATACACACGGTCACACAAAGTTGTCGGAAAATCTGATCGTTCTAAACGCGGTGACGTAAAACACATACGTTGGGACTATAAACGGGGAAGTAGCCAATAGCTTTCATCTCTTAATTTATTCTGAGCATGCGTGGCACTTTGTGTGTCGGATTTGTGTACACACGATCGGAATTTCCGACAACGGAAAATTTTCTAGCAAGCTCTTAAACTTTGTGTGTCGGAAATTCTGATGGAAAATGTGTGATGGAGCCCACACACGGTCGGAATTTCCGACAACAAGGTCCTATCACACATTTTCCGTCGGAAAATCCGACAGTGTGTACAGGGCATAAGGCTGGCTTTACATTTGAGCTTTGAAGTAGCACCGGGAAAAATTCAATATTTGCTGTGTGGTGGGTTGCTGTGCCATTCATTTTGAATTGCACCCTAAGAAACCTTGCATATGTTTTGTGGGGCATCACAATGCATAGATAGTAACTTACCAAAACACTTGCAGAGATGTGAAGGGGGCCTTTTTTTTTCCCCAAAAAAGTAATAGATCCCGAGCTTGACAATCAATGTCAAAAGACTCCTAAGGTTACTTTTCAAACTTTCTTATTCGGAAATTTCACAGGCGGCAAAGTATAGTATTTGTTTCTGTAAAGATTAGGGCTGGCTTCACGCGATTCCAGTGCAGTGCACTGTGGTAATGTACATGCGTTAACACAATTATGTGTGCGTTAATGTGCATTACATTGTTCTGTGTAGCCCATTTAAATAAATAGACTGGCAATGCATCGTAGCAAAGCAATGCAACACAATATACAGTAATATATTACTGTGAATTGTGGAGTGTTGCAACATATGTGCATTGGAGCTGCATTGCCTTGGGGTGCAACTAAAAATAAATGACACCACTTTGCAGTAATAGACAGATAATCACAATGCACTAGAGCAGAAAAGTGTGAACCCATATGTGAGCTTAAATATGCCAACTCTATTTTTTAACTCATTCCTAATGTGAAGTTTAAAGGGATAGCAGCAGATTCAACTTTAATCCTAAACTTCTGTATTAGATGCTTGGGAAGTATTTCACATTTTGGGTTTCCAAATGGTCATATGAAGGCATGGCAGCCTTTAAAAAAATGTTTATAGCATAGCCATCCTTAAAGTATAACTATAAGCAAGAAAAAAATATTTTCATGCAGTCTATCACAAGCTTTACCACAATATTACTGAGCCCCCCAGTAATATTGTTTTTTTTGTCCATGTCCTGTAATAGAGTGACAACACTGATCTTTATGAAGCAAAATCACATAGTAGCAATGTTACCCTGTAGGAAATTATTATATTAGATGGACATGCAGTTTAAAATGGACTTTAAAGTAATTTCAAGGCCTGAGTGATTTTTCCCTAATGCATTCTCTGCTTTAAGGAAAAAATGACCCCACTAACTATTACCCCCCCCCCCAAACACTTACCTGAGCCTGTCAAGGACCCAGCATTGTGCCGGCTGCAGTTTTATCTCTTCTTTCATCCTCTTCTCACAGGGACTCGGGCAGCAGCAGAAGCCATTAGCTCCTGCTGCTGTCAAGCAAGTGCTCTTAGGAGGGACCGGGGGAAGGGCCAAGCCATGCTGTGTGCATCTATGGACACAGGCAGTGCAACTAGGGAGTGAAAAAGCTGTATAAATGTAGGGGTGGGTGGTGCTGCCTGTCACCTGAAGAGTGATCCTCTCCAGGTGAATATGCAACAAATAGTGATAATCATTCGCCAGCACAATTAATAGACCATTATTAATACATTTTTTGATATAGGTCACAGGGTGAGAACACCCTTTATGACATTTACCTCATATATTGGGAAATCACTCACCATTCATCTGAGAAGAGTGACCTATTTGGGGGATCACCTGCAGGTGACGGGAGTGATTATCACCTGTTTGTTGCATATTCACCTGAGAGGAGTGACTTACTGAAGAGGATCACTCTTTAGGTGATGGACAGCGCCACCCACCCTTACATTTATACAACTTTTTAATACGAGAGCTTCAGCTGAAGCCCCTCTGGGGAGGCAGCAGCCTAACCTATACCTAAGCATGGAATACAATAATTTATACAACTAGGGAGTGAGCCTACAACTGTGCCCCCATAGCAAACAGCTTGCTATGGGGGCACACAGAGAAGAGAAGGAGCCTAGAGTGCTATTATTATTATTATTAAAGTTTTAAAAAAATCTAGATTTTACAATCACTTTAAGGGTCCAAGTTATAAAAAGTTGTCTCTCAACATTTTTGTATAGCAAATAGTTCCTGTAATATTTGTGATACGTTTGTAATAGTGTCCTTAGTGCATTTCATTGGGCAAATATAAATTCCCATAACATTCGATCCTAAGAGAAAAATAGCTTAAGAACTTTTGACCATGAGAGCTATTTGCTGAACAATGGAAACACTAGGAGGGAGACTTATGCACAGTGTGCAATCTATGGAGAATCTTGTGTGAATGGCCAAATTAATGGGTGTTCGACTGTTCGCACAAGATTTTTTAGAGATTGCACACTGTGTTACCTTCTACAAGTGTCTTTGTTAGAATGAAAGATCAAATCATGATTTGGGGAACCAAACTAAAATGTATCGAGTGTAAAGCATATTGAGCTATACGTAAACGGTCTCCTGACCTTTATTCCTGTGGCATATGCCTCTATAGCACCAAATGGATGTTTCACAAACTGTGAAGTTTCTATATATGTTCCTTGCATGCCAAGAAGCCAGATAGGCAACCTAGTTGATTGATCATTGATAAGGCACCTGTCCAGACATCGAAAAGAGTTGCAGGCTCCTTAAAGCATTTTCCCTTGACAGCCTATCAACTGATAGGAAATGATTACTGCTTCCCTTTATCGGCACTCTTCCAAAATTGTGTTCTATCAGATAATGTTTCCTTTTATATCACTGCATTAGTACAGTAGCCTATAATGGACAATGGTCTCCTTTAAGATTTTCTGCCATGCCTCTTGGCTGTGAGCAATTTCAAAATTTACATTTTTTAATTGTGGCATTCAATTAAATTCCTTCTTCTCATAACAGAATTGGTCTTCTTTTGGGTGTACTTCCTTTCATTTTGAAAGCATTTTGTTCTCTCCTGTTTACTATTGGCCTAAACAGGGTTTTATAGAGAAGGGCTTTAGATTTTCTAGAAAAAGGCCTATACTTTGATATCCAAAGTTAAACAAGAAATCATTTCTATAGCTCTATTATTTTTTGCTCACAATATAAACAACTAAAACCCTGTCAACCTTTTTTGAAGCTGCATTTAGCAAGTTATATTGTAAATAGCAAAATAAAACCTTTTTAGAATGTACATGTTTTTTATTTTTTTCTCTCATACCACCCTAGTAGCCCTTACAAAAGGAGAGCACCTTTTAACCCAACCATAGTGTTAAACATTAAGTTTACATCATCAATATAGGCCAAGTACTGCATTCATTTTTCTAATTTCTGATGTATGAATCACACACAGGTTTTTTTTAACAATAAAAAGACAAATCAAGTCAGCAAATTGCCCTGTCCTAGCCAACCTGTACTGTCATTATTGTCTGTAAAGTAGATAAAAGAAAAAAAAAAAAACTGATTCCGTTCACTTGAAATTCTTAAATCTAAAAGAAAGCTGCTGGAAGCAACTCAAAAATAGGACCCAAACCTATCATCATAGCTGCCCCAGATACCTCTATAGAGTTCTGTTCTGCAAAAACATTATTTCTATGTAAAATGAGAAATGATGCCTTAGATTATTTTTAAATAGCTACAGCTAAGGTATTAGTTCATCTGCTTAAATCTGGAAATCTGTACTGGGAGGAACATGTAAAAATAGGTTGCTGACCTTTTAAAAAAATACTAATACCAACTGTCATGCCGATCCAGTTACCCTAATATATTATGATTCACTGACCGGGAACATATGCAGATAAGGATTTTTGACTTTACTAGAGATATACTTGTTCCAAGTCAGTAAAATTTTGAGCACAGAGAGAGATAGGCAACTCACATTTCAAAAATAGGTCAGCAATAGCAGCTTACATACTGTATATCCCTTAGTACATGTCAATACTTCTAAGGCTTTATTGTAATAGGACAACATCAGGATGAAATAATGCAGCATGTTCAAAATAAGCAACTAATTAAGAAACAATTTAATTTCCTGTGTACAAACATAATTTATATATATGCTGCAAGCGCACATATTACATTTAACCATGTGCTATTTTTATTTTATTTTTTTCTACAGCTTCATTCAGATCAAGACAGAGGAGATGGGAGTTTGAAATATATTCTCTCAGGAGATGGAGCAGGAACTCTTTTTGTCATTGATGAGAGAACAGGTGACATTCATGCCACACGACGCATTGACAGAGAAGAAAAAGCCTATTACACCTTGCGTGCCCAAGCAATAAATAGAAGGACAGGGAGACCTGTGGAACCGGAGTCAGAGTTTGTCATAAAGATACATGACATTAATGATAATGAGCCAACTTTTCTAGAACACATTTATACTGCCAGTGTCCCTGAAATGTCTGATGTTGGTAAGTAAAGTATTTGTCTCCCAGCTTGCATTTAGAATATCAGTGGTATGTTAGAGATTAAAAGACCCAGAAATGAAATGTTAAAAGAAACATGTTCAGAGAGAAAAAAATGTAGGCTGCCATAGCTGACTTCTACTTTTAACCTCCCTGGCGGCATGATTATTTCAGATTTTTAATGCTCAAAGCGGTACAATTGTTTTGCATGGAAATTTGGCATTTTATATTGTAGGCCTGTAATTCCTAGCGATAACACACAAATCTGTCCAAACAAGAGTCTAGTAGACAGCACGGGACAGCGCGGGTATGATAAAGTTTGAAACACAAAATCATAAATTATAATATAATAAATAACTAACTAATTATAAAAAATAATAATAATAAAAATTATTCAATAATGTAATCTAATTAAAAACACAGAAATTTGCTCAGTTGCAGAATTGTCGCTGTCATTACTTTCAGTGTCTGATGATGAATTTCCAAACAAATCACTATCACTCAATTCTGCAAGTGATTCTAATTTATTATCCTTGTTTTCTAGCTGGTCTAAAACCGCTTTTGATGTAAAGGGACAGTTTTGGTTGCCATGGACAATCTCCAGTTTCCAGGCAGAAAGAACAGTATTCATAATATAAAACTGCATGCAGGGCACTGGAGAAATCACTAGGGACAAAGGGGATGTGAAATTATTTGATACAGTAATGTAATCTGTAAGATTACAGTGTACTTTATGTATTGTGTGTGTTTTACTTTTTGAATTTGGTGCTGTTCTCCGTCCCCGTCTGTCGCAGGGAACAGAGCCCGGCATTGTGGTAGATCGAGCGGAGACACAGCCCACGGACACAGCGGGAAAACATCGCAGGATCCTGGGGACAAGGTAAGTAACTGTACCAGGATACTGTGATGCGATCCCGAGTGTGGCTCGCGGTTATTGCTTTTGGTCATGAAAATCCACCCCGAGCCACACTCGGGATTACCGCCAGGGAGGTTAAAAATGGTTACCTGGCCACTATGTCAATCCAATGACTTCTGTACTATTTAAATCACAAAAAATAAAAAAATACATAACTGCTCACTAAAGAAGACTCTTAATACTTCTTCAGGGTTGAACATGAGTTTGACCTAAAGGGATCCTGCTTGTAATTTAGCATGTGGGTAGAAAAAACGTATTTTCCCAGTTCATCTGCCTGCTCAAACCTCTGGCAGATATCGGTGGTGGTCTGTCATTAGCAGTGTTATCACTAGGGATGAGCTTCGAGTTTGAGTTGAACTCATGTTCGACTCAAACATCGGCTATTCGCTAGTTCGCCGAACAGCGAACAATTTGGGGTGTTCGCGGCAAATTTGAAAGCCGCGGAACACCCTTTAAAAGTCTATAGGAGAAATCAAAAGTGCTAATTTTAAAGGCTTATATGCATGGTATTGTCATAAAAAGTGTGTGGGGACCTGGGTCCTGCCCAAGGGGACATGGATCAATGCAAAAAAAGTTTTAAAAACGGATGTTTTTTTCGGGAGCAGTGATTTTAATAATGCTTAAAGTGAAACAATAAAAGTGTAATATTCCTTTAAATTTCGTACCTGGGGGGTGTCTATAGTATGCCTGTAAAGGGGCGCATGTTTCCTGTGTTTAGAACAGTCTGACAGCAAAATGACATTTCAAAGGAAAAAAAGTCATTTAAAACTACTCGTGGCTATTAATGAATTGCCGATCCTACAATACACATAAAAGTTCATTGATAAAAACGGTATGGGAATTCCCCACAGGGGAACCTCCAACCAAAATTTAAAAAAAATATGGCGTGGGGGGTCCCCCTAAATTCCATACCAGGCCCTTCAGGTCTGGTATGGATATTAAGGGGAACCCCGGCCAAAATGTAAAAAAAAAATGGCGTGGGGGTCCCCTTCAGGTCCGGTATGGATTTTAAGGAGAACCCGCGCCAAAATTTTTTTAAAAATGGCGTGGAGTCCCCCCAAAAATCCATACTAGACCCTTATCCAAGCACGCAACCTGGCAGGCCACAGGAAAAGAGGGGGGGACGAGAGAGCGCCCCCCCCTCCTGAACCGTACCAGGCCATATGCCCTCAACATTGGGAGGATGCTTTGGGGTAGCCCCCCAAAGCACCTTGTCCCCATGTTGATGGGGACAAGGGCCTCATCCCCACAACCCTTGCCCGGTGTTTGTGAGGGTTTGTGGGCTTATCGGAATCTGGAAGCCCCCTTTAACAAGGGGACCCCCAGATCCCGCCCCCCCCCCCCCCGTGTGAAATGGTAATGGGGCACAAAAGTACCCTTACCATTTCACAAAAAAACTGTCAAAAATGTTAAAAATGACAAGAGACAGTTTTTGACAATTCCTTTATTTAAATGCTTCTATTTTCTTCTATCTTCTATCTTCCTTCTTCTATCTTCTTTTTTTTTTCACATTAAAGAAGTTTATTGCAAAAGTATTAAGTAGACAATACAGATCAGAGAGTACAATAAGAATGCGTCTGAACAAACATAAGTTTCAGTAAATCAGTCGAAGTTTACATTTGTCTATGAAGTGTTGATACGAAATAATCATAAATTAAAACACTGTAATAACGGTTGTGTCATTTACATGAACAACATCACCTCAGAAATATGCCTTTTTAATGTCACAACCCATCTCGCCTAGGCCTTTAATGATATTATGTGAGGTAATGCAGTCGACCCTCTGAATAGGTCATGGAGATGAAAAGAGGAAAAAAAAGATAAGGTATACATATAAAAGAAGGGGAAACGGAGACATAAACCATATGTGAAGTAGGAGAAGTGAAGTTTGTGTTCATTCAATGTCGTATTATGAAAAAGAAAAGAGAATGATCTTGAATAATCTTAATTGACCTTGACCACCCACGTCGACCAAGTGTGTATTCCAGTACAGTTCTACTGTTACGCCATATCAAAGACTAATTTAGCTTAGCGCCTAAACCTGGGCACTAAAGATGTCGGAAAATGCTTGGGAGTATTTAAACACGTTCCATGGGCGCCAAGTATCGAGAAAGTTTTCAACTTGTTCGTTTTCTTGCGCCAGAGTGTCTTCCATTACATTAATATCTGTGACCCTATTTAGCCATTCCTTCATTGTTGGTACTTGAATTGATTTCCAATAAATTGGGATGAGAGACTTGGCAGCATTCAGTAAATGTTTTGTGAGCGAACGCTTGTATCTCCTCAGAGGCCAGCTTGAAATGTGCAGCAGGCAACAAACTGCATCTAAAGATAGAGAGGTCTCAGTGATTTTTTTGATGTAGTCTCACACACTGTCCCAGAAATGAACAATCACAGGGCAATGCCACCATATGTGTAGCAAAGTTCCGCTATCTCCCAGACACCTCCAACATCGGTCCGATGTCTGGGGAAACATCTTATTTAATTTTGTTGGGGTTAGGTACCACTGAGTCAAAAGTTTGAAAGCTGTCTCTTGCACTTTGGTGCTTATAGAGCACTTGTGTGATAAGATGCAAGCGTTCCTCCACTGTTTCGGAGTTATGTTTACCTGTAAGGCTTCTGACCACCGCTCTCTGAGTCTGTCGTCCATAGGTTTTTTTGTGTTCTGTAGCCACGCATAAATAATTGAAGTAGCCCCACGGATTAGCTCTCCCCCAAGGCACACCGACTCGAAATCTGTCAAAGGCCTAGAAAAGTCTCCCACCTTGTGGTTAGTGCTTCTAACTTGGAGGTAGGTCCAAAAGGGCAAGTCAGTCACATTGTCATTTTGTTTAAGTGTCTGGTAATCTTTCATTTTGGCTTGATGGTAGCAATCTCTTGCCAGAAGACGTCTGTCACTGTGGGAGGACCTGAGGTGAGGGTTGCCCACCCCTGGGATAAAATCTGGGTTGTCCCTCAACGAGGTTAGTGGTCCCAAGGCGGATGTAATTCCTGTGTCGACGGGTATCTCATGGATCACTTTCAGAGTGGTACCCGTTAAGGGGTGTTGCTTCAGGTCGTCAGTGTATGAAAGCCAAGGTCGCCATGGTGCAAAGGTGAGTGGTAAGGTCTGAAGGTCCCTTTCTAATTTCACCCAGTCTTTGGATTCACTGTGACAATGCCAGTCGATGACCCTTGTTACGTGGGATGCTTTGTAGTAGTCCTTTAAGTTGGGTACTCCTAACCCTCCCAGTGCCTTCGCTTTCTGAAGTGTTTCAAGTTTGATTCTCGGATTTTTGTGTGCCCAAATAAATTTCAAAAACATGGTTCTCAGTGTCCTAAACATGGTGGGCGGCAGTTTAATCGGTAAAGTGCGCATTAGGTACAGGAGCTTGGGAAGGACTGTCATTTTAATGACTGCTGCCCTTCCGAACCAAGAGAAGGTTCCAGAGTGCCATTTGCGCAAGTCCGTTTCTATAGATTTTAAGAGAGGGGGGAAATTTTGTTCGTATATTGTCGATAATTGGGGTTTTAAAAGCACCCCCAAATTTTTTCAGTTTTTTGTGGTCCCATTTGAAGGGAGAGTTCTCTATCACCGATGTGAGTGAATGGTTGGGGAGGGATATATTCATGGCTTCCGATTTGGAGTAGTTTATCTTTAGGTTAGAGACATAGCTATAATGTTTAAAGGCTTTCATAAGATTAGGAAGAGTAGTGTGGGGCTTAGATATGAAAAATAGCAAATCATCGGCATAGGCAGCCACCTTGAACTCCCGTCCCCTTACTCGGAATCCCCTTACCGAATTATTTGCATTGACCTGTCTAATAAATGGCTCTAGGGTTAAAATGAATAGGAGTGGTGAAAGGGGGCAGCCTTGTCTTGTACCATTCGCGATATGTACCCGATCCGAAAGGGTGCCGTTTATTTTCAATCTAGCTGAGGGGTTATGATAGAGTGCGGAGATCCAGGCCAACATCCTATCACCCAATTCAATATGTCTACAAGTAGACAACATGTAGTCCCAAGCCACGCGGTCGAAGGCCTTCTCCGCATCCGTGGACAGGAGAAGGCCCTCTGATCCCCTGGAACCCAGTTGGTGGATTAGTAAGAGGGCTTTGGTGACATTGTCTTTGGTTTCACGGTCAGGCATAAAACCCACCTGATCCGGGCCAATAATTTTTTGGAGGAAGGGTCTCAGTCTGTCAGCGAGTATCCCCGCAAAAATGTTCACGTCCAGATTCAACAAGGAAATAGGACGATAACTGGCACAATCGGAGGGGTCCTTACCTGCTTTCGGTATGACTGTTATATAGGCTGAAAGTAAGTCTGGAGTTGTGGTCCTGGGTTCGGATAAGGAGTTCAAGGCTGCCGCTAAAGGGTCTGTCAAGAAGTCTGTAAATGTTTTGTAGTAGATGGCCGTGTACCCATCTGGGCCGGGACTCTTACCTAGCTTCAAGTTCTTAATGGCCATTCTAATTTCAGTCGTGGTTATTGGGTCTTCAAGGGTGTTAGCTTCCGCGATGTCCAGAGATGGGAGACCACTCTTACTAAGACTTACTAAGTCTTCAATTACTTGTGTTCTGTTTCCCTCCATTCCCGGTTGTTTGTGTTGTGGCGGTAGATTGTAGAGATTTGAGTAAAATGTATGAAAATGTTTAGCAATCTCCTCTGTAGTGACATCTAGTGTCCCATTTTTTTTCTGTCTTATGCCTATAATGCTATTGTTTTGGGTGTGTACTCGTAACGCCCTCGCCAACGTCTTGCCTGGTTTGTTGCCCCCCTCGTAATAATTTTTTTTCCTTAAAAATAAAAACCGTTTGGCTTTAGCATCAAAAAGTGTCTGTAGTTGTTTCCTGGCTGCTAGTAATTCTGTGGCTGTATCCACTGCAAGAGATTGTTTGTGTTGGGATTCTAACTTATGAATACAACTTATTAGAGTTTTGATTTCCCTTTCTCTCTCCTTTTTCCTTCTAGCACCCATCGAAATCAGTTCCCCCTTAGGGTACATTTGTGGGCCTCCCAAATCATCAGTGAGTCCATCCCTGGGGTGTTATTCTGGGTGAAGAAATTTGACAGGGCCTCTTTGAGTTTGGGTAGATGGATGGGGTCAGAGAGTATCGAGGAGTTAAGCCTCCAAATCTGGGTCTTTTTTGGAGATTTTGTCAGGTCTAACGTTACTGCCACTGGAGCGTGATCAGAGAAGGATTGAGTGCCTATGCAAGCACAGAAAGAACAGAAAGGTCTTTTTGCGTTATGAATAGATAGTCTATCCGTGTGTGTTTTTTGTGGGGTGCTGAGTAAAACGTGTAGTCACGTCCATGTGGGTTGAGGAGTCTCCAGGGGGTCTATCAGTCCCAGCTTGTGGAGAAGGCATTTAATACCTTTCAGGGTTTTGTACCTAATGCTGGTGTTGCCATTGGAGGTGTCTGTTAGGGGATTCAGAGGGATGTTGAAGTTTCCTCCCAGTATCAGACACCCCGTAGCAAACTCCTGCAGCTTATGGACTATCTGTTTACAAAATAGCAGATGGGCTGAGTTCGAAAAATACACATTTGCTATTGTGATGGGCGCTCCACTGTAGTTCCCTTTTAGGAAAATGTATCTACCCTCATGGGTCTGTTAGTTGGTTCGTCAGGTCAAAAGGTGCATTCTTACTGACCAGTATTGAAACCCCTTTAGTTTTAGCAAGACTGTTTGTGGCATGAAAAATCTTTGTGAAGTTCGAGTCGGTGAGCCTGGGGACGCGTCCTGTTTTAAAGTGTGTTTCCTGTAGCAGTATAAAATGTGGCTTACCTTTTTTAATTTCTCTAAGTAATGTAGACCTCTTTTCCAGGGTATTCAATCCCTGTATATTGTGGGATATTACTGTGGGGTTGCGCCCTAGAAAAGAGTAGGCCATGGTGCAGACTCAGGAGCGGTGCAAAACTCTATTGATCTGAAAAAGAAACACTGGTGGTCAGTTAAGGCGTTCTTATGGTCGAGGACGTGGGTGGTCAAAACCTCTGAGAGGAGTAACAAGAAGAAAGATAGAGAGGTGGGAAAGAGAACAAAAAAAAAAAAAAGGAAGAGCAAAAAATAAGAACACAAAGAAGTGAAGGTGAGAAGAGGAGCGAGTAGAATAAGAATTAAGTTCAACCTCTAGATAGAGCCCTATATAGAGAACTGTAGTGCGTCTGCACAGCTTAATGCAGTGACAGACCACTTGTGGGGGTAGGGGGAGGCGGCTGCCTGGAGTATGAATCAAACAAAACAAACTGTTAAGTTTAAACAGAAAACTTATGAAGGATGTAACTGGCAAAACCATCCTCCAACGAACACACAGCCTACAGCTAATAAGAGATATAATTCTCTTAACTGAAATATATATGATTAATTCACCCTGTCGATTAAGGGATCCTCTCCGTCCCCAAATAGGAGGACCAAGAAGCCCTGCTATCACTGCCACCCCCGCGACATGATGACTCAGCCGACCGCCACCTCTAAAGTGTCACGGCCAAGCTGGCCCCCTCCGCCGCGAGGGCTACAGAACTGCTATAACTTCAGACCAATGCTTAAACATCATAAATTGTAGTACTTAATATGTGCATATAGCATGCCTATGTCTGCCTGGAGGTAATGGGAGTCAGTGGGGCAATGCCCTAAAAAACTGAGCCTTAAAAAGCAGAAAGAAAAACAAGAAAAAGAAAAAATTGGAGATTAAAATGGGCAAAAATAACTTCCTCTGACGTCAAAACAGTTAGTCAGATCGTTGTAGAGGCTTGTAGGCTGGACAGCTTTGCATTAATCCTCCGTGTGATCACGGTCCCAAAGAGATCTTGGATTCGGTGTGTTGAATTTGGAGCCTCCTGCTTTGCCTGACTTCATTTTCTTGGAAGACCTTTTTTCAGGTGTGGAAAATGGTGATCTGGATGGACTCCTGTTGTGTGGTGGTAATGTAAACTCAGCGTACCAATCTGGCAAATCCACTAGATCCAGGCCAAGTCCTGCACAAAAATCGGGGAGATCCAATGGGGTGAGTAGGATATGCTGGTGTCCATTTGTCGCCACAATGAGGGCAAAGCGGAAGCGCCAAGTGTACCTGAGATCTTTTTCACGAAGTTTGTCCAGTAGTGGGCGTAGGGCCCTACGGTTTTTAAGTGTAATCTGGGATAGATCTTGAAATAACATTATGTTCCCTCCATTAAAAACGATCCTCTCATTTCTCCTCGCTTTGCGCATTATGTCCTCCTTTAATTGGAAGCTTTGAAGGCAGCAAATGATGTCCCGGGGTGGTGCAGTGTCGGGGCCTCTAAGCCTAAGTGCTCTGTGGGCCCTGATGAAATCAATCACAGTCTCCTCCTGCCTTTCCAGTAGGCTATTAAAGACCCTCTGTAGGGCCGGGGCTATTTGATCTGACTCCACAGTTTTGGGGATCCCCCGCACCCTAATATTATTCCTCCTGCCTCTGTTGTCGAGGTCTTCCAGGTGTCTGTTTACATCTATAAAGTGTTGGGTATGGGACACAGCAATCTTGTCCATCCTGTGCAGGGCCTTATCTCTCTGTTTCCCTGCATGTTCCGCCGATGCTAATTTTTCAGTAAGGACAGCCAGATTCGTTTTGAGATCGGTTATGGCAGCTGAAAAAGCCGATTTGATTTCGGCTGTAAACCCGGACATATCTGCGTATGTTAGGGGTTTGTGGAGTCTTGATTTCCCCCTGTTAATATCTTCATTAATGTCTGACTAACGTAACGTAAATCCATGATATTTCTGGCTGTGGAAGTCGTCAGCCCTTTGCGGGAATGAGTGTGCGGGGTGCTGTGTAGCTTCCTGGCAGGCATGGAGGGTTCTTGGAAAGGGTGTCAGACTAACAGGCTGTGTGTCTGATGGAGCTCCTCTAGTGTGCTGCCATCCAAGCCGCGTGCCAAGCCACGCCCCCCTTCTTCTATCTTCAATCTTCCTTCGGTTTCTTCCTCCATCTTCTTCTTCTTCTGGTTCTTTCTCCGGTGTTTTCGTCCGGTATCCTTCTCCACGCCGTTTTCTTCCCTTCTTCTTCTCGGGCTGCTCCGCATCCATGATGGAAGGCTCCCACTGTGTGACACTTCTCGTCTTCTGACAGTTCTTAAGTAATGGAGGGTGGGGCCACCCGGTGACCCCGCCCCCCTCTGACGCATGGGGACTTGACGGGGACTTCCCTGTGACATTCCCTGTGATGTCAGAGCAGGGCGAGGTCACTCATTACGTAACGGGTTACGTAACCCAGGTCCCCAAACACTTTGTATGACAATAACTTGCATATAAGCCTTTAAAATTAGCACTTTTGATAATTCATGTTTGTGTCCCATAGACTTTAACGGTGTTCGAACAAATTTTTGCCTGTTCGCATGTTCTGGTGCGTACCGAACAGGGGGGTGTTCGGCTCATCCCTAGTTATCACTGCCATCTTGGCAGATCCCCACCAACATCACATGTGGGGGAGCTGTCCCTTGCATTGGGCATTGACCGAAAACTTAAGGCTCATTCCTATGTATTATATACAGTGGGGATGGAAAGTATTCAGACCCCCTTAAATTATTCACTCTTTGTTATATTGCAGCCATTTGCTAAAATCATTTAAGTTCATTTTTTCCATCATTAATGTACACACAGCACCCCATATTGACAGAAAAATACAGAATTGTTGACATTTTTGCAGATTTATTAAAAAAGAAAAACTGCAATATCACATGGTCCTAAGTATTCAGACCCTTTGCTCAGTATTTAGTAGAAGCACCCTTTTGATCTAATAGAGCCATGAGTCTTTTTGGGAAAGATGCAACAAGTTTTTCACACCTGGATTTGGGGATCCTCTGCCATTCCTCCTTGCAGATCCTCTCTAATTCTGTCAGGTTGGATGGTAAATGTTGGTGGACAGCCATTTTTAGGTCTCTCCAGAGATGCTCAATTGGGTTTAAGTCAGAGCTCTGGCTGGGCCATTCAAGAACAGTCACAGAGTTGTTGTGAAGCCACTCCTTGGTTATTTTAGCTGTGTGCTTAATGTCATTGTCTTGTTGGAAGGTAAACCTTTGGCCCAGTCTGAGGTCCTAAACACTCTGGAGAAGGTTTTTTGTCCAGGATATCCCTGTACATGGCCGCATTCATCTTTCCTTTGATTTCAACCAGTCATCCTGTCCCTGCAGCTGAAAAACACCCCCACAGCATGATGCTGCCACCACCATGCTTCACTGTTGGGACTGTACTGAACAGCTGATGAGCAGTGCCTGGTTTTCTCCACACATACCGCTTAGAATTAAGACCAAAAAGTTCTATCTTTGTCTCATCAGACCAGAGAATCTTATTTCTCACCATCTTGAAGTCCTTCGAGTGTTTTTTTAGCAAACTCCATGTGGGCTTTCATGTGTCTTGCACTGAGGAGAGGCTTCCGTCGGACCACTCTGCCATAAAACCCCGACTGGTGGAGGGCTGCAGTGATGGTTGACTTTCTACAACTTTCTCCCATCTCCCGACTGCATCTCTGGAGCTCAGCCACAGTGATCTTTGGGTTCTTCTTTACCTCTCTCCCCAAGGCTCTTCTCCCCCGATAGCTCAGTTTGGCCGGGCGGGCAGCTCTAGTAAGGGTTTTGGGCGTCCCAAACGTCTTCCATTTAAGGATTATGGAGGCCACTGTGCTCTTAGGAACCTTAAGTGCAGCAGAAATTTTTTGTAACCTTGGCCAGATCTGTGCCTTCCCACAATGCTGTCTCTGAGCTCTTCAGGCAGTTCCTTTGACCTCATGATTCTCATTTGCTCTGACATGCACTGTGAGCTGTAAGGTCTTATATAGACAGGTGTGTGGCTTTCCTATTCAAGTCCAATCAGTATAATCAAATACAGCTGGACTCAAATGAAGGTGTAGAACCATCTTAAGGATGATCAGAAGAAATGGACAGCACCTGAGTTAAATATATGAGTGTCACAACAAAGGGTCTGAATACTTAGGACCATGTGATATTTCAGTTTTTCTTCTTTAATAAATCTGCAAAAATGTCAACAACTCTGTGTTTTTCTGTCAATATGGGGTACTGTGTGTACATTATTGAGGAAAAAAATGAACTTAAATGATTTTAGCAAATGGCTGCAATATAACAAAGAGTGAAAAATTTAAGGGGGAAAAAAAAATATATATATATATATATACAGTATATATATATATATATATATATATATATATATATATATATATTATATATTTATGGCCGGGGCCCTATGTCCGGGAGAGGTGTGAACCACAAGAGTAACTACATAAAGTAGACCTGAAGTGTGCCCTGGTCTGCAGGACGGTATGCCAAGAGATGGGGCATACCCAAGATAAGTGAGTGGATGGTTTTGTAGAGAAAATGTTTTAAGAGAAGTGCCCTAAAAAGGGGAATGGGTCGGTGGATACCGCGCACTGGAACCGACACAGACCATTGTAGGTGGTCTGCTTAAATAAATTTCAGGCCACCATACTGGCTTTCCTATTTATGGTCAGAGCCCTATGTCCAGAAGAGATGTGAACCACATTAACACATCACAAGACTAAAAACATAAAGTAGACCTGAAGTGTGCCCTGGTCTGCAGGACTGTATGCCAAGAGAAGGGGGAAAAAGACTTTGTTAGGGAGGTAATTACCGTATTTATCTGCGTATAACACGCACTTTTTTCCCCTTAAAATCAGGGAAAAATCGTGGGTGCGTGTTATACGCCGATCCCCGGTATTTTGTGATCTATCGGAGCGATCGCCGCGATCATTCACATAGCGTGTATTTTTAAATATGGCGCCGCGAAGTTCGGAGGGACTCGGCGGCGCTCGTTCAGCCGAGATACACATAGACGAGGGTTCTCGGCTCTTCTCGGCGCCGTTCACAGTCCCGCCCAGTCCCGCCATTGGACCTGTGTTATGTCCATCATAGGGACTGGGCGTGACTGTGAACAGCGCCGAGACGAGCCGAGAACCCTCGGCTATGTTATCTCAGCTCCGCCCAGTCACTGTGTTCTCAGCGGCGCCACTGAGTCCCTCCGAACTCCGTGGTGCCATATTTAAAACTACACACTAAACTTGTGTATGTCGGCGGCGATCATGTAATGTACACTGGGGACAAGGCTGCACTGGGGCAAAGCTGCACTGGGGACAATTCTGCACTGGGGCAAAGCTGCACTGACAAGGCTGCACTGGGGCAAAGCTGCACTGACAAGGCTGCACTGGGGCAAGGCTGCACTGACAAGGCTGCAGATGGACACGATAACGCTGCATTGATGGGCATTTAAATGTAAGTTTTTTTCCTTAAAATTCCCTCCTAAACTTGGGGTGCGTGTTATACGCCGGCGCGTGTTATACGCCGATAAATACGGTATTTATTTGAGCTGATAACGTCCTACAGGGCTAGCTTGCTGAAGGCTTGTGACATTTCTGCTTGCGGATTGGAGGTATTGAGCAAAGCAAGCAGATTTCCACCTGCCCATCTTCTTGATGACATGGTCCGGGACCCTGTTTCGTGTCGCTGCTGATGCCGCTTCAATGCGGAAGGAATGTCCAGAAAATCGGCTGGGGTCAAGGCCTAAGTTAAGCAAGAGCAACGTGTCTGGTGAACTGGTTACCACTTAAAGGGTTAGTAGGGAAAGGTAGCAATAGGCTAGACTCTGAGAGGTAGGACAGATGAGCTTATAACTGATCTAGAATGGCCACTGGGCACCAGGCGTTATGAGTCTGGAAAAGTTTGATATCTACCCCGGGACCGGACTGTTGAATTTTGGCTGCCACAATGGGGTAGAGTTCGAATAATGAGGAGGACTGACTGAACCCAGGAATTAGGAGGATTTCTGGAGGCCACGGTCCTGTAAACCAGTAAATTGCCGCAAAACCCATAGAGGCTGCGGCGTCCGTGACTACCTGAGGTGAAGAAGAGGATGCTGATGGAATGAACATTGATATGCCATTCCAGTTCATGATAAATTCATCCCAAACTATTAGATAAGCACCTGAACGACCACAACATACAGGGATATACAATGTAATACTGACATATAATCACACACATAGGTTGGACTTGATGGACTTGATGTGTCTTTTTTCAACCTCACCAACTATGTAACTATATAAGAGTAATTGATTTTAGCCACTTGCAGAGATGTTTGCAACAATTGCATGTAAGCAGCCTTATCAGGAAGGCGAAAACAAAATATAGCAGAATTTGAGTATGCAGGAATGACTGTACAAATAGATTGTGAGATACATATGTTGATACTTGATAAGAGTAACGTAAAGCCGAGGATCCGAATCATTGTGCTGCTGTGTTTGTACCATCAATGCAACTGGATTCAGACAGGGATGGGGTGTGAGTAACGGTGGTGTTTGTAGTGCCGATGATCCGAATCATTGCACCGATGATGTGACTAGATTTGGATTGGGCTGTCGATGTGAGTAACAATGAGGTTTGTGGTGCCATGGATCTGAATCGTTGTACTGTGTGCGACTAGACTCAGATCGGGCTATTGATGAGAGTAACGGTGGTGTTAGTAGGAGGTGTGGTGTTTGTAGGAGGTGTGGAAGGGGGGGGTTTTGTAGTGCCAAAGATCCAAATCGTTTGTGTCGATGATGCAAATGGACTCGGATCGGGCTGTCTGTGTTTTTGTAGTGCAGAGGATCCGAATAGTGGTGCCGATGATGCAACAAGACTTGGATCGGCTGTAGGTGTGAGTATTTGTAGGAGGTTTAGTAGGAGGTGTGGTATATAGGGCAACGGATTTGAGACATACGCCGCTGATGTGACTTGATTCGGAAGTGGCTGTCGTGTGAGTGAGTTACGTGATTCGTAACGTTCGTGCGACTAGATACGAATGGTCCAGAGCAGTGGGCTGCCATGAGTCATTACATCGCTGATGCGGCTGTGCTCGAATGGGGTACAACTCTCAATGAATGAGTACGAGTACATACAAATGATGGTGAAATGGTGAAATTTCTACGAAACCGTGAGAATGGGGCAAGGGATTTTTACGACGTGAGGTGACGACAGTTTTACGAATGGGAACATGCTAACTAATAGTTTGTTTGTAGGAACGGTAACAACAAATTATACCTGTGACAGCGAGCGTGGAACGATCAATGAAAACCTACGAACTTGGGAACTGCAACACCCTGGAATTCGAAAACACAGACTCACAAACACGCAGTGAGTTGGCAGAGTCGGCCTGGTGACATAATACCAAGCACTGGAACCAACACAGACCAGTGTGGGTGGTCTGTTTAAATACCCCCTGGGCTCCTCCCATAAATTATATATATATATATATATATATATATATATATATATATATATATATATATATATATATATATACACACACACAAAAAACATTTTTGGATCTTACTTTTCCTTGAAATAATCTGTATTCAAAACCAAGTAATCTATGTTGTTAAATCAACAGTCTCTGGTTTCTTATGATCTGATCAACCGCTTGAAAACTAAACACTCCCTATGTGTATATAGAGAAACTGTTGAGCAGGGTAAACACAGTTAGCTTGTTTTTCATTCAATCAGTGGGTTGAATGAAAAAAAAAAAACGCACAGATCCCTGCATCAACACAAGTGATATTGGTACAGGGATCTCTCTTGTTATGGCTTTATATTCTGACAGCGAGGACTCACCCCCCCACCTCCAGAATACACTGATTAGTGCTTGCAACCATTGGCTGCAAGGTCTGATCGAACAT
Organism: Lithobates clamitans; assembly: GCA_037952925.1. Lineage (NCBI taxonomy): Eukaryota > Metazoa > Chordata > Amphibia > Anura > Ranidae > Lithobates > Lithobates clamitans. Next base: position 654,764 of record JBBGZY010000903.1, on the reverse strand, counting down.
TGGTTTTCCAGCATGACAATTTGACAGAAACTATTTGTTGGACCAGCTTATATTGAACAGGCAGTTTTGCACATGTATCAAAAGTCACATAGCTCCTGCTTAGCTGGCCTATTTTCGGTATGTGTATACCCCCAGCTTAAGTCATTGTAACCTTCTAAAGGCTAATATACAAGATTCTATATTTACATAAGATACATAAGGGTATTTCTTTTGCTGGCAGGCTCACTTTAAAACATCAACAGACAACGTTTGCTACAGTATAGTACTGATTTATTAAAGTATATTAACAAGAGTAGGAATAAATTGCTATAGCATGCTTGCATCTTAGGCCTCATTCACACGAGGCGGATCCGCTACCGCGGAGTCTTAGTGGAGACTTCTGGGAAAGTCAATCAGTCAATCACACAAGCAGGAGATGGCATATCTGGGGGGAGGTCTGTACACATCTGTGTACAGAACAGCTCCAGGTAGCCATATTGCTTTGCACTTTACAGTAAATTACAGAGCTGCAGATTGAAAAGGAATGGTAATTTTTATTAATAAATTACAATATGACTTGTGTCACAATTGTGTATGATATATTATTTTTTTTTATTTAATATTTTCTTTTTTCTCACAGAATTGGAATTACCCTTTAAACACCCAAACATCTGCAAAAAGTGTGTTTTTTATGGCTAATTGAATTAAATGATTGAAGTAAACAAAATTTTAACTATTTGCTTTGCCCAGGTATCAGTTTGTATTCCTCTAGTAAATCAACTCCCCTGAGTTCTGATAACCTATGTACTGTAGGTAAAGTATGTACAGTGGGGCAAAAAAGTATTTAGTCAGCCACCAATTGTGCAAGTTCTCCCACTTAAAAAGATGAGAGAGGCCTGTAATTGTCATCATAGGTATACCTCAACTATGAGAGACAAAATGTGGAAACAAATCCAGACAATCACATTGTCTGATTTTTTAAAGAATTTATTTGCAAATTATGGTGGAAAATAAGTATTGTACCAGCAACAGTGTGTGACAACACAAGGTTATCACACACTGTTGCTGGTATGTTGGCCCATTCCTCCATGCAGATCTCCTCTAGAGTAGGGATGAGCTTCGCGTTCGAGTCGAACCCATGTTCGACTCGAACATCGTCTGTTCGCCATTTCGCCGAATTGCGAACGATATGGGCCGTTCGCGCCAAATTCGTGTGGCGCGTCACGGCCCATAATTCACTGCGGCATCGCAGTGCATTGCTAGCTGATGATTGGCCAAGCATGCACTATGACCCGCATGCTTGGCCAATCACAGCGCCGTCTGAACAGAGAGCCGCAATTGGCCAAAGCCAAGGAGGCTTTGGCCAATTATGGCTCAGGGGATTTAGTACACGCCCCACACTATATAAGGCCGCCTGCACGGCGGCCCTGTGTAGTGTGTGTTCCGGCGTTGAAAGAGATAGACAGAGAGACAGTGTCATTTGATTTGAGTTAGATAGATTAGGCAGAACAGTCAGTCAGTTAGCTGCACTTACAGTGTATTGTGTATATATATGCATCCCAGGTGTTGCACATATATATATATATATATATATATATATATATATACACACACACACACATACACTGTATTCAGTTTAGCTAGATCCGTTCCTGTTATCTTCCTACTGACAGGCAGGCTTGTCTTGTTACAGTATTTACAGCTACCTGAAGAAAATTGCTGGTGTTCTTTTGATCCTATTAGTACCACAGTCAGGCAGCTAGACTATTTACAGTTAGTGCAGTGCGTCCTGCTCACAGTGTTCAGCTAGATCCGTTCCTGTTATCTTCTTACTGACAGGCAGGCTTGTCTTGTTACAGTATATACAGCTACCTGAAGAAAATTACTGGTGTTCTTTTGATCCTATTAGTACCACAGTCAGGCAGCTAGACTATTTACAGTTAGTGCAGTGCGTCCTGCTCACAGTGTTCAGCTAAAACTACAAGTTAGTGGGGTGTGTCCTGCTCACAGTGTTCAGCTAAACCTACAAGTTAGTGAGGTGCGTCCTGCTCACAGTGTTCAGCTAAAACTACAAGTTAGTGGGGTGCGTCCTGCTCACAGTGTTCAGCTAAACCTACAATTTAGTGGGGTGCGTCCTGCTCACAGTGTTCAGCTAAACCTACAAGTTAGTGTGGTGCGTCCACCTCACAGTGTTCAGCTAAACCTACAAGTTAGTGCGGTGCGTCCTGCACACAGTGTTCAGCTGAACCTACAAGTTAGTGTAGTGAGACCTCTGCACAGTGTTCATCTAAAGCTACAAGTTAGTGCAGTGCGTCCTGCTCACAGTGTTCAGCTAAAACTACAAGTTAGTGTGGTGAGTCCACCTCACAGTGTTCAGCTAAACCTACAAGTTATATATATATAGGATATATTATATATATCCCAGCTTAGTGCAGCTACAGGCCATTAGTATGTCTGGAAGGCCAAGAAGGAGAGGCAGACAGTCACAAGCCAATAAGAGAGGACAAGCAGGCTCTGTGTCTAGTGCTGGTCGTGGAGACAGTGCATCCTCATCAGCACGTGGCCGTGGGACACGCTTGGCCTTTTTTTTGGCAGCTGGCTGTGTTGAGCCGCAACATGCGGAAGACTTGGTCGAGTGGATGACCAAGCCGTCCTCATCCTCCTCATCCTCTCTCACCCATGCCCAGGGTACTTTTCTGGCAAAGCAGCGGCCTCTTCCCTTGGCTCAATGTCATCAGTGACTCCTTCCCTAGCCCCACCATGTCCTCTTGAGGAGTCCCTCGAACTGTTTGACCACAGTGTTGGGTACATGCTCCAGGAGGATGCCCAGCGTTTGGAAGGCTCTGATGATGATACTGAGCTTGATGAAGGCAGTAACATGAGCACGGACAGAGGGGGTGCCCAAGAAGGACAGCAATCTGGCAGTCATGCTCCCCCTGCTGCAGCATACTGCCAGGTTTGCTCCAGTGATGAGGAGGGAGGGGATGATGAGGTCACTGACTCAACGTGGGTGCCTGATAGGAGAGAGGAGGAGGAGGAGGAGGAGGCGGCACATCACCAACGAGGCAGGATGCCCTCCAGGGGCCAGCCTAAGGGCAGCACATTGACTGCATCACACCCCAAAGCTCCACATGTGCAGGGCACTTCAGTATCTGCGCGTTATTCAAAAAGTTCTTTGGTGTGGGCCTTTTTTGAGACGAGTGCATCAGATCGCACCGCTGCTATTTGCAACATAAGTCTCAAGCGTATCTCGCGTGGCCAAAACATCTCCCGCTTGGGTACCACACACACCAAGCTGCTTGCCTATTGCAGATTTAGTCTTCCCAGCCTGGTGCATGTATACAATTTTGTTTCTGGTGTCCTTCGACAGCTCTTTGGTCTTCACCATAGTGGAGTTTGGAGTGTGACAGTTTGAGGTTGTGGACAGGTGTCTTTTATACTGATAACGCGTTCAAACAGGTGCCATTAATACAGGTAATGAGTGGAGCACAGATGAGCCTCTTAAAGAAGAATATACAGGTCTGTGAGAGCCAGAAATCTTGCTTGTTTCTAGGTGACCAAATACTTATTTTCCACCATAATTTGCAAATAAATTCTTTCAAAAATTAGACAATGTGATTGTCTGGATTTGTTTCCACATTTTGTCTCTCGTAGTTGAGGTATACCTATGATGACAATTACAGGCCTCTCTCATCTTTTTAAATGGGAGAACTTGCACAATTGGTGGCTGACTAAATACTTTTTTGCCCTACTGTACACCATAAAAAGGACAATTGTGTTTTTCTTTTTTTCCCAATAAAATTTGTATTGCAAGTATTAAAGAACAATACACAATAGTGACATCCAGTACATTAAGCACGTCAGTCAACAATGACAAGCATATTTTTGTTGTGTTGTATACATGGCAAGCATATAAACATTTCTTGAACATTATTCGGTCTGAACTTCCAAATGAAACCCGTCAAAAAAAAAAAAAAAATCGGATGGATTTAACCCTAGCAAAAGTTAAAATGAATGATGCTGGGGGGGTATGGAAAGGTATTAAAGATGAAAGAGAGGGAAGGGATTGGGGAGTGGGAGGGGAAGGAAATAGGATTTTCCTCCTTGGTCTTCATGGTCAGTAAAGCTACTGTAAAGCTACTTCTATCAGGCAGAAATATATGTATATGGTAGAGGGGGTATGTTGGAAAAGTGTGCTATAAATCTAGGGCAGTAGTGTTGGTATTAGTAGTTATAGTCTTCCTCTACGTGGGGTCCTCCCAGACTCGTCCCTTGTTGTTTTTAATGATAACACACATCTAACAGAAACATCTTAAAGACACATAACATAGTTTGAACAATATTCCAATGTGTGTTTTCTTTCTACTTAATAGAGATAAGAGAATCCACTTGAGTTTGATTCACAAAATCTTTGGCGAATACTCTGTAAAACTAAGGTAACCCAAACAGTGGTAAATCCTATTGAAGTCTGCAGGAGAGTCTATGGGGCAGCCTTATAAGTAAACTCTGGCCTTTTTACGGGAGTAATAGGCAATATACTATAAGAAAAGGCATGGGAAGCTGGACCCTGCCATGGGTAACATGTACCAATACTGAAAATAAAAAATAGAAAAAAAATGCTGATAACAGTGAAAGGGTCTTTTCATGTGTCTTTGGGAGCAGCAATAAACACTTATAATTTAACCACTTCAGCCGCGGAAAGATTTACCCACTTCCTGACCAGGCCATTTTTTGTGATACGGCACTGCATCACCTTAACTGACAATTTTGCAGTTGTGCAATGCTGTGCCCAAACAAAATTGATGTCCTTTTTTCCCACAAATAGAGCTTTCGGTATTTGATCAACTATGCAGTTTTTACTTTTTGTGCTCTAAACAGAAAAAGAGCGACAATTTAAAAAAAAAAAAAAATTTTTTTTTACTTTCTGCTATAAAACATTTCCAAAAATGTTTTTTTTACCAAAATGCTACACATTTTGGTAAAAAAAACCCCCAATAATTGTATATTGATTGGGACTGCGACATTGCGGCAGACAGATCGGACACCTACTGTAACTAAAATTTTTGACACTTTTTTAGGAACCAGTTACATTACTACAGTAATCAGTGCTAAAAAATATGCACTGTTATTGTACTAATGACACTGGCAGGGAAGGGGTTAACATCAGGGGCGATAAAGGGGTTAAATGTGTTCCCTCACTGTGTGTTCTAACTGTATGGGAGAATGTGTGACTGGGGAAACACACAGATCTGTCTTCCTGCGTAGCAGAAAGACAGGATCTGTGTGACCTCCCCTGTCAGAATGGAGATTTGCCTTGTTTAAACTTGCGGGGAACGATTGTGGGTTGCCGGTGGACATCGCTGATTGGCTCCCCCACTGCCCAACGTGTACCACAAATCGACGTGTACGAGCTGACATACACCTACAGCAATTTGTGCGATTGAGCCCCATTGCTGCAGTATAACTGCAGTGGCTGGTCCTTAAGTGGGTAAATGAAATGCTTGTGATATGCCAACAAGTTTGAAAGTGGTTTTCTGAGGCTGTCCCTGTTTTTGCTGATGCAAATCTGTCCTGTCCTTGGACAATTTCTTTGGAGCTCTTATTAACAATTTAGGGACTGTAGGTGACACATCATGTAAAATTGATAGCATCAGGGATATTTTAATGAGCAATAAGCCCAAATTTACTAGAGACAGGTAGGGGTTCTAACATAAAAATGTAGAAACGTCAGAGACTACAGACTACTTGCCTTTAGTTTTAGTTTTCTTTCATATATTGCAGCGTTGTGCTTGAAACAAAAGGCAGCATCTAGCGCATAATCTCTTTAGGACCACATACTCTGGATGGGCGTTTCCTACAGGGACAACGTCATACCTGTACATCGCTGGCCTCTTCCAGATACAGGGTGCGCAGGGAGATAGAACAAATACATTTTTCAGTAAAAAGCAGCACATAATATACACAATAACACTTGTTACACTGTATAGTATTAACACTGATCACTGTATTTGTGTCACTAGTGATGTCAGTGTCAGTTAAGGCCCGTACACACAATGAAAATATCAGACGTACTAGGCTTTAGTCAGTTCCTAGCTAATATCAGTTAGTATCAGATTTCCCGCTGCACTATTACAGTCTCCACTATAAGTCACTGATCACCGCCATTACTACTATAAAATAAAATGTATATATAATATATATATATATATATATATATATATATATATATATATATATATATATATATATATATATATATATATATATATATATATTTATAACCATAATTTGTAAACGCTATAACTTTCACACAAACCAATCAATATATAGTTATTTGGATTTTCTAAGTCAAAGACATATACATTTTGGCTTTAACTTATGAAGAAATATGAAGAAATTAGATTTTTACATTTTTTTTATTGGCTATGTTTTATAGCAGAAAGTAAAAAGATATTGGGTTTTTTTTTCTCCACATTTTTGGTCTTTTTTCATTTATATAATAAAAAAAACCCAGTGGTGATTAACTACAACCAAAAGAAAGCTCTATTTGTGTGAAAAAAATGACATACATTTTATCTAACCATTTCCTGCTCATCATATAGCAGAAGAATTTCCATAAAGTGGTTAAGTTATCCTCACTGGACATCATATGACGTCCAGCAGGTTAAGCCGCGATTGCGGGGGCACGCAGCATGGTGATCGTTGGTGTGGTGTATCAGTCTGAATCACTGATCTCGGTAAAGAGCCTCTGATGTAGGCTCTTTACCATGTGATCAGCAGTGTCCAATCACAGCTGATCACAGAAAAAACAGGAAGACCTGTTTATCAGTTTTTCCTCCACTCGCACTGACAGACATGAGTAGAGGAGAGCCGATTGGCTGCTCCCATGACAGGGGGGTCTGCGCTGATCATCAGTGCAGCCCCCCGAGGATGCCCACCTGTGCCCACCAGGTATGCCCATCCATGACCACCAGGGTTGCCAGTCAGTGCCCATTAGAGGTGCCAATCAGTGCCCAATAGAGGTGCCAATCAGTGTCCATCAGTATAGCCTGCAAGTGACTCCTCATTTGTGCTGCCTATCAGAGCCATCTATCAGTGCCCATCAGTGTCACCTATCAGTGCCATCTATAAGTGTCCATTAGTGCAGCCTTTCAGTGCCTATCAGTGTCGCCTATCAGTGCCACCTATGAGTGCACATCAGTGCCACCTATCAATGCCCATAAGTGCTGCATATCAGTGCCACCTATCAGTGCCCATCAGTGCTGCCTATCATTGCCCATCAGTGCCACCTATCAGTGCCCATCAATGCCGCCTTATCATTGAAGGAGTAAACTTACTTATTTACAATATGTTATAACAGAAACAAACAAAGATAAATATTTGAAAAAAAGTCAGTCTTTTTTTATTTGTTCAGCAAAAAATAACCCAAGTGGGGATTGAATATCACCAAAAGAAAGCTCTATTTGTGGAAACAATTTTATAAAAATGATGTTTGTGTACAGTGTTGCATGACCGCGCAATTGTCATTAAAAATGCGACAGCTCTGAAAGCTGAAAATTGGCATGGGCAGAAAGGGGGGAAGTGCCCCGGTATTGAAGTGGTTAATTACAACATTGCATGACCGTGCAATTACCAGTAGCACAGTGCTAAAAAGAAAAAAATGGCCATGAAGGGGGTAAAACCTTTTAGAGCTCAAGTGGTTAAAGAATCCTACCAACATAAAATAAAAAATAGGAGACCCCAAAGTATATTAAAACCCTAAAATACCATTCCTTAACCACTTCAGCCCTGGAAGGATTTACCCCCTTCCTGACCAGAGCATTTTTTGTATTTGGTACTGCGTCGGTTTAGCTGACAAATGTGCGGTCACGTTGTACCCAAACAAAATTGACGTCCTTTTTTCCCCACAAATAGAGCTTTCTTTTGTGGTATTTAAACACCTCTGCGGTTTATATTTTTTGTTTTTCTAAAGGGAAATCTTTGAGTGATAGATGGAATATCAGTTAAGAGTCACTTAAGAACTTAAATCAATACAAACAAGCCCCCAAAGTTAAAAACAAAAAGGCAGCAATTGGGTTTTATTGCTTAAATACCTAGTAATCAGAATTTAAGCTGAAGTTTTGACATATAAAATAAAGTATTCTCTATAGCTTTAGCAAGCTAACTTACCAGTAATAAAGCATGTTCTGCATTGTGCAGGCAACTGAATCCTGTAGAAATCTTCTGTGCAGGGACGCCCAGTCCTCTTCCTGTCTCTTAATTTCTAGGGCTGCAGAGGTTAATTGCTTCAGGTTTTCTGTGAAGCTGCTGTGAAAATGTTCCCAAAGAGGACCTGCCCCTTACTCCCTCCTACTCCATTGGAAGACTTTATTTCATTGCTTTCACTACCTGTAACATGAACTGCAATTGAGAGAGAAAATCCTGTGACTAATCAGACTCTCCTCTATTCATAAATCATGCTACAGGTAGTGAAAACAATGAAAGAATACTTCCAAAAGTAGGAGGAGGGGGTGGTTCCTCATTGGGAACATTTTTAACACCAGCTTCACAGAAGATTCAAAGCTATTATCTCCCACAGTGCTGGAAGTTCAGAAACAGGAAGAGGACAAGGTATCCCTGCACAGATTTTCTACAGGATCCAGCTGCCTGCACAATGTGGGACATCCTCAGGTACAGGTAAGTTAGCTCACTAAAGCTATAGAGAATTGTTTTTAAGTGGTTGTAAACATTTAAATTTGACCAGCATTAGGTAATACACAGAGTTAAAAAAAATCCTCCTACTTCTGTACATACTGTAAGTTGTAGCTGTCTATCTGCATCAAGGTCCTTTGTAGATCATTTTGAAAACACAAAGAGGAAAGGATTTCTTCTTTGATCTAGGAGCTGGGGGCATGGATCTGAAGTCTTCACAAAGCTGACAGCTCTGAGTCCTGATTTACAGGCAGAGTACTGCAGCTCCCTTCCCCGTCACCTTTTTAGCTTTTGGTGTTGGGATAACAGAAAGAGAAATGACACTAAGTGATTTGAAGAGAGTCTATAGCACAATATAGAACAATGTGTTTTTTCATATTTTGTGTCTGAGGTTTACAACCACCTCCAAGACACTGCAATTTTTTGCTGCCCTTTGCTCTCCCTTTTATAATGAGGGGACTGAAGTATCCAAACCCCCCTTATTGGCCCTTCTAAGCCATGGAATAGTGCATTATGCTTTAAAAAAAATTCTACTGGGTGAATCTGCACATAAATTTCCTTTGGAACTAATAAAGTATTCTGAATCTGAATAAATACACCAGGCACAAATTAGCAGGCACAGCCACACAGGGGCTACATTCCCCTACACAGATTATGCTTTACTGGGCATAGGGAGTCTGGGGCCACTGGCTGGTACATGCTAACTGAGCAGCCTTATTTAAGGCTCTGGTCTGCCTCTGTCTTACTGCCCTTAAAAAGTACACATTGTTTACAGCCGAAATCCAATCATTATCACACACCTATCATCACACCGATGTGGGAATAGATTTCTCCAAGCCAACAATTTTTCTAAATGGTGCCCTGTGCTTCTCCTGATATTTTGAATTGTTTCAAGCTCCTGATATGGAATCGCTTCAATTGAGCTAATACATGTGACCATTCTCCATCCTGTACCCCTGACGAAGGTGTAAAAAACTGGAAACGCGTCGGGTATTAGGGCATGTTACCCATTGGAGAGTACCAGTGTAATTTTTGCATTCTGTTTGTTTTTTGTGTTTTGCATTGCTATAAGCACTACTAGACGTTATACGTCTTTTTATACTTATATATACTCACCTGTCTTATTGTTCCATATTTGTGCAATAAACTTTGTTTACATTTATCCAGTGTTGGTGGTCTATTAAAATCCCATCCAGGGGGTACTTCTTTCTTGGTATGAATAAATCGACCAAGCTCATTAATATCAGTGAACACAAACCACATCCCTACTAGAGATATTACTAATTTGTCATGCATAATAAGTTAAAGATACATTGACATTTACAATTTTCAGGTGTTTAGATGTGTTTTTGTATATCAGTAAGCCTATTTTACTTTTTTTAAACTAAAAGTGTAATTTTATTATAGTAAAGAAGAAAATAAGTACATTGATTGTATAATTGTACTTGTAATTGTACATGCACTATTTTAGCATGAAGTATGAACAGTTATGTAAGGAATCTATTGAGTTTTTTGAAAATAGTTACAGCATTGTGACGATAATCTACCACTAGAGTACATGGCTCTGTATGAGGACAAAGACTACAACATCAGAATTATTAACTGGACAGCTGAAAAAAACGGGAAAGTTTAAAATTGCAGCTAGCCACATGTAGTACAAAGAAAGGGCACTCACTTTGAAGAAATCACAGACTGGCTGCTGAGATCAAACATAGGTGAATATCACAGGAAACAAGGTTGCAAAGAACAGGACGAGGTCTGAAAGTAACAGTTATTTTTACAGCAGGTCACTTGTAATTTTGGTTCAGCATCTAGACCCGTGGACCTGGCTTGAAACAGTGTGATTATTTATTTATATGAATAGATCATCAAATCCTCAGGTGCATGCACTGTAACCTGACAAACTCTTAGAGCTAGGGTCACATAAGACTTCAGTGCTCTTTTCCTGGTGAGTGTTGTTCAAATAAGACCTACCAATATGTTGTTCTACATCATTTCAAACAGAGAAAGGATTATTTTATGAATGAAATACCAAGAACCTAAATATGATTTGACAGCAAGTTTATTTTATGTGTTGGTCTGTTTTTGAGTAACAGAATGAAAAAAAAAATGGAAATATCTTGAAATAAAGGATATAGAATGCTAGCTTGGGATCTAAGGTCATAGTAAGATGACAACTATATCATAAAATCCATTATGTTATTGCTACAGGCCAACTCCGACCTTCTGGCCAAATTGATACTGTGATTCAGCTCTCTGGACACACAGATCCATTCAATAAAGCCATGCAAAGAGTAATGGTGATGCACAAAGTGCAGTAACCCATAGCAATGATATTTCAGTTTACTGTAGTCAGATTGGTCAAATATGATTTATTATTTGATACTATGCACATTCTATCTTACTGAATAATTGCATAAAGGTCAGTCTTTTTGTGATTTCTATAATTGCTTGTATTTGTATGTTTAGCACATAAGTATAGAAGATCTTTATATCAGCATGGCTCTTTTCTCAGTATATGGTTTTCCCATAAATAGGCTTATGAAAAAAATCAGTAATTATTAACTATGTTGTTTTCTCCTGGATTAAATGATGTTTCTTAATCATTTTATGATTTCTTTTACATCCAGGCACCTTTGTTGTGCAAGTTACTGCTGTAGATGCAGATGATCCTTCCTATGGAAACAGTGCCAAAGTTATTTACAGCATACTTCAGGGACAACCATATTTTTCTGTGGAATCTGAAACAGGTTAGTGTGTCGACTTTGTTTAAACACATGCTGGTTACAGAACATTTTAGAAATCACAGCACTTAAATTACAGAAAGTTCATGTGTACATATTCAATGACATAACATTTGGCCACCTACAATGACTGTAAAAATGTATTTTCTGGAGTAACACTAGTTGTAACTCAGTAAAAAAGCTCAAAATATATTTTGTTCAGTAACCCACAGCAACATATCAGATTTCACTTTACCCTGCTTATATCAGTAAAGAAGTACCGTATTTTTGGACCATAAGACGCACTTTTTTCCCCAAAAAATATGGGGGAAAATGTCTCTGCATCTTATGATGCGAATATACGACAGGCACCACCCCTGCTGGCACCACCCCCGCTGCCATCGTTACCGTCGCCATGCTAGTCCCGGAAGACAGACATCCCAGGCCCCACCGAGTGACGGATGATCACCTGGCCTGACACCTGCTGAGAAGACAGAGCAGCCTGAGCAATGGCACAGGTCAGGCTGCATTTATGGCAATAGTCAGGCTGCATTTATGGCAATAGTCAGGCTGCATTATGGCAATAGTCAGGCTGCATTAATGGCAATGGTCAGGCTGCATTAATGGCAATGGTCAGGCTGCATTAATGGCAATGGTCAGGCTGCATTTCTTTGATACAGGTCAGGCTGCATTTCATGGGCCCTGGTAAGTATTTTAGTACACCATTTGGTTCAGAATATTTTTTTTCTCCTCTAAAACCTAGGTGCATCTTATGGTCAGGTGAGTCTTATGGAGCAAAAAATATGGTAACTACTGACTAAGGACAAAATATATCCATACTTATCAATTTCAGAGTTATATTTAGAGTTCAGATACTTTAGGTACAGTTAAAATATGCAGCTCTTCCATATAGCCCACATCTTTTTTTTATCTTTACATTCTCTGCTTATCAGCACTGAGATTAAAACCACAATATGTTTTTGCTACCAAAGCAAAAAGTGTGCCACTTTTTTATATATGCAGGATTTCTTTTGAACTATACTTTAAAGCTTAGCTTTGGGATAAACAAATAGCATCCAAATACAATAATCATGTGTATTCTTATTGAATCTTGGAGTGTTTTCTGTATTTCTTTCAGATGCAGCAATCCAGTATAAAATATTGCCTCTATGCAGGAACTTCCTGTATAAAGATAACTCACTGCTGCTCTTTTTCCTTGTGCCGTATGAGCAGTCTTGCATCCTCCCTTCCCCTGTAATTTTCTGTAGGACCTGTAGTGGGTAGACCTATCAAATCCCTCCTACATGTCTGATCTCAAAATAGGCTACTGTATGTGCAGCACAATGATTATGTCACACAGTCGTGGTGAAAAGGTAAGTACACTCCATGAAAAATGTTGACCTTTTTTAACATATTTGATTGGGCAAACATTTATATCTTATTCAAACAGTGCCTCCAGATAAAAAGTGATACACTTGAAAAAATTACATATAAAAACATGTCACGTGTGTATCTATTCACATACCTGTAGTCTTAATGAATAAAATTGCAGATTTCTCACATTGACAAAGTAAGTACATCCCAACCTTTACCCCCACTTCAAAGCTAATAAATTAGAATCAGATGTCCTGTTTTAGGTGACAATGATTAGAACTTCCGTAGTGAGTATGTAGGTGGTGCCTGCCCGCTGTCGGCTGACATCACTCAGTCGGTTCAGGCACAGGAATGTCAAGATCCACCCAAATGCCTGGATTGGCAGGTGGCTGAGCCACTCAGCAAGCTGATGGGAGACTGAGCAGCACCCTCCTCTGCCCAGTGAGCTCTTGAGTGGCAGAGCAGAGCATGTGACTTACCGTTGATGGCTCTCTGCAAACTGAGAACTGAGAGCTGAGCGCTCAGCGGTGTTTGATTGCTTAGTTCTCAGTCTTAAAGTGATTATAAAGTCTCGTTTTGTCTTCTATAAAAATAACAAACATGGCAAACTTACCTGCCCTGTGTAAAGGTTTTGCAGAGCAGCCCAGATCCTCCTCTTCTCGGGTCCATTTTTGGTGCTCCTTGCCTCTCCCTCCTGTTAAGTGCCCCCACAGCAAGCAGCTTTCTGTGGGAGCGCGCGAGCCAAGGTGCAGCTTCCTGTGTCCATTCAGGGAGCTGCACACCTTTTCAGACACGGAGACCTGGTTTAGCCCTGCCCACTCTCTCTCCTGATTGGCTAACTGATTTTAATTGACAGTAACGGGAGCCAATGGTGTCACTGCTGTGTCTCAGCCAATGATGAGGGAGAGTCACAGATGGCTGAGGTACTCGTGGACATCGCTGGACAGGAATGGGGCTCAGGTAAGTATTAGGGGGTGCTGGGGTGGCTGCTGCACATGGAAGGCTTTTTAGGCTTTTTATCTTAATGCATATAATGTATTAAGATAAAAAACCTTCTGGAGAAGGATCTAGGGGTCCTAATACATGACAGATTGAGTAATAGCATGCAATGTCAAGCTGCAGCTACCAAAACAGGCAGAATTTTAGCATGCATAAAAAAGGGATATATTCCAGGGATAAAAATATAATTCTGCCACTTTATAAAACTCTGGTTAGGCCACATCTGGAATATTCTGTCCAATTCTGGTCACCAGTCCTCAGAAGGGATGTGCTGGAGCTGGAGAGAGTCCAAAGAAGGGCAACACAATTAATAAGAGGACTCTTAATAATTATGAGGACCTGCTGCAAACTATGTCAATTATGAGGACCTGCTGCAAACACAAAAATTATTCTCGCTGGAGAAATGACGCTTAGGGGGAACATGATAGTGATCTACAAATACCTCCCAGCATAGAAAAAAATCTATTCAGTCCCAGGGAGTATATGAGGACACAGGCCACACTTTGAGATTGGAGGAGAAGCAGTTTAACCTTAGACTGTGCAGGGTGTTCTTCACTGTCAGGGCAATAAAGATGTGGAACTCTCACCCACAATTGGCGGTGGCTGCGGGAAGTATGGATATTTTTAAAACACTCTTGAATGTACATCTTAAAAAACACAACATACAGGGATATGGGAAATGATTACAGACACTTACACACATACACCTACACAGGTTAAACTGGATGGACTATTGTCTTTTTCAGCCTTGCCTACTATGTAACTTTACAACCACTTTAATGCTGGCAGAGGACATATGTAACAAAGATTGGTACTGCATCTGAGGTGAGTATGAATGTTTTTTTTTGCAAAGCCATACTTCTGTTTTAAACCTTAGATATCCTGGGTCTGATGTTCTCTTTATATGTGTGTCAAGATCAAAAGATATCTGCAAGACCTCCAGAAAAGATTATTATGCAAAATTCATACAAGAAGATATTTCCAGGAAGGGGTCTATACCAGCTTCTGAGACCAAGGGTGTTTCTATTTATTCCACAGTACACCATTACATCCACTGACATTTTTTGTCATGTAAATCAAAAAGTTTAATTGTGTCTTTATTCAGGTTTTGAGGATTTAGTTCAGTAGCGGGTTGTGCGTGACCCTCTGGATGAGTCACAGTACAATCTAATGGGCACGCAGCAAGACAGCAGGATCTTGGTGAAACACAATTGTCACACAGAATGAAACAGTGTCTTTAGACATACAGACTTAATCTCACCACATAGAGAGGTTGCTGCTCCCCAGTCTGCCCTACACAAAAATCTGGTTCCAGGGTGAAACATCCTCCCTAAGCAGCCTGGCAGTTTTATAGAGACCAGAGTATTCAACCTGCTACAGTTGAGCTTGTTAACCCCTCAGTGAGCCAAACAGGTCACTACAAAACACAAAAGTGAAAACAGTTTGTATACAGCATGACTATAGGACAAATATATCTCCCATCCTGGACACAACCCATAATGTTTCCTGGCTTCCTGTCACATGGTATATCACCTATCTCTGAAGTCACTGTTTAAATGAAGGTCTAATGTTTGCCTGTTTACTTATATGTTGAAAACTGTAACAAACCCCAGACGTGGGGCGTGATGACGTAACGTGCGTCACGGAGGGAGGGAGGGAGGAGAGTGTGTCACCCGGAGGAGGAAGCGGGCTCTCCCAGGATCTCCGCCGTATGCGATCCCTCCCCAAACTGATGATCCGTGTCGAGAGGGCCATGTACGGTTCCAGGAAAGGAAGGAAGATCCCCGGAGCGGTCCCGTAAAGAGGAGAAAGCGAACGAGCCTCCGCACACCTCGCGACGCTGCCGAGCGATCTCTGGGAGGAAGAAGGGAAGCGACTGTGCTGACAAGCTCAGAGGTAGACGGTGATCATAGGAGGTCGGGTTGGTCTGTGGTCCCCCCCCACCCCTGTGCCTCTCCCTAGGCGAGATACCGGATAGAACGGAGAGTGTCTAGCAACGAACATCTGCTGCCCAGGACTTTGGTAAAGTACAAGCATTTTTCTTTCTTGCCTTCCCTATCTTGTTGTATACTGACACAGCGGAACGAGGGGGTCCGAGGGAGATAGGAGAAGGTAACGAAATAACAACACTACCTTGCTGATTTAAACAAAGGAAACTTGTATGCATCTGAAACATTGAAGGATGGGATATGCTGTATAGTGCCCTATATAGTGGAGAAATGTGGTGAAAAGGAGAAGAATATAAGAGGCAAGAAATCTCTGTTATACATCCCACCTAAGAAAAGTAAAGTGTAAAGAAACATTAGACAAATTGTATGGTCTGTTTGTGCGGGAGGACTGTAATAAGGGCATATATTTGAAAGGGGGATTAAAGGAGGTTAGGAGTGAGGAGAGACGGATTGAAAACATCTCTAAGTGGGGGAGCGGAGAGGTGAGATTTTTGTTGCTAATAAAAAAATCGCAATCCCCTGACCCACTACGAATCCCGCAAGGAGAAGACACAGGCTTGGCTGGTGAATAGGGTCTTGTACGTTTAAGAGACCCCCGGGGACTAAACATACCCCCCTCCCTCTTCTTTCCCCCTCTACCTCTCCAGTGGCCTCTCCCATAGGGGGAGGTAGTAGGCATTACGGGGCATTAGACCGGATGAGAGGTCAGAATATAAAATATAGCTGGGGGTTCCCGGCTTGCTTAATGGGATATAGAGATGGAAGGTCAGCAAGATTAAGGTTCCCTGAAGAATTGAAGGACTTTTGCGATAAACTGGACATACAAGTGCCAAGGTTGCCGGGCTGGGAGGAAGAGTAATCTGGACTCGCTTGGTGGGGGGAGGGGTGGGGAGGGTGGGGGAAGCGTGAGGGGGTGAAGAGGGACAAGTGGAAGAAAAAGGGGGATACAAGAAAATATGAAAGTGGCCTGTCCGGGAGAGGGGTGGAGCGGTGGAGAAAATGGGGGAGGAGCCAATGTGGACGCCGGCTTACCCCTTCCTGTTAATACCATCATATAGGAAGGGGTGGGGGGCACGCTCAAAGCCCCACCTCAAAACAGGAGATTCGCTACGCCCTATGGTATCCATAGCGCTTGGCGAATGGGGGACCAAAGGGTGGCCGGGGGGAGGGGGGAGGGAAGGGAGTCTGTGCACAGGGTTAAAAAAATCTAAGGTTAACACAGTAAAGAAAGTTCAATCCAAGTAATATGCAATGAGATGAGGAAGCTAAATTTTATGACCTATAATGTTAGAGGTCTCAACACGTCCAGGAAACGACATAAGATTTTGGAGGAATTGGGGAGATACAAAGCGGATGGGGTGTTTCTTCAAGAAACCCACTTGACATATGGTTCTAACACTAAGTTGTGGTCAAAAGATTTTCCAAACTGGTTCAATGGGGACACATTAACTAAAAGGGCAAGAGGAGTGGCAATAGGAATAGCAAAGGTGGTGAATTTTAAAGAAGAGGAGAGATTAATGGACCCAGGGGGAAGGTACATCTTTTTGAAAGGCTCCCTTGAGGGATGGGAATGTACATTGGCCAATGTGTATGCGCCAAACAAGGAGGCTAGTGGATTTTTAGTAAATACATTGGAAAAATTAATGGAGTTTAAAAAGGGGGGCTTAATCCTGATGGGGGATTTAAACCTCTGTATTGATCCAGAGGTAGATAGTACGTTGCGTGCGCTGGGGAAGATGAGAAAGCTACAACGGAAGTTCCATTCCTGTCAGTTGGTGGATTTATGGAGGATTATGAATCCTAATATGAAGGATTTCTTGTTCTATTCCCCAGTGCACGGGACGTACTCTAGGATTGACTATATTTGGATTGAGCATTCACTCCTTGATAGAGCCGTAGAATCTAAGATAGGAACCATAACATTGTCGGACCATGCTCCAGTTAGTATGGAATTGTATGTCTCCAATACCCAAAGAGTTCCAGTAACTTGGAGCTTAAATGAAGACCTAATACAGGACGAAACAAACCTAAGAATAGTAGAACAAGAGTTAAAACAATACTTTCTAACAAACGATACAGGAGAGATCTCCGGGTCCTCCCTGTGGGAGGCCCATAAGGCCTATATTAGGGGGATTTTAATAAAACTGGGAGCAAAGAGGAAAAGAGAAACAAGGGAAGAAATTAAAAAATTAACTGAAGAAATATATAAACTGGAGCAGGAGCACAAGAAAGGGCTAGGCCAAGATAAGAGGGTGTACCAAAACTTAATCCTAAAAAGAGAAGAACTAAAAAATCGGATAGATAGAGAAACAAATAAAGTATTTTATAAAGTGGCAAAATAAAGATATCAGAGTAGGAATAAGAGCAGCCGACTATTAGCCAAAATTCTGCGGAGAAAGAAAGCTAGAACCTATATGGAAAAAATTCAAAATAGCAAAGGAGGTACGGTTCACACAACAAACGAAATAGGGGAATCCTTTAGGAATTACTATAAGGATTTATATAAAGTAGGGAAAAATAAAACTCAGGACAGATCCCATAAAATAAAGATAGGAGAATTTTTGAAAAAAGCAAATCTCCCTAAGATCACGGAGAACTGTACGGATAATTTAGAAAGCCCTATAATGACAGAAGAGATTAATATAGCATTAGGGGAGTCAGCTCCGGGGAAAAGTCCCGGTCCTGATGGATTCACTTCCCTTTATTATAAAAAATTTAAAGACATACTAACCCCTAGACTTTGCGAATATATGAATGGGTTGGGCATGGAGTTTGAGCTAAGTAGGGAGGCGCTGAAAGCCGAGATCACGGTTATTCCAAAAGAAGGGAAAAATGCTACGATCTGCTCTAGCTATAGGCCAATATCGTTGATTAATACAGATGTAAAACTATATGCTAGAGTTTTAGCTAATCGGTTGAAAGAAGGGATGAGCGAATGGATACACCCAGACCAAGTAGGATTTAACCCAAAAAGAGAAGGGAGGGATAATGGGGTGCGTACCCTTCTCCTTCTGCAGAACATCAAGGATAGGGGGCCCCCAGGTCTACTCTTGTCTATAGACGCAGAAAAAGCGTTTGACAGAGTAGACTGGGGGTTCCTGTTCTAAACTCTTAAACATCTGGGATTGGGCCCAAAGATGATGGGATGGATCCGTGCCTTGTATAACCACCCTACGGCCTCGATAAAAATCAATGGGTCCTCTTCGGCCACTTTCGAAATGGAAAATGGGACAAGACAGGGTTGTCCCCTGTCTCCCCTGCTCTTTGTTCTCTCCTTGGAGCCGCTGCTCTCGGTGATTAGGGAGGACCCGGATATAAGCGGATTTTGGGTTGGAGATGAAGAGCATAAGGTCGCAGCCTTTGCTGATGACGTGCTGCTCTTCATAGCCAACCCGAGAATTACAATGCCAAAATGTGTTGAAAGTACTTAGACAGTATGCGGAGGTGTCTAACTTTAAGATAAATTTGGCAAAATCCGAAATACTGAATATTAGCATAGGTAAAAAACAAGAAAGTAAGCTGAAAAAAGAATTCCAATTTACATGGAAAAAAGAAATAAATTATTTGGGTATAAAACTAGCAAACTCATTAGGGAAGATTTATAAATTAAATTTCATTCCACTACTTAATGAAATAAAAGCCGAGAGTAAAAGGATAATGGGTAAACCACTATCGTAGTTAGGTCGCATTAATGCTATAAAAATGATTCTGCTACCAAAAATCATTTATAAGCTACAGATCCTCCCATTGGCAATACCTCAGTTTTATCTAAAGAAACTTAATTCAATCATAATGAAAACAGTTTGGAAGGGTAGAAGGGCAAGAGTCTCTTTTGATATTATAAAACAGGAACATTCAGGGATATTACAAGGCAATATTGGTGTCGAGGGCGATCGAGTGGGTCAGAGATAATAAACACAAGAGATGGGTGAATATAGAAAATAAATAAGTAAGGCACATTTAGGACACATAATTTAGAACCCTCCACATTATAGACTATTAGACGGAAGTACACACACACTGACGAAGGTGGTTATTAGAGCGTGGGACACAATACATAAACAAATAAACAAGACATTTAATTCTCCTTTAATTTCACTTAGGGAAAACGATTATTTTGCACCGGGGAAAACAAAAATAGGTGGTAACTGGATTAAGAAGGAAAATGCACAGTTAAGAGATATGATAAAAGAAGGAAAGATTGTTCCGTTTCACGATTTAAAGCACAATAGAGAAGCTTGGGTGATAGATAGATGGAGATACCTCCAGCTAAGCCATTTTGTTGATCGCCTGCCACAGCCAGTAAGGTCTGGAAAAGAGCTCTCAGAGTTGGAGAGGCTGTGTTTGGCGAACAACACTAAGGGTATAATATCCAAAATTTACAAAATGGGGCTGAAGGCGGGTAGGCGGGAGGTACCTCCATACATTAAAAAATGGGAAAGAGAATTAGGATCGCAGATAGATAGCAATACTTTAAGAAAAATATTGGAACTGGCCCATAGTTCGTCGATCGACACCAATGTTGCTGAAATGAATTACAAAATCTTGGCAGGTTGGTATGTTACCCCTGACAAAGCATGTAAATACCAAAGGGATAAGACATCGGAGTGTTGGAGGGGATGCAAAGGAGTGGGCAATATGGCCCACATATGGTGGAACTGCCCAGAAATTAAAAGATACTGGGAAAAAATATTGGTGTTCATCAAGGAAATAACAAAGATAGAAGTAAAAGCAGACCCCTGGATGGTATTACATCATGGAATAGGAGGGGAGGTCAAAAAGTATAAAGAGTCCTTGGTCCCACACTTGCTTAATGCGGCTAAAAAACTATACCAAAAAAGTGGCAGATGGTAGAAAGTCCATCAATATGGGATTGGGTCAATGAAGTGGAAGGTATTCGCCTGATGGAAGAAGGGAGTTATGGGAGGGGTGGCAACACAATGGGAGAGAATAACAATTGGCAGTGTTGGAAGGAATTTAAAAAACAGTGGAGTATCACCGAGGGACTGAAAATTAGATTTAATTAAAGAGAATAAAGTTGACCAAGGGTGCACAGATAATGGGGGGGAGAGTAGGAGGGAGGGGGTAGGGGGTAATGGTGAAGGGGCAGGGTTTGGGGATCATATGGGGTAGTGCTGAGGTAAAAAGATAAAGGTAAAGACCTCTAGTACGAATCTCTTTTTCTTTTTAATATTGTTTTTTGATAATAAACGTTTTGTATATCCGCTAACAAAGCTACAATGATGTGAAAAAGTTGAAGGGACATGGATGACACTGACAAGGTGGATTAAGTCTCTTATAAGATTCACTGAGGTAGCAAAAAAAGAAAACTGTAACAATATCTATGCAGTGTACTTACTTTTTCACGTGACTGTATATCCTTTGTTGCAATTGAGAAATATAACTAAAGGAAATTTTTATGCTCAGAGTTCAACGCTAAGGAATCTGTAAAAAAACATGTTTTTTTACTATATGACCCATTGAAAATCTTTTGAATCTGCCTACTTCAACACACAAATGTTTACTATAGGATTTATCTATAAGCATCAAGAGTTGCCTAGACAATAGGCAAAAAAAGTGAATATTTTAAGCCCATGTATTGACATTGTTGGTTAAAATAAGGACCTGTTCCCCATTTTCCATTCTGATAAAAAAAGTCATGTTTTGTAAACCAACTTTCTTCTTTCACCTCTCAAGTATAAAAAGGCAAACTGTCTAAATGTATTCAAACTTGAACCAGTTTAAAAACACCATATGTCAGATCAGTTTTTTTTTTTTTTACTTACCAGCACAGCTTGAAGACAGAAGGGAGATATAGTGATGTGCGAGATTCATTGAGATTTGATACCCTACCGAGATTCACTGAGATCTGTGCTGGAGATTAGAGCTGTGCTGGCAAGAACATTGCAGGTGTCCTCACTGAAATCTGATCAGAAATTTAACCTACTGTATGCTGGCAAACACAGCATAACTAGTGTATGGCAGTTCCCAGTTATTTAAGTTCAAATTACATATTTAAACACATATATATATATATATATATATATATATATATATATATATATATATATATATATATATATATATTATACCTATATCTGAATACACTTGTGTTGCAGCACATGTGCTGAAAATGCTGCATGCACTTTTTATGGTGCCTGTGTGCTAACATAGCCACAGAATGTGAACAGGCCCCACATGTGCATTTCTGTAATACAATTCTGTCATAAACTAAGAAAGGCTAGGGGTGAAAAGCTAACATCAGCCGCATCATTTACTTACCTCATGTACCTTTGTTAAAGGCCAAGTTCACTTTTTTTCTAAAATCCAGCTCCCTTATGTACCAATATGTAATTAACCCCTTGGAGTCGGTGCCTCCAAGGCGCTTTAATGTGTTTATGATGCTAGGAGGTGGGATTTATGATCCTGTGACCGCCATTATTGAAAGTCACGGTGGTCACATGATCTGAAAGCTCCTGATCGCAAGCAGGGATTGGGATCTTTACATTAGTCACTGATATCTGTGCCTGGAGCGTGCAGGGGGAACGCTCTCGACGCAGCTGTATTCACACTAATGCACAAAAATATGCGCCCGCTCTGCACCAAGGCGCCCCACCTGCTGAGGCCACAAATTTGTATTCAGCGGCGCCATGTACCTCAGTTGCAGGAAAATAAAAATAAAAACTTTTTTTGATTTACAGAAGAATGCCTTACCTTAGCCCTTGCTGTGTTCCATAGAAGGCTTCAGAGGGGACCTCGCAGTGACTGGACGTACTGTCTGACAGCTCCACAGAGACTCAAACAATCTAACGCCATCCGGCGTATTCTGCCAACAGGAGAGCCCTTAAACTTCGCCCTCCAGTAGTGGGGCATCTCTGACACGGAACCCGGGAGAAATTCGGAAGTTTACCTACCCGACCTGTTCGTTCTGAGGCGCCGGCCGGCTCATCCACACTAGCGACTCGCCGCCATCTTGCGGCCTACAGCTCCTCATCATCCCCGGACTCCAGTGCAATAATCGGCCGAATACGGAGGAGCCGCACTACCGCCATCCACTACGGCGATAGCAGGGGTGGATCGGCCGTGCTGTGGAAGCCGACAATCTCCCGATAATTGGCGCAGAACGCTCGCGGCCCGCCGCCGTCCTGAGGCCTGTTTAGCCTCCAGCATCCCCGAACGGGAGTACAATCAGCGGTACGAGCGCTTCCCAATCCGGCCCATCTTACGGCGGACACCTGCGGAGGGTAAGCTCTCCCCATACAGGCCCCATAAGCCGGCAGCTGCACGCGCAAAGCCGCTCTCAGACACCCGCGGCCTACCACATACTTCCCGGGTTACTACCTAGGAAAATAGGAGGCTCTGGCCTACCTCTGGAAAACGGCCGCCATCTTGTTCATTCAGGAACACCTCACCTCACCTAATTTCTCGTCTGAGGGGCATCGCCTGACTTGACATGGTGATGGACACCTAAACCCTGGGCTCTGTCCACCACGGGAGAAACACTAAGAAGCCGGGAGGTACTCGCACACTATACTACCAGTGGATAATGGGCACTGCTTCTCGATCATCCTCTGCATCCCGCTCGAGATCCCCCAGGGATCTAACCGAATCCCAAAACCGCCATATACCGGAGATGTTTAGAACCGGTAGAGGCAATATGGCGCCTATCCCTCACGGCCCACCGCACTCAGGAGCACAGCCGCTGCCTCCAACCGTCCCAAACACGTCTGACTCTAGTCAGATCAGATCCAATACTGCAGGAGACGGGATCATTCTCACCCCCCAGCCTCCGCTCAACATCCAGGACATAAGACTGATTGCTGAAGACATCAAGGAAACTTTGTCCGCGGCTATAGCGGAGTTGCGGTTGGATTTTCGCGCCTTGAACGAGAGAGTCCTGAGAGTTGAGACAGTGACTGAACGCCACGACACCGCCATTCACGTAGTCACTGATTGCATTGATTCCCACACACTGCAGATGTGTGACATGCAGCGACACTTGGAGGACCTCGACAACAGGGGTCGGAGGCATAATTTACGTGTCCGAGGCCTTCCGGAGGCCTTCGAGGGGGAACAGATCTCTCAGGAAGTAACTAGCCTTTTCAACGGCCTCCTCCACAGACCCCCGCAAACACCCATCCAAATGGAAAGGATACATCGAGCACTGCGCCCCAAGGGACGTGAGACAGATCCCCCACGGGACATAATATGCTGCATAGTCGACTACAAACTAAAAGAGGACATCCTAAACCAAGCCAGGAGCAGCCAACAAATCATGCACGCGGGGGCACATATCCAAATATACCAAGACCTATCTGGGATCACACTTCAACATAGAAGGGACCTGAGGCCACTCCTGGAGGTCTTAAGGGAGAAACGTATTCTCTATAAATGGAAATTTCCCTTCTGCCTCTCAGCTTCCAACAACGGCCGCACAGCACTACTCAAAGTTCCGGAGGATCTACCTCACTTCTGCGCCACACTTGGGATTGCTACGGTACCAGTGCCTAATTGGTATGCCGCCTTTCGTAGGGTCCCATCACACCTCGACCAACCTAGAGAGGAACCCATGGAAGCGCAAGACTCCAGACACCGCGGAAGACGCTCGCCTTCCACCCATAGGTACCAGCCCACCTACCGGAGCGGTCCTGGAGCGGATTACAATACCACCTCCCCACGATCCAGGCGGAGGCGCAGGGACCGCTAATATAGGGGCGCCAGGACTCTAAATCTCTGTTACACGTTTTTCTTTACTTTAGTTCTGTTGAGCTTTGTTCAGTGCCTTATCTGAAGAACTTTGTTTTGGGACCCGATTTTTGACCCCTATATGTCACTACATGAGTTTGGACACTTATTACTATAGAAGTATCAAAAGACTAAAGATTTGGTGGGACTTTAAAGGCACAACTGTAATGAGCTACACAGCGTATATAAAAAGAATTTAAATTTTATTTATAATCTACAAAAGAAAAAACCATACAGAGAATAGACAGAACATAATTAAAAACACGACAGGTCTAGACATACATAGCATATCCTGACACCATTGAGGATCTTATCCTGCAGTTAAGTGTATAACCCTGAGTATTGGTATATAATGATAATCTAGCTAAGAGAGAAAAAAGAAAAGGGGTTAACTTCCCCTAAATGGTTGGAGAGGGGGGAGTACTGCAGGTCTGATGTTTCCAAAATGGTGTATTCTCCAATTGCTCATTGCTCTACATGTTTCACGTTGACAAGGAACGCTTCTTCAGGAGCTAGAGATTCTATTAAAATTATGTGCAGAGAAAAGAAAACATATGTCAAAATTACAATATTTTAAAAGACTATTCTCAATGAACATGTTATAGAGACACAATAATACATGAAATAATAATAATAACTTGGTACAAGAGAAGGGGCGCACCCCAGTGGTCAGGCATGGCAAAGGCCCTATACAGGATAGAGGTCTCAAGTGGCAGGACAAGCATAGGGGACGGTCTGGAGCGACTCATAAAATGGGACAACGGCGCCCCGTTGAGAGACAAAGAAACGATAAGATAAAAAGTATGGGTAAAGATAGTAATGATACAGAGTATAAAAATCATCTTATTCGGAACCTATATAGGAGGGGGAAGAGGGAAGGAGGGGAGAAGAGGGAAGGAAAGGAGGGGGGGGCGGAAAGGAAAACAAGGGGGAGGGGGAAGGAAAGAAAGGGGGGGAAAAAGAGGGGGGAAGGAAGGAGAGGAGGGAAAGGAGGGGAGTGGACTAAATTGACAGGGTATATAAATAGAGAATTGCTTACCAAATAAACATGTCAAAAAAGAAAGATTGTGTTCACATAAATGAATGTAGTCAAAATCGCAAAAAGCGATCACGATAAGAAAATGTTAGTGAGGGTCAGACAGGCAGATACCGGACTTCGGGGCCTCCCAGCTAAGTCACATCGGGTAGTGTAGATAGGGAGAGCTTACATACGCTGCAATTCTAGGGCATAGAGATAAGCAAGGGTGAAAATCAATTAGATTTATGGATACTTAAATCACTCCTGGTATATATATTAGAGTGCTCTGCCTTAGTAAGCAACCAATAATAGCTTACCCCAAGGTAGGGACAGTGAAGGGACTCCGGGAGCGCACCGTCCTGCTCAGCTGCTGCCTGTTGTATGTCTTGGTCGTGAGCGGTGAGGTAGCCCCATATATGGGAGATCCAGGGCGGAAGCAGCCGTTGTAATCAATACGGCGTCTTCCGGCCCCATCGCATACAGCCGCGCATGCGCCGAGCGACGTCATAGGTCGGACCCACGGCGCACGCGCGAAGGACATCATTACGCGCGTGCGCCGGGCCAAGACCGGAGAGACGGGGCCCGAGCGATACGCTGACTGTGGAGGCGGGGGAGCAGGGAACCACAGAGGGTCCACTAGATCCCCGTCAACGCACATCCGGCCGGAGTGTCAGACCGGACGTGCGGCTATGTGATGGATACCGCCGACAATGCTGGCCAATTGAACCCCACTTGAGACCAAAAGAACCAAGGGCACTAAGTCATGCATAACCACAAGGGGGAGTCACAATCAAAAAATGATGATAATAAAGTACAATGGTTAAATATTACAAGGTCATACACACAGTATTTTAAACATAACAATAAAGAGATATATGGCAGACAGACAAACTGCCAAGCTAGTATCCATACAAAATGGGAAAACAGGAAAGGAACAGAGGGGCGTTTGAAAATATAAATACATTGATCTCGAATACATAGTAATGGATAAATTAGTGAATTTATACATATTCATGGGCACATTTTAGATGTCTGAATGTTTGAATCTTGTCTTATAGGGGCGAAACCAAGCTCGGATAAGGTGAGGGGGGAGGGGTGAGGGGAAGGGGAGGGGGGAGGGGGAAGGAAGAGGAGGGGAGAGGGGGGAAGGGAGGGAAGGGGGGGGGGAAAAGAAACAGGGAAGGGGAAAGAAAAGGAAGGAATATGGAACAGGGTATATTGGGAAGAAAGTCTTGACTAGTTTCACAAAAACGGTTTGTATGAGAGAGACTCATTCAAGCCAGGCGCTTTGATAGCATCTAAGCGTTCTATCCAGAGTGATTCTTTTTGTAAAATCAGTTTGTCCCATTCACCCCCTCTGGGGTTTCTGGGGACGACGGCCAGGACAGTGAATGAAATACTAGATGTATTAAACCGGTGGTACAGATCAAGATGTCTGCTCACAGGTGTGAGCATCTTTCCATTCCCGGAATAATAGACATGATCGTTAATTCTTTGTCTGAGTTGTCTGGCCGTCTTCCCCACATAGAAAACCCCACAGGTACAGGTCATAAGGTAAACCACTCCTTGTGTCTGACATGTTGCTGAAAATTTGGGATAAAAGGTTTCGCCATTGGGAAGCAAGATTGGGAATTCAGAGGATATCCAAGGGCAAAAGGAGCAGTTGCCACAAGGTAGTGTACCTCTATGTTCTAAAGAGGGAATTGAGTTGGAAGTCTTGTATTGACTAGAAACAAGGCGATCCTTAAAGGACGCCGTGCGTCTATAGACTACTCCTGGATGTGAATTAACATATTTGTTCAAGATGGGGTCTTCTATTAAGAAGTGCCAGTGCCTTTTAAGAATGTTGTGGATATTTTGATAATGAGCAGAAAAGCGAGTAACGAACTTCACGGTAGAATGTTGTGGTTGGGCTTTGTTAGTGTAGAGTAATTCATTACGTTGTTTATTTTTGGCTTTATTGAAGGCCTTTCGTAACAATGATCGACTATAACCTCTAGCTAGTAGGCGAGATCTAAGTAAGTTTGCCTGATGTTGGAAATCTGTCATGTGAGTACAGTTTCGCCTTAAGCGAATATACTGCGCATATGGTATACTTTTTATGAGGGTCGGCGGATGTGCACTTGTGGCATGTAGCAGTGTATTTCCTGCTGTTGTTTTCCGATATAGATTAGTCGATAGGGTGTTATTGGTGTCCCTGTATATCTCGAGATCTAAAAAGGCAATACTTTGTGTGTCACATTGGTAAGTAAATTTCAAATTGAAATGGTTTACGCTTAATATTTGCATAAATTGTTGTAGGGCGTTTGTGGTGCCCGTCCAGATCATAAAAATGTCATCTATGTAGCGTTTCCAAATCAAAATATGATCTAAATAATTT
This sequence comes from Lithobates clamitans, assembly GCA_037952925.1. Classification (NCBI taxonomy): domain Eukaryota; kingdom Metazoa; phylum Chordata; class Amphibia; order Anura; family Ranidae; genus Lithobates; species Lithobates clamitans. The sequence continues at coordinate 626,906 of JBBGZY010000903.1, read as the reverse complement.
GCCAGTTGATCTCGAGAGAAAAGGTGACGTTCCCACCCCCCCAGGTACAGATTGGCGTAGCCCGGGGCACAAGAGGTGCCCATGGCTACGCCCTGCACCTGGAGGTAGTGGGAACCCATAAATTCAAAAGTATTATGAGTTAGGATGAAATGAAGTAATTTCAAAATGAAATCATTGTAATTCCACAAGTGGTAATCCTCCTCCTGTAGGAAGGTACGAGCCGTCTCGACTCCCTGCTCGTGGGGGATGCTGGAGTAAAGAGCCTCCACATCCAAAGTCACGAGCAGGGAGTCGGGAGGGATCGGTAACCCCTCAATTTGTTTTAAAAGGTCTAGAGTATCCTTTGTATACGACGGTAAGGCCGCAACGTGGGGCATGAGTGTGGCATCTACGAGTTTGCTGGCGTGGTCTGTTAAACTTCCGATACCTGAAATTATTACTATAGGCTGTCTCCTCAATTACATCCGTTCATGCCCGCTGGGTCGCAAGATCTCCTCAGGATACCCAGGCTCGCTCTCCCGCCTTCCTGTCTGTTTACAGATCTACACGCGGCTTGCTGCCCACGCCATCGCTCAGAACTCCTTGGTTACGGATTCAGGACACAACACTGAACTACTCCTAACCCTGCACTACAATCCCCAAAAGTCTGGGCGTTCACAGACACCGCCTGGCAACACTATCGGAGTCTCTTATTCCACGCACCTTGCAGCGGACACCATGGGATCTTTCGACCACGCAGACGCCAGCATTATACTCCCAGCCGAAGAGATAGAATCCGCTCCTCCTCACTCAACCACACTGCGGGCGCCCTGCTGAACTCGGCACTTCCACTTTGACCGACTGTCCAGCCTTTAGGCTTCGATTACTTCGTCCTCAAAGGATCGGATTGGCCGGTATACAGCGACAGACGCCCACCTACTCGAATCGGCGAATTATTTACAGACTCACGCCTACACTGTTCTGGCAACATCACAGCCGATAGGACAGGTTTCTAAGTATAAGTTCTATCTTTTAGTTCTCCGTTTTTACTTTATTGCTTCCTTTTCAGCACAGCGGACTGTTGGATATATAGCTGACCTGCACCAATTTGTTTTCCTAGCAGCCCAGTGTAAAGTAAGAGTTTTTAGAGGTTACTTAGGTGTTTAAGATAGTTCAAATATATGCAGATACACAGAAGTCACCTCCCCAAGACAAGATAAATCTCCCTATTAAGTGTCATTGAGAGTTGCGAAGTTAGATCTTCGTCGGCTGCCGCCGCCCCTTCCCCACCTTCCCGGACCCAGAGCTGGGTGTGGGGGGTGAGGAGGGGTCGATTTGGCGCCCTTTCCCCCGAATGGGGAGCCTTGCAGACCTGTAAATCCCCTTACTACTAACCTGCACAATACTCATGGCTAGGATCTCCTCGCACCATCACACCAATATCGGGGAACCGATTTGTTACTGCATTACCCACTGGGACGTTAACACACCCACTAGGGGTGCTACATTAGGTAATCCTACCCCTCTCAAGCTACACACCATCCCGTGGTGGCAGCTCACATTCTGTTCATTGAACGTCACCCTCATTTAATCCATCACTGCCAGGATTCTCGGCCAACCCCCACACGGACTCGGGTAGGGATATTGTCCACCTGTCAGGACTCTCTCCCTCCACGGGTTCCGCTTTATGCCGATTGCTACCCACGAGGTTGTTGGATAAGTAATTCCACACCTCTTCGGATACTTTCCGGGTACACACTCACCTGACTCACTCACATCCTCAGCTCCCCGGATCCTCCCCTTCCCCCTAACGACCCTCTTACCCCCTCCCTCCACCTATGGCGGGCACGCAGGACACCGTCTCTTCCACGGACACAACTTCACAACAACTACACTCACTGAAACTATACTCCATAAACATCCGGGGCCTCAACGTTCCGGAAAAGCGATCTAAACTTCTCCATTCTCTACAACAAGCCCACGTTCACGTTGCACTCATACAGGAGACTCACTTTCGGTCGGATTCTATCCCTAAACTTAAAAATCACTACTTCCCCACAGCATTCCATTCCTCCAATCCGGAAGCCAAATCGAAGGGGGTCACCATCCTCATCGCCAAAAATTGCCCACTCCAAGTAACGGAAGTACAAACAGACCCAATGGGACGTTTTCTTTTTATTAAAGGCACCCTGAACAAAATACCCCTCACCATTGCGAATATTTACGCTCCGAATATTGGCCAGGTAACCTTCTTCCGACATACTCTACAGCAACTCTCCAGCTTCCACTCAGGAACCCTTATCGTGGGCGGCGACCTTAACATTTCCCTAACCCCCTCCATTGATACTTCAAATGGAGCCTTCTCCCTTTCCTATAGGGCCCTGAAATCGATCAAGCAACAATTTCATAACCTCCTACTCCATGACACGTGGCGCACACTACACCCCAAGGTAAAGGACTATACCTTCTTCTCTCCCCCACACAACAAGTACTCAAGACTTGACCACTTCTTTCTTTCCCAGACGGATCTCTCACACCTAGCCAACGCAACCATTGACCCAGCCATCCTCTCGGACCACAACCCCATCTCCATGACTCTACGACTGCAATCTCCCACCAGGAAACAACGTATTTGGCGCCTAGACAGCTCCCTCTTAACAGACGAGTCATATGCTCAGAGACTGACCACTTGCCTCTCCAACTTTTTTCGGGATAACTCATCCTCAGAAGTAGCTCCCACGGTTACTTGGGCAGCGCATAAATGTGTCGTCCGCGGGGAACTGATGAATATAGCTGCACACCGTAACAAGCTTAAGAACTCTCGATTGCAGGAGTTGACGGCTCGCATTCGTACACTAGAGCAGACACACAAGGCCTCACTCGCCAAGTCCACACTCGCTGAACTCTCTCAAGCCAGGGAAGACCTCTTAGACACACTGACGACAGAGGTCAAACGCAAGTATACATTATCACATAAGCTATATTACGAATTCGGCAATAAAGCCGGTAAACTATTGGCGAGAGCTCTCCAATCCAAAAAAGCCTCTCATACTATTCATAAGCTTACCACCCCCAAAGGAGAGGCAGTGGTCACAAACGAGGGCATTTCTGCGCAATTCATACAATACTTCACCAAGCTATATAACCTCCCGAATGCCCAAAGTTCTGATACTGCCAATACCCGTAGGAAGACCCTAACTGATTTTTTAGCACAATTTGGCCCCACTCCGCTTACCCCAGAGGACTCACAGACTCTAGACCTCCCAATAACGTCGGACGAAATCCTCCTTGCTCTCAAACACATGAAGACAGGTAAAAGCCCGGGACCTGACGGCCTCACAGCAGCATATTATAAATCGTTCCCGCAAATTCTCATACCACATTTAACCAAAGCACTTAATGACCTCACGACAACCTCGGTAGCCCACAGAGATTTATTGGAAGCCCACATTACCCTCATCCCGAAACAGGGCAAAGACCCCTCCTTGGTACCCAACTATCGTCCCATATCGCTCCTTAATGTCGATCTGAAACTATACGCGAAAGTTTTGGCCAATCGTATCGTCCCCTTCATCCCAGCCCTGGTGTCTCTAGATCAGGTCGGTTTTGTCCCAGGCCGTGAAGCCAGGGACAACACCACTAAGGCCCTCAACATCCACCATTGGCTTACTAAAACTGCCACACCAGGATTCTTTCTCTCACTGGATGCAGAGAAGGCGTTCGACCGGGTAGCTTGGGACTATATGGAGGCTACTTTGCAGGCAACGGGTTTACCACCGCGCATGCTAAACATGATTTTAGCACTATACGCCTCCCCGACCGCCAGACTTCGGATCAATGGTGGCCTGTCGGACGCCTTCTCTGTATCCAATGGGACGCGACAGGGGTGCCCTCTGTCGCCCCTTATTTTCATTCTAACGTTAGAACCCCTACTCCGTAAACTGAGAGCAAATCCAGATATCAAGGGAATTAACATCCAACAAAAACAATATAAACTAGCAGCATACGCTGACGATATTCTACTATTTTTGACGGACCCTATCACGACCATACCTAACCTGCTGGCGGACTTTACCCTTTTCAAGACTTTATCTAATCTCCAAATTAATTTTAGTAAATCCAAGGCCCTTAATGTCACGTTACCAAGGGAGACGGTGAAACTATGTCATAGTAACTTCCCATTTGTTTGGGAGAAATCCGAAATACTATATTTAGGGATCAAAATCACTACTGACCTAAAAGACCTCTACACCAAAAATTTCCTCCCCTTACTCCGCTCCATCCAGGGTGACCTGCAGAAATGGAATCTAGGTTCCTTTTCCTGGTTGGGTAGAATAGCGATATTAAAAATGAACATTTTACCCAGACTCCTCTACCTCCTTCAAGCTCTCCCGATCGCGTTACCTGCCTCCTTCTTTGCCTCCTATAAACTGCTCTCCCAAACCTTTGTGTGGGCCTCCAAAACTCCACGTATTGGCTGGGACAGACTTGTTCTCCCTAAAAGACTGGGGGGTCTGGGTCTCCCGGACCTCCAAAAATATCACTGGGCCTGCCACCTGACCAGATTGGCAGATTGGCATATACATCGTCCCTCCAAGGACTGGATTGCACTAGAAGCGTCCTTGCACACCTGCCCTTAGCCAACACGCCGTGGATGACCCACACCAATGTTCCCAAGGAATTCACTACTCACCCCCTCATCGGGACCACACTTTCATTGTTCAAAAGAGCATGCAAAATACTGGCCTTCACACCTTCGCCAGGCCCCTTGACCCCTCTGGACGACAACCCAGCCTTCCCCCCGGGTCTTTTCCTAAAAGATCCTGCCCCGGATACCCTACACTCCCCAGCTAGAGCACAGAAATTCTTCATAAATGGGTCTTTCCTCTCTTTCCAGACACTTGTAACTACTCTTCCTACTTACGATATACCCTTTTACAAATACTTGCAAATAAGACATTTCCTCCAATCCTCTACCCAACACTCTCACTGGCACAGAGATCTCACGCCGTTTGAAATTCTTTGTACCTCAACAGAACCACAAGGCCACCTCATTTCCTCGAATTACGCCCTATTGTTTACAGGCCACAAGATTAAAGACGAGACTCTTATACAACAATGGGAAAAGGACCTAGCCATAGACCTCACCCCCACAGAGTGGGAACACATTTTTACCCTCATGCACAAGGGGTCCATTAATGTCACGACGCAGGAGAGCAGATACAAAATTTTCTCGAAATGGTACCGGACCCCAGACAAAATACACCATTTCCACCCTTCGGTCCCTTCCACCTGCTGGAGGTGTAATAACGCTAGAGGTACTCTACTTCACATCTGGTGGGAATGCCCCCTTCTCCAACCCTTCTGGTCAGACATTCATGAACTAATCTCCCGAATCACCACATATACTCCAGACTTCTCCCCCGCCAGATACTTACTGCACCACAGACAAGGGTCCCCCACCTCATACAAAAAAACCCTAACTATTCACCTGATTAATGCAGCCAACCTTTGTATCCCTGCACGTTGGAGAAACCCTTCCCCCCCCACAGTTCAAGATTGGACTCGCAGGGTAGACCGAATAGCGGAAATGGAACAACTCATCTCCCAAGCAGCGGATACTCCTACCAAATTTCAGGCCACTTGGGCCTGTTGGACCCATTATAGAAGCTCACAAACGCCACAGGCCTTGACCCAACCGACCCCTCAGACTCCCTGAGGAGCCCACGCGACAAATGCACTCGTGTCCTCCTTTATTAACGCATCCGCCCCTACTGGCCACCCTCCCCCCCTCTCCCCATACCTCCCCCCACCAAACATACCGACTTGACATTTTCAGGAAACCTAAAGTTTGCCGTATACATGCATATCACACATACCTTTACTCGATAACGGCTTCATATATTACCTAGACTCACCCTCGGTCTGCCCTACACTTTGGACGACTTCACTTCTTCGTACGAGTTCTACATTTCAGTCGCCATCCCGTTATATTAAATACCACATATGCTTTGTCAGGTATCCCGTTCTCGTTCACAGCTAAGAACCCGTCGGGGGTGAACGGAAACGGGATTGCTTATAACGCGGTCTGGCCTTGCTCCGCAAACTCCTTCCGTCCTCTCTGAACCTACGTCCATAGTCGTAAGAGGCGATACCTACTTGTTTTTATACTGTTGAGCCTCATACATGCTCATAAAGGCCTATGTTGGCTCATGTTCTTAATCTGAGGATCTATATGTGCAGATTGCCCATTGATTGTTTGTTTATCTCAGATGTATGGCAAAGATTGCATGTTAACCTGTAAAATTTCAATAAAATCTTTTGAAAAAAAAAAGAAGGCTTCAGAGACTTCCTGGTATGTAGATTTGGAACATGAGAGCAAGTAAGACGCAGGAAGCAGTTTACCATGCTAGCGCATGCTCTGTGCCCATAAACTAGGTTTGCACAGCATCCCGGCATTCCCTCCATCTGTGCATTTCCCTGGCTTATCAATGTAATCTGCCACAGCTGCTATGTATGCATGGCATCCCCAGTGTCCCTCCAGACTGGCCCAAGCCACATGTTAACTTCTTTGGGGCAGCATGCAAGCCATGGGTCACAGGTTTGACACCCCTAATGCAGCAAAGCGCACACAAAAAAACATCCAACCCGCCAAAATGTCCCATGAGCTACTTTGCCATGTGTAGCACCACCCATTGAACTTAACGGGCTGCCCAATGTGTGTCACTGGAAACATGTGTCAAAACCTTGCACTCCCACTATGCTAAATGTGAATGGGGCCTGAAAATGAAATTGGTTTGTTTACACAAAACTAATGAGGCTCCATTCACATCTGTGTGTTTCCAAACACATGGCAATCCACACAGAAAATATGCACTTTGCCTTGTGTTTCAGAGATGCTGGAGCTTCTTTGGGATGATTGTTGCACATAGGGTAGCCTATTCAAGTGAATGGGCTGCCCTATGCATGACGAGCGAAAAAGCTCAAAAATTTCCTCCCACAAAATATACATGCAGGAATGTGAGTTTCCACTTTGCAGAGATGTGAACATGGCTTGACAGTGTCTCCATTCACTCTCTCCTATGTACTTGTATGAAGCTAGTAATACTCTATGCAATCTTATTGTACAATTTCCTACAGATCTACCATCAACTATGGAGTGCAAGAGCCTGTCTGATTGGATACAGAGTGAATAGACAGATAGGTGGGTCCTCTTATTCCATAGTTTTGGTAAATCAAAATGAAATTATACAGGGATTGCACAATCAGATTGCATGGTGTATGGCCAGCTTTATACAAGTACATAGGAGGCAGTGGATGGAGACACTCAGCTATCAAGCCCTGTTCACATCTCTATGTAGCAGGAACTCACACACAGTGTTTTTGCCTGTCACACATAGGGCAGCCCAATTAAGTTGAATGAGCTGTTCTACATGCAACAATCACCCCAGAGAAGCTTCAGGACATTTTTTTTAGAGTGCGGTGCATTTTTTTACCATGCTTTTTCGTGCATGTGCAGGGCTTTTCTGAAACACAAGGCAAAGCACTAATTTTATGTGTGGTTTGCACTGTGTTCGGAAATGCACAGGTGTGAATGGAGCCTCGGTGTTCTTGTGTAAACACACCAATTTCACTTTCAGGCCCCATTCAAACTTAGCGTAGTGGGAGTGGATATTTTTGGCGTGTTTTTCCCATGACACTGCCCTACACATGACAAAGTAGCTCATGGGACATTTTGGTGTGTTGCGGGTTGCACATTTTTTACTGTGCATTTTGCTGCATTTTTTGTTCATTCTCTCACATGGCAAAATGTGTGTTTGCTTCTGTGTTTGATGTGCCGTTAATGGCACAAAAAGCACAACTAGTTAATATTAGTTTATAAAGGTGGACATACACTATACAATCTGATTGTATAATCTCAGCACGATCTCCTTTAGATTTACCAAAACTATATATAGGACGACACAACATCTATTAAATCAGCCTGTATCCAATAAGGCAGGCCCTTGCACCACATAGTTGATAGTCGATCTAAAGGAGATTGTATAGTGTATGGATGGTGAGCTTTACAGAACCCAGGACATATTTCTGCTGTTTTCAATATTAAAGCTCTATCCACATAGGCTGTTATCTCAGCTCCTACACACTCTGATTGCATTGCAAAAATGTGCACCTGATGAGGTGGGTGGTAATGATCTGCTGGAAGGGCAAATGCAGAGTGTGTGCTAATGAGGTCAGCGATAAACGCTTTCCTGTATCACATCCCACGGTCTGTCCAGGAAGTAATTTAGACATTTTTTTTATACAGCCAGCTGAACACAGAGGTAAGAGGTTTGTTAGATAAATAGAAAGTTTTTTTTCTGCAAAAGAAGTACACTCATGGTATATTGGTACATAGGGAAGCTGGAATTTAGAAAAAAAAGGGAACTTATCCTTTATAGTAAATCTCATAAAGATTGTAGAGCACAGAAGTATAGTGTTCTTGGAGGTTTCCATGCTCTGGGTGGTCATTTATTTGTAGTGAAGAATAAATGAAAGCAGCAGAGGAGAACTAGTCATAAGATGTACATGCTTGAGCGTCTGCTACTGAGCATGTAAAACACAGAAAATTAACTTCTTCTGAGCTGCATGCATTCATTTTACCACATATCAAGTTTAAGGCACCACCAATCTAAAAAGGCACTATGGTATTAAACCCCAAAACAAAAATGTAATATATTTCAGCTTACTAATCCTAGGATGAACAGACGGTGGCCTCTGTGGTGTATTCATAAAGTAAACAAAATTAGGGACTTGTACCATCATCCAGGAATCTAGAGTTTAAGGATATTGGGAGATCAGGCTCCCAATATCCTTTAATCCTAGGATGAGATGCTGCAGGTTGGGTGCCCTCATAGCAAGCTGCTTGCTGTGGGGGCACTCAACAGGAATGGAGGGACCAGGAGAGCTGAAGAGGGACCCGAGAAGAGGAGGATCTGGGCTTCTTTGTGCAAAACCACTGCACAGAGCAGGTAAGTATAACATGTTTGTCATTTTCAACAAAAAAAATTATACTTTAGTATCACTTTAAAGTTAAAAAGCCTTAAAAACTAAAAAGTATTGCAGCCAACACATCTAAGATTTGGTGAGCTGCAATTTAATACATTTTTGTTTTTGGGTTTAATACTGCTTTAACTAAAAGTATCCTTGTATGTTTATAAACACTTTGGATATAATTTCCAATTTAAAAAAAAAAATGAAGCTGTGATATACATATACATACTTACACAGATTAATGTCTTTCTGAGCTGCAGAATTTTACTCCTGCTTATTGATGTGTGGAAAATTTCAATTTCTTTCAGTGTCACTGCAGCTCCTGAATAAGACCTTTAAACTGCGAAAGACTTAAGACCAAAGAAGTGTATGAAAAGTGAAAATCCTACAGCCGAATTGCTTTAAAATTACATTCCAGAGAAATGTGGCAAGACTGAACTCAATGCAATTTGATTTTATCGCAATAATGTTAAAGAAAATAACTGCAGGATTTTCACAGTCCAGCAATATTGTACCATATAAAGTCATTGGTATAGTGTTGATTATGACAATTTTTTTTCTAGTTAGGTCTGTTATGTAAGTTGTACAGAATATATACTAGCAAGGTGTCCATCTAGGAATGCCAGTCATTCTTATTGCAGATCAGTGTATCTCTGGTCTTTTAAAGCATAAAGGCAATGCAGGTGGATATGAACATTTTCAAAATGCCTATCACAGTTGAATAATTGTTTTAAAGCGGAGTTCCAGCCACATATATGATTTTTTTTTTTTAATCTCTTGCAATAACATAATGTATAATTAGCATTGGTTAGTCTTGACATCATCGCTGCTTTTATTAATATTTAATTGCAAAAGTTACCTTTAATGCATCCTGCTTGGGCATTCCCATTTAACTTGTGGGCAGGCGAAGCCCACAAGCATAAACTTCCTGGATACAGTCATGCTGTATTTCCAGCATGAACCGCCCATTCTCGCACATGCGCAGTAAGAGCACGCAGCGGTGCAGGAAACTTCACAGGTTGCCATCACCAGGGGTAGCATCGGAAGTGCCCACCCCGTTGTGATGGCAATGAAGAGAAGTCTAAGATATGTACAGGAACACGGAGCACTGTACATCAGCACATTGCAGGGAGAGAAGCACAGGTAAAATATTATTTTTTGCCACAAACCGTGCTATTATTAACATTGTACAAACTGCCCACGTTACTTCCGGTTTTGAAATGCCGTGATTGTAGCCCTCGGAGCTGCCCACTGACTCCTAGGAAATGATGACAAACATCTCCCAGGAGCACTAGCAAGCTCAGGCGCCGAGAGAAATTATGTAAGGCACTGCGGAGAGGAAGAGGCAGATTAGAAGAGACCACATAGCAACAGGCATGAAAATGTAAGTAAAAAAAAAAAAAAAATTTGCCAAATGTCGTTGGTTATGTTTATTGCTGCTGAATAATGTAAAGTTGATTTTATGGGTGGAACTCCGCTTTAAGAAGCATCTTAAAGTGGTTCTAAAGTCTGAAGGTTTTTTACCTTCATGCATTCTAAAGATGAGCTCGACATCCAGCACAGGACCATCAGACTGGGCAGAGGTCATTGGATCCCTGAGGTCAAGTTGGGTAGAAGGTGACGTGTCACAAGAATCAAGCTGGATAGCTGAAACACAAACAGAATGCAGAGAGCCCTGAAAAAAAGATTGAAAACCCCACCTGGCCAAATGGGGCAGTCTATCCAAAGGATGGATTGAGCCTCTTAGACAGGTTTGAATGGATATAGTAGTAGTAGGGTGAGACCAGGTTACAGAAGGTCTTTAATAAGAAAAAGCAGGAAGCTCACTGGGCATGGACTGGCATAACTGGTACAGAGGCCGACTGAATAGTATCGCCAGGTGTAGCGACTATCTCAATCGCATCACAGGGTGTAGCGACTGTGGAACTTGCGGACAAGTTAGCCTGGCTGTGCGTCCAAGGGAGTTTAGGGACAGGCAAAGGTAAATGGTTATGCAAACTGGAGTGAATGATTGGCTCAGGTTCATAGGTGGGCTCCTCATCCAAAGTGCCACATGATCTAGAGAGTGCATCAGTCCAAATATTACAGGACACATCCCAGAAATCGCTATATACAGCTGGAAGAGCAGAAGATACTGGGATGGTGGCAACAGGAAGTTTCTCTTTTGGGGTAACCTTGAGTAGACAGGAAGAGGAACAGGGGGAACCCTAAGCCAGGATCTGTCCAGAAGTCCAGTCAACGTGTGGAGAATGGAGCCGTAACCAAGGAAGACCTAATATGATAGGAGATGAAGCCTTAGGTGAGACAAGGAAGGATATCCACTCCTGGTAGAGTGTCCCTACCAACATCTTAACAGGGAGGGTCTGGAAGTGGATAGGGCGCCCTGGTAGAACAGTGCCATTAATCGCCAAGACCAGCAATGGCGTTGTAAGGGGCAAAAGGGTAAGTCTCATGGAAGATGCAGTTTCCCAATCCATGAAATTGCCAGCAGCTCCGGAATCCAGATGTGCTGAGACTGAACGAGAGGAAGTGCCGACATGAAGGAATACAGAAAGGAGAAGACGAGAAGGTGAAGGTGATATTTCAGGGTCTAATACTCCACCTTCCAGATGTATTAGCCCCAAGCGTTTTTCCGGATGAAGAGAACAAGTGTCACAAAAATGACGGACTCTTGATGGAGACGTAAAAGAGCGCTGGCCGCTGAGGAGACATGACCTGGTTCCTCAAGGATATTGTGAAAAAGTTTCAAGAAATCAGACAGGCAAGAAACCACTGGATCATTCAGTTCCCACAGAGGAGCAGCCCAGGCTAATGCCTTACCGGACAGGAGGAATATAATATAGGCTACCTTCACCTGATCTGACAGGAAGTTTTGGGGCTGGAGTTCAAAATGAATTGTCCACTGGCTAAGGAACCCCCTGCAGGCCTTGGAGTCCCCAGAGAAGCAGCTGGCAGTTGTAATGAATGTGTGGCTGCGACTGGTGCGATAGGTGCAGCAGCAGATAACGGTTGAGGTTGTTGAATTGGGGATCCTAATGAGGTCTGAAGCTGTTCAAAACGGGAGGCCAAATCCTTAAGGAATCGCATCACCTGGGTCAGATGCGATTCCTGGGTCTCAAGTCTGCGAACTAAGCCCTGCAACGGATCATCTGCGGGTAGCGGCACATCAGCCGGGTCCATGGCTGATTAAACTGTCAGGTCACCTGAGACCAGATAACAGATGCACTCCGTAGGAGTCAGAAGTGCACCGCTAAGATAGTGAACCCTAGGACTGACTGCTGCAGATAGTACCCAGGGAGATTCAGGAAGCAGGTCTACTGGATCACAAATACAGATCCCAGTGGGAGCTAGAGCATAGATTCCCCAGGGCGCAGAGTCTAAGAGCCAGCAGTGTTCACCAGAGCCTCTAGTGGTGAGGATGGACTGCGCTGCAGTCTGGCTCCAGTTCGTGGACCCTAGGGTCTCACAGCTCACTCTCACAGTAGACTACAGGAGAAGGAAGCAGCAGGCTGAAACAACAAGGATAGTAAAGGGATAAGGCAGAGGTCAAGGCGACTAGCAGACAGTAACAACAGAGTATACGCCAAAGGTTCAGGGTCACAGGCAAACAGGGATAGTTGGGGACACGCCAAAAGGTCAGGGTCACGAGCAGAAAGGAATAGTTGAGAACACGCCAAGGTCGGTAACAGAGACAAACGAAGAGCACACGACAAGCAGGAAACAGGAAGCCAAACACACAATGGTTGATCGGCAAGGTTGGCTTGCAATGCCCAGGTTAATATAGTGTTCCAAATTAGAGACCGGGGTGGAGACTATGCTGAGGGAAGATTATTTAAACAGTCAGGTGAGGGTGGCTGGAAGGAAAGGTAAGCTGACACACATTACTGCATAACCATGACATTTATTATCACCATTATGGATATCTCTTTTCTTCTCCTCTCTACATCTTCCTCCTTTTCTCCTGGTTTACTAACCCATATTTATTCATATCTCTCTTTGTTTTCTATTTCTCCTTGGTCCCAGTCTTTTTCTTCCTTTCATGTTTCTCTCTCTCTCTTTTGTCTGCTTTCACTTCCTGTTCTCCTCGCCTTATTTTACCCCTACTTTGATGGCTGTATTTCTCTCCACTCACTCACGTTCCTCACATTCACTTCTCTTCCCCACTTCCCTTGATTGAACGCAATCGGCCTTGATGGGGGGGTCCGCTGACAACATCCGTTTCCATTACATTGGCGGCCCCAGCACTGCAGTGTCCCTCGTTACTCGGCTGCTGCCGGAGCATCGCACATGCGTGGCCTGCGATGGCTGTTGTAATCCAAGCTGACCTGCAAGCACTGATCTCCACACTGGCGCTGATCTGTGTCTGGCCTGTGTTCGCTGATGTCACATTTTTCCATGGCATCGGTGGCCCCAGCACTTCAGCATCCCCCGTTGCTTGGTTACCGCTGCTGCATCGCACATGCACAGCTAGAGATCGCTGCTGTGATCTGTCCTGCAACTATTGATCCCTGCACTAGCGCTGATCTATATCCAGATCGTGCGCTGTATGCAGATGCTCCCTACCAACAAGTCCGTTCTCACAGTGATTAAGGATCCACATCATCAAGTCCATCATGACAATACACAGGTAGTGATAGTATGTTATTAGGTAACCCCTCTTCTCATATGTTTTTTCTCAAATCTGTGATATTGTGCTCATTTTTTTGAGTCTTTTGGCGGTATTTGGGACGTCATACCTGTCTGGGGGTGGGAGGAGTTTTGGTTTTCTTTCTTTTTTGATTGGTTCAAGGTTATTTAAATTCTTTTTACTGTTACCCCACGTTTATCACATGCTTGATGAAGGGGTCCTGCGTGACTCTGAAACGTTGCACTCTCCTTGTGTTGTGATCATGCAATAAACAATCCATTTGGACACTTCTTTGTGTCGATCCATGGTGTGCCGGCAAATATCTACTTTGTCACAAGAGCAGAGGCTCTCCCTGGTCTCTCCCTACTCATTGGCTGAGGCACAGCAGCAGGAGCCATTAACTTCCACTGCTGTCAATCATAGCCAATGAGGAGGAAGAAGAAGCAGGGTGAAGCCGTACTCTGTATTTCTCATAGATATACAGGGGTAGCTTGGGAGCAAGCATGCATGAGTGCCCCCAGAGCAAGTAGCTTGCTGTAGGGGCACTCAGCAGGGAGGATGGACCAAGAGTGCCAGCGGGGGACCAAAGAAGAGGAAAATTTGGTTTGTACTGTGCAAAACCATTCCACAGAGCAGGTAAGTATAACATGTTATAGCATTATATTAACAATATAAAATATAACCCAAAAAATTGCTTTAAGTATTGGTCGTTGTCTGTGGCACCTGATAAGAACAAATACGAGATAGCTTTTCACCTGCTCCAGTACACAGCACAGGAAATATTGTGGTGATTTAGGCATCATTGCAATACTTTGTTCAAACGAACGGGAGCAATCTTGCACCTTATTCATGCCCCACACAAATATAAGATCTGTAACCTCCAAGATATTTACAGACTACTATAGTTCCTTATACAACCTAAACAATTACACCCAAACACCTCAACCATCCGAAACAGATATAGACGGTTTCCTAGCTACCACCAAGGGGTGGGTATTCTTCAGTTGTCATAGTGTCCAGGCTCCTTTCTTTGGGGGGTCTCGGACGCTCCATTTGAGGGGCTGCTTTGTTCAGACTCATATCCTTCACCTCCTTCAGCTGTTTGGATCAGTATCCCCCCAACCAGTCCTGAAGAAGTGAACAATATTTTGCGATATGCGTTGACTTGCCATTACATCTGCTTGCTTGTCAGAAACAGGTGTGACCAGAAATGTGTGGACTGCCACAGGGAATATCAGGTTCATGTAAAGTGGAAAATAATATAATTTATTTAAAATATAAGTGAATAACACAAATGAAAACACACCTCCAATATACTAAAACTGTGTAAAGCTAAACCAGATAATCAAACAAATAGTGACACACAATGAACAACTGCCCAAACCAAGTATATACAGGAAACAGGATAAACTAATTGTAGTAATAACAGAGTCAGGGTCACACAAGGGAGATCAAGAAGAAGGAGCTGGGAACAAGACAGGACAGGGAGAGGGAAACAGGAGCAAGCAGGTAAGAAGGGATCAGGCTACATGGTCTGGATCAGGGTCCAATATCAGGATTAGAAACACAGGAACGCAGGCCAAGGGCACATGGAGACAGAACACCAAGGAAGGAATGAAGAGCATGGACAGGGTTTAAATACACTTCCTGCAACCAGCATCAGGTGATGACTGATTGCATGAGATGATGTGAGCTTCTGGCTGCTGAGGGACACTCGCTGGTGGACACCAGAACTGCAGCCTAGATCTGGGAGCCACAGTGCCACCAGCAGGTGAACCCTTTCCTGACATTGCAACAGCCACACAACCAAGAATGCAATGCCACACAATGTTGTATAATATTTGGAGTTTTTTTTTTCATTTCTGGCTTGTGTATACCATGCTACTGGTTACCTCATACAAGCTTTGAATAGAGGATGCTGTAATCTGCTTGTTTTTAATGCACAGTTATTTTATTTTAAATTTTGTAAAAATAAAGAATATGTTTTATTATTAAGCTGCCTCATGTTGTGCCAACAAAGTCCTCCTCTTTCAAACCTATAGGATTTCTATGGTTTTCATATATGTTTAATGGGATGTGGTACGGTAGAGGTCTACCTAATTATCTGTATTTTATGATATTACTTAATATTTACTAATGACAGGTTCATGTTGAAAATTCCTACTCCTTTCCCCCTCTCCATTGTAAAATTGAATAGCTCTGTTGTTGGACACCTTACTCTTTTCTATTGTGATAATACTTGTGATTTATAATTGAGAAATATGTAAAACGTGGCACTCCTTGACTAGCCTATATTACTTTAAAAGTATACAAGGCATATATAATAATATGGACACTGTAAGAGGAAGAATTGACAAAAGAACTAACAAAGACTTTGAAACTAGTGACCAGGGCCGGCCCTACCATTGGTCCCAGTGGGACCATGGGACCCAGGCGGCACTTTCAGAGGGGCGGCAAACAGGGGCAGCACCAGGTGGGTTCTTGGGTGTGCTGAAGCTCCCCCAAAAAGTCTTCAAGCATCCTTATAGCACCCCCAAAATTTCCACCGAGGTATTGCAGTACAGTCACAAGATTTAAAAAAAAATCTGGTACCTGCTGTCAATGCTGTCTGCAAGAGGCTAGGGACTCTTTTCTGAAGTGGAGGGATACACTCGAATAAGCCACTAATGATCAGCTAGACCCGGCAGGGGCTGGGTGGTGAGCCTACATCAGTGGCGGATTGATCCAGTGCTGGTGCTACCTATTAAAAGCACTGGTTGTGACATGTGGTGTCTCCTGCATTTGGCTCCAAAAGAAGAATGGGATAGAAGCAGCAGAGAGAGAGCCCAGTCATGTGCAATGCCCTGGGAGCCTGGAGGAAGCAGGTCATGCTCTGAGCACTGTGTATGGGGTCACTGGCCTGCTCTGGGCACTGTGTATGGGGTCACGGGCCTGATCTGGGCACTGTGTATGGGGTCACTGGCCTGCTCTGGGCACTCTCCTGCTCTGGGCGACTCTAGAGGGCACTCTCTCTAAGTGGGAAATCTCCTGCTTTGGTTACTCTAAGGGGTCACTGTTCTACTCTGGGCACTCTAAAGGGATACTCTCCTGCTGTGTGCACTCTAAATAGGGCACTCTCTAAGGAGGAACTCTCCTGGTCTGGGCACTCTAAAGGGGGCACGCTGGTGCTCTGATCATCCAAGGAGAGAAAGGAGAGCAGCTATGTTTCCTTATATGGTGGGAGGAGGAGGAGGAGGAGGAGGAAGCGGCTGCACTCAGTGCATTGCAGTCTGCAGAGCTGACTGAGCCTGCCAGTGTCAGAGGACATGGGCAGTGTGTGTGTGTGGGGATTTCCTGCTGTGTAAGTGCCTTGGTCACATGGCGTGGTCCAAGGAGGAAGGCTTAGGAGGAGCCAGGATAATTCATTATTGTTGCAGGCAGTCTGTTCTTAATGGAGCTGCTAAGCCTGAAAAGGAGGGGTGTGGGGGCTTACCGTTCCTCTGATCTGATCTATGGAAGCATGCTGCAGTACACAGGCACTGACTGAGGGGCATGCCTGATCTGGACTGAAGCAGTGGGCACTCTAAGGGGAATCCTCTGATCTCAGCTTTCTTATTGGGCTTGGCACTGGCACTGCAATCATTAGACTGCCCCCCAGATCAGAAGTGCCTGTGACTGCTGATTACAGTGCCCAGATGATGATCAGATGTCCCCATTAGAGTGCACCATTAGACTCTATGAGGTCACTGCCTGCTCTGGGCACTGTGTATGAGGTCACTGGCCTGTTCTGGGCACTGTGTATGGGATCACTGGCCTGCTCTGAGCATTGTGTATGGGGTCACTGGCCTGCTCTGGGCACTGTGTATGGGGTCACTGGCCTGCTCTGGGCACTGTGTATGGGGTCACGGGCCTGATCTGGGCACTGTGTATGGGGTCACTGGCCTGCTCTGGGCACTCTCCTGCTCTGGGGACTCTAGAGGGCACTCTCTCTAAGTGGGAAATCTCCTGCTTTGGTTACTCTAAGGGGTCACTGTTCTACTCTTGGCACTCTAAAGAGATACTCTCCTGCTGTGTGCACTCTAAATAGGGCACTCTCTAAGGAGGAACTCTCCTGGTCTGGGCACTCTAAAGGGGGCTTTCTGGTGCTCTGGACACTCTAAAGAGGGAACTCTTCTGCTCTGGTCATTGTATATTGGGTCACTGTCCTGCTGTGGGCTATCCCCTGCTCTGGGCCCTCTAAAGGGGCCATTCTCCTGCTCTGTGCACTCTTGGGGGCCACTGTCCTGCTCTGGGCACTCTTGAGGGGCCACTCTCCTGCTCTGGGCACTCTCTAAGTGGGAAATCTCCTTCTCTGGGTACTCTAAGGGGTCACTGTTCTACTCTGCCAACTCTAAAGGGAGCACTCTCCTGCTCTAGGCACTCTAAAGGGAGCACTCCTGCTGTGCACTGTATACTGCTCACTGTCCCCTCACTGTATGCTGTGCTGGCTGTTATGACTGGCCCTACCATGTACCAGGGGTTATCATTGCTGCCCCTTATACTTGTTGGGGTTTATCATCGCTGGTTCCAATCAATTCTGTGTGCCTGAAGGCCCTATTTTGTCTACAATGGTAGAGACAATGAAAAAACACACACTTTTTGCCACGCCCACCTTTGGCATACCCACTTTTTGGACACACCCACAAGAGGGTGGCACGCTACACGTGCCGCATTAGCACCAACACTAATACTTTCAGCACCCACACAGTACCCCCCAAAGAAATTGTCTGGAGGCGCCCCTATTTGCAAACTGACGCCCAAGACAGTGGCAGAACTCCCACCCACCAGCCAGCCTGCTCCGCTGTTTATTTCATGGGGACCGCCACTTATTCCACTGCCTGGCACCACTACTGTTAGAGGTGAAAGGAGCGGGCGGGCAGAGCACTCGCTGCCATACCCACACAGTGGACTGCTCCCCCCATTGCTGCAGACAAATGCCATATGGGGACAAGAGGCAGAAACTGCAGGTAAAAGTCAGCTGACCAGCTGACGGCCAACAGCATGAAGGGGAGGAGCTTTTTGCTGTGAACAGAGGCCCTATGTTGGAAAGGGCATCGCTGGAGGCACGATTGACACAGTAAGCAAGTAAGTGCCAGCGCCATTGATTCCATCCCCACCACCACTGCCTCTGACTAAACTCCCCCCTCGTCACCACCACATATGCCTCTGACTGAACCCCCCCTCCACCATCACTGCCTCTGTCTGAACCCCTGCACCACCACTGCATTTGACTGAACCCCCACCACCGCTGCCGCTGTCTGAACCCCTACCGCTATCACCACCACTGCCTCTGTCTGAACCCCCCTCCCCACCACCACATCTGCCTCTGACTGAACCCCTAACCCCATCACTGCTGCCTCTGTCTGAACCCCCCTCCCCACCACCACATCTTCCTCTGACTGAACCCCCCTCCCTATCACTAGATGGGGAGGTGACAGGAGCGGGCAGGCAGAGCCTTCGCTGCCATACCCACACAGTGGACTTCCCATCCATCCTCTCTGTGGCTCCCCCCATTGCTGCAGACAAATGCCATGTCAGGACAAGAGGCAGAAACTGCAGGAGAAAGTCAGCTGACCAGCTGATGGCCAACAGAGTAAAGTGGGAGAAGCTTTCTCTTGTGAGCAGAGACCCCATGTTTGAAAGGGCATCGCTGGAGGCACAACTGAAACTGTACGCAAGTAAGTGCCAGCGCCATTGATACAATCCCCACCACCACTCCCTCTGACTAACCCTCCTCCCCACCACCACATCTGCCTCTGACTGAACCCCCTCCCTCGCCACCACCACATCTGCCTCTGACTAAACCCCCTCCCTCGCCACCACCACAGCCTCTGTCTGAACCCTTCCACCACCACTGCCTCTGACTGAACCCCCCCACCACCGCTGCCTCTGACTGAACCCCCCCCACCACCACCGCTGCCTCTGACTGAACCCCCCACCACCACCCCTGTCTCTGTCTGAACCCCCCTCCCCACCACCACATCTGCCTCTAACTGAACCCCCATCCCCATCACTGTTGCCTCTGTCTGAACCTCCCCTCCCCACCACCACATCTTCCTCTGACTGAACCCCCCTCCTCATCACTGCTGCCTCTAACTGAATGCCCCCACCACCGCTGCCTCTGACTGAACCTCCCCTCCCCGCCACCACATCTGCCTCTGACTGGACTCCCCATCATTGCTGCCTCTGGCTGAACCCCCAACCACCCCTGCCTCTGACTGAACGTCCCCACCACCGCTGCCTCTGACTGAACCCCCCACCACCACCGCTGCCTCTGACTGAACCCCCCACCACCACCGCTGCCTCTGACTGAACCCCCCACCACCACCGCTGCCTCTGACTGAACCCCCCACCACCACCGCTGCCTCTGACTGAACCCCCCACCACCACCGCTGCCTCTGACTGAACCCCCCACCACCACCGCTGCCTCTGTCTGAACCCCCCCACCACTGCTGCCTCAGACTGAACCCCCCACCACCACCGCTGCCTCTGTCTGGACCCCCCACCTCCACTGCCTCTGTCTGAACCCCCCACCACTGCTGCCTCTGACTGAACCCTCCCACCACCACCGCTGTCTCTGTCTGAACCTCCCAACACTGCTGCCTCAGACTGAACCCCCCACCACCATTGCCTCCTCTGACTGAACCCCCCCACCACCAAAGCTGCATTGGATGGAACCCCCTCACCACCTCCGCCACCACTGTTGCATGTAAATAATAGGCAGAACAAAAACTGCGCTTTAGGATGCGTGTATAGGGTCAGAAATTAAGGTTGCTGCCTCCCTTACACAAGGTACCTGGTGGGGTACTATGTAGAAGTATGAAAATAAAGGATTGGGTATATTGGCGCTACCTAAAAAGATATCAAATATTAATCAATATATTTAAAAACTGGGATGGCCTATAATTTGGCACCCCCTACTTGTAGTTGTAATTCTAAGAGGTATGCAGTATGTACAGGCCCCCCTTATTTACAATATGGGTAGTACCACAACCACTGAGTAGGTTCGTTTCCAATACTCAAATACTCAAAAGGTTATGATAGGCAACAAATGTCGTACAGCTTACTGGATCCTACTGCATCTGGAAAAGAGGCCAGAAACTGGATTCCATATAGTGCATTTGCTAAGAACCATATACCAATACGGTGATGTATGCATATATAATACTATTCTAATCTGATACATTACATATAATCATCATAGATTACAATTACATAGACCAAAAACTGCTCAATAGCCCAGGAAACAACAGCAATTAGATTTTCAACAATTATTGTAACAGTCCCATATATTGATGTTAAATGACTCATGCAGATTCCCACAGGTGACTTCGTGCTGCAATAATTTGTCAGGTGACTCTCGTACTCCCCCTTTGGTTGCTTACTCACCAGCTCCCAGAACCCCAACAGGGGTATAACGCTTATGGTGTGATATGCAGGGTTACTTCCATCTGATAAATCCTTATGTTATAATCAGCTCCCCAAGCCCCCCAGCGGGGTAATCCACCTGTGTTGGGAGATAGATCGCCTTGCTGCCAGGTGTTATGCTGGATGTCTCCTGTGCTTTTGAATCCTTGAAGGTATTGCTTCCACTCATATATTTAGGAAAAAAAGAGAGCTTCCATAGCGTAATAACGTATGGCCACTTTATTTAAAAAACACATCTAAACCAGCACCGCTGATTTATAAAAGGAAAATTTCCAAAATCAAAAATGACAAAACAAACAAAAAAAAATATATTAAATAAAAATATGTTAAATAAAAAATAATTAGTAAAAAGTCCCAAACAAACAAAAATTGAAAGAAAAAGTAAGTGAATCTACCAAGTCCAGGCACTAATTATGTATTTCTGTCCGAATGGATTAGGACAGCAATGATTGCCAGACAGAGTAAAAACTGCAATTTATATGTATAAGAAAGGTCCCTCCAAACAGGCATATGGAGCGCAATGAAGGTGTAAGGCTACCAGCTGCTAAGCAGCGTCCTCCTCTCTCCTATGCCGTGGAGCAGACTGACAGAGCGTGATGCCGTTGTGCGCGCTTCGTCACATGACGTCCTCAGCAACGGTGTCACACTCTTCCCTCTGCTAAGTTTTATAGGAGGAGAGCGCGTTCATCTTCAGCCTACCCCTCATATTCCGGGGCTCATTTTCAATATATTTCCTATGGATTCAATTTGAGATGTATGTAATATAGGAAATTCTCCCATTAGTTACATAGTGAAACTTGGATGTTCAATTTGCATATCCAATTGATTGTGAAAATTCATGAAAGCGCTCTCCATTAACACAGAGACAATTCACTCATTTCATTACTATTAAACGGAACTCCCCCTGCTGGTTCAAAGTAAAACAGCAAGTGTGTTGATTCAGTGTACAATACTTTTGGAGAAAGGTTTCTGAACAATATCATATACAGAATATATTTTAGCAACCGGCTTGAACATAGGTCCTAAGAACAGGTATATCCCCAACATCTACCATATTATCAACACATATTTCTATTATATGCGTGCTCTAGTTTATCTATAAAAAATTGTGTATTTATAAAAATTAATTAACCATGAAAGGATATAATATGTCAGGAAACCCGACTTTTCATAAGTGAAAGATATATAAATATATATGTGTATATATATATGTACACAATGACACCCTAACCTCATATATACATATGTCATAAAATTTTTTTTTAGTTATATACAAATTAAATTAATAGTGTTATCTCGTGCTTATATTCCCCTATGGTACTGTTTAAAGGTGAACACTTATCATCTTACAGAGTTGTAAAACTTTATACCATGTGTAATCTGAAGAAATCCCGCATAAAAGGAACTTAAATCCATAGACTAGTTCCTTTTATGCGGGATTTCTTCAGATTACACATGGTATAAAGTTTTACAACTCTGTAAGATGATAAGTGTTCACCTTTAAACAGTATAGGGGAATATAAGCACGAGATAACACTATTCATTTAATTTGTATATAACTAAAAAAATGTTTTATGACATATGTATATATGAGGTTAGGGTGTCATTGTGTACATATATATATATACACATATATATTTATATATCTTTCACTTATGAAAAGTCGGGTTTCCTGACATATTATATCCTTTCATGGTTAATTAATTTTTATAAATACACAATTTTTTATAGATAAACTAGAGCACGCATATAATAGAAATATGTGTTGATAATATGGTAGATGTTGGGGATATACCTGTTCTTAGGACCTATGTTCAAGCCGGTTGCTAAAATATATTCTGTATATGATATTGTTCAGAAACCTTTCTCCAAAAGTATTGTACACTGAATCAACACACTTGCTGTTTTACTTTGAACCAGCAGGGGGAGTTCCGTTTAATAGTAATGAAATGAGTGAATTGTCTCTGTGTTAATGGAGAGCGCTTTCATGAATTTTCACAATCAATTGGATATGCAAATTGAACATCCAAGTTTCACTATGTAACTAATGGGAGAATTTCCTATATTACATACATCTCAAATTGAATCCATAGGAAATATATTGAAAATGAGCCCCGGAATATGAGGGGTAGGCTGAAGATGAACGCGCTCTCCTCCTATAAAACTTAGCAGAGGGAAGAGTGTGACACCGTTGCTGAGGACGTCATGTGACGAAGCGCGCACAACGGCATCACGCTCTGTCAGTCTGCTCCACGGCATAGGAGAGAGGAGGACGCTGCTTAGCAGCTGGTAGCCTTACACCTTCATTGCGCTCCATATGCCTGTTTGGAGGGACCTTTCTTATACATATAAATTGCAGTTTTTACTCTGTCTGGCAATCATTGCTGTCCTAATCCATTCGGACAGAAATACATAATTAGTGCCTGGACTTGGTAGATTCACTTACTTTTTCTTTCAATTTTTGTTTGTTTGGGACTTTTTACTAATTATTTTTTATTTAACATATTTTTATTTAATATATTTTTTTTTGTTTGTTTTGTCATTTTTGATTTTGGAAATTTTCCTTTTATAAATCAGCGGTGCTGGTTTAGATGTGTTTTTTAAATAAAGTGGCCATACGTTATTACGCTATGGAAGCTCTCTTTTTTTCCTAAATATATGAGTGGAAGCAATACCTTCAAGGATTCAAAAGCACAGGAGACATCCAGCATAACACCTGGCAGCAAGGCGATCTATCTCCCAACACAGGTGGATTACCCCGCTGGGGGGCTTGGGGAGCTGATTATAACATAAGGATTTATCAGATGGAAGTAACCCTGCATATCACACCATAAGCGTTATACCCCTGTTGGGGTTCTGGGAGCTGGTGAGTAAGCAACCAAAGGGGGAGCACGAGAGTCACCTGACAGATTATTGCAGCACCAAGTCACCTGTGGGAATCTGCATGAGTCATTTAACATCAATATATGGGACTGTTACAATATTTGTTGAAAATCTAATTGCTGTTGTTTCCTGGGCTATTGAGCAGTTTTTGGTCTATGTAATTGTAATCTATGATGATTATATGTAATGTATCAGATTAGAATAGTATTATATATGCATACATCACCGTATTGGTATATGGTTCTTAGCAAATGCACTATATGGAATCCAGTTTCTGGCCTCTTTTCCAGATGCAGTAGGATCCAGTAAGCTGTGCGACATTTGTTGCCTATCATAACCATTTGAGTATTGGAAACGAACCTACTCAGTGGTTGTGGTACTACCCATATTGTAAATAAGGGGGGCCTGTACATACTGCATACCTCTTAGAATTACAACTACAAGTAGGGGGTGCCAAATTATAGGCCATCCCAGTTTTTAAATATATTGATTAATATTTGATATCTTTTTAGGTAGCGCCAATATACCCAATCCTTTATTTTCATACTGTTGCATGTAAATCTAACTTCCTGATTCATTTACTTTTAGTTTTAATTGTCATGATATAAAAGAATGGATGTGGGGGGCTTTTGGTGGGTGTGATTTTTTTTTTTTTTGGGGGGGGCAGCATTTAATTCTTGGACCCAGGCAGCACAATGTCTTGGGTCAGCCCTGATAGTGACCATTACAATGTATACCTAAAGTAGAAGCAGAGAGTTTGTATATTAATTGGTAAACAGTTATTATTACAAAGTGGTAATATGCAATTCTTGTATGCAAAATGTCTACAAACAACAAAACTAAACTATGTCTGCTTGTGTTCTTGAGTAACTATCATTATATTACTAATAGACAATTGTCTAAAGACCAAAAATCCACAAGTACCTTACTGTCTGGTCTGTGATAAAGCTCCTATGATAGCTCCTAATTTTTTCTGAATCTTTGTTATCATCTGGCTCCCTGGCAAGAACAGCTTGAGGAGTCCCTGATTAAAAAAATAAACAAAATCATATATACAGTATATATATATATATATATATATATATATATATATTCTCTTGGATATTTTAATCCTCTGCTGATGGCTGCCATTATGTTCCCATTGTATTAAATGTCTTCTGGCTTTTTTCAAATGAAAAAAATGAAAAATATATCTTCTTAATTTTAACACTGGAGTTTTCTTGTGTGGGGCTGCTACACCCCAGGAACATTCTATAAAAAAAACGCTGATTTCATTTTTTGCCACTGGCTGGCTTAATTCTTAAAGTTCTCTAAATACCTAAAAAAAAATTGACTTCATGCTTTATACTTTTCTGAAACTCTTTAAAGATATAGGCTATTATGTTTACTATGAATTGGGGTACACTGCAATACAAAAACATGCAGCAGGTATTATTTTAGGTCCATTGTGGTGTGTCATAACTTGCATTAACATGCATGCATTAAATGCACTGCATTGAACATGCAACATTGTATTCTGTTAGTAGGAAAGGCAGCTTCCCATTTGTTGCCAAAAAATAAAAGAGTTGAGCTTAGTGCTTCTCCACTATATATCAGTGAATATATAAATACTTTATATCAAATACTTGTACAAACTTAATAATAGATATGTTGTAACACAATGACATAAAAGATACATAAAAGGTGTGCTACGCTGAGATGTTCCCAGTTACAATAACAAACAGCATGTTGTACAAACTAAGATATGAATGTTTCTATATACTTTTAAGTGACAGACTCTTGCTAACTTAACTGTTCTAATAGAAGCACATATAACATGTTGCGGCATTGTCTAATATTCTGACACAGTGACAGGTGTCATATTGTGTCAGGTGACATCTTTTTATATTTTGTACTTCGATCAAAGAGGGGTAGTGACACATACCTGATCTTTTTACACAGACTAACAGAGGACATGTTCGACATGTTCTTAAATATTCCCACAGCTAATATATTACCATGGTATGACATACAGTATATTCAGTTGAACTTCAGTTAGCTGTGTCAAACCATGATAAATTCAAGTATTCTCACATATTGACCTATGAAGTTTCATGAAACTATATTTCAATGCTCTGAAATATATGTACTCATATACTGACACATGATGTAATTCAGCATTGTAAAATATCATGTTATCTCACCCAGTTACATGTTCTTTTTTTCCAATACTTTATTTAACGATAACACATTTTAAGTACAGAAACCACAACATTGGCAAATCTGAAATGAAACATTTCCAAAAATAAGTCTTCACATCAAAAGCCAGTATGTATAAAAGAGGCAAGCATGTAAATGAACATATGACTCAGAACACCAGGGTCTAGGAAGACCCTGTACCCCGCGTGGCATTTTGCACGGTAGACACCATTTTTATAAAAAAGAAGACAAAGAGTTCTCACAGAAGAAGAACAGTATGAGGAAAAAAGAAAAATGATGAGAAAAAAAAGGAGGGGGGAGAAGTGAGGAGGAGGGGATGGGTGGAGGAGGTAAAGGAAGGTAAAGGGGAGGGGGCAAGGGAGCCATTAAGCCTGCCAAGCACTCCTTCCAGGCCTAGGGACCCAACATTATAGTCTTTAATACAAGGGATTTAAGTCACCAGCTCTGTGAACTCCTCAGAATAGACTAATCCATGCCAGTAAAAGTATTTTTGGGGAAATTTCTCATGAAGGCCTTTCTCTTTGGCCACCAAATCCTCCATCGCATTGATTTTGGCTATTTTGGCTACTGACGGTGGCTGTGCCTGCTTCCAAAAAGGCGGGATGCAGCTCTTCACCACTGTAAGCAGGAGAGGTAAAATGGATCGTCTGTAGACCTTACTAGGAATCCTGTGGTAATGCAGAAGGAAAAATGCAGGATCTTTCGGTAGCTCCCGATTAGTGAATTTTTGAGCTATGTGGTGAACCTCCAACAGATATCCAAACATTGAGGGAACATCCTATGAATCTTTACTGGCATATGGCACCACCGGGTCAGCACTTTAAACCCAGCTTCCTGGTGCTTAGCACAAATAGAAGTTTTGTAAGAAAACAAAAGAATTCTTTCCACTTGTTTGTCTGTAAATTGTAGCCCAAGGAGGTCTTAAGTCCGGCTAGGACGATATCAGCAATTGATAGGTCTGAGAAACTGCATGGCGCAGTGGAGATTGTTCTATACACAACATTTCGAATGTGATGAGGCTTTCAGAAAAGTCTCTGGGGAGGGTAAAGAGCCAATGAAGTGGGACAGCTGTAATTTTTGCCAGAATGATAGTCGGACAGTCGGATAAAAGTCGGATCATTTATGACTTGTTGCCTGGTTATCAATTGTCCATTTACAATGAAATGACGGGCCTGAATTCGCCCAGCTGATTTCAAGTCCTGGAAACTAGAGTCATGAAGTCTGGGGCTGAAAGCAGGGTTGCTGACAATGCTGGTGAGTGGCGAGGGGCTTGGAGCAATAGAAAAATCAGGGAACGCCTTTGAACAGACCCGCCATGTCTCTCCCACCGTGGGGTGATCCAAAACCTGACTAGGCAAATCTGTTTGGCACCACAGCACCGATTCCAGTGGAATCCCTGCAAGGATCTGTTCCACCTGCATCCATTGTTTAAGAGAACTATGGCGGCACCAATCCAGAACACGTGTCAGATGTCATGCCATGTGATAGAGGTTAGCATACGGCAGATCCATGCCACCCAGCAGTGTCTGTAATCACAAAATTGACTGTGCCAGGTGAGGGGGTTTCAGGGCCCATAGGAAAGTGATAAGAGTCTGGTTCACTGCCATAAGGAAGAATGAAGACACAAATAGGAAGGGCCTGGAAGTGGTAAAGCAGACAGGGTATAATAATCATTTTTATTATATTAAACCATCTAAACCAAGAGACAAGCCATGTTGCCAGGATAGAATTTTTAATGGCAACCAGAAAAGGAGGGAAGTAAAGTGAAAAAATTTCTTCCACCCTACTGGGTAAAAGGATGCCCAGATACTTTATGTGCAACAGGGCCCATTTGAAGGGGAAATCAACCCGAAGTAGAGTAGTTAGAGAGGCTGGCATAGATATATTCAGTGCCTCTGATTTCTGATAGTTGACCCAGAAAAAGGTCTCATAAGTCTTCAGTTCTGAGAGCAAATTCGGGATAGAGACCAGGGGATTAGACAGAAAGAACAATAAGTCATCCCCAATTTTAGGGGACAAAGTGGCATCTAGATGAAGGCAGTTGATATCTGGGTTATTTCTAATTGAGCATAGACCGATATATCTAAGGTTCTCTATCAAAAAGGCCCAATTCACCCTGTCAAATGCCTTCTCGGCGTCAGTTGAGAGGAGCATAATGGGGGATCTTCCATGTCTGAGCGGTATAGATCAAATTAATAGCTTTAGATGTATTATCTCAAGTTTCCCTTTGTATGGACAAACCCCACTTGATCAGAATGAACTAATTGTGGGATCAATTCAATCGGGCACATTGAAAAGGATTTTGGTGAATAGTTTAAGATCAATGCTTAAAAGAAGGATCAGCCAACAATTTTGACAGTATAGTGGGTCTTTTCTCTCTTTCACAATCACCATGATATGTGCCCGAAGCGTATCTTATGGGGGGGGGGTGATAATCTCCTTGCCCACTGCAGTATATGCAGAAAGAAAGTGTGGAGTCAAAAGATCTCCAACGGTCTTGTAGTATCTGGGGGAGTACCCAATGGGGCATGTTGCTTTGCCTAAATGGGTTCGCGTTATCACCATAGCCACTTCATCTGCCGAAAGAGGCTCCTCTAAGGCAGCCAATTCCTCGTCCAAGAGGCGGGGTAGCCCTGACCTCTGTATGTAGTAATGTATGGCCTCCTATTTGGCAGATTCATTAATAGTAGACTTAGGATGGGGAAGTAAAGTATAATACCTTTGGAATACATCAGCAATTTCCTTCATCGCATGGACCTTGGTTTGACTTTCATTGAGAAGCTAGGGGACAAACGTGTGAGCTTGCTGGGTTCTAAGAGCACATGCCAACAGTTTTCCACACTTGTTGCTATGTTCATAAAACATGCGTCTGCATTTAGCAATCATGGATTTAGCTTGTCTAAAGCAAGAGAATGCAATTAGTTTCTCAAAACTGTGAGGTCCACTAAAGCCTTGTCTGCAATCGATTTCTTGTGGGTGGCCTCTAGGGCCCTGATCTTCTCCAAGAGATCAACAATTTGCTTGGCTCTATCCTTGCTGATACGCGACCCAATCTTAATCAGGACTCCCCTGATGAATCCCTTATGTGCCTCCCATACCGTCATTAGAGCACTATCTGAGCTCACGTTAGATGAGAAACCAGTTACATGATCTAAAAGTTCAGTGGCTTTTATAATATAACAATGTGTTTATTACAGTTATGTATGACATGACATTATCTTTTAATTATGATTATAGACAAAGTTTTAAAAACAATGCATACCAGCTCATTATGCCTTTGTCTTGCAGTTTTTTTTTCTTTTTTTTGTGGATTTACAACCACTTTAAATAACAGATCAGAATAAAGTAATTCTGTCAAGAATCAAGTACGTGCCCCTATAATTGTAGGGCATTATTAGTGCTGATGGTCTTGTGCTTCTCTGCACCATGTAAATTTGAATGTTAAATATTATCACTGTAGTGAAAGACACACACATCTGAATATCATTCTTATCCTCATCTGTAAGTTGATAACTGTTGAATACAACAGCTGTTGAATACAAGTTGATAAAATGTTGAATCATTGTACTTGTTATACAAGGTGAATTCCATGCTTCTTATACCATTATTCTAGTTGTTTATATGAATATGAACAAATGTGTTTTATGTTTATTCAAGGTATTATTCGAACTGCATTGCCAAACATGAACCGAGAAATAAGAGAACATTACCAAGTTGTTATTCAGGCCAAAGATATGGGTGGCCAAATGGGAGGATTATCTGGAACAACCACTGTGAATATTTCTCTTATTGATGTCAATGACAATCCACCTAGATTTACTCAAAGTAAGTTATACTCAGACATTTTAAGCTTATAATATATATGGAGTACTTTCACCTAATATATATTTTTGGAATTTCAGTATATTTTTTTACTTTCTTCTTAAGTTATTTTCATAGTACACTTTAAACAAATGAAACGGCTTCAGAATTTTCCTGATTAAAAAATATAGAAATAACATAGACATGACATGGCATGATAGATATGAAAGAAATTGCAATTTTACTCAGCTAAGAATTCATTAAATGATTAAGTGGTTTAACCACTTTTGTACTACATGTTTAAAAAACGTAACACGGTAGATGGTTATTTACCCAGTGCCATATACAAATTGTTCTGTTTGCTAATGTCAGTGAACTGAGGCATTGGTACAGAGCTGATCAGCTTTGTACCTTCAATTTGCTGTTATTTGTTATAGAAAGACCAATCACAGCTTTCGCATAATTCAAGGAGTGTGTGTTTATAGTGTCCTCCTCTTCCTCTTACACTGGAGGAAGAGGAGGAAACAGGATCAAATACATAAATGACTCAAGTTCCTGAGTACTGTAGAAGTTACGGCAGCAGCCCATTCAAGTTGTATAAACCTTTCAGCCTCACCATACATCTGATCTTCACACTGGGGGTTATTTACAAAATGCAAATCCACGTTGCACTTCAAGTGCAAACTACAAGTGCAAAGTGCACTTGAAATTGCACTGAAAGTGCACTTGGAAGTGCAGTCGCTGTAAATCTGAGGGGTAGATCTGAAATGAGGGGAAGCTCTGCTGATTTTATCATCCAATCATGTGCAAGCTAAAATGCTGTTTTTTTATGTTCCTTGCCTGTCCCCCTCTGATCTACAGCGACTGCACTTCCAAGTGCAATTTCAGTGCAATTTCAAGTGCACTTTGCACTTGTAGTTTGCACTTGTAGTGCAAAGTGGATTTGCCTTTTGTAAATAACCCCCACTGTCTCTCTGCGTAACCTGTATATTAAACATTCACCTCTCCTATCCTGCATATTAAATCCACCATGTGACCTGTACATTAACCCCTTCATTCCTCCTCCCTCTGTGAATGATCGGTATGCACTATATCTAATGTAGCATTATGAAGCTCCATGTTCTAATAGAAGTATTTTTTTTTATTTCCAAATAAAACTGTGGCAAAAAACTGGATCCTTTTTGGGGTCTAATTTCTGAAAGGGGTTATTTTGGGGTTTTGCACTGTCTTGGCTTTTTTTTTTTTTTTTACAGAGAGTAAGGAAAACTGTTTTTTCTCCAAATTGTTTGGAAATACCCTTGTCCTTTCAGAAATAAAACAAACCAAAAAATAGATAGAAAACTAGTAGTGTCAAACTAAACACCTGAAGAAAGCTCTTTCTTTCTCAAAATATTACTTGTATACAAATTATGTTTGTGTAGTGTTGCATGATGGAGTAACTGTCAGTCAAAGTATCACAGCACTGGAAATGGAAAATAGCCTGTTAATGAAAGGACAGGCTGGAACCCAAGTGGTTAAGCATGTGAAAGTTCTCAATATTGATTTATTGTAATTTCCTGCAAAATATCACTCACATTGAAAGACAGAGGGGTTTATTTACTAAAGGCAAATCCACTTTGCACTACAAGTGCACTTGTAAGTGCAGTCACTGTAGATTGCTGTATATCTGAGGGGAAGCTCTGAAATGAGGAGAAGCTCTGCTGATTTTATCATCCAATCATGTAAAAGCAAAAATGCTGTTTTTTATTTACCTTGCATGCCCCCCTCAGATCTACAGCGACTGCACTTCCAAGTGGTGACTACAGCGACTGCACTTCCTTGTAGTGCAAAGAGGATTTACCTTTAGTAAATAACCCCCAGAGAATCAGTAATGTCAACCAGTTTCATTTTATATTGGCATAGAAAGTGGAAAGATGCTTGCAAGACTAGAAACTGTAGTGGTGGGGGTTATTTACTAAAGAC
Source organism: Lithobates clamitans (assembly GCA_037952925.1). Classification (NCBI taxonomy): domain Eukaryota; kingdom Metazoa; phylum Chordata; class Amphibia; order Anura; family Ranidae; genus Lithobates; species Lithobates clamitans. The sequence goes on along the minus strand of JBBGZY010000903.1, from coordinate 594,976 downwards.
AAATCCACTTTGCACTACAAGTGCACTTGGAAGTGCAGTCGCTGTAGATCTGAGGGGAACATGCAAGGAAAATAACAAACAACATTTTAACTTGCACATGATTGAATGATAAAATCAGCAGAGCTTCCCCTCATTTCAGATCTGCCCCTCAGATTTACAGCAACTGCACTTCCAAGTGCACCTTCAGTGCAATTTCAAGTACAATTGCAGTGCACTTGTAGTGCAAAGTGGATTTGCCTTTTCATAAATAACCCCCATTGCAGGGGTCTTTCAATTAGAGTGCTGCTGTTCCTTCACTGACCAATCAGCAAGCTGAGAATGGGAGATGGCGCCACTTTATTCTTTATGTTTATAACTGTAACAGTAATAAATATTAATCCTTGTAAAAACACTGTGAAACACAGGAAGGTGGGTTGTTATACTGTGGCATTTTCATTTTTGATTCCACCACCCTGTAGCTTAAGACACTGGACACCCCCCCCCCCCCCCAAAAAAAAGAAGAAAACATAATAGTGCACCAGATGTGTATAGCACGTTAAGTCCTTCTGCCCTGCTGCCATGACCCCCCCCCCCCCAATTCCCAGTAATACTCAGCTCTGATTAGTCAAAATCAGGAGTTGCTGTAAACAAAGAGCAGCTCTAGCAGTTGCAGCTAAAAGAAAACAAAATCTGTCTGACTCAGTGTTTATCAACACTGTCTAGATGTAAAATGGAAAAAAAGTAACATTGTTACTATAATATTCTGCACATCAAAGGGATGAGCTCCAATCTACAATCAGTGCAGGCAACCTGACAAATATTTTTTTTTAAATACACTTGCCCTCTGTTTCATGAATCCTTCATTTACCCTATTCATCCCTAATTAACTCTTTTTTTCTCCTCCCCCCATTCAGATATTATTTTCCTGCGTTTTTGATCATTTCTATTTTATTAATCAGTACTATTTCAACTTTTTATGTTTTGTTCATTAGTGGTTTAGGTATCACATTAAAAAAGAACAACACTTTGGGGGTTACTTACTAAAGGCAAATCCACTTTGCACTACAAGTACACTGAAAGTGTACTTGGAAGTGCAGTCGCTGTAAATCTGAAGGGTAGATCTGAAATGAGGGGAAGCTTTGCTGATTTTATAATCCAATCACGTGCAAGCTAAAATGCTGTTTTTTATTCTCCTTGCATATCCCCCCTTGGATCTACAGTGACTTTACTTCCAAGTGCACTTTCAGTGCACTTTCAAGTGCACTTGTAGTGCAAAGTGGATTTGCCTTTAGTAAATAACCCCCAATGTCATTAAAAGAAAGCCTTGTTTGCCTTAATAAAACAATATATTATTACTTTGTTGTTATAAGTAATGACAAAGTTACTGCTGAATAAATAGGTCTATAACATTAATGTAAATGTTACTCTGGTCCATAGGGGATGTACAGGTGAAGTGGTTAAAATCTTAATGGTTTTAATTGCAATGAATAAGGCCTCGATGTACAGGTCAAATTTTATCAGAGAAACAAATACCATTGCTTTTATTAGATTTTAGGCTGGGTTCACACTATTGCGAATTGGATGCAAGTTTCCCTGCATCCAATTTGCATGTCAGGTGATTGTGATCGGCTCTCTATGGAGCCGGTTCACACATCTCCGGAGTGGCTCTGGTGCAACTTGCATAGGAGTCCTATGCATCTTCTGGTTTGTTTAAGGTCCAAATTCAGACAAAAATTCGGGCTAAAATCGGACCTAAAATGATGAACAGGGATGTACCGGGCCCGCTGTGAGCCGCTCCAGTGCTGCAGTATGAACCCCGCCTGAAAGGGGATTGATAGACTCAAATCAAGGCATACACTATAGGCCTATCATGGAATCCACAAAACATAAATAAATCTAAAACTTTTTTGTACCTTTTGGAAAGAACGAGGCAGGGAAAGAACCCTTGTCATGTTTTTATTACTGTCTCTGGTCCTGCTCTGGAGAGACCTCCCCTCTATTTGTCCTGCTTACCGTTATCTCCTGGACAGAAATTGTGAATATTAACATTTTAAAGTTGTCAATAGAACAGGAGGTGAGTGGAAATCTTACTATAGGATACTTGTTCCTGTAACAACTATTTAAAAGGGGATTTTCCATAATTTGGAGTGATATGCTCTCACTTTTGTATCTACATGACCAGAATTTAAGGAACATCTCCCTAATAGGAATTAGATGGCAAAAAGTGACAGAGATTATACGCATTCACTATGCCACCAAAATTTTTTAAAAAAACAAACAAGATACTGTAAAGGTTTTTGCTTTAAATACACATCTTTCAAAATTTAGGTTCAAACCCAGATCAATGAAGGATGATTTTTTTTTAACAGCTTGCCGACCAGCTGCCACAGTTTTACTGAGGGGGAATGGCACGGCTGTGTGAAACAACGTTACCTTACGTGGCTTCGCCTTTTGGCCACTAGGGGCGCGCATGCGCCGCTGAAGGTGCTCCCGTGGCGTGTCCCCTGAGCTGATGCGAGCGCGATGACCGCTGGACTCCCGCAATCGCTCGTGACAGAGCGAGAACTGGGATCTGTGTGTGTAAACACACAGGTCCCGGTTCTTTTAGGGGAGTAGAGACAGATCATGTGTTCATATGTATGTATGAACACCAATCTCTCTCTCCTTCTAGAGAGTCCCATCCCCCCTACAGTTAGAACACACTGAGGGAACACAGTTAACCCCCTGATCGCCCCTAGTATTAACCCCCTCCCTGCCAGTGATATTTATACAGTAATCAGTGCATTTTTATAGCACTGATCGCTGTATAATTGTCAATGGTCCCAAAAATGTGTCAAAAGTGTCCAATTTTTCTGAGGCAATATCGCAGTCCTGATAAAAATCGCAGATTGCTGCCATTACCAGTAAAAAAAAAATAATAAAAATGCCATAAATCTATGCCCTATTTTGTAGACGCTATAACTCTTGCACAAACCAATCAATATACGCTTATTGCAATCTTTTTTTACCAAAATATGTAGAAGAATACATATTGGCCTAAAGTTAGGAAAATATTTTTTTTATTGATAAAAAATGTGGGGTATTTATTATAGCAAAAGTAAAAGATATTGTGTTTTTTTTCAAAATTGTCGGCCTTCTTTTGTTTATAGCGTAAAAAATAAAAAACGCAGAGGTGATAAAAAACCACCAAAAGAAAGCTGTATTTGTGGGAAAAAAAATGTCAGGTAAAGCGACACAGTGCCGTATCGCTAAAAATGGCCTGATCATTGAGCAGCCAAATCTTCCGGGGCTGAAGTAGTTAATTAAGTCAGTTGAGGGTAGCATGTCATTACTTTCTTTCACTTTCAGCATATCCTTATTCCATCACTTTAATCAGGTCTGTTGTTCTCATTTGGTTGGTGTCTGGAAGGAGGGAACAGAAAAGCTATCTGGAATGTCTGTATGCATATCTATAGAGTTTTGTTTTTTTTTCCACCCATTTTATTCATATTGGGTAAAGGGTAAGAGAATCAAAGAACTCCTTTACACAGGGAAGTTGATGTCTAGAGTAAATTATAAAACATAAAGCTTAAAGTGGTTCTAAAGACTGAAGGTTTTTTCCTTAAAATTTTCTCTGCATTAGGGTAAAAAAAAACCTGAGTGCAGCTCTCTTCCCCCCCCCCCCCCAGCACCCTCTTATATTTGCCTGAGTCCAATCTCGATCCAGGGCTGTGCAGGGCTGCTGTCAATCACAGCCAATAAGGAGGGAACAGGGCAGGGCAAAGCCATGCATTGTGAGTCTATGGACACACAGAGTGTAGCTTGGGAACGAGCCTACTTGACTGCCCCAAAGCAAGTTGCTTGCTATAGTGGGCACTGGGCAGGGGGGAGGAGCCGGGAGCACCAGAGGTTATTGCATGGCAGTTAAAGTACAACTAAAGGCAAAGCTTTATAGGCCCCTATAGGGAGATTCACCCTCTCTGTTTGTGAAATGAAAGCAAAAGAAAATCTGAAATTTTGGGTTGCCCCTAGAAAAGTAATAGAGGGAAAATATTCAAATGGTGACAATAATTCTGGTGAACTGAGGGTCCCCAAGGGATTGCCTTTATTTGCAGTTAGCCCGTTTTGGCTATGGGACAGGAAGTGAAAGGAAATCTCCCCCATTTGGATGCAGATGGCAAAAAATGGACTGACAGGGGTTATCACTTGCTTTGCTTTATCAAAAATAAATAAATAAATAAAAGATTTGCCTATAGTTCTACATTAAATATGTAAAAAAAATGCAATGGCCTTTCTTGAACAAGTTAGATTTAAGACAAGCTTTTATCATGTCTACTACTGCATATAAAATTTAAAACATTTTTATACATTTTTGTGTTAAATTTGCAATTTTAATCAATTAAAGTATTCTTTTTATGCTTATGATGTCATAAGCCACATTTAAATGTAAAAAAGCCTCAAAACACTGCCAAGAAACCTTTATTTTGACATTTTGTAAGTAATATTTAATTATAACTTCCATTAGTGACATAAATGTCCTAAATGATGTTAGTAGAATTAAAATTATGCTTTACTGATAAAATTTTATATCAATGATGACCTTTATGCTTTTCAATGTAGATACTTACCATCTTAGCATCTCAGAATCATCTCCAGTTGGGACTACTGTTGGTCATATTAAAGCAGTGGATGCTGATATTGGCAGAAATGCTGAAGTACGTTATAGAATAACAGATGGGGATGAAATGGGAATGTTTGAAGTAACAACAGAGAGAGCAACACAAGAAGGTGTCATAACTGTAAGAAAGGTATGTAATGTTCTGAAAACATCATAAAACAAATGAAGCTGTAATAGACTGAGACAATAATATTTTAATAGCCTCCTTTTTTGGATGTATCTGAAGATTAAACATGCACTTTAATAGTATGCCAACCTAAAAATAATAATTTGAGTTTCTTTTTTGGGTGACGCTAAAGATTTAAATCCTTTGTTAAATTGTATTGCTGGTACAGCTCATGATCAAATCTATGGCCAAGTAGAAATGACTCAAGAGGTCAACAAAAAGCTCTGCCCAGTTTTCAGGAAAAATGATGCTCAATATTTTCTTTTTTAAGGGCCTGTTCACACTAAAATGATTTTAACTTTAGCATTAACTTAGGTTATTATGAGTGTTAATGTGTGTTGTTTTAGAGAAGCTCTTCATTGTTGTACACTGCAGCATGTCATACATTGCGTTGTGCATTGTGTTATACAGTACAGTGTATAGGGGTACCATTCACAATGAATGGAACCGCAACAAATTGCACATAGAGCTGGCACAATAGTATGTGGTGTGGCAATGCACACATAGTCACAATGTAATTTATATGAGATAAGTCACTAGTGTAAAGTATTCAGCTACATGTGTATTTTGGATTTTAGCTATTCTGATAAAAAATAGCAGGTTGCCTTCAGCAATAATTCAACTGAAAATATTAAATATTAATATACAGTGTTTTAAATTTACCTAACCAAGGCAAATGAAATAATACTAACTACTAATAATAAAACTACTTTTTATTTATGTTTGTATTTTTTCCAAAACATTCCAAAAAAAAGGATACTGCAAACTTCCGCTTAAAGCATTATTTATTTTATATTATGAATAATACAATAGGAGTACCTAGAACATGCAAAGTTAAATAGGGTAGACACAGGAAGAGCATGCTTATGGACTACATGACATTTAAGGTGCCTGTGGGTAGACACATGGAGAGCATACTTATTGCCTAGTACACACGGGAAATGTTGGGAGACATCAATAAAAACTAGCCGACATTCAGCCCGTGTGTATGTCAGACGGTCCGACAGAAGCCAGCCATTTGGCTGGCTTCTGACGGACTAGCATGCTGGAAAAGCAGCCTTCTAGCTCCCAACAGGGTGACGCCCCCTGTCAGAACACAACAGCCCAAGGGGGAGATCGCTGTACTTATTTTGAATTGGTAGTACAGTGGCTCTAACCGGAGCTGTCAGGCTTAAAGCAGAGTTCCACCCAAAAGTGGAACTTTTGTATTTAAGGACACCCTGACAAGCCAGACTTGACATGACATTTTTTTGGGGGGGGTGGATATCTAGTTTTGACAGGTACCCAGCTCCCACTTCCGCTTGCACTGCCTAGATGACTCCTCCTCTCCCCTCCCTCCCTGCAATCTTCTGGGACACGTCACAGGTCCCAGACGATTTCTCGGCAATTCAGGATGAGCAGCATGACTCGCGCATGTGCAGTGCACATCCAGCTGTGAAGCCACAAGCTGTCACAGCTGGGTGCCCAAATAGTGATGCCAGGGAGAGGTTGGGAGAGAACTGAGGCTTAAGGCAGCCACATCACTGGACAGTGGGACAGGTGAGTGTGTGTTTATTAAAAGTCAGCAGCTACACTTTTTTATTTTCAATGTTTTTATTAAAGTTTTCACAAAGAACATATTGAAAAAAAGGGGGGAAGAAACATAGAGAAATATACAAAATATGTCATACATTTTGGCATGTGAAGGAAAAGCACTTGTACTACATCATATGCCACATTTAAATAACATTCATGAAAGAACAGTATTAAATATTAGATATAGAGTGGAGAGTGTTTCTGACACTCCGTATGGGATCAGACTGTATCGGGGGGGGGGGGGGGATTCACGTTCCCATGAAGTTGCAGATTACCTAACATTAAGCATGCTGGAAAACCAGCAGCCTTCTAGCTCCCGACAGGGTGACGCCCCCTGTCAGAACACAACAGCCCAAGACGGAAGATTGCTGTACTTACGTTGGATTGGTAGTACAGTGGCACTAACTGGAGCTGTCAGGCTTAAAGCAGAGTTCCACCCAAAAGTGGAACTTTTGCATTTAAAAACACCCTGAAAAGCCAGATTTGGCATGTCATTTTTTTTTGGGGGGGGGGGGTGTGGATATCTAGTTTTGACAGGCACCCAGCTCCCACTTCCGCTTGCACTGCCTAGTTGACTCCTCCTCTCCCCTCCCTCCCTGCAATCTTCTGGGACACATCACAGGTCCCAGAAGATTTCTCGGCAATTCAGGATGAGCAGCGTGACTCGCGCATGTGCAGTGCGCACCCGGCTGTGAAGCCAAAAGCTGACACAGCTGGGTGCCCAAATAGTGATGCCGGTGCCAGGGAGAGGTGGGGAGAGAACTGAAGCTTCAGGCGGCCACATCACTGGACTGTGGGACAGGTGAGTGTGTGTTTATTAAAAGTCAGCAGCTACACTTTTTTATTTTCAATGTTTTTATTAAAGTTTTCACAAAGAACATATTGGAAAAAAAAGGGGGGAAGAAACATAAAGAAATATACAAAATATGTCATACATTTTGGCATGTGAAGGAAAAGCACTTGTACTACATCATATGCCACATTTAAATAACATTCATGAAAGAACAGTATCAACACTCTTAAATACTAGATATAGAGTGGAGAGTGTTTCTCCACCCTCCCCTGACACTCCGTATGGGATCAGACTGTATTGGGGGGGAGATTCACGTTCCCATGAAGTTGCAGATTACCTACCATTAAGCAGTGCGTACTGATTGCTTACACTTTCCTCATCACTTTCTTCAGATCAGCAAGGCCAGGTCGGACATATTGATATGGGTAAATTCTCGCCATGGATTTGTGACCTGAATCTATAAAGATTCTATCTATAAAGATGGACCCATTATTTGGGCTTGGTAGCAGGTGGCGACCTATCCTACTACTTATGTGGGTTTTCCACTTATGTTCCCTTAAATTCTGTATGTTCCTCAAAATTCAGTATGAAGAAACTTGGGTGTGAGTATCATTGATTGCTGTCAGTGTGGGTAGGTTGGAAGTAGGTGTAATCATACCTTAGCTTGGGTGTGCATATGTATCAGGGATGCACAGGTAAGAGTTCTTATAGTAGGTATTGAGCTTAGAAACTGTGAGGGGGAGTAGGGGAGGGGACTGTAAGGCTAGGGGGCAGGACGGGTGAAAGGAAGCGACTGGAGGTTAAAGGTAGATAAGTGCTGATTGTGGAATCTGGGGTATTTGTTTTTGTCGTCTTCTTCCCCTCCTGTTTCAGGGTATTGATCTGCAAATTTAGGTAATTGGATGAAGGTAAGATTCTGGACAGCCGCACTTAAAATCAAATGTCTTTATTAAAAAAAGGAGGTAATAATCCAAAAAGTACAAGCCACAGCAAACAACGGATCACAGGAGCTGATGCATTTCACACTTTCAAAAGTGCTTATTCCTAGCTAAAGAACCACAAACATTAACTGCAATATATACACACTGATATCTATTAAACATGTCACCCAATTATTTTCACGGTAGTTCACGTCTCTATTTATAATACATATCCTCATTTTCACATTCTATACTATATAAATGTCTATATGGATATGTTTTATATTGAGTATTTTTATTCCAACATGTAAGCACTTTAGTTTAATATCCAACATTAAGTATTTTTTATTTTTTTATTATATTCAATGGATGTTTCATTAAATGTATGCATCTTCCATATATATATATATATATATATATATATATATATATATATATATATATATATATGGAAGATGCATACATTTAATGAAACATCCATTGAATATAATAAAAAAATAAAAAATACTTAATGTTGGATATTAAACTAAAGTGCTTACATGTTGGAATAAAAATACTCAATATAAAACATATCCATATAGACATCCACTCAATATAAGACATCCACACTTTTACACATTTTTTGTTTTTATCTTTTAGAATACTTAGCGGTGCTCTCACATTTAACCACACATGTGGCTATACACTAATCAACCCACTTCACCTATCAAATAACTCTAATTAGTTAATCATCTTAATCACAGGTTTGGGTCACATGTTTAATAGATATTAGTGTGTATATATTGCAGTTAATGTTTGTGGTTCTCTAGCTATGAATAAGCACTTTTGAAAGTGTGAAACGCGTCAGGTCCTGTGATCCGTTGTTTGCTGTGGCTTGTACTTTTTAGGATTATTACCTCCTTTTTTTAATAAAGGCATTTGATTTTGAGAGCGGCTGTTCAGAATCTTACCTTCATCCAATTACCTATGCTTAGCCAGCACCTGCTGTTCCTGTTCTGAGGAGAGCTACATTTCCAGACACCCTTCCTAGGCATCTCTTTTCTCTCTGCAAATTTAGGGCAGGTGTCTTTGAGAAGCGTCTGTTTTTTTTTTTTTGTTTTTTTTTTAATGTTGCCAGCAACACCAAGTTGACCTATAATTGTCAGGCGTGTCTGGGATGCAAAGTTTGGCCACATTGGCTAGGTGCAGGACAAAGGGAGTGAAATTAGTCAGATTTTGGAATAGTGGAGTGGTGTAACAGAAATTGGATCGAGGAAAAATCTAGTGGGAGGGTAGAGATCTGGCAAGTGAATCTATCGATCTCTTTCCAAACTGGTTGAATTAGGGAGGCAGGCCCACCATAGCAGCTACACTTTTTGTAGCTGCTGACTTTTATTAAACAGAAAAACGAGTGGAACTCTGCTTTGAGAAATATATAAGACATTTATAAGGTGCCTGGGGGGGGGGGGGGGCTGAGCTCAATAGGCTTCATGTCAATTATCACTTTTGTGTGTACTGGGCTTTAATGTGTAAGCATACTGGTGTTATTCATGTGTATGCTTTTTAGGTGATGGGTTCATCCTTGGTTCGGAGGCTTTTTTGTGTTTGTCCACATATATACATATATATTAGGGAGAGATCAAGTGTTTTTACCACTTGCACAGAGAACAACCTGTCAGGATGAATTTATCAAAGTATTAAATGTGCATTCAAGTGATGTTACTATGTCAAGTATAATGTTTAACAAAGCTTTCCTATTCTCAGCTGTTGATCTTTATTATATTGAAGAATACACAGCTTATCTCTGTGTCTGTACTGGCATACTAGTGTTTATCTGAGTTAAGATATTGTGACATACAGCTGCTGAGCTTTGATTTCACATTGTGGCATACCTCTGTATCACTTGTGCTGGCATATCACATTTCAAGTATTTACAACGTGTCATGCCATGGCTGATTTTTACAATAACATGGCAAGCCAAAAGTTCTATTTTTACAGAGAATATCTCATAAGTCCACATCCATCTATATATCTAGGTTTTGAAATAAAGATATGGTGAAGCTGATTTGCTTCAGCTTAGAGTGGCATGGAACTGCTAACCTGTGTTCATAAGAAGTGTATTTAAGTATGTATACTTTGTGCAGCCAAAATTGTGATAAGGAGTTTATATTGTTAAATATATTTATACAGGGAAAATATGTCCACATACAAATGTTTGGGTTGATTGGGGGTCCTTTTGCAAGTTGTATTAGCTGTTTTGACATGCATTTATTCTTCTCTTTTACAATACTTTTCAGCTTCAAAAGATTTGTATTACAATAATGTTTTTTATCAAACTGTTTATCTCCCAATCATAAATAATAGGTGTGAGAAAATCTGGCCAGGATTGATGCATTGGTGGTTTATCAAATTCTGCTTGGAATTCACAAAACCTGAACCAAGCCTTATGCAAAGTCTATGGGGAAGTGAATCTTGATATTAAATTCTGGATATTTTCAAGGCTAAATGGGAAGCTGTTGTCAAATAAGGCATGGAATGTCTTTAATGCAATCCTCCCAATCCTTCCAATACCTGGGTACCTCACAGCCAGCTTGACCAAATTGAAAATCAAATCCCTTTGATATCCATTATTCAATTTGTCTACTTATTTAACTGGCTGCTCCCCCCCCCCCCCACAGGGCCTGTGTTTTTATAGAGGTCTAGCTATCCTTGTTCCCCTTCCACTCCCCCCTTTCTATATCTATCTCCCCAGATGTCAGGTGTAAAGTTTTAATAATGTTTACATATTAACTTATACCCTTTATTATACTGTTAATTAGTGGCATCTGGCGTTGTTTTTGGGGGGGCAGCAAAGTCCCCTCCGTCTGTCTGTCTGGGCACACTTGCCCCATCTCGCAGGCAGAGCTCCGGGCTGTGGGCGTTTCCTTCCTCAGTTCCCTAGCGGTTTCTATCTTGGCTGCGGGCATTTCCTCCCTCGATTTTCCAGTGGCTTCTCTCCGAGCTGCGGGCGTTTCCTCCCTTGGTTCCCCAGCGTCTCCTCCCTCCTCCTCCTGGCTGCCAATCAGATCTCATCTCCTTTCAGCCAATCGGGTGAAGGGTTTCATGACCCGCTTCCTGATTGGCTGGGAGAAGAATCAGTTCACATCATTCAATAAAGTCACACAACTGCGTGAGATTGGGGCACAGTGCTATGCTCCCAGAGCTCACCCAATTTTTGAAGCCTATAAGAGCCTCTGGCTCTATTCACACACTTCAAAGAAACACACCCCTGCCATTGGAATCCATGAGTCTGGCACCCTGTATATAGATCAGGGGGCTGGACGCATGGAAAGGGGGACGGTTCGCCACTGCTGTTATTTCTAGCTACTGCTACCTCCTCTTGCTTAGAGTCATCCAACCTGTGTGTTAGTATTGTACCATGCAAGAAAACTTATCACTAGGGGGTTTATTTACTAAAACTGGAGAGTGCAAAATCTGGTGCAGCTGTGCATGGTACCCAATTGGGTTATAACTTCAGCTTGTTCAATTAAGCTTTGACAAAAAAACCTGGGAACTGATTGGTTTCCATGCAAAGCTGCACCAGATATTGTACTCTCCAGTTTTAGTAAATCAACCCTGTGTCTTTTGTTGGCAATGTTAGGCCTGTATTTTATGTTGTAACACCTGTTTTTGTTCATAACTTATTTGGACATCTAATTTGTATCATTATTTCTGTTGATTGTTTCCTACAATGTTAATCAAGCTTTATTTTACTTGACTGTGTTTTGTTTGCCTCAAACTCCTAATAAACATTTAAAAAAAAAAAAAGGCAATGGGAGGTGGGCACAGCCATAGGCAACATTTACCAAAGCAAAAATTTGAAAAAAAGAAAAACATTGTACAGTGGGGAGAGGTCCTTTTAATACAACTTTAAGAGAGATATGAAAAAACAATTCTTTAAAGTATATGCTTGGGAGATGCCTTTTGGTTGCATGTGGTGTTATGAAAGTAGAATTTTTAAGGAGCAATGGGGTTGATTTACTAAAGACTAATCCACTTTGCACTACAAGTGCACTTCAAAATGCAGTCGCTTTAGATCTGAGGGGAAGATCTAAAATGAGGGGAAGCTCTGCTGGTTTTATTATCCAATCATGTACAAGCAAAAATGCTCAGATCTACAGCAACTGCACTTGCAGTGCACTTGTAGTGCAAAGTGGATTTGCTTTTAGTAAATCAACCCCCAATGTCATCAACACTATGGGGGTTATTTACGAAATGCAAATCCACTTTGCACAACAAGTGCAAACTACAAGTGCAAAGTGCACTTGAAATTGAATTGAAAGTGCACTTGGAAGTGCAGTCGCTGTAGATCCGAGGGGGACATGCAAGGAAAACAAGAAACAGCATTTTAGCTTGCACATGATTGGATGATAAAATCAGCAGAGCTTCCCCTCATTTCACATCTACCCCTAATCTACCCCTCATCTACCCCTCAGATTTACAGTGACTGTACTTCCAAGTGCACTTTCAGTGCAATTTCAAGTGCACTTTGCACTTGTAGTTTGCACTTGTAGTACAAATTGGATTTGCCTTTCATAAATAACCCCCTATATTCTGACATTGTCTATTTTGGACATATAATTGTTTTTTTTTCCAACTTTTACAGTAAAGTGGTTGTAAACCCTTATGAATACCCACTGAAATAACTAGCCTCCAGTGATATACTGAGATAAAACAAAACCTACATCAATTGTACTTGTTTATCTGAATCCCCCCTCCTCTACATCCTCCTAAAGCACACATTTTATGCAGCATTTCTTAGCTCCCCAAGTCAGGGGGTGGAGATCTGATGTCACACACTGCACATCATAGTTCAGGGAGCTGAATGTAATCTGAGACCTAAGTGGAGGGAAAGGGCACACTCCCCTCTACACATCTTATAAGGAAACATGCACAGTTGAGGCTGTCAATCACCTGCTGTATGATATTGGTGGGACAGAGCCTTCTCTCAGGATTATCTGGTGTAAGCATAGACTGTCAGAAGAGACTCATGCAGATAAAAGAGGAATGACATTATTCATGAGTAAAAATTAATAACACTATGCTTTGGTCAAAGCATCTGCACACTATAGAAGGATACATTTTGTTCATTTCAGAGGTTTACAACAGCTTTAAGTTTGGATAAAATGCAGCAGCAGCACACTGATCTAATTCATTTCTACTTGAAAAAAAAATTGTTAGTAGGTAGTTTTGGCTGTAACACCTGCTTCTTCTTATCCAGTGGCAATAGGTCAGAAATGGAAATTGCCGCCACAAAAGATTTGAAAGCTTACTCTTAAAACAATAAAGCTAAAAAGCATAACTTTTTAGAAATTGGCCAGTAGCAAACCAGTTTAATATTATAGTTTGCCAGCATGTTTTTCACAGTTACATACTGCATTGTCTAAAGGTGTAGCAAAATGCAAAACAGAGTTCAAATGGTAGTGCCTAATCCTTATGGCAGACTCTACTATCGTTACTCCCACAATAATGCAGTGTGGTTTTTCTATTGCTCACGGTTCTCGGTATTCTTTCCAAGCTGTTTTTTAGTCTTCTCAACACCTCTTTTGGATTTTGTTTAACTATTTGTTTCCTTCTGGCACATTTGTTGCTCCATTATGATTGCATGGCTCCATCTTCTCCCTCACCCTAAGCCTACTCTATGAAAAGCTTTTTTTGATGTCCTTTACATTTGTGTTCGGAGGTCTCCTACCTGTCATAACTATCATTCATTGTTAGTTGTAATAGATGGCCTTTAATCTGTTTGCCATGGATCCTACCATAGTTTTTTAATGTCAAGGGTCTTAACAGCCCCCATAAGAGAAAAGTACTGCAAATAGAAGTCCAATCCCAAGTCCAAACAAGAGATGTTGTTTTCTTACAAGACACCCACTTCCTCAAACTTCCTGAGCTCTCTCTTAAACTAGTTTTACAGGTGTTTGTAGCTAACTCTGACAACAACAAAAAAAAGTTGGAGTCTTGATATCCATGAGGGACACTTTAACGTTTCTACCTAATTCTTTCATTATAGATGACAGTGGTAGATATATCATTCTTCTTTGTGAACTGGATAATGTATTGTAAACTTTGGTCAATCTCTATACTCCAAACATCAAGCAGATCACCTTCCTAAAGAAGATCCTCAAAGAATAGGGACCTGTCGTTATTATAGGAGTTGACTTTAATTCTGTTACCGACTCCACACTTGACACCATGGTAAAATGTAGAAAACCATTAACCTTTTGATGTTTGGTAATGCTGCCATGGTGCATATAGGAATCGTACCTTTCAACCTTCATCACATTATTCTTACTCCAGGATTAACATTCTTGTTCTGGATAGATGGTCTTTCCTGTATGCTGCCTCCTCATCCATAGAAAATATCACTTAAAATGTAACTTTAAATCACACCCCTATAATGTTAAAGATATCCTCCTCCACAAATTCTACATATGCCCTTTTATGGAGACAAAACACTTCCCTACTATCTGACCTACATCATGAATGTTAAATTGATGAGGCATTAAACTCATACTTTACCCTAAACAGCTATTTTACCTTCTGGAATGCCTATAAGGCAGTCATATGAGGCAAATTGATACAGCTAGGCTCTCAGGCCAAAATTGATAGATCTCAACAATTTGACAGACTAAATCAATCTATTAGAGAAATCAAGGAGATAAACAAATGCGATCCATGTTCCTTTAACTTATCAAAACTGTTATGCCGCATACAGACGGTCGGACTTTCTAGAAAGCTAGGTCCGACGTACTTGCCGCCAGACTTCCGGCGGACTACCGCCGGACTTTCTGAACGGCTGGACTTGCCTACACACGGCCGGACTTTCCGGAATCCGGTCTTCCCGACGGACTTCCGCCGGACTTTCAGAATGAACGGACTTTCCCACACACGGACAAGTCCGTTCATTTTGAACGTGACTTGGGTACGACGGGACTAGAAAAGGAATTCAATCTCGCCGCTTTTTTTGGCGAGATTGAAACCTTGCGAGCCCCGTCGCAGGCCCTTAGGTCTGATATGGAACTTTAAGGAGAACCCCCTACGCCGAAAAACCGGCGTGGGGGTCCCCCCAAAATCCATACCAGACCCCGATCCGAGCACGCAGCACGGCCGGTCAGGAAAGGGGGTGGGGACGAACGAGCGCCCCCCCTCCTGAACCGTACCAGGCCGCATGCCCTCAACATGGGGGGGTGCTTTGGGGGAGGGGGCGCCTTGCGGTGCCCCCCCCACCACAAAGCACCTTGTCCCCATGTTGATGAGGACAAGGGCCTCTTCCCGACAACCCTGGCCGTTGGTTGTCGGGGTCTGCGGGCGGGGGGCTTATCGGAATCCGGGAGCCCCCTATAATAAGAGGGCCCCCAGATCCCGGCCCCCCCACCCTATGTGAATGAGTATGGGGTACATGGTACCCCTACCCATTCACCTAGGTAAAAAGTGTCAATAATAAAACACAACACAGGTTTTTAAAATAATTTATTAAACAGCTCCGGTGGGGGGGTCTTCTTCCGTCTTCGGGGGTCCCTCCGGTTCATCTTCTCCCGGCGTCCGGTTGGTTCTTCTCCGCTCTCCGGCCTCTTCTCCCGGTGTCCCAGGTCTTCGGCCGGCCCCTCCGCTGTCTTCAGGTAGCTCTATTGCCAGCGGAGGTCCGGACTTCTGGGCTTCTGGGCTTCTTGGCTTCTTGGCTTCTCTTCTCAACCACGCCCCCTAAAACGTCACAGTCCCAGCATGCCCAGGGACTGTGACATCATATGGGGGCGGGGTCTCCGCCTATATAAGTCACAACGCAGCCCTCAGAGACCAGTCCAGCCGGAGAGAGCGTCGTGTCAACATCTGGGGGAAGAGAAGAGAAGAGAAGCCAAGAAGCCCAGAAGTCCGGACCTCCGCTGGCAATAGAGCTACCTGAAGACAGCGGAGGGGCCGGCCGAAGACCTGGGACACCGGGAGAAGAGGCCGGAGAGCGGAGAAGAACCAACCGGACGCCGGGAGAAGATGAACCGGAGGGACCCCCGAAGACGGAAGAAGACCCCCCCCTCGGAGCTGTTTAATAAATTATTTTAAAAACCTGTGTTGTGTTTTATTATTGACACTTTTTACCTAGGTGAATGGGTAGGGGTACCATGTACCCCATACTCATTCACATAGGGTGGGGGGGCCGGGATCTGGGGGCCCTCTTATTATAGGGGGCTCCCGGATTCCGATAAGCCCCCCGCCCACAGACCCCGACAACCAACGGCCAGGGTTGTCGGGAAGAGGCCCTTGTCCTCATCAACATGGGGACAAGGTGCTTTGTGGTGGGGGGGGCACCGCAAGGCGCCCCCTCCCCCAAAGCACCTCCCCATGTTGAGGGCATGCGGCCTGGTACGGTTCAGGAGGGGGGGGGGCGCTCGTTCGTCCCCACCCCCTTTCCTGACCGGCCGGGCTGCGTGCTCGGATCGGGGTCTGGTATGGATTTTGGGGGGACCCCCACGCCGGTTTTTCAGCGTAGGAGAGTTCTCCTTAAAGTTCCATACCAGACCTAAGGGCCTGGGATGCCCCCCGCGCTCGCCGCAATGGGAAAATTTGTTTTTCCTATTGCAGCGAGCGCGAGATGCAGTAACCTGCTCCTCCGTCGTATCTGGTCCTTCGGACTAGCATACAGACGGACGGGCTTTCCGTCAGGAACTGAGTCCGGCGGAGGTACGACGTAAAGATTTGAAGCAGGCTTCAAATCTAAAGTACGTCGGATTTCCGCCCGAAACGGTCCGTCGGAAGTCCGATGGAGACCACACACGGTCGGATTGTCTGCCGGACTTGGTCTGGCGGCGTCCGTCGGACTTTTGCAGGTGAAAAGTCCGACCGTGTGTACGCGGCATTACATCTCATAAACGCTCTCCATTACCTCCTTCTGTATTACCATGAAAAAAAGGCCATAATACTTAATGTCAACACAAATGCCCTCAGCAACAAAGCTGGATCATACTTAGCAAAACACGTTAAATGCAGACAACTAGCCACAAAAATATAATTTCTTTAAAACCCTGTGACAGCACTAAAACCCATAGCCTGCCACAGATGGTATTTTAGAATTACTATTCTGCTCTATACAACTTATGTCTAGATGAGAAAGCTCCCCAAACCACAGTGGAGCAGATTTATTCATTCCTCAAACAACTATCTTTACCTAGCCTCAATGCAGAACAGGTTATGCTCCTCTCCGGTCCCTTTGCACCTACTGAAGTCTCTAAAGTTATACACAGCCTCCCATCCTCTAAAGCTCCAGGCATAGGTGGATTCCTTTATGAGTATTATCGTAAGTACACTAAAACTCTAACCCCGCATCTAGTTACTATTTATAACGAAGCACTAGGCACTGGCACCTTTCCCAAAGAAATGCTCTAAACAGTATTTACTATTATTCCAAAGTCAGATAAAGACACCTCATTGCCCTGCAACTATAGGCCAATACCCCTCCTAATTGCTGACCTAAAAATGTAAGTGAAAGCCCTAGCCCTTCAATTGCAGGACATACTTCTCTCTCTGGTCCACCTAGACAAGGTGGGATTAAAAAAAAACAACAAGCCCCAGACATAAGTAGGAGGAGCCTTCACTTACTCAGACACATGAAAATCCTCACAATGCCCATGATTTTTCTGGCATTAGACACCAAAAAGGCATTTGAAGAAAGGTAGGGTAACTGTCTCTTCTCCACATCTCCAACAACTGTTGGGGGTAAGGGGAAACCATCTTTTTAGTTTGGGCGGGGTGGTGTACCAATGTGTCAAGAGCTTGTATGCTGTCTCCTGTGTTTTAGTGCTAATGGAGCATTCGTGGGAGAGGATACAAGCTGTTTTCCATTGATTGTCTGTGATATCCATCTGTAGAGCCCTTGACAATTCCCTCCAGAATCTATCCTCATTCACAGCTTTAGAGTGTTGTAGTCAGGCATAGGTGACTGACCTCGCCCTTTCAAAGTTGTCGTCTCTAGAACACGCAGACTCTATATCAGTCAGTGCTCAAGAAAAAATGGTTTCCTTGTCTTGTCATTAACAAAGCTATGAATTTGAAAGTAGGACCATAGGGGTTGACATGTAAGGCCGTTATCATCTTTTAATGAGGTGATGTCTTTAATTTGACCATTGTGTAGGCAGTCTCCTACCGTGAGTGATTGTTTAGGTTCTAGGGTTTGGAAGGCTATATTTTCAGTAGGGATGAGCCGAACACCCCCCTGTTCGGTTCGCACCAGAACATGCGAACAGGAAAAAAGTTTGTTCGAACACGCGAACACTGTTAAAGTCTATGGGACACGAACATGAATAATCAAAAGTGCTAATTTTAAAGGCTTATATGCAAGTTATTGTCATAAAAAGTGTTTGGGGACCTGGGTCCTGCCCCAGGGGACATGGATCAATGCAAAAAAAAAGTTTTAAAAACGGACGTTTTTTCAGGAGCAGTGATTTTAATAATGCTTAAAGTCAAACAATAAAAGTGTAATATCCCTTTACATTTCGTAGCTGGGGGGTGTCTATAGTATGCCTGAAAAAAGGGGCGCATGTTTCCCGTGTTTAGAACAGTCTGACAGCAAAATGACATTTCAAAGGAAAAAAGCCATTTAAAACTACTCGCGGCTATTGCATTGCCGGTCCGACAATACACATAGAAGTTCATTGATAAAAACGGCATGGGAATTCCCCACAGGGGAACCCCCGAACCAAAATTTAAAAAAAAATGACGTGGGGGTCCCCCTAAATTCCATACCAGGCCCCTCAGGTCTGGTATGGATATTAAGGGGAACCCCGGCCAAAATTAAAAAAAAACAATGACGTGGGGGTCCCCCTAAATTCCATACCAGACCCTTCAGGTCTGGTATGGATTTTAAGGGTAACCCCGTGCCAAAAAAAACAAAAAAACGGCGTGGGGTCCCCCAAAAATCCATACCAGACCCTTATCCGAGCACGCAACCTGGCAGGCCGCAGGAAAAGAGGGGGGATGAGAGAGCGCCCCCCTCCTGAACCGTACCAGGCCACATGCCCTCAACATTGGGAGGGTGCTTTGGGGTAGCCCCCCAAAGCACCTTGTCCCCATGTTGATGAGGACAAGGGCCTCATCCCCACAACCCTGGCCGGTGGTTGTGGGGGTCTGCGGGCGGGGGGCTTATCGCAATCTGGAAGCCCCCTTTAAGCCCCCTGTGGCATTCCCCGTGATGTCACAGGGAAGTCCCGTCAAGTCACCGTGCGTCAGAGGGGGGCGGGGTCACCGGGTGGCCCCACCCCCGTTATTTAAGAACCGTCAGATGAGGAGACGCCGTCACACAGCGGGAGCCTCCCTCCATGCCAGCATGGGTGCGGAGCGGCCCGGAGAAGAAGAGAAGAAGACAAGAAGATGAAGAAGATGAAGAAGATGAAGAAGATGAAGAAGAGAAGAAGATAAAGAGAAGAGCGGGAGCCTCCCCCCATGCCATGGGTGCGGAGGGGCCAGAGGAGAAGAAGATAGAAGACGCCGCGGAGGAGATGCTGGACGAGAACACCGGAGGAAGAACCAGAAGAGCCAGAAGAACCAGAAGAAGAAGAAGAAGATGAAGGAAGATAGAAGAAAGAAGAAAGAAGAAGCATTTAAATAAAGGAATTGTCAAAAACTTTTTAACATTTTTGACAGTTTTTTAGTGAAATGGTAGGGGTAAGTACCCCCTTACCATTTCACACAGGGGGGGCCGGGATCCGGGGGTCCCCTTGTTAAAGGGGGCTTCCAGATTCCGATAAGCCCCCGCCCGCAGACCCCCACAACCACCGGCCAGGGTTGTGGGGATGAGGCCCTTGTCCTCATCAACATGGGGACAAGGTGTTTTGGGGGGCTACCCCAAAGCACCCTCCCAATGTTGAGAGCATGTGGCCTGGTACAGTTCAGGAGGGGGGCGCTCTCTTGTCCCCCCCTCTTTTCCTGCAGCCTGCCAGGTTGTGTGCTCGGATAAGGGTCTGGTATGGATTTTTGGGGGACCCCATGCCGTTTTTTTTTTTTTTTTTTGGCGCAGGGTTCCACTTAAAATCCATACCAGACCTGAAGGGTCTGCTATGGAATTTAGGGGGACCCCCACGTCGTTTTTTTTAAAATTTTGGCCGGGGTTCCCCTTAATATCCATACCAGACCTGAAGTGCCTGGTATGGAATTTAGGGGGACCCCCACGTCATTTTTTTTTTTTTAGTTTTAAATGGCTTTTTTCCTTTGAAATGTCATTTTGCTGTCAGACTGTTCTAAACACAGGAAACATGCGCCCCTTTACAGGCATACTATAGACACCCCCCAGCTACGAAATTTAAAGGGATATTACACTTTTATTGTTTGACTTTAAGCATTATTAAAATCACTGCTCCTGAAAAAACAGCCATTTTTAAAACTTTTTTGTATTGATCCATGTCCCCTGGGGCAGGACCCAGGTCCCCAAACACTTTTTATGACAATAACTTGCATATAAGCCTTTAAAATTAGCACTTTTGATTTCTCCCATAGACTTTTAAAGGGTGTTCCGTGGCATTCGAATTTGCCGCGAACACCCCAAATTGTTCGCTGTTCGGCGAACTTGCGAACAGCCAATGTTCAAGTCGAACATGTGTTCGACTCAAACTCGAAGCTCATCCCTAATTTTCAGTTCCCGGGGTAAACTCAGGGTTGTTCCTTAGTGGGGTTAGTGGGCTGAGTGATGAGGTTAAGTTGGATTCTTTGGTCACAGTGTGAAACACACTTAAGGTGGTTCCTGTCAATGGGTGTTTGTTTTATGGATTGGTTATGGCTTTTCCACGGAACCCAGGGGGAAAACTTCAGAGGGATTGAGCTCAGGGATGTCTCTAGTGTGACCCAGTCTTTGGAGTTGCCATGGTAGTGCCAATCAATCACTCTCGTTGGGTGGGAGGCGAGGTAGTAATTGTGGAAGTGTGGAGATCCCATAACGCCATGTTCCTTAGGTCTAGTGAGTAATGAGAATTTGGTTCTGGATTTTTTGTGTCCCCAGAGAAATTGCAGAAGCATGGATTATTACTTTTTAAAAAAAGGGATTTTAATTGGCAACATTCTTAAAAGATATAACAGTCTGGGGAGGATGGTCATTTTAAGGATAGCGGCTCTTCCGAACCATGAGAAGTATCTAGGGTGCCAGGTCTGTAAGTCTTTCAATGTCCCCTGCAGTAGTTGTAGAAAGTTTTGTTTGTAGATGGTGGTTAACTGTGGGGTTAGCCATACTCCTAGATATTTGAGGGCCTTAGGCATCCAACGGAATGAGCAATTAATCTTAGTTTTTTTCAGGTGTTCGTCCGTTAAGATGATATTCATGGCCTCGGATTTAGAAAAGTTATTTTAAGATTGGATATATATCCATAGTGTGTAAATTCTTTTACCAAATTGGGTATGGTGGTGTGTGGGTTGGTCAAGAAGAATAACAGATCGTCAGCGTAGGCTGCAATCTTGTACTTTCTGTCTGATATCTCAAAACCTGTAATTGATTTGTCATCGTTGATCACTCTGATGAATGGTTCTAGGGATAGAATGAACAGTAGTGGCGATAGGGGATACCCTTGCCTTGTTCCGTTTGCTATCATGACCTTATCCGATAACGTGCCATTTATTTTTAACCTAGCAGATGGGTTTTGATAGAGGGTGGAAATCTAGACCATCATGTGTGGGCCTAAATCAACGTGTTCACAGGTGGCTAGCATATAGTCCCAGGAGACCCTATCGAAGGCCTTCTCCGCATCCGAAGAACCTCAAAATCCTGAGTATGCACAGCGTGTGTTAGAAGGAGGGCGTTGATCACATTGTCCCGCTCCGATCTGCTAAAGTGTGATGGATGGAAACCCTATTTTTCCATCCGTCTGGGAGATCGGATCGGATGAAAATGGGCTCTATGGTCCATCTTCATCCGATCTCCCATGGAGGAGAGTGGCGCCCTAACAGGTCAGTTCCTGCACAGTGTGCAGAGACAGACCTCTCATCTGCCTGCTCAGCGGGGATCAATGGAGCGATCCCTGCTGAGCAAAGCGGAGCCCGTACACAGACACGTCTGTGTGAAAGGGCCCTAAGGTCTAGGTTTAGGTGAGAGGAAGTCAGGTGGCACTGGTCTGGGTGAAGGCAAGGAGTTCAGGGCTATGGTCAAGGGGGCCGATAAAATGTCGCTAAACCTTTTCTAGTAAGTGGATGTGAAACCATCTGGCCCTGGGCTTTTCCCTGACTTGAGGTCCTTAATTGCCAGCTGAATTTCTGATAAGGTGATCTTATCCTCTAGGGGATTTGTCTACGCCTCCCCTAATTTAGGGAGTCCGCTCTTGTTTAGTAATCTTGGATTGCCTGTAATCTGTCACCCGTCAGGTCGGGGGTTTAATGCCAGTGTGGGAGGTTGTACAGTTTTGTGTAGAACTGGTATAAGTGCGCTTCTATGGCGTCTGTAGTAACAGCTAATGACCCATCTTGTGTTCTGATGCCCATAATGTTTTTAAAGCGTTAGTGTCTTTTAGAGCTCTGGCTAGGAATCTGCCTTTTTTTTCGCCTGACTCATAATAGACTTTCTTTTTAAAGAATAGCAGTCTTTTGGTTTTAGCCTTGAATATCTGCTGTAGGGCTTTCCTAGTATCTAATAATTGTCTTGCGGACTGGGCAGACAGGGACTGTTTGTGCATAGTTTCTAGTCTATACATTTTCCCTGCTAAATTGTTGATTTCCTGTTCCTGTGTCTTTTTGCGGGGGTGGTATTGAGTTTCAAAAAGTCTGAGAGTGATGTCGTGATTTTGGGTAGAAGGCTTGGATCTGTGAATAGAGAGGCGTTCAGTCTCCATGTATTCGATCTATGTGTGGGTATACATAGGTCTGCTAAAGGTGATATTGGAGCGTGGTCAGAAAGTGATTGTATGCCTATATGGGCACCTGTCACAGTCTGCAGATCTCTTTGGGTGATGAACAAGTCGTCTATGTGAATAGCGGTGGGCTTGAGTGAAATGTAGTCTCTAGCGTCCAGGTGTCTATCAACTGTAGGGAGTTCAATAGGGTTTTGATTCATTTAAGGGCTCGGTAAGTGATGCAAGCTTTCCCAGATGAGGAATAAACTGCAGGGTTCAATGGGATGTTAAAGTTACCATCTAGGATTAGGAGGCCCGATGTGAAGCCTGTGAGCTCCCGTACTACCTTTTGACAGAAAAAAATGAGCTGAGTTAGGAAAGTAGACATTTGTCAGCATAATTGGCTTACCACTGTAGGTACCCTTGAGAAAAACAAAGCGTCCCTTAGGGTCTATTAAGCTGTCCGTAAGGGTAAATGGGGCCTCCGTGCTCACTAAGGTCATCACTCCTTTAGTTTTAGCACTGTCATTAACTGCATGGTAAGCCTCTGTGAAGAAGGCATTAGTGAGTTTTGGGACCTGGTTAGTTTTAAAGTGGGTTTCCTGCAAGAAAACAAAGTGCGGCCTACCTTTCTTCAATTCCCTAAGAAGGAATGTGCATTTCTCTGGTATATTCAAGCCTTTTGTATTGTGAGAGATCACTAAAGGGGATTTAACCAGCGATGAATAAGCCATCAGGAGGATTCCAGAGGAACGGTGTTAGGTGTGGGCTTCTGCAATATAAATCTCAAGAGTCTGTTAGCGACTAATTTTTTAGCAGCATCCAAAGCAAAAAAACAGATAAAAACAGAAGGGGGAGAAGGAGTAGACAGGGATGAGATTAAGTAGAGAGAGAGGTGAGGACTTAAAGAGAAGAAGTGAATCCTATAACAGATGGAGCAATACCTAAAAACTTTAGGTAATATATATTCTTATCTAAAGTAATAAAGTAGTGTATCTGGGATGAGGAAACCTCAACCCAGGTACACTTTGTAGGGACATAGATAAGCTACGACCAGTGTGTTTGCGATCACTCTGTATATATATAAATATCTACATCAAAATGGTATAACATAAAAGGTAATGGTAGAACATAGAACTACACAGCCTTCATTGTGTAAGTCAAGTTGTTTGGGTCTAAATGGATCGACCCTGCATACTAGAGTAAAGTTAGTCCCACTGATTTTTTACAGCTCCTGCAGTTTGAAGTATGTTGGCACTTACTGTGAGTATCTCTAGGTTTGATGAGGAATGTTCCTGGTTCTTATGTCAACTGACACTTATGACAGGGGGGGATCAGGTTCATCTCTGAGTGATAAATCCATGGGCGTTCACAATCTCAGTGGTCCCTGGATGTTACATTCCAGAACCTAGTCATGCTGTGTTCACATTGAAGTACAATGGCTCCCAGTGGTTCCAGGGGGTGATTCAATTTGACCTTGCAGTCTGCCGTGTTCTCCAACCCCCCAATCTAGCTGTCACAGCCATTTTAAACATGAAGATCCCCTCAGAAGTTCATGGCGATATGAATAAGTGAACCCTCTGGCTGAACCTCAATTCCCCGGGTCTGCAACAAGGATGGGTCATAATCAGTTTGATGCTATTACAGTGCATCACAAGAGGAGGGCAAGAAACCTCCACAGTCAGCTTCCACAGTTTTAGTCTTGGGGAGCATTTTGTATCAAATCTGGGCAAGCAAAGGTGCTCATTTAGTCAGCTGCGTGGGACCAGGAAGGAGTAGGACGTGAGGTGAGGGTCCCTACATGTGAACCACCACCACGACCGTACTTCATTTTTCCTCACTGTTGTTTTTCCTGTGAGGAAAAGGGAGAGATGGGAGGGCTTCTGGTGGTGGATGGTAAGGTGAATTCTTGGTACCATTCTGGGAGTTCTATTAATTCCAAGTCTAGGGCCTCACAGAAATCTGGAAGATCAGTAGGAGAGCGTAGAGTGTGTTGTTTCCCGGTCTTGGTGACAACCAGGGCGAAAGGGAAGTGCCATGTGTATCTCAAGTCTCTTTCTCTTAATTTGTCCAGAAGGGGACGCAATGCCCTATGGTTTCTCAGAGTAATTTGAGAGAGGTCCTGGAAGAGCATGATATTTTCCCCATTAAAGACATGTGATTGTTTCTGCGCACTTTTCTCATAATGTCCTCTTTAAGCGGGTAATTCTGCAAACAGATTATATCCCTCAGAGGAGCAGTATCAGGACCTCTGGCTCTAAGAGCCCTGTGAGCTCTAACAAAGTCTATTTCTGAATCTTCTTGCAGTTCCAATAGGCTATTGAAAACTCTCCTTAGAGCAAGTATGATCTGCTCAGTGTCCACAGTCTCAGGGATCCCCCTTATTCTTATAATATTTATGCGTCCTCTATTGTCAAGATCCTTTAAATGTCTATTAATTTTAATGAAGCGAGAGATATGAGAATCTGCTATCTTCTCTAGCCTGTGCATTGCTCTGTCCCTGTGTCTGCCCGTGGCTTCCACTGTTGCCATCTTTTCAGTGAGGACTAGCAGGTTTGATTTCAAATCGGTAATGGCCACTGAGAATGTCGATTTGATATCTGCAGTGAACCCAGACATGTCTGCATATGTAAGGGGTTTGTTGGAGCGTGTTCGGCCCCTACCTGTGTCCTCTGCAGAAGAATGGAAATCCTCGCTGAAGTCCTCCTCTTCATGCTGGGCCCACGCCATCTTGTGCCCAGCCACGTTGCCTCGTGCTGCTGGCTGAGCTTTGAGCAAATCAGAGATGCTCCTGGCTGAGGCTGGGCCATGACGGGATTTGGAGTGTGGGGCCTGGTGAAGCAGTTTGCCCATTTCCAGGTCAGAGCAAGCAGGTTGTCAGGCTTTAGGCTGTGTCATTCATGAGCTCCATTAATGTGCTTCCATTCTGGCCGCTCGCTAAGCCACGCCCCAGAATCCCCCTTTTAACACCAGAGGCAGTTATGGAGTGAGATTTCCCACCCGGTGGGGAGTCCCATTCTTTCGAATTACTATCCCTAGCTGTAATATTTTAAAAGTTTTGTGGATGCCCAAGTATGTAACAGGACAGTGAATGGAGCAATAGGTTGATTAATTCTCTGCTCTCTCCTCCTACTAGCATGCACTTTGTTAGCACGTGACCACTATAGCACAACTGATTAGTTCATTATGGTGCTTCTCCTTCTCCCATTTCGAGTTATACTATAAAGGGGATCACAATAAAATTGTAAAAAAAAAAATAAAAAATCATGCACCTACACTGCTTGAATTTTTAAAATATATCAAATGGATTATTATTAAGCAGAGCTGCATTAGGAGCCCTTTCACACTGAGCTGCAGGCTGCGTTAGCAGTAAAGCGCTGTTATTCAGTCGCTTTTAACCGCCGCTAGTGCCCGAAGAAAGAGTTAAATATGCCCTAAACACGCCACTGCCGAAGAGCTTTGCAGGTGCTTCAGCAGCGGTGCCCATTCATTTCAATGGGCAGGGGCAGTGGGGGAGCGGTGTATACACCGTTCCTCCACCGTCCCAAAGATGCTGCTTGCAGAACTTTTTTTTAACTTCCTACCAGCACAGCATCCCAGTGTGAATGCACTCGGGCTCTCACACTGGGGCTGCAGGGGAGGCGTTTTTCAGGCGCTTTACAGGTGCTATTTTTAACCCTTTAGCGCCTGAAAAATGCCACAGTGTGAATGGGGTATAAACTATGTTTTTTTTATTTCTGCATTAGGTTTAGCTTTAAATTGAAGCAACCTGCTCAGTTTCCAGAATCTTTCCATTTGAGGGAACACATTGGCTTTCCTCATGAAGAAATGTATATTCATCTCCATTGCCTTAGCCAATAGTAACTATGTATAGTTAAATAATTCTTCTTGATTCCAGTACTACTCATTTCCAAAAGCGAAAAATATAGTAGCCAAATGCCATATTTTCCATTTTAAATCAATTATTTAAACTCAAATAGCACAGGACATAGCCTATTTTCATTTGTTTTTGCAAAATTTGTACAGAACAATGTACATGCACTTTCACTGGGCAAATAGCTATACAAATTCTTTATAAAACAACCAGTAAGCTTAGCCCAGCTGGAATAGCGGAATGGAATACTGGATAAGCTGAATCAATACATTGCACAAACATGAGCAAAGTGAATGACAACATGTGCAATGCAATAGGCCAATTACTCTAATATTTAATTTCATTTTTCTTAATATACCAAACAAAATGTTCTGATTTTATTCTTTCCTGCACCATTGATTTTTCTGACCCTTTACTCTCTTTGATCATTCTACTTACCATTTTCCTTCTGTCTCAAATAACCTTGCCACCGTGGCTTGGCTTTTGTTTCTGGAAAATCCTTTAAAGCCAAACTAAAAAAAAAAAATCATAGATATTACAGTTTTTGACTAAATAAAAATGCAAAATGGCACTTTTCCAAAAAAAAAAAAAATATTTGTCTTATGTTGCTGGCAATTTTCCTTTTTTCTTGTCTATTTGGTTGCACCTTGCAGTATACATCTAGGCTCATTCTTGGTATACGGAGAATAAAGACACATACTAGTAACAATTTAACCTGGGAATTTGTTAAACTGTAGCACTACTGCTGTTGTTGCATGCTTGCCACTGTCCCTTTTCTGGCCACACAGAATGCATGTCTAAATAAGGGTCTAGTATGTATTTTAAGAAGGACTCCATGTCTTTATTTTTTAAAGGTAGTATGCATTATAGTATGCATTATAGTATGCAAAAAAAGGAAAAAATGCATAGGGATTCCCCTATAATTCAAAACAGATCCTTATCCAGGCATGTAGCTTGGGTGTCCAGGAAATGGCTCCTCATAAACTATACAAGTAAACATGTCCTCATCATTATGCAAGTTTCTTGCAAGGGGGGCAACAAGGCCTCTCCCCTTGCAGGGCATCTTGTTCTCATGTTGAGGGGACAAGCACCCTTATTCCCACATCCTGTCCCCAAAAAGCAATGTGGAGGGCTTATCTGAATCTGTAAACCCCTTTTATAAAAAGCAGACATCTGCTCCTCTAATAGAACAATACAGGGTAGTAGTACCCATTTTTACTCTGCCCCCCCCCCCCCAAATGAGAGATAACTGTAACAGTGCAAACAATATAAAGTGTAGGGGATAATAACAAGGATAATATTGTATATATAACACTCAATGGGGTTTATTTACTAAAGGCAACTCCACTTTGCACTACAAGTGCACTGCAAGTGCACTTGAAAGTGCACTTGGAAGTGCAGTCACTGTAGATGCAAGGGGGGCATGTAAGGAAAATAAAAAACAGCATTTTAGCTTGCACGTGATTGGATGATAAAATCAGCAGAGCATCCCCTCATTTCAGATCTTGCACTCAGATCTATAACGACTGCACTTCCAAGTGCACTTTCAGTGCACTTTCAAGTGCACTTGCAGTGCACTTGTAGTGCAAAGTGGATTTGCCTTTAGTAAATAACCCTCAATGAAGAAACTTAGGGGGTCATTTACTATAGCGCCGCAGCGCTAATTAGAGCTAAAACGATATTCACTATAGCGCTGGTAAAAAAATACTCCAAAAATTTAATTTACTATAATTCCCTGAAAACAAACAGCGCCCAAGCTCTTACTCTGCTAAAACCTGGAGTGGTGCACATGAAAATAATGTTTAGAGCATTATATAATTGCCTAAATGGTATCGAATAATGCGGTAAATTGTTTAAAGATAATCTGCTTTTAAACTGTGTGAAAAAGTGATTTCTACACTGAAATATCTTTAAAAGTCTGAGAAGAGATAAATTCCCCGTTTTTGTACAACTAAGTGCCAACACAACTGAGCATGCTCAGACCTGCAATTAGCTGTCATTTTAGCTCAAGTGTCTTTTTTACAGGGTGCTATAGTAAATGCCAAAATGAGCTCTGTGTTAACCACTTGCCGACCACCTCACGCCGATGTACGTCGGCAGAATGGCACGGGCAGGCAGAATCACGTACCTGTATGTGATCTGCCTCCCGCGGGCGGGGGGTCCGATTGGACCCCCCCAGTGCCCGAGGCGGTCGGCTTGTGTCTTGGAGCGATGAGAGGCGAGGGGAAGACCATCCATTCTTGGACCCCCCTCGCGATCACTCCCAGCCAATGGGAACATTCCTTTGCTGCTGTATGCTAAACAGCAGCAAGGGAAATTATGTCATCTCTCCTAGGCTCGGTATTTTCCGTTCCGGCGCTGAGGAGAGAAGACATCACTGTGAGTGCACAACACACACACAGTAGAACATGCCAGGCACACTTTACACCCCCCTTTACCCCCCGATCCTCCCGATCACCACTCCCCCCGTCACACTGACATCCAAGCAGTTTTTTCTTTCTGATTACTGCATGGTGTGTGACAGTTAGTGTGGTAGGGCAGTTAGTATTAGCCCACTTTAGGTCTAGGATACCCCACTAACCCCCCCAATAAAGTTTTAACCCCCTTGATCACCCCCCATCGCCAGTGTCGCTAAGCAATCATTTTTCTGATCGCTGTATTAGTGTCACTGGTGATGCTAGTTAGGGAGGTAAATATTTAGGTTCGCCGTCAGCATTTTATAGCGACAGGGACCCCCATATACTATCTAATAAATGTTTTAACCCCTTGATTACCCCCTAGTTAACCCTTTCACCAGTGATCACCGTATAACTGCTACGGGTGACACTGGTTAGTTCGTTTATTTTTTATAGTGTCAGGGCACCCGCCGTTTATTACCGAATAAAGGTTTAGCCACCTGATCGCCCGGCGGTGATATGCATCGCCCCAGGCAGCGTCAGATTAGCGCCAGTACCGCTAACACCCACGCACGCAGCATACGCCTCCCTTAGTGGTATAGTATCTGAACAGATCAATATCTGATCCGATCAGATCTATACTAGCGTCCCCAGCAGTTTAGGATTCTCAAAAATGCAGTGTTAGTGGGATCAGCCCAGATACCTGCTAGCACCTGCGTTTTGCCCCTCCGCCCGGCCCAGCCCACTTAAGTGCAGTATCGATTGATCACAGTTTTTTTGGTAGCATTTTGGTGAACTGGCAAGCACCAGCCCCAGGCAGCATCAGGTTAGTGCCAGTACCGCTAACACCCACGCACGCACCGTACACCTCCCTTAGTGGTATAGTATCTGAACGGATCAATATCTGATCCGATCAGATCTATACTAGCGTCCCCAGCAGTTTAGGGTTTCCAAAAACGCAGTGTTAGCGGGATCAGCCCAGATACCTGCTACCACCTGCATTTTGCCCCTCTGCCCGGCCCAGCCCAGCCCACCCAAGTGCAGTATCGATCGATCACTGTCACTTACAAAACACTAAACGCATAACTGCAGCATTCGCAGAGTCAGGCCTGATCCCTGTAATCGCTAACAGTTTTTTTGGTAGCGTTTTGGTGAACTGGCAAGCACCAGCGGCCTAGTTCCCCCCCGGTCATAGTCAAACCAGCACTGCAGTAACACGTGGTGATGTGGCGAGTCCCATAAGTGCAGTTCAAGCTGGTGAGGTGGCAAGTACAATAGTGTCCCGCTGCCACCAAGAAGAAGAGAAACAGGCCCGTCGTGCCCTTAATGCCCTTCCTGCTGCATTTACCAATCCTAATAATTGGGAACCCACCACTTCTGCAGCGCCCGTACTTCCCCCATTCATATGGAGGGTGTGGAACTCTGTGTATGTGGAACTGGTATAAGTGGTGAGTTAAAAACCAGAGTTAGAGTGAACAAGTCTTGCTTTTTGTTTGCTGGGTTGCATTTTTGGGGCTTTTCCTTTTAGTTTTTCAATCACCTATTACTGTCACTTTTTAAATAGCTTTTTTTTTTCTCTAGTTCCTTAAGGCTATCAATTAAGGGGGGTGGTTAATTGCTCACAGGTGCCTATATAACTGTGTGTAGGACTCATTCTGAGCCTGCTCAGTCTGAGGCTGTGGAACTCTGTGTAAGTGGAACTGGTATAAGTGGTGAGTTAAAAAACAGAGTTTAAAACAGGAGGTTATAACAGGGGTCATAGTACCTGTGTAGTGTGAGTACCTGAGTGTTTTCTGAGTAGTGTGTGTGGATCGTTAGTACTTGTGTATTGTGTACTGTATACTTGAGTATTACTAGTGCACGTAGATCTGCGACTGTTCTGCGATTGCACGTAGGTCTGTGTGTACCTGGGTATTGTCTTGTTGTGTACCTGTGTATTGTCTTGAGTATTCGTGCCAGGAAGTTAGCTGTTAGGTAATTTGGACAGCGTAAAATCCCCAAATACTCACTAAATTTAATAGGTACGATGCCCGGCGGGTGTGGAGAGGCGACACTTTGTACATCTTGCTGCATGTATGTGTTCCTTGATCATCCGATCGAGGGTGAATACTGCTGTGCAAAATGTAAGCACATTGTTTCCCTGGAAGCCCAGGTTCTGAATCTGGGGAAGCAACTGTCAGCACTGAGAAGTCCCTCCATACTAAAGGAGAACCAGGAACGTACTCGGCAGGTGCCGGCAGGGGCCAGCACAGAGGCGGGTGGAGACAAAGAGGTGCAGGCACTAGCAAAGAGTAGATGGGTGACAGTCAGGAGGGGTAGAGGGGGAAGTGCCAGGGAGGCCGATCCAGGACTGGAGCATCCCAATAAGTATGCTGCGTTGAGTGACATTGGTGAAACCAGTCAGGGACCAGCACTGCTGGAGCTGAGAGACTCTCCGAGCTGCCAGGGGAAGAACTCCTCCAGTGAGAGTGGGGGGGGCAGCAAAGGGAAAGGAAAGACAGATTCTGGTGGTAGGGGACTCAATTCTTAGAAGGACAGAGAAGGCAATCTGTAACCAAGACCTGAAGCGCCGAACAGTATGTTGTCTACCGGGAGCCCGGGTTAAGCACATCACGAACCTTGTGGACAGATTACTGGGAGAGGCTGGGGAAGACCCGGCTGTCATGGTGCACGTTGGCACCAATGACAAAGTCAGAGGCAGATGAAGTGTCCTAAAGAACGATTTTAGGGACTTAGGAGCTAAATTGAGGAAAAGGACCTCCAAGGTAGTATTCTCAGGAATACTACCGGTACATCGAGCCACACCAGAAAGGCAGAGGGAGATTAGGGAAGTAAACAAGTGGCTGAAGACCTGGTGTAGTAAGGAGGGGTTTGGGTTCCTGGAGGACTGGGCCGACTTCTCAGTCGGTAACCGGTACTATAGAAGGGACGGACTGCACCTAAATGAGGAGGGTGCAGATCTGCTGGGAATGAAGATGACCAAAAAATTAGAGGGGTTTTTAAACTAGGCGATGGGGGGGGAGGGTCCAGAGACAGAGATAGCCAGTGCGGAAGATATTCCAGAGGGTAGTATTGGGAGCATTAGTGGTAGGTTAACCAAAGCACAAAAACACAAGTTGAGTATAGTAGCATGTCCTAGTTGCAATCTCGAAACACCCAATACGAGGACAATATGCGACTGGTCTAAACTATGTGGCATGTTCACCAATGCCAGGAGCATGGCGGACAAGATGGGTGAACTAGAGATACTGTTGTACAAGGAGGATTTGGATTTTGTGGGAATTTCAGAGACCTGGTTCAACAGCTCTCATGATTGGCTGGCAAACATTCAAGGGTATACCCTATACCGCAAGGATAGAGAAGGTAAAAAAGGGGGAGGGGTATGCCTATATATCAAGAATAATGTACAAGCGAATGTGAGAGATGACATCACTGAGGGAGCTAGAGAGAAGGTGGAATCCTTATGGGTAGAGCTCTAAAGGGATGAAGCTAAGGGAAAATAATACTGGGAGTATGCTATAGGCCCCCTAACCTGAGGGAGGAAGTGGAGACGGATCTCCTATCACAAATTGGATTAGCAGCAAGGATGGGAAGTGTTATCATAATGGGGGATTTTAATTATCCAGACATAGACTGGGCGGAGGGAACCACGCATTCATTTAAGGCTCACCAGTTCCTTAATGTCTTGCAGGACAATTTTATGGGTCAGATGGTAGACGCACCAACTAGAAATAAAACATTACTGGATCTACTGATTACCAACAATACAGACCTGATCGGGGCAATTTAGGTAACAGCGATCACAGGTCAATTCGTTTCAGTACAAATCACACAAATAGGAAACATAAAGGGAACACAAAGACACTGAATTTCAAAAGAGCCAACTTCCCTAAACTACAAACCTTGCTAAAAGGCATAAATTGGGATAAAATATTAGGAACAAAGAATACGGAGGAGAGATGGGTTTGCTTTAAGAGCGTAATAAATAAGGACATTAGCCAATGTATCCGATTGGGTAATAAATTTAAAAGGGCGAACAAAAATCCTGGATGGCTTAACTCCAATGTAAAAATGCATATAAAAGCAAAGGAGAAAACCTTCAAGGTTGAGGGATCATCCTCAGCATTCAGACTTTATAAAGAATGCAACAAGAAATGTAAGGGTGCAATTAGGACGGCTAAGATAGAACATGAAAGACACATAGCGGAGGAGAGCAAAAAAAATCCCAAGAAATTCTTTAAGTATGTAAACAGTAAAAAAGGGAGGACAGACCATATTGGTCCCATAAAGAATGAGGAAGGGCATCTGGTTACAAAGGATGGGGAGATGGCGAAGGTATTTAATTTATTCTTCTCCTCAGTCTTCACGAGTGAATCGGGGGGCTTCAGTAACCAAAACTGTAGTGTTTATCCTCATGACACAACACAGGAAGCACCTCCATGGTTAGACCGTTGTTCCTAATTTTTACAGACAATCTATTGACTGGAATGGTACCAGCTGATTGGAGAAAAGTCAATGTAGCACCAATATTTAAAAAGGGCCCAAAATACATCCATGGGAATTACAGACCAGTTAGCCTAACATCAATAGTATGTAAACTCTTGGAGGGGATGATAAGGGACTATATACAAGATTTTAGTAATAAGAACGATATCATTAGCAGTAATCAGCATGGATTCATGAAGAATCGTTCTTGCCAAACCAATCTATTAACCTTCTACGAGGAGGTGAGTTGCCATTTAGATAAAGGAAGGCCTGTAGACGTGGTGTATCTGGATTTTGCAAAAGCATTTGACACAGTTCCCCATAAACGTTTACTGTACAAAATAAGGTCCGTTGGTATGGACCATAGGGTGAGTACATGGATTGAAAACTGGCTACAAGGGTGAGTTCAGAGGGTGGTGATAAATGGGGAGTACTCAGAATGGTCAGGGGTGGGTAGTGGGGTTCCCCAGGGTTCTGTGCTGGGACCAATCCTATTTAATTTGTTTATAAATGACCTGGAGGATGGGATAAACAGTTCAATCTCTGTATTTGCAGACGATACTAAGCTAAGCAGGGCAATAACTTCTCCTCAGGATGTGGAAACCTTGCAAAAAGACCTGAACAAATTAATGGGGTGGGCGACTACATGGCAAATGAGGTTCAATGTAGAAAAATGTAAAATAATGCATTTGGGTGGCAAAAATATGAATGCAATCTATACACTGAGGGGAGAACCTCTGGGGGAATCTAGGATGGAAAAGGACCTGGGGGTCCTAGTAGATGATAGGCTCAGCAATGGCATGCAATGCCAAGCTGCTGCTAATAAAGCAAACAGAATATTGGCATGCATTAAAAGGGGATCAACGCAAGAGATAAAACGATAATTCTCCCGCTCTACAAGGCTCTGGTCCGGCCGCACCTGCAGTATGCTGTCCAGTCCTGGGCACCAGTCCTCAGGAAGGATGTACTGGAAATGGAGCGAGTACAAAGAAGGGCAACAAAGCTAATAAAGGGTCTGCAGGATCTAAGTTATGAGGAAAGGTTGCAAGCACTGAACTTATTCTCTCTGGAGAAGAGACGCTTGAGAGGGTATATGATTTCAATTTACAAATACTGTACTGGTGACCCCACAATAGGGATAAAACTTTTTCGCAGAAGAGAGTTTAATAAGACTCGTGGCCACTCATTACAATTAGAAGAAAAGAGGTTTAACCTTAAACTACGTAGAGGGTTCTTTACTGTAAGAGCGGCAAGGATGTCGTTGTCGTTTCATTGTTCTCTCTCTCTCTCTATTCTCTCTCTATTGTTCTGCTCTTTTTTACTGTATTCTATTCTACAATGTTTTATTGTTATTATGTTTTATCATGTTTGCTTTTCAGGTATGCAATTTTTTATACTTTACCGTTTACTGTGTTTTATTGTTAACCATTTTTTTGTCTTCAGGTACGCAATTCACGACTTTGAGTGGTTATACCAGAATGATGCCTGCAGGTTTAGGTATCATCTTGGTATCATTCTTTTCAGCCAGTGGTCGGCTTTCATGTAAAAGCAATCCTAGCAACTAATTAGCCTCTAGACTGCTTTTACAAGCAGTGGGAGGGAATGCCCCCCCCCCCACACTGTCTTCTGTGTTATTCTCTGGCTCTCCTGTCTTAACAGGGAACCTGAGAATGCAGCCAGTGATTCAGCCAGCTGACCATAGAGCTGATCAGAGACCAGAGTGGCTCCAAACATCTCTATGGCCTAAGAAACCGGAAGCTACGAGCATTTCATGACTTAGATTTCGCCGAATGTAAACAGCGCCATTGGGAAATTGGGAAAGCATTTTATCACACCGATCTTGGTGTGGACAGATGCTTTGAGGGCAGAGGAGAGATCTAGGGTCTAATAGAGCCCAATTTTTTCAAAAAAGAGTACCTGTCACTACCTATTGCTATCATAGGGGATATTTACATTCCCTGGGATAACAATAAAAATGATTTAAAAAAAATGAAAAGAACACTTTAAAAATAAGATAAAAAAGCAAAAAAAAATAAAGGAGAAAAAAAAAAAAAAAAAAAAAAGCACCCCTGTCCCCCCCTGCTCTCGCGCTAAGGCGAACACAAGGGTCGGTCTGGCGTCAAATGTAAACAGCAATTGCACCATGCATGTGAGGTATCTAAAGTGGTAATCTGTAAATGCTTTTAAAGGCTTTTAAAAATGTATTTATTTTGTTGCCACTGCACCTTTGTGCGCAATTTTAAAGCATGTCATGTTTGGTATCCATGTACTGGGCCTAAGATCATCTTTTTTATTTCATCAAACATTTGGGCAATATAGTGTGTTTTAGTACATTAAAATTTAAAAAAGTGTGTTTTTTCCCCAAAAAATGCGTTTGAAAAATCGCTGCGCAAATACTGTGTGAAAAAAAAATGAAACGCCCACCATTTTAATCTGTTGGGCATTTGCTTTAAAAAAATATATAATGTTTGGGGGTTCAAAGTAATTTTCTTGCAAAAAAAAATAATTTTTTCTTGTAAACAAAAAGTGTCAGAAAGGGCTTTGTCTTCAAGTGTTTAGAAGAGTGGGTAATGTGTGACATAAGCTTCTAAATCTAGTGCAAAAAAAGCCAGGACAGTTCAAACCCCCCCCCCCAAATGACCCCATTTTGGAAAGTAGACACCCCAAGCTATTTGCTGAGAGGCATGTCGAGACCATGGAATATTTTATATTGTGACACAAGTTGCGGGAAAAAGACAAATTTTTTTTTTTTTGCACAAAGTTGTCACTAAATGATATATTGCTCAAACATGCCATGGGAATATGTGAAATTACACCCCAAAATACATTCTGTTGCTTCTCCTAAGTATGGGGATACCACATGTGTGAGACTTTTTGGGAGCCTAGCCGCGCACGGGACAAGCACCGCCTTCAGGCTTTCTAAGGGCGTAAATTTTTGATTTCACTCTTCACTGCCTATCACAGTTTTGGAGACCATGGAATACCCAGGTGGCACAAACCCCCCCAAATGACCCTATTTTGGAAAGTAGACACCCCAAGCTATTTGCTGAGAGGTATAGTGAGTATTTTGCAGACCTCACTTTTTGTCACAAAGTTTTGAAAATTGAAAAAAGAAAAAATTTTTTTTTTTGTTCTTGTCTTTTTTCATTTTCAAAAACAAATGAGAGCTGCAAAATACTCACCATGCCTCTCAGCAAATAGCTTGGGGTGTCTACTTTCCAAAATGGGGTCATTTGGGGGGGTTTGTGCCACCTGGGCATTCCATGGCCTCCGAAACTGTGATAGGCAGTGAAAAGTGAAATCAAAAATCTACACCCTTCGAAATCCTGAAGATGGTGATTGGTTTTCGGGGCCCCGTACGCGGTTAGGCTCCCAAAAAGTCCCACACATGTGGTATCCCCATACTCAGGAGAAGCAGATAAATGTATTTTGGGGTGCAATTCCACATATGCCCATGGCCTGTGTGAGCAATATATCATTTAGTGACAACTTTGTGCAAAAAAAAAAAATGTGTCACTTTCCCGCAACTTGTGTCAAAATAGAAAATATTCCATGGACTCAACATGCCTCTCAGCAAATAGCTTGGGGTGTCTACTTTCCAAAATGGGGTAATTTGGAGGGGTTTTGTGCCATCTGGGCATTTTATGGCCTTCAAAACTGTGATAGGTAGTGAGGAGTGAAATCAAAAATTTACGCCCTTAGAAACCCTGAAGGCGGTGATTGGTTTTCAGGGCCCCGTATGTGGCTAGGCTCCCAAAAAGTCCCACACATGTGGTATCCCCGTACTCAGAAGAAGCAGCTGAATGTATTTTGGGGTGCAATTCCACATATGCCCATAGCCTGTGTGAGCAATATATCATTTAGTGACAACTTTTTGTAATTTTTTTTTTTTGTCATTCAATCACTTGGGACAAAAAAAATTAATATTCAATGGGCTCAACATGCCTCTTAGCAATTTCCTTGGGGTGTCTACTTTCCAAAATGGGGTCATTTGGGGGCGTTTTGTACTGCCCTGCCATTGTAGCACCTCAAGAAATGACATAGGCAGTCATAAACTAAAAGCTGTGTAAATTACAGAAAATGTACCCTAGTTTGTAGACGCTATAACTTTTGCGCAAACCAATAAATATATGCTTATTGACATTTTTTTACCAAAGACATGTGGCCGAATACATTTTGGCCTAAATATATGACTAAAATTGAGTTTATTGGATTTTTTTATAACAAAAAGTAGAAAATGTCATTTTTAAAAAAAAATTTCGGCCATTTTCTGTTTATAGCGCAAAAAATAAAAACCGCAGAGGTGATCAAATAACATCAAAAGAAAGCTCTATTTGTGGGAAGAAAAGGACGCAAATTTCGTTTGGGTACAGCATTGCATGACTGCGCATTTAGCAGTTAAAGCGACGCAGTGCCAAATTGTAAAAAGTGCTCTGGTCAGGAAGGGGGTAAATTCTTCCGGGGCTGAAGTGGTTAAAGAGCATTTTTTGGAAGTGAAAATAGACGTTATCATAGTCCAATGCAAGTTTTAGCTATTGATTCTAATGGTACAATTGTAACTTCCCCAAATAAATCCTTTTAATGTTGAGATGAAATGTATCTTTCTCTGAAATAAATTTTCCTTTGCAACATTGTTGCTTCAAATATTTTGTTTTTATGAATGCTAGAATGTGGAATGTTTTGATGTTTTGGTAAAATATATTTTTCTCTATCACTGTCAATTGTTACTCGCCATCTCACAACAATCTTTACCCAAACTGACACAGGTGTCTTTACAAAGCACACACAATACCATTGCTGATGCAAATTTAAAATGAGTCACAATTTTGTTTTTGCTTTTTCTTATTTCCAAATAATCATAATTAGAGCCCCAAAAAAATGTGATATGTGTACCAACATCAGAAATCAAAATGTAATTCCCAAAAATGTGAGGGTAATATCACTATTCTACACTCACCTACAAAGAACCAGCAAATATCACAGAATAAATCAAGAAGAATAACTCTTGAGTAATATCTTTTCATCACCTGTATGTCCAAAGAAATGCAGTATATGTGTATTTATGTGTAGGAGATTCCCACATGTGGCAGCTCCATGGCTTAGAGGTTAAAATTTTTGCTTAGCATCCAGGCGTCTGGGTTCGAATCTCAAACATGCTGCCATTCTCCCAGGTCGTAAAACTATGTCTAAATGAAGTATTTATGTGTAGGAGGGTTCCACCACCATTGTAAATCTTGCCAGATACATTATCTAGCCAAAAGTATTGGGACACCTGCCTTTACACACATGAACTTTAATGGCATCCCAGTCTTAGGCCCCTTCACATGTGCGGATCTGTATTCAGCCATCCACTTGCTCAGCAGAGATCGCTCCATTGATCCCCGCTGAGCCGACGGATGACATGTCCGTCTCTGCACACTGTGCAGAAATGGACCTGTCAGATCTCCGCTCTCCTTTATGGGGGGATCGGATGAAAACAGCCTGCCTGTCCATTTTCATCCAATCCGCCAGACAGATGTTAAATAGGACATCCATTCGCCTGGATTTAGAGGAGCGGATCAGATGTCAGCGGACATGTCACAGCTGACATCCATCGCTCTATAGAGATGTATGGAGTGACCATTCAGGTCTGCCTGAAAAAACTGAAAAAACTGACCGGCAAATCTGAACTGTCCGCACATGTGAAAGGGCCCTTAGTCCGTAGGGTTAAAAATTGATTTGGCCCACCCATTGCAGCTATAACAGCTTCTGGGAAGGCTAGGAAGGCTGTCCACAAGGTTTAGTATGTATATGGGAATGTTTTACCATTCTTCCAGAAGTGCATTTGTGAGGCCAGGCACTGATGTTGGATGAGAAGGCCTGGCTCCAATTCAGCCAAAAGGTGTTCTATCGGGTTGAGGTCAGGACTCAGCCAGTCAAGTTCCTCCACTCAAAACTCGCTCATCCATGTCTTTATGGACCTTGCTTTGTGCAGTCATGTTTGAACAGGAAGGGGCTATCCCCAAACTGCTCCCACAAAGTTGGGAGCATGAAATTGTCCAAAAAGTCTTGGTATGCTGATGCCTTAAGATTTCCCTTCACTGGAACTAAGAGGCCAAGCCAAACCCCTGAAAAACATCCCCACATCATAACCCCCCCTCCACCAAATGATTTGGACCAGTGCACAAAGCAAGGTCTATAAAGACATGGATGAGTGAGTTTGGGGTGAAGGAACTTGACTGGCCTGGACAGAGTCCTGACCTCAACACAGCAGAACACCTTGGGGATGAATTAGAGCGGAGACTGTAAGCTAGGCCTTCTCGTCCAACATCAGTGCCTGACCTCACAAATGCACTTGAAAGAATAGTCAAACATTTCCAAAGACACACTCCTAAACCTCATGGACAGCCTTCCCAGAAGAGTTGAAGCTGTTATAGCTGAAAAGGGTGGGCCAAATTAATTTTGAACCCTAGGGACTAAAGCTTCTTACACATGATCGGATTTTCCTATGGGAATTGTGTGATGACAGGGTGTTGACGTTTGTACGCTCCATCAGACAATTGTTGGCCAACTTTCCGTGGACAAATGTTGGATGGCAGGTTTACAAATTTTCCGCGGACACCGGTCTGTTGTCGGATTTTCCGAGCGTGTGTCCGTCAGACAAAAGTCCAAAGTACAAACACGCATGCTCAGAAGCAAGGACGAGCCAGGAGCGGTCTTGTAAACTAGCGTTCATAATGGAAAATTAACATTTGTGAAATGGCAAATTATGAAATCTCGAAAAGCAGTGCACATTCTCTTCTTCTTTAATGGCATAATAATGAAGCTGCTTTGATGGTGATACTGACGGAGTTCTGCCAAACGTATTTAAAAAGGCTTTTTTTTTTCTAGTGATATCAAGAATAATATTATTATGCTTTTTAATTTTTTTGGTCAAGTTACCACAACACCATTATCCTGTAGTTTTTTTATATCAAAGATACAACTATGTTGGTGTCCCTTGTTAATTTTACATTGTATTTTTTAAAATGTAACTGCCTACTCCTAAACTATCATTTGAAGTAAAATACATAGCCAAGTATTATTCTACAAAATTTTTTTTACTGTGCATTAAAAAAAGAAAACAAAGAAAATTAGACATGCTATCTGCCAATAGAACTTAACCAAAAAGTGCATTCTATGCATCCAAAAATATAGAAAATTATACCAAATCAAATCATTATTCAACAAAAAAAATAAAATAAAAGCCTCATGCATGTGTCCTGCTTCTTAAAATAGGGGGTTAACCATGTACATCATACCCCTACCCATTCACCAAAAAAGCAGTGAAATGTAAATAAAACAATAGCCGGTTTTTGACAAGTCCTTTATTGTAAAATAGCTCCGAGCTGTCTTCTTCCCTGAGCCGTCTTTTCCTACTGCTGTCTCTCCCACCGCTATCTTCTCCCTGAGCTGTCTTCTCCCAGAGCTGTCTCTGCTGCCGCCTTTTCCATCTGCTGTGTTCTTTTGCAAAGCCGGTTACCTGCTAATAAAAAAAAAGCCGCTCTTCTTCTGTGGTGGTCTTCCTCTGCTGTGGTGTCACCCGCTGTGCAGAGTCTCCTTCATAGCCATGGGGCGGGCTCTACAGGTGACATCATCAGATGACCACAGAAGACCACCACAGAAGAAGAGCGGCTTTTTTTTATTAGCAGGTAACCGACTGCGCAGAAGAACACAGCAGCGCGAGAAGATGGCGGTGACATGAGAGACGGTTCGGGGAGAAGACAGCTCAGGGAGAAGAGACATCAAACACTAGTAAATGTATTTTGTAGGCATGATTGTGCTAAGCCCAAAAGGCTAGTGGTCAGTGCTTCTACCTCGAAAAATTCGGGCTTTGAAGGACTCATGGGTTCAAATTCTGCAGAGAGATACTAAAAGATTGCATTGGTGAAAAAAGGCAAAAAATGACTATTAGCCAAGTAAACAAAGCAGCATATGCTGAAAATAGGCAAATGCCAATTAACCAAAGCAGCATGTGCTGAAAATAGGTGAATGCCAATGCAACTTAATTTAGCTGATTCTATTATATTAACTCTTCAAATGCATGCAATGGTATGTAAATATTCAATATTATTATGGTGTTCCAAACACCACTCACCAGCTAATGGGCAGTTTACATTTCTTTGTTTGTTTTAATTTGCATGTGCACTGAAAAAATAAACACAGCTGGTGGATGGTAGGTTGGCTGGATTTGAACTCACACCATGAGTGCTGTGGAGACATCTAAGCAGACCACCAAGCCATTGTGCTAAGTACGCTGTGCCCTGCATAATAGTGTAGTATGATTAAAGAATGAACATAAATAATTACCGCTTTATATTCACCTGAATAAAAAAGAAGAAAAAAAAGACAAAAACAACATACAACATATAGGTAACCTAAATGTTCAATACATGCAAGTTTACAGAATAGCAGACATTACTCTGTAATAGGGACGAGCTTCGAGTTTGAGTCGAACTCATGTTCGACTCGAACATCGGCTGTTCACCGACCAGCGAACAATTTGGGGTGTTTGCGGCAAATTCAAAAGCCACGGAACACCCTTTAAAAGTCTATGGGAGAAAACAAAAGTGCTAATTTTAAAGGCTTATATGCATGGTATTGTCATAAAAAGTGTTTGGGGACCTGGGTCCTGCCCCAGGGGACATGGATCAATGCAAAAAAAGTTTTAAAAACGGACGTTTTTTCGGGAGCAGTGATTTTAATAATGAAAGTGAAACAATAAAAGTGTAATATTCCTTTAAATTTTGTACCTGGGGGGCGTCTATAGTATGCCTGTAAAGAGACGCATGTTTCCTGTGTTTAGAACAGTCTGACAGCAAAATGACATTTCAAAGGAAAAAAGTCATTTAAAACTACTCGCGGCTATTAATGAATTGCTGGTCCGACAATACACATAAAAGTTCATTGATAAAAACGGCATGGGAATTCCCCACAGGGGAACCCTGAACCAAAATGTAAAAAAAAAAATGACGTGGGGGTCCCCCTAAATTCCATACCAGGTCCTTCAGCTCTGGTATGGATATTAAGGTGAACCCGGACAAAATTTAAAAATAAAATGGCGTGGGGTCCCCCTCAAAACCTATACCAGATCCTTCAGGTCTGGTATGAATTTTAATGGGAACCCCGCGCCAAAATTAAAAAAAAAATGGCGTGGCATCCCCCCAAAAATCCATACCAGGCCCTTATCTGAGCACGCAACCTGGCAGGCCGCAGGAAAAGAGGGGGGGACGAGAGAGTGCCCCCCCTCCTGAACCGTACCAGGCCACATGCCCTCAATATTGGTTGTGGGGGTCTGCAGGGCGGGGGGCTTATCGGAATCTGGAAGCCCCCTTTAACAAGGGGACCCCCAGATCCCCGCCCTCCCCCCTGTGTGAAATGGTAAGGGGCTAAAATTTCACAAAAAACTGTCAAAAATGTTAAAAATGACAAGAGACAGTTTTTGACAATTCCTTTATTTAAATGCTTCTTCTTTCTTCTATCCTCTATTTTCTATCTTCCTTCGGTTTCTTCCTCTATCTTCTTCTTCTTCTTCTGGTTCTTTTGGATCTTTTGGTTCTTCCTCCGGTGTTCTCGTCTGGCATCTTCCTCCACGGTGTCTTCTTCCCTTCTTCTCCCCGGGCCGCTCCACATACATGATTGCATGATGGGAGGCTCCCGCTGTGTGATGCTTCTCCTCTTCTGATGGGTCTTAAAAAACGGGGGGCCACCCGGTGACCCCGCCCCCCTCTGATGCATGGGGACTTGATGGGGACTTCCCTGTGGCATTCCCCATGACATCAGAAGGGGCAGGGTTACATAACAGGTGACCCCGGGATCTGGGGGTCCTCTTGTTAAAGGGGGCTTCCAGATTCCGATAAGCCCCCCGCCCGCAGACCCCCACCCACAACCACCGGGAAAGGGTTGTGGGGATGAGGCCCTTGTCCCCATCAACATGGGGACAAGGTGTTTTGGGGGGCTACCCCAAAGTACCCTTTCAATGTTGAGGGCATGTGGCCTGGTATGGTTCAGGAGGGGGGCCGCTCTCTCATCCCCCCTCTTTTCCTGCGGCCTGCCAGGTTGCGTGCTCGGATAAGAGTCTGGTATGGATTTTTGGGGGACCCTACGCCATTTTTAAAAAAATTTTGACGTGAGGTTCCCCTTAAAATCCATACCAGACCTGAAGGGTCTGCTCTAGATTTTGTGGGGGACCCCACACCATTTTTTTTTAATTTTTGACCTAAAGGGCCTGGTATGGAATTTATGGGGACCCCCCATGTCATTTTTTTTAAATTTTGGTTTGGGGTTCCCCTGTGGGGAATTCTCATGCCGTTCTTATCAATTAACTTTTATGTGTATTGTCGGACCGGCAACTCATTAATAGCCGCAAGTATTTTTAAATGGCTTTTTTTCCTTTGAAA
The DNA here is from genome assembly GCA_037952925.1 of Lithobates clamitans. Taxonomy (NCBI): domain Eukaryota; kingdom Metazoa; phylum Chordata; class Amphibia; order Anura; family Ranidae; genus Lithobates; species Lithobates clamitans. Next base: position 550,906 of record JBBGZY010000903.1, on the reverse strand, counting down.
TGTAATTTTGCTGTCAGACTGTTCTAAACACGGGAAACATGTGCCCCTTTACAGGCATGCTATAGACACCACCCAGGTACAAAATTTAAAGGAATATTACACTTTTATTGTTTCACTTTAAGCATTATTAAAATCACTGCTCCCGAAAAAACAACCATTTTTAAAACTTTTTTTGCATTGATCCATGTCCCCTGGGGCAGGACCCAGGTACCCAAACACTTTTTATGACAATAACTTGCATATAAACCTTTAAAATTAGCACTTTTGATTATTCATGTTCGTGTCCCATAGACTTTAACGGTGTTCGCGTGTTCGAACAAATTTTTTGCCTGTTCGCAAGTTCTGGTGCGAACCGAACAGGGGGGTGTTCGGCTCAACCCTACTCTGTAATAATCATTCATAACTGCATTCGTTAGCAAAACAAGGAAAAAAATAGGAATATTAATTGCAATATACATCAATAGATGCACACGAGGTAGAGCACATCTCATATAAAAATGTTTCTTTCACATACATGGATCATGGTTGCAGTGAAATGCTGTTCAACAACTTAGTAGAAGTTGGCACTTGCATGTCCACGTAATCGCTAATTAGCTCTGATTTAGAATTTACTAACTTATGTTCACTGCTACTAGCGCTCTTTTTCATTCGCACATATGCCTGTTGACATTTTAATTGCCTAAAATGGGCGCTATTATATGCAATAGTGCCCAGTACTTCCCGGCACTATAATAAATGACCCCCTTAGATTTGAAAAAAACAGTAATAGGAAACCACACAAAATAATTTATATTTATAGAACTCAAAGTATAACATCTACTGGGATTGTTGAGATACATCAAGACAGATAAATAATGAGTGGTGACCAAGTGGTAAAAAAAATCTGCCTCAAAAATACAGTGCCTTAAAAAAGTATTCATACCACCAAAAAACGTAAATGTATTTTATTGGGATTTTACATGATAGACCAACACAAAGTGGAACATAATTGTGAAGTGGAAGGAAAATGATAAATTGTTTTCAAGTGTGGCATGCATTTGTATTGAGCCCCGCTGAGTCAATACTCTGTAGACTCACCTTTCCTGACTAGTCTTTTTGGGTATGTTTCTACCAGCTTTGCACATCTACAGAATGAGATTTTTGCCCATTATTCTTTCCAAAATAAAGCTCTGTCAGATTGGATGGAAAGCATCTGTGAACAGCAATTTTAAAGTCTTGCCACAGATTCTAATTTGGATTTAGGTCTGGACTTTGACTGGGCCATTCTAACACATAAATATGCTTTGATCTAAATCATTCCATTGTAGCTCTGGCTATGTGTTTAGGGTTATTGTCCTGCTGGAAGGTGAACCTCCACCACAGTCTCAAGTCTTTTGCAGACACTAACAGGTTTTCTTCTAAGATTGCCCTGTATTTTGGTCCATTAATCTTCCCAATAACTTTGACCAGCTTCCCTGTCCCTGCTGAAAAAAAGCATGCCCACAACATGAAGCTGCCACCACCATGTGTCACGGTGGGGGAGTTGTATTATGGGTGATGTGCAGTGTTAGTTTTCCACCACAAATACAGTTTTGCTTTTAGGTCAAAAAGTAAAATTCTGGTCTTGTTTGACCAGAGAACCTTCCTCCACATGTTTGCTGTGTCCCCCACATGGCTTCTCACAAACTGCAAATGGGACTTCCTTTGGCTTTCCTTCAACAATAGCTTTCTTCGTGCCACTCTTCCATAAAGCCCAGGTTTGTGGAGAGCACAACTAATAGTTGTCCTGTGGACAGATTCTCTCACCTGAGCTGTGAACCTCTGCAGCTCCTCCAGAGTTACCATGGGCCTCTTGACTGCTTCTCTGATTAATGCTCTCCTTAATCCTCTCTGCCATACTCTTTCCATTTTTGGATGATGGATCGAACAGTGCTCTGTGAGATGTTCAAAGCTTGGGATATTTTTATATAACCTATCTCTGCCTTAAAATTCTCCATAACTTTACCCCTGACCTGTCTGGTGTTTTCCTTTGCCTTCTTGATGCTGTTTGTTCACTAAGGTTCTCTAACAAACCTCTGAGGGCTTCACAGAACAGCTGCATTTATACTGAGATTAAATTACACACAGGTGGTCTCTATTTACTTATTAGATGACTTCTGAAGGAAATTGGTTGCACTGCATTTTAGTTAGGGGTATCAGAGTAAACCCGGCTAAATACAAATGCATGCCACACTTTTCAGATATTTATTTGTAAAAAACTTTGAAAAACATTTATCATTTTCCTTCCACTTTACAATTATAGGCCACTTTGTTGGCCTATTACATAAAATCCCAATAAAATACATTTACGTTCATGGTTGTAACATGACGAAATGTGGAAAATTTCAAGGGGTACGAATACTATTTCAAGGCACTGTATACTATATAACACATCTTAAGTGCCCAACAACATTTTATATTCATCCAAATAAATTAAAAAGAACCAAGTGTTCTAAGTTTTATGATACTTGGTCAAGCGATCATGTGTGATGGCAACAGTCGTCTCCATTTTGTGAATAGCATCAACTTTGCTCAACAAATACCTGAGTTATGGGATGCAAGTAGTCAGGAAGTTTTTGTATCTTTTTAAGAGGAGATGTGAAGCAAACAACAGGCAGCATCACATTTCAAATTAGTTTCAGTAATATGAGAAATTGGGTCACAAATCTTAGCCCAAAAAGCAGAGAGGGAAGTGCCACCAAGTATGTGGTATAGTACCTTTACTTAGTAAATTGTTTAAAAAGAAAATTGGAAGGCAATTTGATAGGAACAGCGTGCCTGCATATAGTAATCTTGGTTAGATCATCATTTTGACAATTGCAGCTCTTTCAAAACCAAGAGAAGTCAATGTCACTGTTATCCAGCAATGTAGATCCTTGCCAATCATGAATGACCTGCCACCCAACAATGCTGGTAGGCCATCATGGCGACCTGCCATCCAATGATTCATTCAAAATCATTGGATGGCGACCTGCCATCCAATGATTTTGAATGAATGACAGATCATTAACATATTTTGATAATTGCATCACCCAGGATCCCTAGCTGGCTTGTTTACAGCAGAGGTAGTATTGCCACAAAATCAGAGATTGTTTGGGTGGGTAAACTAGTCAAATATAGCCAGTTTGTTTCCCATTCACTGAACAACGATTAAGTTAGGTTCGAGTTGAACTCATATTTAACCTGAACTAAACTCATCCCTAGTCTTTATGCATTTATTTGATGAGCTTTGCCTTCAGTTGGGTTGATTTACGAAAACTGGTGAGTGGAAAATTTGGTGCAGCTCTGCATAGATACCAATCAACTTCTAGGTTTTATTGTCAAAACTTAATTGAACAAGCTGAAGTTAGAAGCTGATTGGCTACCATGTACAGCTGCACCAGATTTTGCACCAGTTTTAGTAAATCAACCCCACTGTATCATCTTAGTATTGACTTAAATTCGTATGCTGCCTGATCTGTAATAACTTTGGCTTCTGTTTTGGTCTTTCTGTCCTGTATTGATTGTTTTTACCTATTTATCCTATGTCAATTTGCTGTATATTGGCATTCTGTCTCTCTGTCCACTGCATACTGCTACTCTTTCCGATCCTGTTTATCTCCTGTGTAAATCTTGTTTTCTGTCTATCTGTTGTACACTGGAACTTTAAGATTTTCTGATTTGATGCAAAGTTCCAACCAGAGTATCAGTGACTGTTCTTTTCTTTAAACTTTGGCATGAAAACTGCAGGATCATCTGGCAATTCAGGGTAATACTGTGTGTTTTACCCTGAACAAGCTCCAGGTATGCACAGATCCTGTGCTTGCCCTCCATTGTTTGTGCATCTGCGTTGATCCTAAGCCTATATTCCTGCTCAGCCATTATTACCTTACTTGTTTTCATCACTACATGACGCCCCCCCCCCCCCATGTTTTTTATAAACAGGAGCCTAAAGTGGCAGGTTTATAAAGATCACTTCCTTACAAACTTGTTGATGTGGTTTCTTATAATAGCATTGCCACAACTAAGGATAGAGTGTAACAGTGTGTAGGAGGTGACTTTGAGGTGGTAATGCATACATGTTTCCTTTATATTAGTGATATTAAAATTTAAAACATTACAAGATATGGTTTACAGATGGTTAATACATTCCTGCATTATAACTATTTGAATAATAAGCTTGAATAAATTCTATATAATTCATTTGAGAAATCTTCCAAAAAAATACAAAAGTGAATTTCATGGAAATTAGCACTATCTTTGCAACAGTGAGCACATGAAACAAAATACAATGTAACAAAAGCAAACTGTCATTCTAATGAGTAGGCAACAATAAATTATCACAAGGAATTTTCTGTGCCTAATTTAGCACCTCAGAGAAAAATCAACAACAGCAAGAGAACATCCAGTCCCAAAGGCTCTGCTTTTAAACATAGATTTTAAAATTTATGAGCAATGAATTCCCAAACCAGAAAAAACAGACAGAAAATTCATTAAAAAAGGTGAAGATGAATCGCAAGAGACAAACCATACATAAAAAACTATACATCATGAAGTAATATTGTGTAACAGAATATATTGTACTGGCCTTAACTCCAATGTTTAAGATAAAGGCTAGGAATTTAAAAAAAAATAAGTGTGTATTTAAAAATGCTTTACAGGGCACCCTCAGAATCACAATGGTGTTGCAAAGCTGTGAGGTGTCTAGACAATACAAGAAAGATAAATGGAGTCTGTACAAAGATTTATGTTTCCATAGTTTTCCTAAATCAAATGTATCTTTTACAGTTAAATATTGCCTAAAATGTATTTATTTATATGCAAAGTGACAACTTTTTTCACTGCCTAGTTTAGCCTATTAAAACATGCTGTTGTTATGTTTAGCTGAAAATACCATGACTATAAAAGAGGGTTTGAAAATCATGTACTTCATTTTTTATTTCTAGTTGTGCCTAAGCACAAGTAGGTGGTGTTTGCTCATGTCAAACCATTTGCTATTTTGAGTGGTTTCAGGCTTAAGTGCAGTTATAACAGGAGTTTCCTTTATGTGTGTTGGAAAATGTGTCTTATTTTTCATCTTGTAACTTGCAACTTGTATCAATCCCTTCATGACCAGAGGTCATTAAAGTCTACAGGCCTAGATCAAATTTAGCCAGATAATAAAATGTCCCTTTTTCATTTACAAAAACTCAGTCTCTCTGTGTTCTATCAAATGTCATGTAATCAAAATTGTTTGTTATTATGGTGGTCATATGACTTTAAACCACACTGACTGCAGTGGCGGCCACTCTATTAGGGGTGCAGGGGTGCTGCCCCCCCATCCATGCGTCCGGCCCCCTAATCTACATGCGGGGCACTGGACGCATGGATTTTAATAGGGTTTTTTTTATTTATTTAGTGAAGAACGTGATTAGAGCCAGAGGCTCTAATGGGCTTAAAAAAGGGTGGGCTTGGGGCGCAGTGCTCTTGTGTGACAAGAGCCACTTGTGTGACAATAGTGAATAAATATGCACTATTGTTTCCCTCATTCTCCAACTAGCCAGTGGGGACTCCCTGGCTGCCATCAGTCTCCCACAGGTGGCAGGGGGTAATGGTCGCTGTCCATTTCCCACGCAGTGGGGGTGGTGTTAGTTTTGAGCACCAGCCACCACTGACTGACTGGTTACTGATTGTGAGTGTAGACCAGCAGTCATCAGTGACAGTATGGTTTCAAAACTAACATTGCTTACAGGTACAGCTAGCTAGGAGCTAAAATAGAATTTAGATTATCTACTGTATAAACAAAAATAAATAAAATACAGTCTGCACTAATTGAAAAAAAAGGAATCAATGTATGTCAAATCCAAACAAATCACAAAATATATGCAGCGCTGCATATATTTTGTGGTTAGATTATCTATAGGTTGCATACTTCAAGGGGTTAAGTAACAAGAGTTCCGCACTAAACTGCCTCTCCTTTTTGTCTCAATTTCTTCGATCTCTTTTTCCTACTTATCTAATAAACATATTATTTCTCCACCTTTTTATTATGCACATACAATACAAAAAGAGAGTGGTATAGGGTTTTACTTGCTATACATTCAAGGAAATATCAGCTTAGAATGCAATACAGGCTGCCATTTCTTACGTTCTTCAGAAAACACATGATGCCTTGTACTCTCTGATTAAAATCATTTTTGAGGAATTGATCCAGAACAAGTATGAAAAATTAACTCAGAAAGCAAGTTTTAATCCATTGGATAAGCTATGTAATTTGCATTTTTAGGTGGAGAACTGAGATGAGCAGTGGAAGACTCCTGATCTTTTTCGGAGCAGGTTAACATTAAAGTGTTAGGCTCTTTTCTGAGTTTCATGTTTCAAATTTGCGGATCCTATTGGCTTGTTGTAAATGGAGTTATAATGACAGGTGTTCACCCAGCAGGAGTTGCATAATTTCTGCTTATAGCAGGTAACTTGAAGCATTCAATTTTGACTTTTATTTTAAATTAATACAGAAGATAAAGAGTATGAGTAAGGTTATATTTTTTGCCTAAATAAATTGTGTTAGCTGTGAACATGTGGCATTTCTGAACGTTTGGATTAAAGTTGTGGGAAATAAATGCTACATTGAAGTACACCCCTTAACTCAATGGGAAGCACATAAGTGCACTATCAGAGGGGAACTCCTAGCCATGGCTTCCAAATGGAAACAACAGAGCAAAGACACCATTCGAGACCTGACTAATCAAATTAAGAGCTTAAAGACATCTCACAAAAACCCAAGCCCTACAAGTTTTACAAGAACGTACATGAGTTAGATCCCTACTACTGCATGAATTAATTCAAGCAACATGACGAAAATTTGCCTTGAAAAGTAAACAATTTTACGAACAGGGCAATAAAAGTGGTGCTCAGTTGGCCAAAGCTTTACAGGCTAAAAGGGCAGGCAATGCTTTATAAACAAAAAGGAGGATAACCTACCAAGAAGGTCACTACAGTGGCACAGCACAGTTAAATACAAATATTTTATTATAGAAAAATGCACCATAAATATCACAAAGCAGCACAAATTCAGTGAATGCCCATCCAACAATATTAAAAAGACAACTTGTCATGGTAAGAAAATCGCAGCTGAGCCCACACCCATTCATTCAGTCAGGCACACTACTAGTTGGTCTAATTGTCTAGGATTAGAAAGGACGTGATTGCCATAGAAAAATTACATAACATAAAAGAACATAACAGTCCAAACATTACTAGAGACCAAAAGTGGGAGTGTGTATGCTGTACACCTATACTGTTGTGGGTGCTGGCTTGCAGGTTGAAAGTTAATTAAAGTATCCACCCTGTTTGAGCTCACTGAAACAGGGTGGATAGCTGGCTGATACAGACTCAGTATGTCTTAAATCAGTCTAAATTCCTGGGATAGAGTTTATCCGTAAAGGAGGAGAAAGTAGAGATGTAGAGTTGAAAACAGGGAAGAAAGAGCTGCTCCTCCTAGATAACACTGTCAGCTTCTACTGATAACCACCAGAATATTGAAAAAGAGTCTCATCACCTCCGCTGTCACCACTGGATTTTCAGCTCTCACTCCTGGTTTGGCTTGATAAGCTTCCAGATAAACTGTCCTTTATATCGCCGTATAACGCTGTTAACTGCGGTGTCACTGGCTCCAGATTTGCCTCCAGGGGTCACTTCTCCTCCACCACTCAAACTATGCTTCTGTGGGCTGCAAATCCACTGATGTCACGTGCATGCTGACGTCTCACTGATGTGTTTACTTCTTCAGAGCAAAAGGGCTGGCAATGTGTTATACCAAACTAAATGTCCTGATGGCACGTTTGCCAAGAACAGGAATATAGCTTCATGCTTTGAGCAATATTATCTAAATCTGCATAACTTGTCCCATCCACAGTCTCACAGGGATCCCTCAACATCCAGATCTATGCTTATAAAAAATGTTTTGAGTCAATATGCCCCAGGACCATTACCTGAACACACGGCACAATCTCTTGAACTTCCTATCTCTGCAGAAGAATTGTCACAAGTGATTAAACAAACGTCTGAAAGAGCCCTGGCCCTGATGGCTTTACAGCCGCATATTACAGAACCTTCACAGATAACCTGACTACTCCATTCCTCTATGCATTTAACTCCTTTACATCCCCTACACACCCCCAGACCACATCCTAGAAACTCACATGACTGTTTTACCCAAAGAAAGTTTACCTTGTTAATGTGGACACTAAACTTTACACAAAAGTCCTATCCAACCGCCTACTCCCTCTCCTCCTGACTCTAGTGGACACAGACACAGGTCAAGTGGGTTTTGTCCCTGGCTGATAAGCTAGAGATAATACCATTAAGGCCATCAACCTCCATTCATGGCTGATCTTATCTAAGCAAATTGGTTTCTTACTTTATGTAGACATGGAGAAGGCATTTGACAGAGTGGCCTGTGATTACATGACTGAAGGTCCTCCAGGCCATAGGCCTCCGTAACAACATGGTTAACCTGATTTTGGCAGTATACACAAATCCTACTGCACAGGTCAAGGTCAACAGGCATCTGTCGAATGCCTTCTCTATCCAAAATTGAACTCGTCAGGGCTTTCCCCACATATATACTCACACTGGAACCCTTCCTCAATAGATTCCAAGACAATTCAAACATCAAAGGTCTCTCAGTATCTGGATGTGAATTCAAAATTGCAGCTTTTGCAGGTGATAGTTTACTATTTCTCGCAGACCCCCACATCACCATTCTGAACTTACTGGGGGATTTTGCTCACTTCCAGAACATCTCTAATCTCCAAATAAATTTTGATAAATCATACGCCCTAAACATCTCCTTACCAGTGGAGTTAGTATCTCACTGTCAGACCAATTTCCTATTCATCTGGAAGAGCAGAGCAATCGCATACTTAGGTATTCAACTTCCGGCCCATCTTTACAACCTACATCCCCTAAATTATATATCAATACTAACTTCTATATGACAAGACCTCCAAAAGTAAGACAACCCTTCCTTTTCTGGGTTTGGAAGAGCCTCACTTATAAAAATGAACATCCTCCCCATTCTTCTTTATATCATGCAAGCCATCCCCATCCACCTACCCCCCACATTCTTTTCTTACCTACAAAGCCACGTGCATGAAATTCCTTTGGCATAATAAACACCCTTATCAAGTATCAACACCTTGTACTTCCCAAACTTAAAGGAGGCATAGGCCTCCCTTGACATGCACAGCTTCTACAGAGCTTGTCTTCTCACCAGATTAGTGGATTGGAATGTGCAGGCTTTGATGAAACAATGGGTGGTGCTAGAAGAGCTTCTTTCCCCAACTCCCCTCCCTTCCACAGGTCCCATTACCCCGTTTCACCTCAATCCTGACTTCCCTCCGGGGATGTCCAAACAATTTTTACTCAACTCCTGGCCACATAAACGTGTTCTAGTCAAACACTTCTTTCAAAGAGGCTTGTTCCTGAATCGTGAAGATTTTGCCTCCCAAATGACAGACCATGAGTTCCTACTCTGGATCTATCTCCAAATACAACAATTTCTCCTGGGCCTAACTCGCAAACCCCATTGGTCCTGCCAACTTACCCCCTTTAAGCTACTATGTTCTGAACATACACCACAGAGACACTTAATCTCAACAATATGCTTACTCTTCTTTGCTAAACAATCTACAAAACAAGACAGGGTATGCCAATTCTGGAAGAAAGACCTTTCCTTGAATCTTAGAAAAGAGCAGTGGGAACGCATACTTGAAAACGTCCACAAAGGCCTGGTAAATTTGTCAGTACAGGAGAATGGCTAAAAAAGTCCTTACTTGCTGGTACAGTGTCCCAACCACTGTTCATGAATTCTCACCATCAGTATCACATTTGTGCTGGAGAACCAGGTTCCCTCTTACTTACCTGGGTGAACATGCCCCATTATCTACAAATTTTGATCTGAAGTACATAAGACAATCTCCAGAGTCACAGCAATTTTGTTAGATCTCTCCTGCCCAAAGCCTCCTACACCATACCAGTTTGCTTAGACGTATCTTCCTCAAATCTCTAGCCATGCATATGCTAAATGCTGCCAAGCTTTGTATCCCAGTTCCCTGGGACAAAACATGAGCACCTTCACTCCGGGAGTGGTTTCAAAGAATCAACAAGATCGCTGAAATGGAAGAACTCATAGACATATCACACAATACTATCTCCAAATACACTTCCTGCTGGTCCTCCTGGTCCCATTTTCAAACCAAACCTGAATATACCCATATTATGTGCTCCGCCACCTAATGAGCAGGAACAACCCTCTGACTTTTGATAGCCACACATTAGCATATTTTCTATGAGGCAGTCAGACTGCAAATCAGGGTCACTTTGGGGTGTTTCCCCCCTTATCTCAGCCTAGCCCTCCTTTTCTCCTATCTCCTTTTCTCTTTATCTCTCTTGCCCGTTACTGACCCCTTCCTACCTCTACCCAATATTTTTCTCTTCCTCACCTCTCCACCATCTTTGAATCTCAGACAAGACTGTCAGCTGGACTGCCAGTCTCTAGAGGCTTTTAACCATAAGTAATGGTGCATCCCATTACACTCACCATCTGAGAAAAATAATCTTTTCCCTCACTGATGCAAAGAAATTTACTTATCTAGTTCCTTTTGTCTCAAGAAGTCAGCTCAATACACACCTTATTTAGATCCAATATAGTTTTTGCCTTACCTGATGATCCAAAGTTCCCTGACTTCAGGAAAATAACGTTTGCTCACCTTTTTAAATAATGTTGACATCCCATTGGATCTCATTATACTTGTATTGTTATACCTTAACCCTACCATTAATAAGAATAAACAACCGCCATTATGTCATTTTTGTATACTTCTAGGCCTCTGGGCCCATGTATCTCCCACTTACTCTATTTTCCTCAATAAAATTGTTATGGAAATGAAAAAATGTTAAACTGAAGGAAAATAAAAACTTGATTTGTGGAGAAGTGAATGTGACATTCACCAAACATTGACTGTAGGTATATTTCAGATATCTGTTTTAAATTACAGTGACCAGTTTAGTGAAGTGAGTGGTTGCCAAATGTCACATTACCAGTTTTATAAATATAACACTTAGAGGTGTCTTATGCTAACTGAGCATACAACTGGCTTGATTCTGTTAATACAGAAAATATTCAGAAATATTTATTTTGGAGCTACATTACATTAATTAAAGGAGTGGCAACAGTTCTCAAAAAATAGTAAGTTACCCCTGGAAAAATCAAAAGTGGCAGTCTTGGATGGCATGACTTTCTTTCTAACAGGTGAGGCTTGCAAGACCTAACCAGCTATTTGTAATACTGTTATGGTTGCTGGGTGGAGCTTAGTATGCTCTAGCTCCTAGCCCATGTTGAGACCAATGGCAGAATACATTGAAGGTGGAAAATTCTTAGGCCCCTTTCATATGAGGTGGACTGTGGCTGCAATTCTTTTGCTCAGCAGGGGATCTGTCCGCTGATCCTGGCTGAGCATATGGTCGACACACACTCCACTCTGCTTTTGCAGAGCGAACATGGACACAGCCTGCTCTCCTCTATGGGTGGTCAGATGTAAATGAAACATCTTCTAAAAGTGAGGGAAATCCTCTACTAGACAGTTGTTACCACAACAAGTGTCTAAATTGCAAGAATTTCCCTTTTTATCAAGATGTAGAAATAATTCAGTCCTCCCTTTTCAGTTCCAGTTCCAGTGGTCACTGAAAAAATTGAATGAGTTAACCTTCCTTTCAGGAAAAAAAAATACAAACTCAAAGTTGTATTAAATCTGAAAACAATTTAATATATTGCACTTTACCAATCATTAAAGCATATCTAAACCCCCAAAAAAATCCAATATATTGCAGCTCACCAGTCCTTAGATGTTGTGGCTGTATTATTTTTCCTTTTTTAGGCTTTTTTCCCTTTACTTTAACCTATTCATTCTGCTAGTGAGTCTATTATTTTTTTGTTTCCTTTAACAAGCCAAGTTGTCTTACAAAATATGTAGTTAGATGGTTGAGATAAACTAAAAGGAGCAGGGATTCCATGACATCACTGGTTCCTAAGTAAGCCGCTGGTGCATACACGCATTTTTTTTTTTACATGAGGTACCTCCTTAAAGTTCATACCAGACTTAAAGGATATGGTATGTATTTTGAGGGATTACACACAATTGTTTTTCCATTTTTGCTGTAGGATGTGACACAGCAAAAATTACATTTACAAAAAGAAAGAATTAAAAAAAATTAAAATGGTTAACCTTTTCCCACCGACAGTAAGCATATATCCGAGCTCCGGGTCTCGTACCAATGTTTGGGACCTGGGGCTCCTGGTTCTGGATTATCTGATTACTGTGATAGCTTCCGTTTGACTATCAAAGTGAACAGTCACTGGGCTCCATTCACAAAAGCAAATCGCATGTGATATTTAGGTGCCCAAACACATTTCTCTAAATACCACATGTGATCCTGAAACAGTCAATTCACTATACTGTTCTGTGGTATTTACTGCAAAATGCTGAAAATGCTTGGTAAATGCTGCATGAACAGGTGTTAAGCTAAATTCACAGAAGGAGATAAATAATTAAATGCATGCAGTAAATAAGTAGCGGTCCCGGCATACAATAGTTGAGGAACCGGGAGCCGACGGCATCCTCAACAACCAGTAAAAAACATGGTTGTTAAGGAGTGGGTGGCTGACAAGTCCTTAATAACCAATGAGTCATCAGCTGTCACTGTGATTCCAATCACAGCTGATCACAGTGTAAACAGAATTGCCAGTTATTGGCAGTATTTTCCTCACACGCTATTACAGCGTAAGGAGAGGAAAGCCGGTTACTGGCAATCCTGACAGGGGACATGCACACAGATAATCAGGCACTGATCATCAGTGTCCTGATGATCAGTGCAGCCCCGTCGGTGTCAATCAGTGCCATCAATGCTGCCCCTCAGTGCCCCAATCAGTGCCTATCAATACTGCCCATCTGTGCCCATCAGTGTTCATCAGTGCTGCCCATCATTGCCCATCAGTGCTGCTCATCAGTGCCTCCTCATCCCTGCCACCTATCAGTGCCCATTAGTGCCGCCTATCGGTGCCCATCAGTGCTCACTATAAGTGCTGCATTATAGTGCAGCCTCATCAGTGCCTCCTCATCAGTGCCCATCAGTGCAGCCTATCAGTGCCCATCATTGCAACCTATCAGTGCTCATCAGTGTAGCCTCATCAGAGTACAATGTTGAAGGAGAAAACATACTTATTTGCAAAATAAGAAATTAAGAAAACATATTTTTTCAAAATTTTCTAACTTTTTTTGTTTGTTTAAAAAAATAAAAACCCAGTGGTGATTAAATACCACCAAATGAAAGCTCTATTTGTCTAAAAAATGATAAAAATGTCATATTAGTACAGTTTTGCATGACTGCACATTTATCGTTGAAAGCTGAAAATTGGCCTGGTCAGGAAGGGGATATAAGTGCCCAGGAAGCAAGTGGTTAACAGTGAACCTCTCTGTCCAAACCAAAAAAAGTTCTTGTACTTTTTTGTAGATTTGGAATTAATATTTGCACTATACTAGGGAATTAGGTGCATGAACAAATTACAAAATATAGGGTAAATAGGTCTGTAGGGTTCGGGTTTTGTAGTAGGTGATAGAAATGAGGAATGATAATAGCAAAATTATATACATATATAAAAAAAAGATGCTCAGTTTGAAAGACAAAATAATACTGTAAAATATGAAAGCAGGATAATGATTAAAAATATATATGTTCACAACATATACTAGGGAATTAGGTGCATGAATAAATTACAAAATATAAGGTAAATAGGTCTGTAGGGTTCAGATTTTGTGGTAGGTGATATAAAATGAGGAAAGATAATAGCAACATTATATACAAATATAAAAAAGATGCTCAATTTGAAAAACATAATAATACTGTAAAATATGAAAGCAGGATAATGATTAAAAAATATATGTTCACAAATATTAAAAGCATGTCAAACAAAGTTGAAAACCCAAAATGCTTAAAGAACATAAGAATTTAATTGGTGGCTTGCTTTTTCAAATGAATGATCTGTTTTTATGTTTTATAAAAAGGGATGGAATGTTGAAGCCCATAAAAGTGCTGAGGCATTTCAATACATGTGGATTTACAAATGAATACATTTAAACAAGGAAAATGGACAGAGCTACATGCAGCAATGTTCAATGTACTTTCTGTATTTTTACATATATTTTTTGCATCTTTGTGGATGTTAGAGCCATGTGGGATTCAAAAACAGCGTGCAGCCTATACATAAAACATATACAGGATTCCACAAATATTCCCTGGTGAGCAATTATCTAGTTGCATGTGTTTTAAATGGTAGTAACTGATTTACACCAGCAAAAAATATTTGTGAAAGTAACATTTTCTGCTTTGTTAATAGACCCTTGTGTGTTTTCCTTGTTAAAAGATTTGATTACATGTACATATAGCATACAGATTAGATACAATAATGATTATACAATCAAAATGATGAATTTTACTCACATAGAACCAAAAGTATTATTATCATTAACTGAATTCAGTTAAGATATAAATGGTAAGTTATTAATGAATCCTTTATCTAATAAACTATAATGTTAATAAGAATTTGAAAATCAAGGATCTTGTAAAATTAGCTGTGATCCTTGGAATTCTAGTTAAGTAAAAACATCTCGTATGTATATTTTATAATGATATATGAATAAGAGTATAATGACAGAAAGGAAAAGGAGAGAGAAAAGAAAAGATATAAAGAGAAGAAAGAAAAAGAAAAGGAAGAAAAGGAAAAGGGGAAGGAATCCGCAGAATTGAGTTGAGAGCCTTCACTATTTCTGAAATGAATACATTCAGGTTGATATCTTCTCAATTAACTACCATGGCAAAAGTACTTGTAAGTTAAATGTTGGGGATAGAAAGTTATCTATCCATGGTTGCCATACTTTTTCAAATTTAGGAATCGTGTTTGATTCAAGAGCTATCATTTTAGCATGGGACATAGCATTGTTCATTTTATTCACTGCTTCATTAATAACCAAGTCCGGAGTTCTCAAGGCTTTTGCCATGGTTTGTTTGGCTGCTGTGAAAAGTTGAACCAGCAGGTTAAATTGGTAATGTCTTAAGTATTCTGGTTTTAAATTAAGCAGAGCCATTACAGGATCAATAGGGATATCTTTCTTAAATAATTTAGATGCCATGTTAAATATTTCTTTCCAAAAAATGTGTGCTTTAGGGCATACCCACCAGGTGTGAAAGTATGTGCCTAGATCTGAACAACCACGGAAACATTGTGCTGAGCAATTCTGTACATATTTAGCAGTCCTGACTGGTACAAGGTACGATCTGGTTAACACTTTGTAGTTAGCCTCAACCGCCAATACATTGTGGGAGATTGTTTTTGTTATTGACCAGATACTGTTCCAATCCTCAATTTCTAATTTTCTTTCCAGGTCTAACTCCCATTTTTGTACATATGAAGGTTTTCTCAATTCAGGATGCACTAGTAACTGAGAGTATAATAGCGATATCATACCCCTAGTATGTGGGTAATTTTTACAAATTGTTTCAAAGCTAGTAAATTGATTAAGTGAGGTATCAGAATTTAGGTAGGGTGTAATTTTTTATTTGGAGAGATCAAAATAATTCAGATTGGGGCAAACCATTAGATTCACAAAGAGTCGGAAAGGGAATAAAAGATGAGGAGTTTACGAATTTATGCATTGTCAAGAGGTTAAGGGATACCCATTCCCTAAATAATTTAGGAAAAACCCATGCAGGTTAAAAAGCTGGATTTTTGTAAAATGAGAGGAGAGGATTGTGCATTGACTGTAGGCGGTTCCCAGTTTTAGTTTTATCCCAAAGAGAAAGAAAATGCTTTGTAATAGGATTACATAAGTTTTTACGGTCTTTCTGAGAAATGCAGAGTAAATTGTAAATTGACAATGGGTCACACGCTGCAGCTTCTATGTGTACCTATAGAGGAATTTCATAATTGATATTATATTGCTTGATATTTGGTAATGCTAGCCAGATGAGCTGCCTTATAATAATGTGCAAAGTTAGCGCATTCCAAACCCCCATTTAATTTAGGGGGAAATAGTGTGTGTTTCTGTATTCGCAGTTTAGAGGAACCCCATACGTATGACATTGTTCTATTCTGTAAAATTCCCAGAAAATATGCAAGTACTGGAATTGGTAGCACTCTGAATAAATATAACATTTTGGGAAGTATTGTCATTTTGATTGCATTTATTCTTCCAAACCATGAAAGTGGTATGTGAGATCAGGATTTTATTAGGTTTGATATATATTTCAGAGTTTGGGGGTAATTTCGTGGAAAAAGATCTGACAATGACACAGTAAGATTAATCCCTAAATATGGGATTGACTTTTCATTCCAATTAAATTCCAATGAGTCCTTGTTTTGCCGAGGTTAATTCCAACTCTGAAAGTGATATATTCAACGCTAAGCAATTTTTGGGGTTGATATATAGGCCAGAAAAAGCAGCAAATTCATTAAGTATAGGAATAAGGTTGGGGCCTGAGACTTGTGGGGAAGAAAGAAATAATAATATATTGTCTGCAAAAAGACATATTTTATGTTGGTAACCACCTAATTCAATGCCTGTTATAGTATGATTTGATGTTATTGATTGGGCAAGTGGTTCAATTAAAAGCGCAAATAAAAAGGGGAAAGTGGGCATCCTTGTCTTGTACCTCTTTCAATGTTAAACAATTCAGACTTATATCCCGCATATTTTACATATGCTTGTAGTTTATTGAATAATGCCATGATCCAATTTATATAATTAGGACCAAAGCCCCCCATTTTTGCAATGCGTAATTCAGATAGGGCCAAGAAATAGAATCAAAGGCTTTCTTTATGTCTAGCGAAAAAAAACATGTGGTAATACGTCATGTTTTTGCAATATGGGCTAGCAGTGTTGCTCTGCGTACGTTGTCTCCTGCTTGACGTTTAGGCATGAATCTGACTTGGTCTTGATGTATTATGCCCCGTACACACGGTCCGATTTTCCAATGGAAAATGTGTGATAGGACCTTGTTGTCAAAAATTCCGACCGTCTGTAGGCTTCATCACACATTTTCCAACAAAGTTTGAGAACAGGATATAAAATTTTCCAACAACAAAATCCGTTGTCGGAAATTCTGATCATGTGTACACAAATCCGACGGACAAAGTGCCACGCATGCTCAGAATAAATAAAGAGATGAAAGCTATTGGCCACTGCCCTGTTTACAGTCCCGACATACGTGTTTTACGTCACCGCGTTCAGAACGATCGGATTTTCCGACAACTTTGTGTGACCGTGTGTATGCAAGACAAGTTTGAGCCAACATCTGTCGGAAAAAATCCTAGGATTTTGTTGTTGGAATGTCCGAACAAAGTCCGACCGTGTGTACGGGGCATTAGTGATCCAATAGTTTTATTTAGATGAGATGCTAGAATTTTTGCTAGAATTTTGATATCGGTGTTTAACATAGAAATAGGACGGTAATTAGAACAAGACGTTTCATCAGAATTAGGTTTCGGAATCATGCAAATGATTGCCATTAATAAATCTGGTCTAAAATATTTTTTATCTAATAGATTATTAAATGCATCTGCCAACACAGGGGAAATGATGTCTGCAAAAGTGCGATAATAAAGTGCTGTATATCCGTCAGGGCCCAGTCTTTTATTTATTTTTAAATCTTTAATGGCAACCATTACATCCTCTGTAGTTATACATTCATCTAAAAGATTCTTATGGGAGGAAGACATTCAAGGAAGATTTATACGTGAGAAGAAGGATTCAGCTTCTATAGGGTTGAAATCTTTTGTTTCAGAGTATAAGGACGATAAGCTAGATCCAAATGTTTGCACTATTTTGAGCGGGTTGTGGGTGTAAGTGTTTCTAGCCCAGTTAAGTTTAATGGGTTTAAAAGATTTATTAATGGATTTTAGTGCTCAAGCTAAATACGTGCCTGATTTATTTGATTTAACATAAAAAGCCTGTTTGATATGGTACAGCTATTTATCAGCAGAATTTGTAAGGAATAAATCATATTCCAATCTTGCCCTTTCTAGTTTAATTTTTGTTGTCAGGGTCAGATTGTTTTGGAAATTCATAAAAATGGAATTAAATTCAGTTTCTAGTTTCCTTGCCAAATTTATATGTTCCGTTTGAGTTTTCCTGACTGTTGTTGAATTATTCCTCTTAGAACGGGTTTGTGTGCTTCCCAAAAAAGTCAATGGGGAAATGTCTGAGCATGTGTTGTTTTTTAAATATTCTTTTAAGGCTATTTCTATTGATATGCGATGAGATGAGGTGTTTTAATAATATGTTTGGGAGGTACCATGTATGATCGTGTGTTTTGGGTATGGTAGACGCTATAGAAGTAAAGACTGCATTATGGTCGGACCAAGGAATTGGAATTATATTGGATACAAGTATCTCTGGAATCATTCCTATAGTCAAAAAGACTTTTTGATGCGGGTGCGAGAAATATGTGTATTTTCTTTTAGTAGGATAATTTTCTCTCCAAGAGTCCACTAAATTAAATTTAGAGAGGAGCTGAGAGAAAGATTGTTTAGATTGGTTATTGAGAGGCGTAAAAGGGGTCTTGTCCAAAAATGGGATAATGACCTGGTTGGAATCTCCACATATAATAAGTGATCCCAATCTATTGGAATGTATTACTTGAAAAAGGTGTGACAGAAAGGGTATAGGTTTTTTATTAGGCACATAGTACGAAACAATAGTAATGGCTGTGTCCATAAAAAATCCGGTAAATATTAGATATCGACCTTCCGGGACTTTAATTTTATTTTGTATTGTAAAAGGAGTAGACTGATGGAAAGCTACAAGAGTACCAGGTTTCTTGGTGTCTGCTGAAGCTGTGAATACCTGGGGGTATGAAGAATTATAACATTTGGGTGTTGAATTTTTTGTAAAGTGTGTTTCTTGTAAGCACAAAATGTGTGCTTTTTGGCCTGAAAGTTTCTGAAAGCTTTCATACCTTTTTGTGGAATACTTAAACCCTGAACATTCAGGGATAGAATATTCAATGGTGCCATAACAGTTGTTGAGTCAGCAAACCAATCTTACCATATAATTCAGAGTGTTGGCTTCTCGTCCCAATGTCCGCGGAAAAAGATAGGAATGGGAAAGAGAGAGGTCCAGGAAGAACTGGAGTGGGTAAGGAACTAAAGACAAGTGAGATCATGTACAATAAAGATATTAAAATAGTCAAGGTGTACCCGTGGTGCAGGATAAAATCCTCCATCAGGGGGGAATGTTGCCAACACTGAATCCCTCCATAATATAACTGGGGCGAATTGGGGCGCACAGATCTTCCGTGAGAACACCCGTCTCAAAATATATTAAATGTAAACATCATAACAACGGTTTTTAATAAACCCTTTCAATATTATGTTAACTAAATTAACTAAATATACCCCAAAAAGGGTGAATTAATAAAGGATAGTTTTATCTAATATTAACAATGAAATGAGGAATCCTAATATGGATAAGTAGGAAAAGAAAGACTAAACTTTAAACTATAAAGTCTATTTTATCCCACGTATTCGAGTTATTTGATTAATGCAAAAAGAAAAATAAATAAAACATGCCACCCTAAGGATGAAACCCATCCCTGGTAATTAAAATCAGTATTAATGTATATTCACAACAATATAAATCAAAAGGACCATAATGGTCAAATTAGAAAAATAGATATAAATATAAAATTAAAATTTACAAATTAAAAATAAAAATAAAAGTAAGACACATAAAAAAAAAAAAAAAAAAAAAAATGAGAAATAAAAAAATATGTTAATAAAAGTAAAAATAAAAAATAAAATTATGACCAGGTTCTGGGATAATTCAAAAATATGTAGTCCTTTGGCTATTGGGAGTAATTTTCTCTATCAATGATAATGGATTTTTCAGAAATTCTGTTGCATTAAGGGATTATAATTGCGACTTCACTCTTTGCAATTTTCATTCCATAACATCTTCTTGTTCTTGAGTTGGGGATGCATGTCTACTTCTTTTGTGTTGGTATTGTTTTTCATTCTTCTCCACAAAATGAGATGGATTTCTTTGTGAGAAAGTAGATGCTGTTCTTCTTGAGGCTGATGTAGTTTGAGGAGATTCAGTCAGCTTTAAATCTTGTAACGCTTGTTGGAGTTCTTCAGACGATCTGCAAATGTGTCTGGTACCTTGGTGGGTAAATCTTAGGGAAAACGGAAAACCCCATTGGTATTTTATATTATTTTGTTGCAGTTCCATTAATTGTTGTTTCATTGCACACCTTTTGGAGATAGTTGGGAAAGGTCCGCAAATAATTGGTAGTTATAACCCTGAAAGACTAGGTTCATTTTTTCTCTAGCAGCAATTAACAATTGTTCCTTTGTTCTAAAAAAATTTAATTTAGCTATATTATCTATTGGGGGGCCGTCTGCTTTTTTCGGCATGAGAGCCCGGTGCACTCTGTCCATTTCCAATCTTTCCAGTGGTATTCCTGGTAGTAATTTTTGACATAGTGCTGTGACTGAGGATTGTACATCTATAACAGATTCTGGAATCCCTCTGATATGCAGATTTGATCTTCTAGCTCTGTTCTCATAATCCTCTAATTTGTTCTGTAATACAATATTCTCTTCTTTAAGTATATCTATTTCTGTCAGAAATTCATGTGTTGAATTTTCAATATCTTCCACTCTAATCTCAAGTGCTGCTGTGTGGTGTCCCAATTCCCTAATCTCCTTAGTGACATTTTCAGTGATTTGTTCTGAAGTTTGTTGTAGTGCTTTATGTAGCATTTTTAAAAATTGTTTCAAAATATTTTGAGGAGAAGTAGTTTCTTGTGGGGCTGAATGAGATACAGATAACTCATTATCAGAGTCTCCTGAGGAAACAGGCTGTATTAAGTTCAGTTTTAATTTTTGTTTAGCGCAGCGTGCCTAGGTGTTTGAGGCTGCTTCTGAGGTGATTTGCGCCATTTTATGTGACACCCGCGCTTGTGTGCCTCCTAACTTGGATTTTGGCTTAATGCGGGCTCCTCCAAGCACCATTTTTATATTAAAATGTCCCTCTCACCTCTCCTGTATATGTGACGATATCACAGCTAATTAAATGTTTGCCGGGTTACCTCTATTCAGCAGGTAATCTCCTCACTTAGCGGAGCTCTGCGCATGCGCCCCCCTGACCCTTGTGTGTTTAGAGAGGGTTAGCATTTCTGTAACTACAGTTATATATATATATATATATATATATATATATATATATACATACATACACACATACACATATATATATATATATATATATATATAATATATGTATGTGTGTGTGTATGTGTATATATATATATATATATATATATATATATATTATATAAAAAACTGAAGCTTTTTATAATTTATAAAAAACGGCAACATACTAAACTAAAAACAAAACAAAAAAAACAAGTAATTGTTAATTATTCTGTAAACCTGTAGTGGGAGGTTTTTAGGGGTAAAATTAGATAAAAACAATGCAACAATGCTTCTTGGAGAATATCTTTAAAGTGAACCTGTATGTTGTTTATGCTGGGCTAAATACCAGCTTATCTATATAGAATATGTATATATATAAATCCCAGGTGATGTTTTTTATGAGCAAAAAGAATGTTTAGAAAATGTATAGTATTAGGCCAACTGTTAGGCCAGTTCTGTGTCTAAATAATGTGTGCAAGGATGTGTACCCTTTGTTAATGTAAATGGTGTTGCCATATTTCTGCAGCATTACACTCCCAGTTAGCTGTCCTTAGTATTTACCCATGGGTAGTAATGAAAGCAAATCAAATAAAAGTACTTATTTATCAAGCAAGAACACAGTCTGTAAGCAGGTAAAGATAATAGAGGTGGTAAGTTATTTAAATAAACAACTGCAGTGCTCAATCTTTTTCCATATTTAAATTTTACTTTTTTTCTGAAACTATTTCCAATTATATTTGCAAAACAAACCCAGATAGTTTTTTTCATCCCTAAGCAGTACATCAAAGCAGCAGGAGAAAAAATGTAAGACATGTAAATATTGCTTATGCTCCGCAGAATAAATTGAAGCTGGTAGTTTGTTCAGTTTGGACAATGTATGGGTTTACTTGAGTCAGAGGTGAGTGGAATGAATCTTGGAATATACCAATCCAACAATAGAATCAGTTTTCCATTGCTTCTGGGGAACTTTTATTCTTTCATATAACGTTTAGCTGGATAGACTTGGAAAAAAAACTTTCCTGATACACACTAAAAAAATGGCAATTAATTTTTAGATATATTTGTTTATTGAGTAAACATCCAATACTGTAATAAAGCAATCGTAAAGGTATAAATAGATAATGGAATTACTTGCCTTTTATTTGCTGGCTCAGTTAATAGTTTACTGTAAGTATTGTTGCTTAAATATCAACTTCTTACAATGAATTTCTTACTATTTCATTTTATATACTCTTTTTTGTGTCTCAAAAACATATTTCATTTCATTATTAAGACCATGCAGATCAATGTTTTCAATGAGTAAATCCACATAGTTTTCTTCTAAAAAAGGTTTTTGTCAAAGTCCCTTTTTAAGGTATTATGTCAATCTTACAGTGCCCACCAACTTTTAAGCCCATTACAAAAAACCTGTAGTAGATCTTAAAATGCTGTCCCACTGAGATTTTTTCTTTGTCATGATATGTTTTAAAGCACTCGGAAATGTTGGTATAACATTCCTGTTATACTAACAGCATAAACAGCATAACTGGGATAGGTACCTAGTTGTAGAGACATTTTTAAAAGGTCTAAAGAGATATTCTTGCAAAAAGTCTGATGTAAATGTATTTTAGTGTCCACATACTTAACTAAAATGTCCCTTAAGTATTAGATAGTCCTCCTGCTTTTGGAATTATGACTCTATTATTTTTGCAAAGTCACAATTCAAAAATAGTCTATGATTTGTTTTTAATGTAGCCCAATGCAGTTCATTATATTTAATAAGCCTGTGGCATATTCTCATCAATTCATTTTTTTGGGAATGGGGGAAAAAGGGTGCAACCAAGTCTATCTGTAGTATTTTCAGCTTACAGTCTGCTTTGGATCAGATGTCCAAAGTAATATTTTATTCTTTTTTTTAAGTGTTTTTTTTTCTTTTTTACACACATTTTTATCCAGTGTCCATTGAAATTCCTCTGTTCCTGAGACTGAGTTTTAAGCCTAATGACTCTTTACCCTGTTATTTTTTCTCTAAAAAAGTCACTTATGGCTTCAATATTGATTTTTCAGGACATGATTCATCTGATTGATCTATTTCAGTATCCAAAAGTTCACTGGAGAAGTCCCTTTGAAAATGATATCCACTTCTTGATCTACTCCTCCCCCTTCATGAGGACAGATTAAATATCTTATCTCCTACTTCCTTTTAAGTAGATTATTTTTCTTCACAGGCTCAGAATATTCTCTTAAAGATGTACTTCAGGCATACATAAAAGGCACAGGTTAATGCAGCTCTGTGTTGATTAATACATCATTATTTTTTTAATGAAAGCAGTGTAAGTACCTAAATGCTATTTGGTATCAATCCCTTGCAGTGCCTATACAGCAAAACTTAAGGAAGAAGTAAATACATGAAGAAAAGAGCAATTAATTTGTTTCCGACAAGGAGCATGCTGATAGGAGGAGAAAGCAATGTGACTGAGAGAAAAGCTCATCAATGTGCTGCTTTTTTTACTGTCCAGTCACAGGTTGGGATTGGGTCCATGGCTGCCTGGCTCAGTGGACATGAGTTGAATGCTGCTGAACATCTTTCAACTTGTTAGACTGAAGACATCTAGTGGAAGAAAGGACATACTGTAAGGGATAGCTCTAAACTGAAAGATTATTGCAGCAAAAAGCTACTTTTTAAATTTATGTTTTCATGGACTGTTCATTTTTGTTTTTATTTTGGTCAAAGTTCTGCTACAGAGATTCCAATTTCTATACACTCTCCATAACTGTTTATTTAATTTCTCTTCCTAAATTTTCTTCTGCCACTATGAATTTCATTAATTAAAGTTCATGTAGTTTACATTGCTCCTTTCACCCTTAGACAAATCAATTATTGTGAAGTTGCTTGACTAGAGATCAGTATAATCTTGTAATCCCTACAGATATACAGTAATCCAATGCAAAATAAAATCACTCTTTATAAGTGGTGGATTATTTAATTTTGATCATAAATCCTACAATTATATTAAAACAAGCTTATGTCTTCTGTTAATGCCTCAAAATGGATATGTCAGAGCAGGGATGGACAGATTCTCCCAGTGGCATTACAGGAAAAAAAGGATGATTTTACTCTATAGTGTAATTCATTAAAGCATGTTACAATTCTGGCCACTTACTGTAGTTTGAAATACGTAGGGCTCATTTAGATGGGCAAGGAGACCCATCCTCCACGGTAAGCCACATTTTACCATGTGTGTATCCACCTTGAAGCTACATGCAGTCAAAAGTTGACATGCCAGCAGGAACGGGTACACAGATCTGAATGCGGGCACTGTGCCTATTAGCATAGAAAATGGCTATTACTATGTTTTACATTTGACTCTGATTGCTCCATCTCTATACTTTAGTGTTTTTTTACATTACTTCCCATGGGAGGCAGTTAGAATAGACTGCAGAGACACATTCTTCCATAAAGCTGAATTCACACTGAAGCATTATAAAAATGCTGCATTTTTGCATGTTCAAAACACTTTAAAATGCAGAGGAAAAAGCATACTAAAATACAACATTTTTAAAAAAATGAAATTGTATGCATCCAGTGCTTATGTCAGAAGCTGTAATAAAACCTACTCTTAGTGTACCTTCTTGTAAACATTTCAATATATTGATGTGTACATTTTTTAAATTGTATTTTTTAATACATTTTCAAAAATACAAAAGACGATCTAATGCAAAGTTCTATAACAATGTATACAGGAAAATGTACCAAAAAAAATTCCAGGGAGAGAAAAGAAATAACATGATGCAAAGGTCGTTTACAAGTCATGGTATAACAAATATAGTGATGTTAGCTAACTGAGTCAGCATCCACTGAACAATAAATGTGTGGGTCGGATTTGGTCCAGCCTTAGCCCAAACTCACCAAGAAAGGAGTCAAATGAAGCCAATGAAAAAAGAAGGAACATGGTCTACATACCAGTGGTGAACATTAAATGTACATGCATCATGCAAGGTCAATATACAGTATCTCACAAAAGTGAGTACACCCCTCACATTTTTGTAAATATTTTATTATCATTTCATGTGACAACACTGGAGAAATGACACTTTGATACAATGTACAGTAGTGAGTGTACAGCTTGTATAACAGACTGTAAATTTGCTGTACCCTCAAAATAATTCAACACACAGCCATTAATGTCTAAACCGCTGGCAACAAAAGTGAGTACACCCCTAGGTGAAAATATCAGAATTGGACCCAAAGTGTCAATATGTTGTGTGGCCACCATTATTTTCGAGCACTGCCCTAACCCTCTTGGGCATGGAGTTCACCAGAGCTTCACAGGTTGCCACTGGAGTCCTCTTCCACTCCTCCATGACGACATCACGGAGCTGGTGGGTGTTAGAGACCTTGCTCTCCTCCACCTTCCATTTGAGGATGCCCCACAGATGCTCAATAGGGTTTAGGTCTGAGACATGCTTGGCCAGTCCATCACCTTTACCCTCAGCTTCTTTAGCAAGGCAATGGTCATCTTGGAGGTATGTTTGGGGTCATTATCATGTTGAAATACTGCCTTGCGGCCCAGTCTCTGAACGGAGGGGATCATGCTCTGCTTCAGTGTGTCACAGTACATGTTGGCATTCATGGTTCCCTCAGTGAACTGTAGCTCCCCAGTGTCGGCAGCACTCATGCAGCCCCAGACCATGACACTCCTACCTCCATGCTTGACTGTAGGCAAGACACACTTGTTTTTGTACTCCTCACCTGGTTGCCTCCACACACGCTTGACACCATCTGATTCGAATAAGTTTATCTTGGTCTCGTCAGACCACAGGACATGGTTCCAGTAATCCATGTCCTTAGTCTGCTTGTCTTCAGCAAACTGTTTTCAGGCTTTCTTGTGCATCATCTTTAGAAGAGGCTTCCTTCTAGGACTACAGCCATGCAGACCAATTTGATGCAATGTGCAGCATGTGGTCTTAGCACTGACAGGCTGACCCCCCACCCCTTCAACCTCTGAAGCAATCCTGGCAGCACTCATATGTCTATTTCCCAAAGCAAACCTCTGGTTATGATGCTGAGCATGTGCACTCAACTTCTTTGGTAAACCATGGCGAGGCCTGTTCTGAGTGGAACATGTCCTGTTAAACTGCTGTATGTTCTTGGCCACCATGCTGCAGCTCAGTTTCAGGGTCTTGGCAATCTGCTTATAGCCTAGGCCATCTTTACGTACAGCAACAATTCTTTTTTTTCAGATCCTCAGAGAGTTCTTTGCCATAAGGTGCCATGTTGAACTTCCAGTGACCAGTATGAGAGAGTGAGAGAGATAACACCAATTTAACACACCTGCTCCCCATTTACACCTGAGACCTTGTAACACTAACGAGACACATGACACCGAGGAGGGAAATTGGCTAATTGGGCCCAATTTGGACATTTTCACTTAGGGGTGTACTCCTTTTTTGCCAGCGGTTTAGACATTATTGGCTGTGTGTTGAGTTATTTTGAGGGGACAGCAAATTTACACTGTTATACAAGCTGTACACTCACTACTTTACATTGTAGCAAAGTGTAATTTCTTCAGTGTTGTCACATGAAAAGATATAATAAAATATTTACAAAAATGTGACGGGTGTACTCACTTTTGTGAGATACTGTTAATATACTAAAGATAAGCAGGGGAGAGAGGTTTACCATACGTACACTGGTCCCACAAAGCCCATATATTGTTAAATTGTCCACAATTTTAGCCGTGTGAGATGTTCCATTCTTCAGATATCTTCAATAATATTTAGGAACTCAGAGTGGGATGGGATGTCAGTAGACAACCAATGTAGAGGGATTGCTTACTCGTACATGGGGTATACATTTTTTGGCTGTTTGGAGATTCCAGAAAAGGGTAAGTCAAAAAGAAAGTGAATGAGTTCTAAGGGAAAAAAATATGTTGCTGCAAGATTATTATCACTTGGGTCCAAAATGGTTGGATGCAAGGACATTGCAAGAATATATATGATAATGTGAACCATTCCCATGGTACATTTTTATTCATCATGGTGCATCTCCAAGATGCTTCCAATATTGCTGGATGGCAAGCAGTATAGATGTGTACTGTACCTTTAATTAACCTAAAAGTGTGCTATTATTAGTTTTGGTGTGATTTGCTTCTGTTGTAATATACAGAAGTTTTAACTCAGTTTAGTGCATTAAAGCATGCAGAAATGAAATGCTAAAGTATGACTCCAGACTACAGGAACCAATATTCATTTTTTTTGTTATTCAACCAGTGGGTTGAAAAAAAAAATGATCCAATTTCCCCACCCACACATTTGATGCACCACTGAGCTATTGTGTTTTAACAGTGGGGAGCCTTCCCCACCATCACAATATATTGATCAGTGTTGCTGGCTATAGCTAATAGCACTGATTGATCAGGATAAACCCGACAGGCTGGTTGCTCAGAAGTTGATCAGAAAATTGACATTGTACAACCAGGTTGCCCATGCATGAATTAAAATTTAGCCAGTCCCCGCTGAACCGTTCAAATTTAGATTCCTGTATGGTCGACTTAAGCAGTTTGGACACACTGATCCTTTATTACAAACTTTCTCAACCTTTTCAACATAGTAGAACCCCTGAAATAACTTTCTGGTCTCAGGGAACCCCTGCTAAAAAATATATCTACAGCTCATGATACATTATTGTAATGATTACTGGGAAGAATTCTCCTTGCATTTGTGGTCATTGGAAAATAATTACCACCTTATAGATAGCTAAAAATATCAGTGGTGTCAGTGGGAACATATCTGAGAGGAAGAAATTGCTCATTGCTCAAGGAACCTCCTGCAACCTCTGAAGAAACCCTAAGGTTCAATGGAACCCTGGTTGAGAAACCCTGCTTTAGTACCTCAGCATCTTACAGATTGAAACATACCTGGAAAATTATGTAACATGATTATAACAGTGCTATTTTGTGGTTATGAGGTTGGTAAGAATCATAGGAAACAATATCTGTACAGACATAGATCAGGATTTAGAGAAGCAGCCTCGACAGGGGTGGCACATATCCACCCATACATCACATTGCAGACTGTGAAAAAAATATTCCTATTCAATGCCCAGACAAATTCCCCTGGCACCCAAGGAGAAGATCCCAAAGTGTGGCCCCCTACCTCCAAACTTAGATGGGTGTAGCTTGCAAGTCCACATGTACAGTGGCTGGCATAGGGAGCAGAAACTATATAGGATGAAGACAGTTGTTGAAAAAAAGTCAGCAAAACAAGCTAAGGCTAGGTTCACATCTGTATGGGTGGTGCCGCTGCAGGACACGCACAAATACAGGCAGCCTCAACCACTCACACAGAGAAATGCAGGACCTGCAGGCGGGTGCCATTAATCAGTGATTTCAAAAATAGTGCAGAGACATCTTTTCTGCATGTCGCAGGGCATAGCAGCCCATTAAAATGAATGGGCTTTTGTGCCCATGCAAACTGCGGCCTGTGCACCCACATAGTTATGAACCTAGCCTTAAGGAAAAAGAGTACAAAAGAGCTAATGTAGAAAATGTGAATGATTACGCGCAAAGGAGGAGAAGGTTACCAAAAAAGAAAAAACGAAAAAGAACTGCTGCCTCTACTATTTACTACCACCAGGTGGAGTATATGATTAAGAAGAAAATAAAGTAGATATGGCGCCGTTCGGTATCCGTGTTGGAAAGCTCTCAGCTAAATAAATAGTGAATATGTAAGTATTGGTGCAATTAACTTTGCAGTGTCCTATTGACCAAAGGAAATACACATATGATAAGTTATCAAGCTATTATAAGCAAAGTAAATGTCCCTGTGCTGATATACAAAAATCAATGAATTTCCACAAAAAATTCCTATAAAACATTACATAATTTCATTTGTGATTTAAAGTGCTTTAGTGCAAACCTTGTAAATTAAAGTTGAAAGTCTAAATATAAAAGTAAAATTACAAATAGGGAATGTATTATTGCATATATATGTGCAGTCCCAAAATTTTAGGTATCCAAAAATAAGGTGCCTCTGTGCTGGTGAAAAACAATATAGTTCACTTTATAAAGGTGATCACAGCATGCATGCTCTTTCCGTGCTCCTATTGTGGCCGCACTCACCGGAACTCCCTCCCTCTTGGGGTATGAAGCATTCACAGTATCTGCCACTGTGCAGCAATCTGAGGGCTGGATGTTTCCTGATGTATTAATAGTTGCCAGTCTTGTCCCAAATGTCATATGAGAAATGGAAATTTTGTTCCTCTTACGGGACTTTTTCTCCGCATACCCCTTTTTCCACATACACATTTGCTTTGTCCCATACCGGGGGCATTTTTATAATCCACCCCCCCCTCCCTGGGACATACCTCTCCACCTGGTTGTAATATTTTCCTCTTACCCTTTTGGCCCCCTACAGATTGGAGCATACCTAAGATTACTCTTCTTCACGG
Organism: Lithobates clamitans; assembly: GCA_037952925.1. Taxonomy (NCBI): domain Eukaryota; kingdom Metazoa; phylum Chordata; class Amphibia; order Anura; family Ranidae; genus Lithobates; species Lithobates clamitans. Next base: position 521,186 of record JBBGZY010000903.1, on the reverse strand, counting down.
TGGCTTTGGTGGCGCCCTTTGCTGGAGGGCTCTCTCAGACCGCCCCGCCAGGTCTGGGTGTCATGGGCCGGACGTGGACTGGGGGCGAGCAGCCTACTGAAGTCCAGTGGTGTGTCTTTTTATCCCCCTTACAAAACCCCCCTTCCGTCTTTTTGAGTGCTTCTTTGGATACACGTGCAGTAATACATGCCTTTTCAAGCAACAGTATATGGTCAGTACCTCAAATGCTCTTTACTATATACCATATGTCATACTTTTGTAGCAGTTTGGCTGCATTATCTTATGATGTTACCGACTTTGTTATACACACATTACTGTATAGTTTGTTTATTGCTGTCTTTTTGATTTATAGACTCATCTCTGTGCTTGCTGATCCCTATCAGACACCCCTGAGGAAGAGTTTATCTCGAAACGCGTCGGGTACTCTGTGTGTGTGTGTCCCATATACACCTGGAGTCCTATGATTGTGGATCCTCTGCATGTTGTATTGCCATTTTCATGTTTGTAACTTGTATCCTGTACCTTATGCTCACTCATCTGTTGTACCCTAAAATTACCTGTATCCTCATCCTAATAAATACCTAAACTTTTGCAATCAAACCTATACTTATTATACTCCTTATTACACTCTATTACTTATGAGCAGGTGTCCCCTTTAAAGTCCCATAAGAGGAACAAAATTTCCATTTCTCCCTAAATTTTGGGATGTGGGTCCATCTCACTCAATAGACCAACATTGCACCACCACCCTGTAATCAAATGTCATATGAGGTATAGGAGAAAGAGATGCCAATAGTATGATATTGCTTCAACCAATTTATTGTTTAAAATCATGAAAAGGGTACTCACATTCAGTAAAATACAAACAAGTATTTGTTGCTGACACAAAGACCGGTGACCAGAAGTGATGCAAAAGCGCGTGATGGAGGAGGGAGGAGCCTGGTAATGGCTCTGTGCACGGCGTGAGGATCCTGAGAACCCTCTCCCTGCAGCTGAGAGGAATGATCGGCCTGATGAGAAGGTGTAGGTAGCTTCCCTCCCCGCCCCCCCTGCTCATCACTCACTGAGCTGTCTTGTGGTGTAAGCCAGAGGAAGTTTGTACCTGCGTCTGACTGCATCCCCCCCCCACCCCTCCGTAGTCGGATGGGCTAGAAGGCTCATCGAGGACGGGGGGTTAGGAGAACTGGAAAACCGCGGAGATCGGAGCGCTTCGGAAGCGACGGCAGCAGGGAAAACGGTGCGCTGCTGGGGGCTGTTTCAAGTCCCCAGCGGTGTTGCCGGCCGTGGAGAGCGGAGGAACCAGCTAAAGTGCACCGGGGAATTTCGGAGGAGAGAGCCAGGAAGGTGGGTGAGTGGAGCAAGGAGCAGCGGCAGCGGACATTGAAGAGCTGAGAGCAGAGAACAGCTGAGACTTCAGTGGGTCAGACAGACCTGGGCAGATTGATAACATCAGAGACAGCACCTGAGCGTTCGCAGCATCAGAGAGCAGCAACAAGCAGTAGTGAGCGTCCCTTTTTGTCCCAACTTCAACAACAACTAAAAGATAAGTACCGTATTTTTTTTTTTTTTTTTCCTCTTTTGGCTTTTTTCTATTGCAATTGTCTTGAAGTGAACAGGCAAAGGAAAAGTAATAGAACAAAAGAAAGGGAAAGGGAAAGAACACATTGAAATAAATTAAATAAAATGGAATGAAAAGCGAAAGTAAATGAAAGTAAATGAAGGCGAAAGAGCTGAAAAAGTAGAATCAAGTGAGCTAAGAAAAACAATAAAAACAGAGGGGGGACAGGGGAGAAGGAGAAGGTGAAAGAGAGACAAGCCAACGGAAGAGTTGTCTCCCAGCCCCCACCTGCTTGCTGCTGCTGCTGCTGCAGTATCTCCCTTTCTTGTGATTTTTTTTTTTTTTGTCTTTTTTTGTTTTTGTTTTTTGCAAATGGTATTAACTATAGGCTCGATAGTACAAACTATAGAATAAGAAGAAATTTCATAGTAACAAAATGTGGAACATATAAGCTCATACTGGAACTATACTGCTGAATATATAAATCATCTTGCTGAATACTTGAATTAGATTGCATTATATCGCTAAAACATTTGAATTATTTTGCTGAGCACCTGGGCCCTCATGCACACGGGCTGTTGGGAGAACGTTGTGAAAACGCCAGTGTCTTTGCAGTGACTTTTTTTTTAAACTTTTTTCAGCGTTTTTGCAATAGCGTTTTTGAGCGTTTTTGAGCTTTTTTTTTTTTTTTCTCTCTTGGCTCTTTTCTGTTGCAATTGTCTTGAAGTGAACAAGCAAAGAAAAAGTAATAGAACAAAAGAAAGGGAAAGGGAAAGATCACATTGAAATAAAATGAAATAAATGGAATGAAAAGTGAAAGTAAATGAAAGTAAATGAAGACGAAAGAGCTGAAAAAGTAGAATCAAGTGAGGTAAGAAAAGCAATAAAAACAGGGGGGGGGGCGGAACAGGGGAGAAGAGAAGGAGAAGGTGAAAGAAAGACAAGCCAACGGAAGAGTTGTCTCCCAGCCCCCACCTGCTTGCTGCTGCTGCTGCTGCTGCAGTATCTCCCTTTCTTGTGAATTTTTTTTGTTTTTGTTTTTGTTTTTGTTTTTGTTTTTTGCAAATGGTACTAACTATAGGCTTGATAGTGCAAACTATAGAATAAGAAGAAATTTCATAGTAACAAAAATGTGGAACATATAAGCTCATACTGGAACTATACTGCTGAATATATAAATCATCTTGCTGAATACTTGAATTAGATTGCATTATATCGCTAAAACATTTGAATTATTTTGCTGAGCACCTGGGCCCTCATGCACACGGGCTGTTAGAAAAGCGCTGTGAAGACGCCGGTGTCTTTGCAGTGACTTTTTTTAACTTTTTTCAGCTTTTTTCAGCATTTTTGCAATAGCGTTTTTGAGCGTTTTTTTTTTTCTTTAATGGATTAAAAACGCTGGAAGACGGTGAATGACGTTTTTGAGCATTTTTTAGCGTTGGAGCGTTTTTGCAGCTGAAAAACGTCTCTCAGAACCTATTGGGCCTGGGGTTTTTTTTTTTTTTTTTTTTTTTTTTTTGCAGCTTAAGAACGCCTATGCCACTTGCAGCTCAGAGACGCCTAGGTGGGCATGAAGCCATAGACTAACATAGACAGGCCTTTTTGAGCTGCAGAAAGGGCTCAGAAAAGCAGCTGTGGAGACGTCCGTGTGCATGGGGACTTAATACTATGGTTTAAACAATTGAACAGCACCAAGGAATGCTTAATGTACTTAAGGTAGTAACATAACTTCTGGAAAACGGGGACTACTCATATCTCATTAATTATTTCTATTATTGGATTGTGGGGAGGATGCCGGGTATGAGAACGGAACAAAAGAAATATTAGTAAAAATAAGTCAATTTAAGAAGGCTGGGAGATTTTTTCATCATTAAGAGACCCCAATCAAGGGGTATTCTGGAAGGCAGCTCCGAAGATCTTATAAATCCAGCCATAGAAACAAACATGAAGGGGAAAACAACAAGAAGTGCGGGAGCAATACCGAAATCACTTAGGACCAGCCTAGGCCCAAGTCCAGGCCCTATGAACAGGTATATACAGCAAGGAATCGGAGAAGGAGAGAAACAAGTGGGTTCAAAGGGCAGACAAATAGATACAAAAGAGAAGGACAACAAGGATAAAAAAGGCCAGTATAAAGTACAAACAGAAACCAGCCACCTCTCAGAACCCAGAATGGAGCCAGAAATGGGAGAGGAAGACAGAGGAAAGGAGGAAGGACAACAAGGGCCACATTTGCCAACAAAACAGGATATGGAAAAAATGTTCGCGGCACTAGAGAATTCCCTAAAAGCAGAGATGTCAACACTCCATAAAGATATGGGATATATGTTAAACAGAGTGGAAGAAGTAGAGATCAAAGTAGACCTACATCAAAAAAACATAAAGGAACTGGAAGACGAAATAAAGAAATTAAAACGGGAACAACAGGAACAATCATATAAAATAGAAGAGCAAGAAAATAGAGATAAAAAGAAAAACCGGAAACAGAACAAGCAGAAAATCTAATAGAAAAAATGAACAATCTCTTCAACCAAATCTTGTGAAAGGAAACAACTAACACAATAGGAATAGAAAGTGTCTTTCGAGTAAAAAAAACCTCAAAGGTTCGCAAGGGAAACACCTAGAGATGTAATCGTACGCTTTGAAAAATGGGAAGAAAAAAAACAGATCTGGATAAACCTAAAGAGGAAAACACAAATAGAGTTTGCGGGAGGTAAATTACAAATATTTCAAGATTTATCTCAAGAAACGTTGAAAAGACGACGGATACTAAAGCCATTATTAGAAATCCTCCGGGAGCAAGAAATTCAATACAACTGGGGTTTTCCAGCATGTCTAATAGCAAGGAAAAACGGAATAAGTCAATGTCTTCCTGCAGAACCACAGCTGGAGACTATGACTATGGAATTTAGAGAGAGAGAGGGGGCGGGAATTTACTGAAGCCGAGTCGGACATTTTTACTAATAGATCGGAGAAAACCATGAGCAGGTCTAGGCCGGCTACGCCACCCACCAATGTCACCAGTGTAAGAAATAAAAAAAGCCATGTGTCACTAAAAGCGCAGAATGAGGGGGAGGAGCCGAGAGCACCAAAGCTGTCAAGCAAGGCTAAGACATGTGGAGGAGATTCCGGACTTTTGCAACAAACTAGAAATCCCCTCCCCAGAACTGGAAAAATACGCAAATAGTCAGGAGCGAATAACGGCAGGAGATGACCTGCAGTGGCAAGTAAATTCAAGGATCAGACATCAAGATGTGGACTCTCGAGGAAATTAATATCTGAGAAAATACCACACAACGGTGCAAGGGGCCTTAGAGTGGAAAGGGGGGGGCTGGGGTTGATGGGATGGGAAAAAAGGAAAGTGAAAGGATTGGTAAAACACAACAAAAATGCAGGGAGAGGGAGACAGGGACTCACGGAGTGGACAGGGGGTCGCCCTATTAGTGCTTAGGCAGGGGGGGAATAGGGTGTCTTACAGAGCTCCGCCTTACAATAAATAGAGCAGAGGGGGCAGAGCGTGCCCCACAAAACAAAGTAAAACGCTCTCAGCTCTAGAGAATATGGGGGTAAAAAACCCATATCAGAAAAAAGGGAGGGGGAGGGTGGGAGGAGGGAAAAGGGAGGGAAGGAGGGTGGGGAGTCACATGAGTCACATGAGTGGTTACATAGGCGCACCTATTTTGAGACAAGAGATGAGGAGACCCCGTGCGTCCGCTGGGTGTCCCCTCCATCCGGTCTCCTAGGGGGACCGCGTGGGGGGGAGGGCCGGAGGACGGGCGGGGAAGAAAAGGCACAAGAATGGAAAACGTAAACAGCATAAAAATAATCTCTTACAATGTCCGAGGACTAAATTCCCCAGGGAAGAGAAACATCATTCACCGAGAACTAGAAAAAAGTAAAGCAGAAATAATTTTCCTACAGGAGACGCATATAACCCAAAACTCAAATGCCAAAATTTATTCAAGAAACATACCAACATGGTATCAAGGAGACTCGCCAATAAGAAGGGCCAAAGGAGTAGCCATCGGTATAGGGAAAAATGTACGTTTTCTAATAGATCAAAGGAAAATAGACCCGGAGGGTCGATATCTTTTTATTACAGGAACTATACACGGGGTAAAATATACATTGGCCAATGTCTACTGTCCTAATAAGAACCCTAAAAAATATTTGATAGATATAATTAAAATACTAATGGAATTCAAGCAAGGAAAATGAATACTAGCTGGAGACTTCAACTTCAGCATGGATAATAAAATTGACAGTACCTCAAGAGTAAGGGACAAAGAGGTAAATCATCTAAAGAAATTAAAAAGAACATTATATGAACAGCAACTAATAGACCCTTGGAGAATTCAGCACCCCAGCACAAAGGACTACACATTCTACTCAACAGTACACAAAATTTACTCCAGATTGTATTACATCATGGTCGAACATAGAAACTTGGAAGAAATAGAAGAAACAAAAATAGGCATAATAACCGCCTCAGATCACAGCCCAGTAACCTTGAGAATGAAAATAAAAGGAGAAGTCCTTGAAAGGGGTCCATGGAGAATCAACGAAACTTTATTAGAAGACAGTGAGACCGAAAAAAGCATCATAGAAGAAATTAAAAGATATTTTGAGGAAAACGATACACCAGAGGTATCGAAAGCAACAATATGGGAGGCGCATAAATCTGTTATTAGGGGCAAGTTAATAGCCATAGGGGCAAGAAAAAAACAGGAAAGGAAAACAAACATGCAACAAATAATTAAAGAAATTTATGAATTGGAACGAAAACACAAAAATCAAGTAAACAACAAAATCTTCGGCCTACTATCTCAAAGGAGAGAGCAATTAAAAGACTGGATGGAACAAGAAGAAAGGAAGGACTACAACAGAGTAGTACAAGAAAAATATAAATGGGGTAATAAACCAGGAAAATACCTAGCAAATCTGGTAAAAAAAAAGAAGTCTTTGAATTACATTGAGAAGATCAAAAATGAAAAAGGAGAAGTGGTAAATAAAACTACAGATATAGCGATAACATTTCAAAAATACTTCAGCTCCCTTTATGCAATAAAAGGACAGGAAAGTTGGAAAGAAGCGAATACAAGAACAAAGAAGATACAAGAATATTTAAAAAAAGCAAACTTACCAAAACTAAAAATAGACCAACTAGAAGAATTGGAAAAAAATATTACACATGAAGAGGTAAAACTGGCATTAAAGGAAACTCCCGTAGGAAAAAGCCCAGGACCAGACGGGTTTACGGTCAAATACTATAAAAAATTTGAAGAACAGCTGACTCCAAAACTATTAGAATATATGAATTCCTTAGGGGAAGATGAAGAAATAAGAAGTGAATCGTTATTAGCTCATATTACAATACTACCAAAAGAAGGGAAAGACAAAGTTAACTGCTCAAGCTACAGGCCAATAGCCCTATTGAACGCCGATACGAAGCTGTACTCCAAGATCCTGGCCACTAGGATAAAAAACTAATCCCACTGTGGATCAACCCGGACCAAACTGGTTTTGTCCCGGGGAGAGAGGGGTGGGACAACAGCCTAAAATCATTATTGATGTTGCACAAGAAGGTGCAGAATGAGACCCCAGTTCTATTCCTGTCATTGGATGCAGAAAAAGCATTTGACAGGGTAGACTGGGGTTTCATGATGGATACATTGCGGCACTTGGGTATCGGGACAAAAATGATGAAGTGGATAACAAATTTGTATAATGGCCCGACAGCAGTCGTAAAAGTAAACGGTAGACTCTCTCCAAAAATTAAGATGCAGAATGGAACACGGCAAGGCTGTCCACTGTCTCCACTATTATATGTATTGGCTTTAGAACCACTATTAGCAACACTCCGCAATAACAAAGAGGTAGAAGGAGCGAAACTAGGAGGAAAAGAGCATAAGATCGCTGCTTACGCGGACGACATCTTGATGTACGTATCCAACCCAAGAGAGTCACTCCCAAACATACTGAAAGAAATTAAAAAATACGGAGAACGGGAGGCGCATGCGCGGCGCTCTGTGAAATGGACGCTTGATCACAGAGCTCCGTCCCGCTCCGAGCACTCGGCACCCCCTGCAGCGGATGCACTCTCCCCACACACTCCAAATCGGGAGCGGAACACGGCGGCACCCCACAGGAACGGGTTTGGGCATTTTAATACACCCAAACGGACCCCAGAGGACAGTTTCCTTTCCCAGCCGGCCACCACACAGACACCTAAGATGGCGGCGGAGCGGCACACAGGCGATGCTGCACATTCAGTCACAACGGATCCCTCTCCATGGCGCACTGCTCTTCTTAAAGAGGTATGTGGAGAGACTCATATGCCTCATCATGTCATGGATCCAGCATCTCCTGCCTCCACAGTGTCTCTGCTAGATCAGGCCCTGGATGGACTGCATACACCACACACTGCCTCATCCTCACAGAGGCCTAGCTCTCAGCCACAGGATGTGAATCAGCTCTTCTCATGCCCCACTGATATCTGTATGCTTTTCACCAAATTTGCAGAAATGCTTGATAAAGGTCTAACACAAACTCCTGCCAAAATAACTTCAGATATCACCTCTGATATCAAATCAGACCTTCACCTCCTGGGATCCCGCATTGAGCATATTGAAACTAAAATGGATGCTATGATCGATCGGGTCAATCAAAACACGGATCGCTTTCAGGAACTCCATGATCAGCTGGAGGGAGCAATCGCCAAAATCGATGACCTTGAAAATAGGTCCAGACGACTGAACTTCAGGATAAGGGGTCTTCCTGAAACATTCACGGACATTCCGGAAGCAGTTCATTCTCTCATCAAACACCTGATACCTGATATCAAAGCCCACAGACTGGAGCTCGATAGGGCCCACAGAGCCCTAGGCCCCCCGCGTTCAGATGGTCTTCCCAGGGACATTGTGGTGAAACCTCACTACTACAACGTTAAGGAGGAGGTCATGAGGAGGGCTCGCACCATGCCCCAAATTCAGCTTTTGGGTCACACAGTTCAGGTGTACGCTGATATCTCTCCTTATACTATTCAACGAAGACGAGCACTTAAACCACTCCTAAATATCCTGACACAGAAAAATGTAAAATACTGGTGGCTCTTCCCGCTGAGCCTAAAATTTGAATTTAACGGTAAACCTTTCAGATTCTCTACACTGGCGGAGGGAGAACTTTTGCTGAAAAAACTGGCACTCCTGACCACTGATCCAACATCACCGATGCAGTCTTCTCCATCACTCCTTCCCAAAAGGCCACCTCCACCCAGTCCGCTGACATCTACGTGGCAAAAACCCAAGTACAAGAAAGCCAAGGAGGGCCCTGCTACCTGAACCACCAGACTTTTTTTTTTGTGTTTTTTTTTCTTCTTTTCCCTCCCTTTTTGGGAAGTAGACATACCTCACCTCTTCACCATACAGGTCTCCCTCCTTTTTTTGAAGAGGCACCTGTCTGGTCTTGGGGGGCGTGGATCGTTTGTGCTCCTTGGTTATTGGGGCTATACCCTTTGCATGGTAGTTGTATTTAAAACAGAAGTTTGGGGGTTTTGGGTGGTTTTTTTTTTTTTTTTTTTATATATATAATTTTTGTTTTTTTTGTCATATGGGACAATTTTACGTTGAGATCCTCTCTGTTCCCACTTCTTACAGGCTTAATTCTCAGTTATCACTGGGAAAGGGAGTGTGTCCTAATAGGTTACACATTACTTTTTGACAAAATTTTTGGGGGTGCCGTGCACGGGGCGGTATCTTTGCGCCTCGTCCTTCCCGCGGAGTCGGATTGTTTTCATTCCTACTTCGAGTTGGGATTCCCTCCACTAGTTTGGAGGCTACACATTTTTTATCTCGGGATATGGTGAAAGCATTTTTCACATATCCCTGGATCCTCTTCTCTTTTCCTTCTTTTCTTCTACTTTCTCTCTCTCTTAATATCTTTACTAAATTTGTATTCTTTTCAGTGACGTGTGCGGTGTCGCTTGCCCACAGGACCCGGGATCGTGATCTGGGGATATTACGGTTTGAACATGACCACATACCACCTGTCCATCGGAAGGTAAGTGGTTGGGGTTTGCTGGCATCTCGACCTATCCTGCTCCATGGCTGACCACACCACCTCCACACAGGCCCTACGCTTTGCTTCGCACAACGTACAGGGGCTTAACTCCCCACTTAAGCATCGGAAAGTCTTTCAATACTACCATGACCACAAAATAGACATACTATTCCTTCAGGAAACACACTTTCCGAGATCTTACATTCCGTCTTTCATACATGCCAAATTCCCCACATTCTTTCTTGCCAATTCTGATAAAAAAACTAAAGGGGTGGGAATCTTTTTTTCCCGCAAAACACAATTTTTACCAACTTCTGAATTTCGGGACCCTGATGGCAGGTTCATTATGGTGAAGGGACTCATTGATGACCAGCTTTACTCCCTAATCTCTTATTATGCACCTAACCAAGGACAAGCAAAATTTTTCCAATCCCTCTTTCACACCCTAGCTCCAATGCTGGAAGGCATGGTCCTATACGGTGGAGACTCAAACGTAGCATTTGACGCAGGAAGAGATAAGTCTAGACCCCCGGGAAGGGATGTTGTGCGCCCCACCAGACAGAGTCTCAATGTAGCGAGACAGATCTTTCACCAGGGCCTGGTGGATGCCTGGAGGGAACTAAATCCTGGAACTCGGGATTACACGCATTATTCTAGCCCCCATAATACTTTTGCCAGAATTGATCATTTCTTCATTATGCAAAAACATCTTCCGTTGATACGTAAGGCAATCATTAAGGACTCTGTCTGGTCGGACCACTCCTCCCTTCTCTTAGTCATACACAAACCTGTAACTCATTGCCAAGGGTTCCATTGGAAATTGAATGCCTCTTTACTTAGTAACCCCTCACATGTCAATGAACTTAGCAAACATATCCAGGAATACTTTTTGCTTAATGATATTGAAAATATCTCTCCCATCACATTGTGGGCAGCTCACAAAGCCTATGTTAGGGGTAAGCTAATCCAAATGTCTGCTAAACTAAACAAAGCCCGCAAACTGGAAATAGCTAGACTTGAGAGTGAATTTTCTCACTTCAGTAAACAACATAAACGTAATCCCACTTCTACATCGGCAGCTAACCTAGAATCGGCGCGCATGGCTCTTAATTTGTCACTCACTGCTGTTGCGGAGAAAAGTTTACGATGGGATGGAGGGAGGTTCTATTATCAAAAGGACAAATTGGGTGCCATGTTAGCACGCAGGCTTACTCCAAGGTTGAGGGTACACACTTTACCTAAGATACGTTTAAGTAATGGTTCTCTGACCCAGAATCCTCTGAAAATCATGGAATCCTTTCATGATTTTTACCGATCTTTATACAGTTCTCATGGTTCTGAACCCTTATCTACCTCAATTGATTCTTTTCTAGACTCTCTGAAGATCCCTAAGCTCCGAGAGCATCATAAGGACAGCCTCAACAATCCTATCTCTGCAGAGGAAGTATCCCAGGTCATTCATGACCTTAAAAATGACTCTGCCCCTGGTCCAGACGGCTTTTCAGTCCCGTATTACAAACACTTCTCCCAGCAGCTTTCCCCATTTCTAGCTCGCTTCTTTAATCAGCTACGAGCAGGGGGACAACTAGATAAGACGCTTAATTCAGTTTTCATCACAGTGATACCAAAGCCAGGTAAGGACACTAGCTGCACAGCTAATTACAGGCCCATCTCATTGATCAACAATGATCTTAAAATCTTAACTAAAATCTTAGCTAATAGAATATCTGCCTTTATAAGCCTGTATATTCATAGAGATCAGGTGGACTTCATTCCTGGGAGACAGGGTCCAGACCAGATCAGGAGAGCGATAGACATAGTTTCGTTACTAAACTCTGGCTGGGACAAAGGACCCCCTCAACAGGGATTATTTCTGTCTCTAGATCTAATGAAAGCTTTTGACTCTGTCTCCTGGGCTTTCATGCTCCCGATACTACAGAAGTGGGGTTTTGGTCCATCCTTTCTGAATATAATAGGAGCCTTATACGATACTCCGGTTGCACAAGTTAAAATGCAGGGTTTTTATTCAGACCCTTTTCCGATTCTAAATGGTACTAGACAGGGCTGCCCTTTGTCCCCATTGGTCTTTGCCGTGGTCATCGAGACACTAGCTATCGCCATCCGGGATAACCCAGACATACATGGAGTACGTTGTGGCCCACAAACCCACAAATGCGCTCTTTTTGCAGATGACGTTTTACTTTTCATCACCTCACCACTTACTTCTTTACCTAACTTATACAAGGTGCTCGATGACTTCGGCAAAGTATCAGGCCTCAGGGTTAACTACTCTAAATCTAGGGCTCTAAACATTAATCTACCACCCTCCATGATGACCTTGCTCAAAAAAGACTTCCGCTTCAGTTGGGGGGAGAAAATGATCCCCTATCTAGGTATCAACCTTACTGCATCTATTGACGACCTTTACAAAGCTAATTTCCCCCCACTTTTTCATAAACTCGGAGAGGATCTCTCAAGATGGGACAAAATGGGGCTATCTTGGTTGGGTAGAATTAATTCGGTGAAACTGACTTTGCTACCACGTGTCCTTTATCTCTTTAGGTCCTTACCTATACCGATCCCCAAAGATCACCTCAGGAAGTTTCAATCCAAAATTATTAAATTTACATGGGGCGGGAAGGGACATAGGATTTCCAAGGAGACTCTGTTCAGGAGCAGGGATCAAGGAGGAGTGGGTTTACCTAATCTTCTCTGGTATCATCAGGCAGCACAACTTTCCCAACTGTCCACTGTATACTCTAAGATTGCCCACCCAGATTGGGTACATATTGAACGACAGGCGATCCCTCAATTCACTTTAGATTACATTCTCTGGTCTCATCCAAGATCTAGGCCTGCCATCATGGTTCCCACACTTTCCCACTCCCTGACAATGTGGGACTCTCTCAAACACAACCCCCGATTAGTTTCTAATTGGCAACCATTGTCCCACATCTTTCGAAATCCTCTTTTTCCTCCAGGTATGGACATTCAAGCATTCCACTGGTGGCTAGATAAGGGGATGTACAGAATAGGACACTTTGCTAACCCTACAGGACCCCTCACTTTGACCCACTGCATCAACAAACTTGATATGCCCAACACAGAAAGATTTAGTTTCAGACAGATATTTCACTTCCTGCAGTCTCTTAGGTCCCCCAGTCATATTCCTCTTTCGATCACGGAGTATGAACGGTGGTGTGGTCAAGCTATGGAGCAGAGTGGATCTCAGTGATTTACTGATCACTATCTAGGGCTGAGACTAAGACACTCTTCATGCGCGAATGGGAGAATGATCTCCATCACACCTGGAGTATTGAGGAATGGCATAGAGCTTCTATGGCTGCATCCAAGGGCATTTTGAATATAGCATTAGTGGAAGCAAATCTGAAAGTCCTTATGCGGTGGTATATGGTCCCTCTCAAAATCTCTAAAATCTACCCTAATACTTCCCCTGTATGCTTTCGAAATTGTGGGCATATCGGGTCCATGTTACATATCTGGTGGGACTGCCCTAGGATACGGGGCTTATGGAATAGAATCTTTCATACCATTAGGAAAATAACGGGTTTCCCAATCCAACAATCACCTCAACTAGCTCTGCTGAATTTTCCCTGTCCTAACATTCCTAAAGTAGTTCAACGACTTATTATGTTCATTTTCCTAGGGACCAAACTCACGATTGCAAGGGCCTGGAAGAGATCAACTGTTTCCTATCTATTAGTTAAGCAAAAGATTTCATGGATCATGTCCCAGGAGAAGACGGTTAGTATTCTCCTGGACACTTCCTCTAAACACGACGCCATCTGGGATCCTTGGGTGAAATACATTTCCCCACCTCCCCTGTCTGTAGCTTGACCTGGACCACTGTGGTTGAGCGAATGCCGCACCGTCATAGGATGTATTATTACATATTCTCTATCCTTTCTTTTCTTTTCTCTCTCCTTTCCTATCCTCTTCTCCTTTTTGCACTACAGATTACTAGCAGACAGGTTAGACTACCTCGCTAACATATACAGCAGCTACTATAACCTATGCCTTTCTTATGGATGTTAGGCTTCTTTTATTGCTTAACTGAGCTTTTTTCATGCAGACTGAACCTATAGTTTTATTTTCCTCTCTTGTTGGACAGCCTCATGCAAATCTTACCATAAGCTCTACTAGTTATTGTGTCCTGCTGAGCATAACACTCTTGTTAGACACCTTATTCTTGAATTCTCTCACTCCTTTAAAAACTTTACTTCATTATTTTTTCATTTTTTATCATTGTAATAAAAGTTTTGTTTCTCCTGGGTGGTGGACCTCCCCTCCTGGCACAGCTAGTTCCCATGTGGGGTGCAGGTGTAGGGGAGTGCCCATCTCTTCGGAGCCGGTCTTTTGGAATTCAACCCAACGCTGAAAGCATATATTGCTTAGTCCTACATACGGTTTATGTTCTGTCTGCTACTTTATAGGTATGTGTTATACTAGTGATTGTACCTGTAATTTTGAGCATTATTTTTTGTTTTGTTAAACTCTCAATAAAAAACTATTGAAAGTAAAAATACGGAGAACTGTCAAACTTCAAAATTAATCCAATAAAAACGGAAATATTAAACATAGGTCTAGAGAAAAAGGAAGTTCAGTTTTTACAAAAAGAATTCCCATTCACTTGGGTAAAAGAACTAAATTACCTTGGAATTAAAATAACTCCTAGAGTCGAAAAAATTTATCAGGCAAACTTTATTCCACTGATCAATGAGGTCAAAGAAGAAATGAAAAAGTTAAGAATACAGCCACTTTCATGGATTGGAAGAATAAATATGTTTAAGATGACAATATTACCTAAAATAAACTACAGATTACAGATGTTACCAGTAAAAATCCCGCAGAGCTTTTTTAAAATAATTAAAACAATCCTGCTAAAATACATATGGCTTAATAAAAAACCAAGAATTAAATACACGCTGATCACAAGGAAAAAGGAGCATGGAGGTCTTGCCGCCCCAGATATAAGTAGGTACTATAAAGCCATAGTTTTAACACGAATGTTAGAGTGGACAAATGAGAAAAATGAAAAAAAATGGGTGGAAATGGAAAACACAATAAGTGGAGCCACACTACATAAGAATATTTGGATTCCACGGAAATATAGAATATTGGACACCGACACGCACGAAATAACAAAAAATGTATTTAAAATTTGGGACACCATCCACTTAAAGAATGAATGGAAATATAATTCACCACTGTTAGCACTCACAGGATCGAATCTCTTCACCCCTGGGAGGGAAATATTTAAAATCCAAGGAATAGGTAACCCACAACTGAAAGATATCACTAGAAATGGCAAAATAAGAACACGAGTAGAAATAGAGGAAAGGAATGGATGGAAGATGAATGAATGGAATTATACTCAACTAAGGCACCTAGTATGCACAATACCACACCCACTGAGAGATGAAACAAAATTAACTGCACTGGAAAAGCTATGTAGCAATGAAACACCATTAAAAAACGGAACATCAAAAATTTATAGTATACTGACAGATTTGGAAGCACAAGAAAGACCAGAATATATAAATCAATGGGAAAAAGAAATGAATTTAAAAATAGATAACCAAAAAGTGGAAAAAATGATAGAAATGGGATATAATAAGGCTTGGGACATGAAGACCATAGAAATGAATTATAAACTAGTATCAAGATGGTATATGACCCCAGTAAGAATACACAGATTCCATCAAGATAGAACCTCCTTGTGTTGGAGAAAATGTGGCCAAATAGCAACGATCACACACATATGGTGGGAATGCCCAATAATAATGGAGTATTGGAAGGAAGTGTTAAATAACATAAAAGAAATAACTGGAGAAGAAATAGAACAAAATATTTGGACTTGCCTCTTCCATATCTACAATAAACCTAAGAAACAATATAGAAAATCAATAATACCTAACCTCCTGAATGCGGCCAAGGCCTTAATTCCCAAGAATTGGCTAAAAAGTGGAAAACCAGACATCAGAAACTGGCTAAAGGAAATAGATTATCGCAAAAGCGCGTGATGACCCCGTCCTACGCGTTTCATCACTCTGACGTCATCTGGAGCGTGCACCGCAATTGCCTCATCTCTTTTATATAGCGAATCGCAACTTGAGTAATTAACATTGACGGCGGCCATTTTGGGTGAGGTTTTACAGACCGAGGTCCGCATGTATACTTATCCCGGCGGCCACTTTGGGTGAGGTTTAGCAGACCGAAGTCCGCATGTTATGTATACTTATCCCGGTGGCCATTTTTGATAAGATAGTGTGGACTGAAGACCACTATTGTAGGTATAATCTCCGTGACCATGTTATATGTATTTGTTCTGGTGGCCATATTTGGTAAGATAGCGCAGACCGCTGTTATAGAGTACAGTCATACCCCACTTTTACACAATGGGGTTTATTTACTAAAGCTGGAAAGTGAAAAATCATGCTCACTTCTACATAGACACCAATGAGCTTCTAACCTCAGCTTGTTCAATTAAGCTTTGGTAATAATTCCTGGAAGCTCATTGGTTTCTATGCAGAAGTGAGAATATTATGCAGACTGGAGTTTGCATTTCAAGTGTTCTATGGCCATGGAAGTAACGTTCTATTATTAAATGGGGTATTACATTTCTTACTAAACGCTCTATGTCATCATTCTTTCAATGTCAACCCATTGCGATAAGCTATAAGTCATGAAGGCTGTCTTAAAATAATTTATGTGCCTTCTTGTTAATATATACCATACTGTATACCCCTGGCAGTGTTCTATTTAAATATACCCCTATATACATAAAATCATTAGTTTATTACACACATTAAAAACTTTTATGATCTATATGAAAAAGGAAAGTAAAAAAGAAAATACTAAATGAATTTAAAATAAAAATAAAAATTAATAGTAAAATAATGGTAAAAAGTACATGAATTAAATATAAAATTAAGATATAAAAATAAGATATAAAATAATTTTGTATGTTTAAGAGGACTTTTTAAAGAAGCAATCAAGATACATGTAAAGATTGTTTGAAAAAAACCTTTTGAAAAAATTCCCTGAAAAAATCTTTTAAAATTCCTGGTATTGAAATAGTGAGTAAACAAATCTATATTGTTTTAATATAGGTTGAAGGGATTTTTATATACTAGGGCCTTGGTTTAATTTACTAAAAAGATAATTTGTGTTCCTAAAAATTAGTTAAAAACAATTCAAATCTACATCAATATTCATTCCTACGGGTTGAGGAGTATCTAATTGGAAGATCCATTTTGTTTCGTTTTGGGAGACTTTAACTTTCTTGTTTTCTCCCCTCCAATGCCCCTTGATCTTGTCTATGCCATAAAAAGTCATGCATGTAGGGTCCCTATTATGATGGTCCCTGAAATGTCTGGAGACGCTATGTTTATTGAAGCTTTCTTGATGTTGTTTATGTGCTCTCGGATCCTTACATGCAATTCTCTTGTGGTTCTGCCCACGTATTGTTTGTGGCATGGGCACTCTAACACATATGTTACATGTGTGCTTTTACATGTAATGACCTCTCTTATATTGTATTTAGTTCCATTGGCTGTAGATGTGAAGTCCGTTTTTTTCTTACTGTTTTTTTTGGCTGGTCCTACATGGAAGACATTTTCCACATTTAAAAAAGCCCTTTAGCTGGTTTGATATTTTTATCTGTTTAGGTGGGTCCAGGGCATTGTGTACCAGCCTATCTCTGAGATTCGGTGCCCTTCTGTTAATAAATATGGGCTTTGATGGTATAATATTCTTCAAGATTCTGTCCGATTGTAAAATTCACCAATGTTTTTTTATGATCGTTTCCAGTGATTTATGTTGTATATTGTATCCCGTTAGGAAGGCCATGTCCATATTTTTATTATTTTTCTTCTTATGAGTTTCATTTGACTTGCCTTTTATCATCAATTCTCTGTCCATAGTTTTTACTTTTTCTTTTAATATCTCTAATTCCCTTTTATTATATCCTTTTCCGATGAATCTGCTTATGATGATATCTGCTTGGATATTGTAGTCGTTGATGTTACTGCAATTCCTATATAATCTCATTAGTTAGTCCTTTTGTATATTGCTAATTCATTGGCGATGGTGGCAGCTACTGGTCGGGATGTAACCATTCCTAATTGTCATTTTGAAGAAGGTTCTCGTGCTGATACATCCATGTTCCTTGTAGAGTTGTAAATTCAAGTAATCTATTGTTTCTTTATTCCAAGTGCCTGAAAAAGTGATTCTGTATATATTCTGATTAATTTCATTGAAGAACTTTTGTACCCCCTTACCATTTCACACAGGGGGGAGGGCCGGGATCTTGCTAAAGGGGGCCAGATTCCGATAAGCCCCCCGCCCACAGACCCCCACAACCACCGGGCAAGGGTTGTGGGGATGAGGCCCTTGTCCCCATCAACATGGGGACAAGGTGTTTTGGGGGGCTATCCCAAAGCACCCTCCCAATGTTGAGGGCATGTGGCCTCGTACGGTTCAGGAGGGGGGTGCTCTCTCGCCCCCCTCTTTTCCTGTGGCCTGCCAGGTTGCGTGCTCAGATAAGGGTCTGGTATGGATTTTTGGGGGGACCCCACGCTTTTTTTTTTAATTTTGGCGCGGGGTTCCCTTTTAAAATCCATATCAGACCTGAAGGGTCTGGTATAGATTTTAAGAGGGGACCCCACGCCATTTTTTTTATTTTGGCCGGGGTTCCCCTTAATATCCATACCAGACCTGAAGGGCCTGGTATGGAATTTAGGGGTACCCCCCACGTCCTTTTTTTTAAAAAAATTTTGTTTCGGGGTTCCCCTGCGGGGGAATTCCCATGCCGTTTTTATCAATGAACTTTTATGTGTATTGTCGACCCGGCAATTCATTAATATCCGAGAGTAGTTTTAAATGACTTTTTTCCTTTGAAATTTCATTTTGCTGTCAGACTGTTCTAAACACGGGAAACATGCGCTCCTTTACAGGCATACTGTAGACACCCCCCAGGTACGAAATTTAAAGGGATATTACACTTTTATTGTTTCACTTTAAGCATTATTAAAATCACTGCTCCCGAAAAAATGGCCGTTTTTAAAACTTTTTTTTGCATTGATCCATGTCCCCTGGGGCAGGACCCAGGTCCCCAAACACTTTTTATGACAATACAATGCATATAAGCCTTTGAAATTAGCACTTTTGATTTCTACCATAGATTTTTAAAGGGTGTTCTGCGGCATTCAAATTTGCCGCGGTCACACCAAATTGTTCGCTGTTCAGCGAACTGGCGAACAGCCGATGTTGGAGTCGAACATGAGTTCAACTCGAACTCGAAGCTCATCCCTAGTTCTCAGGGATCACCTCAACCTGTTGAAGAGGCTGTGCTTAATCAGTTACATTTCTGCACTTATGGTGGCATGGCTTAAAGATTTAAAAAAACTGGGAAGACATTTTGACCTGGGTGGAAAAAAATATCCCCTTTCCCACTGACAAAAGACCATTTGCAAATCCTATTTTATGACACAGTTTTGGTTAAAGCATACAAAAATAGTGCTTTACCCCACCTGTTAACCATTTGTCTACTGGGCACTTTCAACCCCCTCCTGCCCAGGCCAATTTTCAGCTTTCAGTGCTGTCACGCTTTGAATGACAATTGTGCAGTCCTGCAACACTGTTCCCAAACACACTTTTTATCAATATTTTGAGACAGATAGAGCTTTCTTTTGGTAGCATTTAATTACCACTGAGTTTTTTATTTTTTGCTAAACAAGTGAAAAAGGACTGAAAATGTTGTAAAAGGTATATTTTTTCCTTCAGTGTTGTGCGCTGATGAGGCTGCACTAATGGGCACTGCCAAGCGGCACTGAAAGGTGACCATAGGTGCATAGGTATGGTTACTCTAAGAGACGGTAGGTAGAGTAAAGGCGTGAAGTAGGCAGGAGGTGTTGCAAAATGAGCAGGGCGGACAGCCAATTGGAAGCAATTGCTGTGTTTCGGTGGTGCTTTCATTGGGTGGTGACTCGGTGGTTGTAAGCAGTGGTAGCTGTCGGGATAGGTTGTGCCCAGGCAGGTAATCAAGACCTAGGAAGTGGAGCTGCAGGCTGGGATTGTGAGGAAGGAGCTGTTGCTGTCCCTCAGGGATAAAATATACAGCTTTGACATTGGTATCATAGAGTAAAAACATAAGGCACCAGCACTCAGAGGGTTAAGAAAGCAGTCCTGCAATGAATAAAACATTATTTAAACAATGATAGCGTTTATTCAAAAAAGCAGCTGATAATATAAACCACAGTACTGTTCACTTGTAGTAGAGTAAAACAAAAGAGGGGGAGGGGGAGGGGGGCTTACACAGTCTCCGGCCGTCCACTGAGCAACGAACTAAAGCCTCTCAAGAGCTATTCACTCACAGTGAAGGGAGGGAGAGGTCAGTAGATGGAAGATAAGGCATCCATCTGTGTTCCTGCTGGGATCAGATATTATCTCAGGGGAGTCTGCTCACCGACATACAGATTATGATCCAACATGCAGAGGGATAGATGCTGCAGCTGCACACTGAGGGATGCTGGAAAGGAGCTCCGTCTCATGAGTGTCAGTGACGTCAGACCAGCTGAGACACTGACTCAAGGGAGGGGAAAAGACCGATGTGGCTGGGATGGATCAGCTGTGGGAATGCTCCTTCACCCAATGCAAGCCGATGCTGTACCTCAGCTAGTGAAACAGCTAATGATCAATCCTTCAAATGCATAGCATTCCGATATGGTGACACTTACTGTGGGAATGTCTAGCCTGCTGAGAGATTGTGGGGTGACAAGCTGGAAAGGCTATACAAAGCTATGCAAAGCTGTCAGAGATTGCCAGGAGGTGGAAGTCCCGTAATGGAATATAATGGTGACTGAATGAATACTCCAGTAATAGATTAAAGTTGCCTTGATGACATGTTTCGCGCAGAAGCGCTTTGTCATAGTCAAGGAAAAAAGGCAACTAAAGGGGTTTAAATAATCTAAAAGGGCGGGGACAATTTGGCCGGGCTAGGGGGTGGGATAAAACTAGCCACAAAGTTAACCCCTCATTGCTCAGAGGATATACAAATAAATATTCCAAATCTCATATACACATCCCATGCCTACTAGAAAATATAATTATATATATACATATATCTGATTTTGTAAAAAATCTATAATAAATGGTAGCATAGAGTTGACTGCAAAGCACTATTGGGCATTTGAACTGTTGATGGTATCTGCATCTTCATGAGGACTCTTTATCTTTGAGTGATTATCTAGAGCCTATATTGGCAATCAGTAAAATGAGAGGCAAAAAGAGCTGGTGAGTGTTTGAGTGCAGATTTGGAGATGTGGGCCCCTTTCATCCTTGTGCGACTTGTCCTGTGACTTGGGACTGCAAAGTCGTATGACAAATCATACCCCATTATTTCCAATGAGTACCGTTCATATCTGTGTGGTTTTAAGTTGCAGCGACTTCAAAGTAGACCCTGCACTAATTTGGTCCGATTTTGATGTAACTTAAAGTTCACAGACCTCAAGATTACACAGGCATTGCATCAAGTTGCGTCAAAGTCACGTCAAAGTTGCACGACTTTCAGGTCATAAGTCATCTTATTGAAAAGAGACAATTTATTTCAATTATTTTGAACTTTAAGTATTCACTGTAAGGGTGTATTGCTTATTTCATGTATCACTAGGTGATTTATAACACTGGGTATCATTTGGTGGAAGTGCCTGGAGGTAATTGTAAGTATTGATTAAACAGCTGATCACATTGAACAGCTGATCACATGGTAAAGAGCCTCTGTGATTGGCTCTTTATTTCAATCTGTGATCAACTGTGTCCGAATGACACAGCGGATCACAGATCGCTCCTCATGTGTGCCCTGAGTGTGTACGGGGAGGCAGGGTTCTGGGAGGGAATCAATAAATGCCCTCCCAAAAATGTGCAACCATTCTATAGCCATAATTCAGTTATTGCAGGGTCAGAAAAGGTTAAAAAGGTTAAACACAGCCAAAGGTCTTATACCAAATTTCTGGAAAAATTACATCTGTCCTATTTTATTTGACTGGAGTCTAGAAGTAGAAAGGATTATGGAGGCAGAGTGCTGGGTCTATACATGCAAAGGCAAATATGACAAATTTTATAAAATATGGGCCACATGGCTCCATTATTCTCCCCAGATAGATGCAGTTAGATGAGTAATTAGACAACAGGCATGACTGATATTTAGACCTTTCACTTAACTAAATGAGAGTCCACCCCCTCATTAACCAGATCTCTACTCTTATGCTCTCTATAAGATTTGTCTGCTGACCAACATCAATCTTCTGCTTTGTATCTACCTCTTTGGCCTGATGGTATACCTATAAACATCTTCATTTGTTTATTGTTTTTGATGATTGTTCTCCTATTACTGACATCTCATACATGCTGTTGTATTTACCTTTTCTTCTGGATTCCACCCTTTCTACTCCCTACCCTCCTCCCTTTCTCCTTCCTTACCCATGGGCCTTTGCTTTATTTTAGCCGATATGCTTTTTTTTAACCACAAATTTATTGCTACCACAAGGGGCTGGTTAGCCACCTATGTAAAGCACATTGCAGGTGACAGGTTCTCTTTAATGAGACCTCAAGAAATTATTAGGCCCCTAATGTCACCCCTGCTCTCTGCTGAAGCCAGTTGAGCCCAGACTGTGCTCGATTAGCTTCTTCCCTGGTCAGAGTGGTTGGGGATTGACAGCTCTTAACCTGAAAATTCTCAGATAATGGATATTCACTGATCTCCAGTTGTTCCCTTTCCTGACATCAGTAATGATGGTCCCAAGAAACCAGGATAAACAGATAAGTCTGCAGTCCACATGGCAGGGGGCCACGTTTCTAAGCCTGTAGAAGTGATTAGCTATCTAAAAAGTCTACAATTTCTCAGCTGCTATAGTAGCCAAGAGTTTTTTTTTTACATGCTGGTACTGCCGCCAGCATAGTAGTTAAATTGGTGACAGTGAAAGGGCTGAAGAGGAACTGAATTCTGGAAGCTGTGCTAAAAAAAAGGTGGGCTGAAGACAAAGGTCAAGTCATTATTAACGCCTGTAGTCTCCCTGCAGTTAATCTTTTCCCATTGCAATTTTCCCATGCTCTATTCTGCACTGTGTGAAGGCTACTATCTTGGTAGAGGCACCGTTTTGTTTTCTCATGTTAGAGCCAACCAGGAAATGAAAATGGTAAGCAGCACAGTAATGACATCATCAAATCTCCCAAGACTAGCAGTCAGAGACAGCAGTGTCTTAGATATCACACAGCAGTTATATAGTAGTTATATGTAGGCATTGAGTGCCTGGCAGCCTAAAACCAGGTAGTAGACATATGCGTTCGTTATCGTCCGAATGCATTTTCATCGAAATTTCGGGATTTTCGTGTTCGTTTTAACAAAACAATAACGAACGCATAGAATCCAAAATCCAAAAGATCCGAAATAAAAAAATGCTTTATTTTCATATCCAATATATTTTCGGATTGTTGCAACAATAGTTCCATATAGATAGATAGAAGATTTGACAAGACGGTGACAATAGTGATCTGTGTCTGTCGAACCTGCGGTGGAATGTGCCTAACCTAACTCTATTAGTCCAAGATTATTCGACATAGAGAGACAATATTCAACATTATATAGATAGAGAGAAAATATTCAACATTATAGAGACATGAAAATTCAACGAAGCAGCTAAAAACATATGATCGCCACAAGTGGACATTTACAGGCAAATGCTCTGCTCATAGGCTATAGAAGAAATATAATTATTACTAGTAGTCAATCATTATTAGAATTCTACTATAGCTTTTGGGAGGAGCATTCAACCAGAAATGTACTATCTTGACAGTTTAGCTGCTTAGTCGAATCTTCTTAGAACATCCGACAGACACCATAAGTGACAGATTTGACCTTAATTAATTCGGATTTTCCTATGAATGCATTTTTTAAAGAAATAAAAACTAATTTTGGGAGTAACTAGATAAATGTATTTTTTGGACAAACCAAAATTCTGAAACAAAATATTTCAGTGTCCACATGTCTACCAGGAAGTACACTGCTATTATTTTTTGGGAATTTGCAGGAGAAAAGGATGAATTTCCAGGGTACTGTTGATATATACCTATAACATTAGATATTACCTATAAAATATAAAATCTTCACTTTTGAGTTATCACAATAACAGTTAGTTTTAAAATGATCTTTTTATTAGGCAGTTTGATTAAATCTAGGGATGTATGTAATATAGATATCAATGTACCAGAAATAATTTTGTGAATTTGAGTACCATTGGTGCCTTTATTTTGAACAAATCAATGTATACCCAGAGCAACTTATTGTTAAAGCAGAGTTCCACTTTCCCAAAAGTAGAGCTTCCACTCATTTGTCTCCTCTCCCCCTCCGGTGCCACAAATGGCACCTTTCGGGGGGTGGGAGGGGGGAGAGATATATGTTTTTGACAGGTATCCTGTTCCCACTTCCGGGAGCCTGGGCCGCGACCCATGACATCACCATGGGGCTCCCTCCTCCCCTCCCTGTCACCGGGCCAGTAGGAGAGAGGAGCAGGGCCTTGCGCATGCGCAGTAGGGTTCCCAGCATGAAGCCGTAAGGCTACACTGCCGGGTACCCTTACCCGCAATGGTGGTGGCAGCAACTGACAGCTGATGGAAACATTGCGGGACTTCAGGACAGGTAAGTGTAATATTGTTATAAGCCAGCAGCTGCAGTATGTGTAGCTGCTGGCTTTTATTTTTTTAAAATTTTTTTGGGCAGAACACCGCTTTAACTATATTGTAAGCTCAAAAATGTAGACAGACAGTGTTGATACAGGAATCCCTCCTGCCAGGCCATTGTCTTCTCCTGCTAGGGTGAAGCCTGTTATTATCGCTAGCTGCTATAGCAAATCAGGCAGACCAGTTGTACCCAAGTTGATTGGTACATTCAGTCTGCCCACTAATGGTTCCTGCTAAATGAACTGAGATTCGAACCGTGTATGGCCAGCCTAACCCTTTCTCATTCTGTCCAAAACAAAAAGGGTTTTCTTAGAGATGTATTTCAGTGAAATCTCTCACAGAACTTAGGAGGTAAGAACTCAAGAGATAAGACTGTTTATACAAAGCATTAATGCATTGAACAACAAAACCTATATTTACTGGCCCAGAAACAAGCATTTACGTGTCCAATTGGATATAAAAAGGGGTTCATTTCACTCAATGAAAGCAGGGGGATGGGGTGGAGCGTCAACACGTAGGCACGCCTCAAGCCCTTCCCAGACCCCCAGCCCTCCCTGCACACCTGCTCTGATCGTAGGATGGAATGGCCGGATGCTTAGAATGCAGTATGGAGAGATAGAGCCGGCCCTGCCTGTTGAGTCACCGCTCTCTCTCTGCTGGCATTGGGTGGCCATGTCCTCCCCCTACCACTACCCCAGGAACTCGGAGATCAAATACCTCCCTAACCACAGCATCAGCCAAAGAAAGCACTGCTGGAGCTGGAGAGAGGCTCCACTGAAGGATCTGAGCAGGCTGCCTGGAATCAGACAGAGCAACCACTGCAGCAGGAAGGGGGAACCCCGTCATACTATCCTAGAGACCAGCGGTGAAGGAAGAGGTGAGAGTATCCCTGTGTCCCTGTGGTCTCCCTGGAAAAGAGACTAGCATAGCGGGGGGTCTGGAAGAGAGGTGGATGAGGACATTTTCCTATACTTGTCATAAGAAATCTGTGGCTGAGAATTCCCCTTTATGTCCTATCCACAGGGGGAAATATAAAGCCATGACACTGTAGAAGCTGGAGATAATGATAACATATGATCTTCTCTGTTTACACATATGAATGAGTAACAAATGGATTGTAAAAGTTTCATTTTTCTGAAGTCTGCATAATACTCCAGGACACTATAAGGACTGTACTCTTTTTTTTTTTTTTTAGAAGAAGTCGGGAGGTAAGCCAGACAAGATTCCAATAGACCAGAGGAGGGTTTGGGGTGGCCCCTCTCTCTCTCTCTCTTCCCCTTCCTCTTTGCTTTTTCCTTTGTCTTGTTTTGCATGTAATGAACTGTATGAGCTGATAATTAGAAAATACTTGCGCATAAACCATCTCCTAACCAAGACTGCATTAAGACCCCAGGCTATTTTAGTTGAGACACAAGCCAAAGAAATGAGGGGGAAGTCAACCAAAGCAAATAAAGGGGCCACGGCAGTGTTAACCCCCGGGGGTATACAACGTTATATGTCTGCAGACTCTAGTATTATGGAAGAAGCGCAAAGTAGCCCTAGGAAGGGAGCCTCAACACGTCCAGGGATAAATAGACAAAAGATGGTAGAGAAAGACAATAGAACAGGGAAGGCGCAAGAGGGCAAAACAACAAGACCAAGAAGCAACGGGAGTCACCCCCAGGCTAGCTCTAAGACCCAAGAGGGGACACAGAGGAAAAGTGGCGAGGAGGAGGACCCAGCAGGGAAAAGACCCCCTCAATTAACAAAGCAGGAGGAAGGCATACAAATCAAAGAGATGCTAGCAGAGATGCTGTCCAAAATGGAGGCATCATTGAAAGCGGACATAGCTGCAGTAAGAATGGATATTGAGCAGGTACTTGTAAGGGTGGAAGAGAAGGAGGGAAGATTAGATGACCACGAGCGACGATTGGAGGACATGAGTAAACAAATAAACCACCTTCAAAGTGCAAATAGGGGTCTCCTGTATAAATTAGAAGATTATGAGAATCGCAGTCGATGCAAAAATTTGCAAATTGAAGGGCTCCCGCAGAAGTATACGAATGAGGAATTGACGGCAATATTACAGCTATTTACAGCTATTTAACCCCCTTTTAGAAAAAGAACTGTCAGTGCCTTTGAAACTAGACAGAGTTCATAGGCTTGCACGTTACACTTTACATAGATCAGAGGGCCCAAGAGATGTTATAACGAGGTTCCACTATGTAGAAGGTGGGGGTTGTTTTCCCTATTTTTTTTATCTCTCTCTCCATTGCCCAGATTATCTCCCTGGACTGGCCAGACGCTCCTATTGGGGTAATACATGGGAGTTGTAAATTTGGTTACGTATAATGTAAGGGGACTAAACAGCAAAAAAAGGTATAAAATAAATAGGGAATTGCAGTATTTGGGAGCAAACATAGTCTGCCTACAGCAGACTTATATCACACATGTATCAGGGGATAACCTGGCGTCACAGCAGTTCCCAAAGTGGTTCTATGGGGACGCGGGATCAACACACTCAAGGGGTGTAGCCATTGGATTCGGTAGGACAATGGTGTTTGTAGAGGGAGAGTATCTGGCCGATAAAGAAGGAAAGTATCTCTTTATAAAGGGGAAATTGTTTGATATGAAATGTACAATAGCAAATATATATTCCCCAAATAGAGACCCAGATAAATTCCTAAGGAAAGTGCTTAGATGTTTAAAGAAGTGAAATTAATAGTGGCAGGGAACTTGAAATTGGAGCATGGACCCAGGCTGTGACACTTCAGGAGGTGCCTCCAAACTTATAACTTATAAACGGGAGGAACTTAAAAAAAAACACTCATGACCCTTCAGTTAATGGATGCATGGAGGATATGCCACCCAAAGAAACGAGATTATACTTTTTATTCCCCTGTACATAAATCATTCTCGAGGATTGACTATATCTTAATAGAACACCAATTAATCCAACACCTTAAGGCTGCAGAAATCAAAGCAATTACACTGTCCGACCATGCCCCAGTGAAAATGCAATTGGAGATAACTGGGGATGCTCGGACCAGAACGAACTGGAAATTGAATGATTCTCTCATCCAGGATCCGGATTCGGTTGAAAGGGTAGAGCAGGTTCTGCACATTGGTTATATTGTTTATTAACCTTATTGATTTACTTGTCACAGTAAGGTTTCTATTTCCCATCAACACCCTCCTGTTCAGTTGGTTTTGTTTCATTTATATATTTTGTTGCATTTCACCAATATGACGGTATATGCACACTTATTTTAATTTGATTAATATTTCACATTGGCATATGTGGCACACTCCTCTCTTTTGTGGGTGAGATTTGGGATTGTCATCCAATCGCACAGTGTGAAAATATATGTTTTGATACATTTTATTTCACAATCTAGGGCGATAACCCTAGATCACCTGTATCTAGTTTTTATACACCTTTTATATAATCAGTGCTACACTTTATTTGTTAATTACTTTTACACAATTTGTCTGATTGTAGTGTTGGCTGCTTTTTGAGTTTCTGTGATTGGCACGGTATTATTTTTCTACTATCAGGAATTGAGGACATACTTCGAGATAAATGATACAAAGGAAATGTCTAAGGCTACGCTCTGGGAGGCCCACAAAGCTTACAATAGAGGGATCATGATCAGCATAGGAGCGGGGAAAAAGAAAGAAAGGGGGAAAAAATGTCACTTCTTTATAAGGAGATCCAAGAACTCGAACAAGATACACAACCAAGGGGGATCCATGAAAGACAAGAACTAATAGAAAAAAGAAGGAAGTTAGACAAACTATTAGAACAGGATAGGAAATGCGCCTTTGATACCATAAATAAGGAAAAATATCAGGGGGGCAATAAATCAGGTAAATGGATGGCAAGAAAGGTCAAGGAAAAAAAGAATAGGACCTTTATACCCAAGATCAAAAATGAGGAGGGCGGGCTAAAATTCTCTTCCCCCAATATTTCAAGAATATTTCACTCCTATTATAGCGCTTTATACAAGGTGGGTGGGAAAAAGAAAGAGGGAGAGAGGAGGAAGGAGGCTATGAGGGAGTACCTGCGGGGCCTAGACCTTCCTAGGGTGGAGAAGGAAGAGGTAGAGCTCCTTGAGACTCCTATCTCGCAAGAGGAGGTAGAAAGAGCAATAAGCAAAACCGCCCTGGGAAAGAGCCCGGGCCCCGACGGATACTCTATTCTATACTATAAAAAAAATTCGAAATTTTTGGTACCTAAACTTTGTAATTATTTAAATGCCTTAGGAGAAGGAGAGATGCTCCAAGGGGAGCCCCTCCTGGCTCACATTACTCTTATCTTGAAGGAAGGAAAAGATCTAGCATCTCCAGGTAGCTATAGACCAATCTCGCTATTAAATACTGACATAAAAATCTTTGCCAAAATACTTGCAGATAGGCTAAAGGCCTGGATACCTAGGTGGGTCCATAATGACCAAGTGGGGTTTGTGCCGGGTAGGGAGGGGAGAGACAACTCCTTGAAATCCATCCTTTTGGTTCAGGAGGTAATTAGGAGAGGTACCCTGGCAGTCCTCATGTCAATTGATACCGAAAAGGCTTTTGATAGAGTTAACTGGGGGTTCATGTTTGAAACACTGCAGCATTTGGGAATTGGCAAGAGGATGATGAGGTGGATTACTTCCCTATATCAACATCCAAGAGCCAGAATTAGAGTGAATGGAACCCTGTCTTCTCCCCTTGAATTATTTAAGACAGGGTTGCCCCTTGTCCCCAATCTTATTTATAATAACTTTGGAACCCTTACTGGCAGCGATCCATAAGAACCCAGAAATTAAGGGAATTTGGGCTCCATCAGACATTTTCCATCGGATTTTCCGACACACAAAGTTTGAGAGTAGGCTATAAAATTTTCCTACAACAAAATTCGATCACGTCAATTCCGACCGCGTGTGGCCATTTTTGACGCACAAAGTGCCACGCATACTCAGAAGAAATTCCGAGACGGAACAGCTCGGTCTGGTAAAATTAGCGTTCGGAATGGATACAGCACTTTCATCACGCTGCAATGTCAAAAATAGTTTAATACAGCGCACTCTCTTCTTCTTTATAATGTGAGAAGAATGAAGTAGTTTTGCTGCTCATATTCACAAAGACTTCTCACAAACTTATTTCTTTATTATTATTTGGGATTCCCTCAATATATTTAGATTTGTCACATCTAACCAAATTTTTTTGGGGTTGTTTTTAAATATTTTATGTTTTTTTCAAGGCTGTTTTTTTATTTTTTGGGGGTTTGTCTTTTTTTCAAGGCTGTGTTTTTATTGTTTTTTTTGTGTTTTACTACATAATATTTTTGTGTGTGTTTTGTGTGTCAAGTTACCACAACACCATTGATATCTTGTATTATTGAATCTCAAGGAGATTGTTTGGTCTTCGTGTCCCTTGTTAATTTCACATTGTATTTTTAAAATGTACCTGCCTCCTCACAAACTGTCCTTTTTGAAGGAAAACACACATAGGCGAGTATAATTGAAACAAAAATTCCTTTATTAAGGGCTCAGAACCAAAAAAAGAGGGAGGCAACGCTGGATAAACAGTTGAAATTAGCGAAGCCTTGGACCCCCAGGGAAGACATCATTTCTTTACCAGCAAGGGAAGGGAGTGCAGTCTGGTCCAGAAGTCCCAGAGATCCGTAAAGAAGCAGATGACATCTGTGTCCCCAGGCTGTGGTACTACAAGAGGCTGCATATTTTGCCAGACCAGACTGAACCCAGGCCATCACTCTCTGGTCTTCCTTAGATGCTTCCTTCTATGCTGTGGCTGTGGTGTGGGAGATGTGCCAGGAGGAGGAGTAGGACGTTGAGGAGTAGGAGGAGGAGTAGGACGTTGAGGAGTAGGAGGAGGAGGAATAGGACCTGGAGGAGGAGAAGGAGGACCATGTGTGAGGTCACAAATGTGGGTAGCACATGTTATTTCGCCCCTTTAAAGCCTTATTGAGAGCTTCCAAAATTAGGAACTCACACAGGAGTCATTGGACCTCCTCCATCCGCATCATTTTGCAGGCAGTTCTGCCAGCAAAGTCCTCCTCCACAGTGTGGGGGGTTCTCAGGGTCTCTGTAGCCTTCCAAAAGAGGCCTATGGCAGCCTCCTCCAGGTTACTCCTCTTCCTGGCACTTTGTCTTTGCAGGTGTAGGGGAGGGACCTGGATATCAGGCAGCCTGCTCAGCCTGGCAACCTCCTGGCTGAGACTTCCCTGTGTATGAAAAAGGGACATGGTTTTAGTTTTTGCTTTATCAATCACAATCGTAAATTAATAGTACTCCAAACTAACATCTAGTTAACATAATTGATTGAACAACCATAAATATTTAGAAGAATGCTATACCTGGCTCAATCTGGGCTCCTGCACATGTTGCTGCCTAGAAGGCCCAGGTTGGGCTTCAGAAGCCTCAGCCAGGGGGGAAGGAAGCGTGGAAGGAAGTCTGGAGAGTGATGGGCCGGGTTCAGTCTGACCTGCCAGAAAATGCAGCCTGTCATTGTACCACAGCCTGGGGATATAGATGTCATCTGCTGCTCCGGATCTCTGGGAATGCTGGACCTTCTTGCGCTTCCTTAGATATGTGCTCCTCAGGCCACCAATTAGGGCCTTCAAATAGAGGATATCTGCCATGGGGATCACCTGCTTCACAAATGCCAACAAACTATCCAGCGCTGCCTTCCTCTTTGTTTGGTTCTTATAATGTGGGTGGTTTATCTGCCACAGACAAGGCAGCTCCCTGTACATATCAATGAATATGGCCATAAATTCATCCTCTCTAAAGATATCCATTTTCACTGCAAGACACAACACAAGACAAACCCTAATGTCAGCCTAAAGTTTACTAAACTTGCGCAAATACAGGCCTCAATCTAGAAGCAGTATAGGCCCAATGTAAAATCTTACCTTCGCAATCACGATCGGCGCCTCTGTTACTCCTTCCTCCACTCACAGATCGTACGTACTACGCACGCATGTTACGCTTTATAGAAACTGCGCATGAGTGAAACTCCGCCCGCCCCTGACGTTCTTTCTAGTCTATTCCCCGCCCCTTCTCATTTGTCGCAGTGGGGAAGAGCACATGGCGGAGTCAGAGCAGGTGTCAGATAATTACACCAACGAGGAGGAGGAGGAAAGCCCGAAGCCTGAAACGTCCCGATCCAGAAGGACACGATATAAGGCATCAAATATGTCCTTTGGGGAAATGTTGGAGATGGTCGACATAATGAAGAAGGCTGACTATGACGGGAAGAATGGACCTTACCCCAAACCCAATGTCAGAAAGGCCAAGATCATGGCGAAAGTGGTCAAAAGTCTGCACCGGAATTTCGGGGTATGACGATCGAAAGATCAGCTCAGGAAGAGGTGGTCGGACCTCAAATTAAGAGAACACGAGCAGTACAGAAAGATCCAGAGAGTGCTGCAAAAAATTAATAGTTGTGCTGTGTTTCTATTCTTTATGTTTATTACGTTCGTGCTGCTCCATGTGCTTTTCTTAACTGTTATCCAGTTTAAAATGGCAACTTTCATGTTCATGGGCACATTATTTGTTCCTATCAAACATAGTTCGTTTGGCCATATGCAATTGCCATCATTTTTTGGGGCCTACTTGTGTGAAAAGAATTGGGTTGTGTAGATGTGTTTGTTACTAGAATGAAATGCAAACTAGATTCTGTGTAAGGAGCGGACACTCAGCAGTTTACACATCTGGACGCAGGAGCACTAGTGTGGGACCCCAGAACACCCTTTTTATTAGGGGGCCCCACACAGGTGCTCCAGTGTATACTATAAGGGGGTCTCCATCTTGTACAAGACAGGTATTGAAAAAAAAGTTGTTAATCTTTTTTTTTTTTTTATTTCAAGCCCCATCAGGGTTGGTTCATTAGGATTTCCGGCCTCAGGCCCAACTGAGCCAGCATAGTTGGCAGAATGTTTCCGTAAAAAGTTGTGTAGAACACAGCATGCCAGAATAATGTGATCCAGTTTGTACTCCGCCATATGTATGGGTGTAAGAAATGGGCGGAACCATCTGGCCATGATTCCAAATGTGTTCTCCACCACTCTTCTGGCTCTGGCCAGCCGGTAATTAAAAACTCTCTGGTCCGGGGTGAGGGTCCTCATCGGGAATGGCTGCATAAAATGGTCCCCCAGCGCAAACGCTTCATCCGCAACGAAGACGAATGGGAGTCCTTTCACATTGTCTTCTGGAGGTGGCAAGTCCAAGCTGCCATTCTGGAGTCGCCTGTAAAACTCTGTCCGGCCATTCTTCCCCACATCCACATAGAGGAACTCTTAAGTAGCCGACACCACCGCCAACATCACAATACTATTGAACCCCTTGTAGTTGTAATAGTATGACCCCGAGTTGGGTGGTGGGACGATGTGGACGTGTTTCCCATCAATTGCCCCTCCGCAGTTAGGAAAGTCCCACCGCTGGTCAAAGTGGGAGGCCACAGTCTGACATTCCTGTGGCGTGGAAGGAAACTGTGGAGTCAAAACAAAATAAAAAATTTGTCATTTTGCACAAATACAGGGAAAGCAGATTAGACACAAACATTCTTGCCCAACATCAAGCTAACATTTTTATGAGGGAATTTTTTTAAGACCAAAGTATAAGTTACACCTATCAGATCCCCCCCCCCCCCTCTCATGGGCCATTTATAACATTATAGGGGAGGGAACTCTTGGGCAGGTAACCCTCTTGACTTCATTGAGAGATAAATGCCTAAATAATGGGTATTACTTTGGCCAGCCCCTCCTTAGTTACACTATTGGCAGCCCACTGGACAGGTAAGAAGTGTCATAATACAAAGATATAAATACACATTGTACACATTTGAGCACATTTGGACATTCTGCTATTACCTATCAAGATAATAATAGTATACAAAAACTTTAAACAGTACCATTTGAAAGTTTACAGGCAGGCCCTTGCACTACATGCTTTGGGGAATTCATCCATACATCTGAGCACAAAAGAGATGGGTATAGTGTGTATGGGTTTGGCAAAGTCAGCAGATAGATGATTGAGGATAGATAGAGAATTGGTATCAGCTGACTTAGCAGTTGGGGGGAGGGAGGGTTACAAATGATTTTGGGACACCCAAAAAAAGCCTCTGGCACTCCACCCGAATTTAAAGCACAAATCACATTTCTAAACATTTTAGGGGGTGTTTAGGGTAAAGCACTACTATGGAGCTGATAAAATACATTGTTAAGTGACTACATGAGGTGAATATAGGGCCAGGAGAGCATGCTGGGGAGGTAAGTGAAGGCAAATATGTATGAAGGACAAAAAATAATTGCATAAAAATCCAGCATGCATGAGGACAAAGGGGACATTCACAGCATATTACAATCATGGTAATAAGGGAATGAGGAAAGAAATACTATACATTATCAAACATTATATACAATAAAATGTGATGTTAAAGAATAAATCTTACCTTAATATACTACTTCTGCAGGACCTGTATGATGGCAGAACAGGTCTCTGGGATAATAATTCCCAGAGCCTGGGGGGAGATGCCTGTCGAGAACTTGAGGTCCTGCAGGCTTCTCCTCGTCACCAAGTACAAGCAGGGTGGCGACCAGCCTCTGCTCCGAAGTGATGGCTTGCCTCATGCAGGTATCCTGCCTGCTAATATAGGGGGTCAGCAAAGCCAACAAACGGTGAAAAACGGGGTCCGTCATCTGGAGAAAGTTCCTGAAATCATCAGGATTATTCTCACGGATCTCAAGGAGCAAAGGCATATGACAGAACTGGTCATGCTGGAGCAACCAATTCTTGGTCCATGAACTCCTCCCCACTCTGTTCATGGACTGGACTTGTGTCAAGGTCAGGACCCCAACACCAAGCCCCCGCACAGCATCAACTCTACGAGGAGTATGTATACGCAACATGGCTAGAAAACGGTCAGCTGCTCAGAATGAAGTAACAGAACACACTGAAGAACAGCAAGGCCTGTGAAGAGCGACCTGAAAAACAGTAACGAACGAACAAGAACACAATGACAAGTCAAGGGTACTCGCTGCACGCACTGAAGAGCAGATACAAACCCACAAGCACAAACTGAACAGCAGAAAAGATCTGAAAACCACAAGTCTGAAAAAGCGTGAATCGTCTCTCACCAAACTTTTACTAACACGAGATTAGCAAAAGGAGCCCAAAGGGTGCCGCGCTTGGTTCTGAACTGCCCTTTTATAGTCTCGTCGTATGTGGAGTACGTGACCGCGTGGTTGGCGATCGGAAATTCCGACAACTTTGTGCGACCTTGTGTACGCAAAACAAGTTTGAGCCAACATCCTAGGATTTTGTTGTCGGAATGTCCGATCAATGTCCGACCGTGTGTATGGGGCATAAGAGAGCAGAGGGCAATACAACCTAAGTTTCATTTTACCTGGCTCAGGAAGGAGTTGGGATACTTGGGAATAAAACTGGCATCAAACCCAAATGATCTGTTTAAAGCTAATTATATCCCTCTGCTCAACAAGATTAAGGATCAATTGAAAGGGATGAAGTACCGATCTTTGTCGTGGATTGGCAGGATAAACGCAGTTAAAATGTCAATATTGATTTATACCTTCCAGATGATCCCAATCGCACCCACCAACCCAATTTCTTTAGAAAACTACAATCCATGTTATTGAGGTATATTTGGGTATGTAATCTTCCTAGGATAGCGTAGATAGCGTATGATATTCTGATTAAGGATAAAAGACAGGGAGGATTGGGAGCTCCAGATTTTAAAAAGTATTACAAAGCAATTTCTATCTCTAGAATCGTAGATTGGCTGCACGTTAAAAAAGAAAAAAGTTGGGTGAATATAGAAATAGCACAAAGTAGGGTGGATATAGAAAAGATGATATGGATACCGCCACAATTTCGCGAGTTAGGGCACAGCACTAATATTTTGACGAGGAACACATTCAAGATTTGGGACAGGTTAAGTAAAAGATTTCGATGGGATTATAACTCCCCACTAATATCACTTATTAACACTAATTATTTTAAACCAGGGAAGAAGGAACACTTATATTTTACAAGGTGGGCAAAAAAAGATGAAATACAATTGCAGGATGTGATGAGGTGCAATAGATTTTGCATGTATATAGAAATCACTAGGAAATTGGGAAACAAACCACTGGACAAATGGAGGTATGCTCAGATACAGAACTTTGTACACTCTCTCCCACAACTACTAAGGGGAAGAGGCCAACTTAGAGCATAGAAAAATTACTAAGCTCCCCCTGAGTACAACTGGTAGTATATCTGAAATCTACAAAATACTTAGAGATGAAGCAAACAATGGGTTTCCCGCTTATCTGGATAAGTGGGAAAGAGAAATAGGGTCCCTGAGAGACGAGGAACATAGGCTTAAGATACTAAAAATGGTTTATACATCGGCAAGAGACACCCAGACGCATGAAATGAGTTATAAACTAATAGCAAGGTGGTACGTGACCCCCCAGAGGGCGCATGAATATAGGACAGAGAACCCCCAAACCTGTTGGAGGGGGTGTGGGGCCTTGGAACTTTTGCGCACCTCTGGTGGGAATGTCCCAAAATCTATATCTTTTGGGGAGAAATCATAGGAATAATTTCACAGATCACAGGGGAACAGATTAAAAAAAGTCCATGGACGTGCTTGATTCACGATACAGATATGAAAGTATCCCAATATAGTAGGTCATTGGTTCCGTTTCTCCTGAACTTTGCTAAAGCTTTAATACCATGCCTCTGGAAAGTCTCG
The DNA here is from genome assembly GCA_037952925.1 of Lithobates clamitans. Classification (NCBI taxonomy): domain Eukaryota; kingdom Metazoa; phylum Chordata; class Amphibia; order Anura; family Ranidae; genus Lithobates; species Lithobates clamitans. The sequence continues at coordinate 485,065 of JBBGZY010000903.1, read as the reverse complement.
GAAGCTCCAAGTTTGAAAGAATGGATAATAAGGGTGGAGTGGGTGAGATCTATGGAGGAGTCAATATATTTAATAGAAGGTTCACAGAAGAAATACCTAGAGATGTGGCAGAAATGGTTTGAATTTAGGAAAAAGCAGAAGAGTCTATTGATGGAGACATAGAGGCAGTTGGTGTATTAGGAGAGAGAGAGGGAGATTGGGAGGGTTTCTTTTTTGGGGGGGGATATGGGTGGGTAGGGTAAATGCGTGTACTATTTTTAAAGATTGCAATGAGCCTAAAATTCCCTGGTCGAGGAATGCATGTATATTTTTGTAGTATTATAAAATAAAATAAAATAAAGAATATATAATAAAAAGGGGTTGATTTTACTAATCCAGAGTCAGTAACATTGAATGAACACAGGACCAAATGGAAAGCCACATCACTTCTTTGCTATGAAAGATTTTTCTGAAGAAGGCTCAGGCACCGCATGGAAATAAAGTATGCAGTATAAATTCGTAAATCCCCACACTATAAGTCTGTAATAATAGAACAACAAAATGGTGCATGAAGAACAAGGAACTCTTGATGTTACATAGTAGGTGAGATTGAAAAAAGACACAAGTTCATTAAGTCCAACCTATGTGTGAGCTTCTATGTCAGTATTACATTGTATATCCCTGTATGTTGTGGTTGTTCAGGTGCTTATATAATAGTTTTTTGAAACTATCAATACTCCCCTTTGAGACTACCACCTGTGGAAGGGAATTCCACATCCTTGCCACTCTTACAGTATAGAACCCTCTACATATTTTAAGGTTAAATCTCTTTTCTTCTAATTTTAATGAGTGGCCATGTGTCTTGTTAAACTCCCTTCCTCGAAAGAGTCTTATCCCTATTGTGGGGTCACCTGTACAGTATTTATAAATTTAAATCATATCCCCTCTCAAGTGATGTAATTCGTTAAAGACCAGAATTTAGTGAGACAGTAAGGTGACATCACAAGAAGCAATATTTAGCCATTTAAAACAGTTCTTTACCAGTTTCCTAACCAAGTTAAGGCTTCATGTACACTTGAACTACTTTGAACGCCGGCCGCAGGAAAACGCAAAACGATTTTGAGCGTTTTGCGTCCTGGGGTTAAAACATTCTGTGCAATTCTTCCACGTTCTGGAGAGGGAGGTTAGGGGGGGGGTTGAACCTCCTCTAACCTCAGCAGCTCCTAACTGATCCTAAAAGTCTATGTGTACATGGACACATAGGCTTTTATGGAGTTGAGTTTAGGAGCTTTGGCAACAAAATGCCAAAAGCTCCTAAACTCAAGTTTAGGAGCTGCTAGTGTACATGGAGCCTAAACTAAAATAGCTATTAAATGTGGAAATATAGTGTATACGTGAATTAAATCTATGGTGCAGCAATTGCAAGATGAAAAGTTTTATAATAAATTAGAAAATATGTAAACGTGTAAGTCCAAGTCTTGGGCTAATCATTAAAATCAAATTTATAAAAATCTTAATGCTAAAGTTGATATTAGTTTTAAAGGCATATAGCCAAATGCAAATATTATTTTACTAAATGGCTAAGGCAGGTAAATTAGGTGCAAAACCACTCCTTTGATGCATTTCAGTTGTAAAAGTATACAGTATCAGCAGTCCCGGTGTAATTTGACCACAAACAACTACAATAATGCATTTAAATTGACTTCATTATATAAACCAACACGGGAAAAAGTGTTACAGACATAAATCCAATTATACTCTTTTCTCAAAAGGATTTTGTCAAAATCTCTTTTTTGGGGATTAATCTAAAGCTGAAAATGCTTTTGAATTCAAAGCCTTCAAAGTTCCATTATGACATTCCTAAAAGTGTGCTGTCAAGGAATTTGTTTTTAGATTTTCTCCTAAGATGATTCAAACATGAATTACTTATTCCCAATCTACAATTTTTGGCAAGAACATTCCATTTGGTAAGCCATTCTGCTTGAACTACAATTAATGAGCAATCCGATGTTGAAAATAGTAGATCCTTTAATATTGGAAAAGTACAAAGTTTGAGCACATATTTGCATATAGTGTAATGACCAAAACTAAACACGTACTGCTGTACTTTAAAAAAAAGGCCTTTTTAAAATATCATTTATTAAATACTTTTTTTGCAATTATTATTGATTTTGGACAAACTATTTGAACTTTTGCTGTAGGGAAGACTATTTTTGTGTTGCCAAAATGGTAACAATTTCTATACCTTCCATTTATATTTTCAGTAGGATGTTACATTAAAGTAATTGTAAAGCTTATTTTTTTAAATTAAAATAACAAACATGTACTTACCTGCTCTGTACAATGGTTTTGCACAGAACAGCCCGATCCTCCTCTTCTGGGGTCTCCCGCTGGTGCTCCTTGCTGCACCCCCTGCAGTGTGCCCCCATAGCAAGCTGCTTGCTACAGGGCACTCGTGCATGCTCACTCCTGAGCCCTGCCCCCCTCACTGGTTATGATTGAAAGGGAGCTGCATGCAGAAGGTTTTTACCTTACTACATTTAATGCAGAAAGGTATAAAAAAACTTCTGCCTACACAACCACTTTAAATAATGCAAGCCCTCTTAAACTTTTGTATCAATTAAAGCTTTATCAGTGCTAGGGTTGTAAAAGACTTAAGACATCCCTCAACACTCCAAGGATAATAATGATGTGATGGATGGATGTGACCTTGCTACGCTGACAGAATTAGCGATTTAAAGGAACATATTTAAATAAAACCCGAACCTACTTGCTGTATGTACAGCACACATATGCCACAGTCCTTATATCTGGAAAATATGTTTTATTTATTGTGCCATGAGTGAGAATCTAACAGACACATAGAAACTGCAGGACAATCATTTTTTAAAACTGAAACTTTTGCATTACATATGCTTTTCTCCACACAGGACATTGACATTAAGCTAACACTTTGTCTGACCCTAACTTAACCACTTACCCACTGAGCTCTTAAACCCCCTTCCTAACCAGACCAATTTTCAGCTTTCAGTGCTCCCACATTTTGAATGACAATTAGACATGTGCACACTGAAATATTTTGTTTCGGAATTTCGTTTTCGTCTGAAAAGTAAATTTATTTAGTTACTCCTGAAATTAGTTTTTATTTATTTTGTTTTTCGTTAAAAATTGCATTCGTCCGAAAATCCAAATGAATTAAGGTTGAATCTGTCATTGAAGGCTTATGGTGTCTGTCGAATAGGGATGAGCTTCGAGTTCGAGTTGAACTCATGTTCGACTCGAACATTGGCTGTTCGCAAGTTCGCCGAACAGTGAACAAATTGGGGTGTTCGTGGCAAATTCGAATGCTGCGGAACACCCTTTAAAAGTCTATGGGAGAAATCAAAAGTGCAAATTTTAAAGGCTTATATGCAAGTTTTTGTCATAAAAAGTGTTTGGGGACCTGGGTCCTACCCCAGGGGACATGGATCAATGCAAAAAAAAGTTTTAAAAACGGCCATTTTTTCAGGAGCAGTGATTTTAATAATGCTTAAAGTCAAACAATAAAAGTGTAATATCCCTTTAAATTTCGTACCTGGGGGGTGTCTATAGTATGCCTGTAAAGGGGCGAATGTTTCCCGTGTTTAGAACAGTCTGACAGCAAAATGACACTTCGAAGGAAAAAACCCATTTAAAACTACTCGCGGCTATTGCATTGCCGGTCCGACAATACACATAGAAGTTCATTGATAAAAACGGCATGGGAATTCCCCACAGGGGAACCCCGAACCAAAATTAAAAAAAAAATGACGTGGGGGTCCCCCTAAATTCCATACTAGGCCCTTCAGGTCTGGTATGGATTTTAAGGGGAACCCCACGCCAAAAAAAAAAATGGCGTGGGGTCCCCCCAAAAATCCATACCAGATCCTTATCCGAGCACGCAACCTGGCAGGCCATAAGAAAAAAGGGGGGGCGAGAGTGCGGCCCCCCTCCTGAACCGTACCAGGCCACATGCCCTCAACATTGGGAGGGTGCTTTGGGGTAGCCCCCCAAAACACCTTGTCCCCATGTTGATGAGGACAAGGGCCTCATCCCCACAACCCTGGCCGGTGGTTGTGGGGGTCTGCGGGTGGGGGGTTTATCGGAATCTGGAAGCCCCCTTTAACAAGGGGATCCCCAGATCCCGGCCCCCCCTGTGTGAAATGGTAAGGGGGTACTTACCCCTACCATTTCACTAAAACACTGTCAAAAATGTTAAAAATGACAAGAGACAGTTTTTGACAATTCCTTTATTTAAATGCTTCTTCTTTCTACTTTCTTCTATCTTCCTTCATCTTCATCTTCTTTTTCTTCTGGTTCTTCCTCCGGCGTTCTCGTCCAGCATCTCCTCCGCGGCGTCTTCTATCCTCTTCTCCTCGGGCCGCTCTGCACCCATGGCATAGGGGGAGGCTCCCGCTCTTCTCTTCATCTTCTTCATCATCTTCTTCTTTTCTTCTCTTCTTCATTTTCTTCTCCGGGCCGCTCCGCACCCATGCTGGCATGGAGGGAGGCTCCCGCTGTGTGACGGCGTCTCCTCGTCTGACGGTTCTTAAATAACGGGGGGGGGCGGGGCCACCCGGTGACCCCGCTCCCTCTGACGCACAGGACATGACAGGACTTCCCTGTGGCATTCCCCGTGACGTCACAGGGAAGTCCCATCAAGTCACCGTGCGTCAGAGGGGGCGGGGTCACCGGGTGGCTCCGCCCCCCATTATTTAAGAACCGTCAGACGAGGAGATGCCGTCACACAGCGGGAGCCTCCCTCCATGCCAGCATGGGTGCGGAGCGGCCTGGAGAAGAAAATGAAGAAGAGAAGAAGAGAAGAAGATGAAGAGAAGAGTGGGAGCCTCCCCCCATGCCATGGGTGCGGAGCGGCCCGAGGAGAAGAAGGTAGAAGACGCCGCGGAGGAGAACCAGAAGAGCCAGAAGAACCAGAAGAAGAAGATGAAGGAAGATAGAAGAAAGAAGAAGCATTTAAATAAAGGAATTGTCAAAAACTGTCTCTTGTCATTTTTAACATCTTTGACAGTTTTTTAGTGAAATGGTAGGGGTAAGTACCCCCTTACCATTTCACACAGGGGGAGGGCTGGGATCTGGGGGTCCCCTTGTTAAAGGGGGCTTCCAGATTCTGATAAGCCCCCCGCCCGCAGACCCCCACAACCACCGGCCAGAATTGTGGGGATGAGGCCCTTGTCCTCATCAACATGGGGACAAGGTGTTTTGGGGCGCTACCCCAAAGCACCCTCCCAATGTTGAGGGCATGTGGCCTGGTATGGTTCAGGAGGGGGTGCCGCACTCTCGTCCCCCCTCTTTTCCTGTGGCCTGCCAGGTTGCGTGCTCGGATAAGAGTCTGGTATGGAATTTAGGGGGACCCCCACGTCATTTTTTTAAAATTTTTGCCGGGGTTCCCCTTAATATCCATACAAGACCTGAAGGGCCTGGTATGGAATTTAGGGGGACCCCCACGTCATTTTTTTTCTAAATTTTGGTTCGGGGTTCCCCTGTGGGGAATTCCCATGCCGTTTTTATCAATGAACTTCTATGTGTATTGTCGGACCCACAATGCAATAGCCGCGAGTAGTTTTAAATGGGTTTTTTCCTTCGAAATGTCATTTTGCTGTCAGACTGTTGTAAACACGGGAAACATGCGCCCCTTTACAGGTATACTATAGACACCCCCCAGGTACGAAATTTAAAGGGATATTACACTTTTATTGTTTGACTTTAAGCATTATTAAAATCACTGCTCCTAAAAAAATGGCCGTTTTTAAAACTTTTTTTTGCATTGATCCATGTCCCCTGGGGCAGGACCCAGGTTCCCAAACACTTTTTATGACAATAACTTGCATATAAGCCTTTAAAATTTGCACTTTTGATTATTCATGTTAGTGTCCCATAGACTTTAATGGTGTTCGCATGTTCGAACAAACTTTTTTCCTGTTCGCATGTTCTGGTGCAAACCGAACAGGGGGGGTGTTCGTCTCATCCCTACTGTCGAATGTTCAAAGAAGATTTGACGGAGCAGGTAAACTGTACGTGTACATTTCCGGCCGAATTTTCTGCCTACAAGCTAGCTGTAGTAGAATTCTAATGTTGTATGACTAGTATAATGCAGCATTGTACAGTTTAGCTGCTCCGTCAAATCTTCTTAGAACTTTCGACAGACCCCCTAAGCCAAAGATTCAACCTTTGTATGTTTTTCGTTGCTTTGTTAAATCTTCGTTGTTGAATGGTCTACTCTACCCCAACAGTCAGCCAACTTTCACATTCGTTTCTCAATCTCCAAGTGCAATGGCGGGCGTGGCATCCGAGGTTGTGTCAGATATTGATATGGCATTATAATATAGAATCTATAATAATAAATCCCCCCCCCCACAACACGGGCAGCCTCTGAGGCTATCACAACACTAGCAACACTAGTATCACTATCAAGTTCACAACACTAACACAATAGCAGCAGATTATTATGAAAAAGTTAAGTTGAACTGTAGCTTGCTTCACTATTGTTCTGCTGCTGTGTTTATGCTTAATTGCTAAATAATTCAGGTTCTCTGACAAATGAACCAGCTAAGATTGACTGTCTTCTGAAATGATTCAGTGTGTGTGTCTCTCTCTGCTAGCAAATCGTAAGTGAAAGTAAGTTGGCTGTACGTGTGTACTTAGTTCTAGCTATTTTACTGCCCCTCCTCTTTGGTTACAATTGGCCAATAACATTCATCATCATCATTATTTATATTTTACTTCCCCCACCCAATCCCAGCAGTGATCTTTTCTCTCTATGTCGAATCTTTTCTCTCTATGTCAAATCTTTTCTTTCTATGTAGCATAATCTTAGACTAATAGAGTTAAGGTTAGGCACATTCGATCTCAGGTTTGATACACACAGATTGTTATTGTCAGCGTCATGTCCAATCTCCTATCTATATTGAACTGTTGTCGCAACGAAAATGAAAATAAAGCATTTAATTATGTCAGATCTTTCGGTTTTCGTATTCTGCACTTTCTTTATCGTTTGTTAAAACGATAACGAAAATACCTAAAATTCGGACGAAAACTAATGCACATGTCTAATGACAATTACTCAGTCCTGCAACACTGTACTCATATGAAACTTTCGTCCTTTTTTCACACAAATAGAGCTTTCTTTTGGTGGTATTTGATCACCTCTGGGTTTTTTATTTTCTGTGCTATAAATGAAAAAAGACCGAAAAGTTTGTAAAAAAATAATTTTTCTTCATTTCTATTATAAAATTTTGCAAATAAGTACCGTATTTATCGGCGTATAACACGCACTTTTTTCCCCTTAAAACCAGGGGAAAATCGCAGGTGCGTGTTATACGCCGATCCCCTGTGATCCTGACCTGTCACATTTTCAAAATCGCCGACCTACTCGGCTAGGTTCGGATAGCTCCGCTCGGGACTACGAGTGGAGCCGAAAGTGAACGAGAGCCGCCGGAAAGAGCCGAGGACCGGCTCTGTGTATTTCGGCGCCGGCGGCGCCATTTTCAAATCGCGGTCGGCGATTTTAAAGCCCAGAATGGCTGGGATCACTGGGGCAAGGCTGCACTGGGCAAGGCTGCACTGGGCAAGGCTGCACTGGGCAAGGCTGCACTGGGGAAGGCTGCACTGGGGAAGGCTGCACTGACAAGGCTGCACTGACAAGGCTGCACTGGGGAAGTCTGCACTGACAAGGCTGCACTGGGGATGTCTGCACTGACAAGGCTGCACTGGGGAAGGCTGCACTGACAAGGCTGCACTGGGGAAGTCTGCACTAACAAGGCTGCACTGGGGATGTCTGCACTGACAAGGCTGCACTGACAAGGCTGCACTGACAAGGCTGCACTGACATGGCTGCACTGAGAAGGCTGCAATGATGGGCATTTAACCACTTGCCGACCGCCTACCGCATATATACTGCGGCAGAATGGCACGGGCAGGCAAAATCACGTACCCGTACGTGATCTGCCTCCCGCGGGCGGGGGGTCCGATCGGACCCCCCCCCGGTGCCATCGGCGGTCGGCATCTGACTGGGAGCGTCGGGAGGCGAGGGGGAGACCATCCGATCGTGGCCCCCCCCTCGCGATCGCTCCCAGCCAATGGGAATCCTCCTCTGCCTGTGTGTCGTTTCACACAGGCAGAGGATGTGATGTCATCTCTCCTCGGTCTGGCAGTTTCCGTTCCAGCGCCGAGGAGAGAAGACAAGTGAGTGCACAACACAAACACACACAGTAGAACATGCCAGGCATACTTTACACCCCCGATCCCCCCCCGATCGCCCCCCGATCCCCCCCCAATCACCCCCCCCTGTCACAAACTGACATTAGCAGTATTTTTTTTTTTTTTTTTTTTTCTGATTACTGCATAGTGTCAGTTTGTGACAGTTAGTGTTAGAGCAGATAGTATTACCCCCCTTTAGGTCTAGGATACCCCCCTAACCCCCCCTAATAAAGTTTTAACCCCTTGATCACCCCCTGTCACCAGTGTCGCTAAGCGATCATTTTTCTGATCGCTGTATTAGTGTCGCTGGTGACGCTAGTTAGGAACGTAAATATTTAGGTTCGCCGTCAGCGTTTTATAGCGACAGGGACCCCCATATACTACCTAATAAATGTTTTAACCCCTTGATTGCCCCCTAGTTAACCCTTTCACCACTGATCACCGTATAACTGTTACGGGTGACGCTGGTTAGTTCGTTTATTTTTTATAGTGTCAGGGCACCCGCCGTTTATTACCGAATAAAGGTTTAGCCCCCTGATCGCCCGGCGGTGATATGCGTCGCCCCAGGCAGCGTCAGATTAGCGCCAGTACCGCTAACACCCACGCACGCAGCATATGCCTCCCTTAGTGGTATAGTATCTGATCGGATCAATATCTGATCCGATCAAATCTATACTAGCGTCCCCAGCAGTTTAGGGTTCCCGAAAACGCAGTGTTAGCGGGATCAGCCCAGATACCCGCTAGCACCTGCGTTTTGCCCCTCCGCCCAGCCCAGCCCAGCCCACCCAAGTGCAGTATCGATCGATCACTGTCACTTACAAAACACTAAACGCATAACTGCAGCGTTCGCAGAGTCAGGCCTGATCCCTGCGATCGCTAACAGTTTTTTTGGTAGCGTTTTGGTGAACTGGCAAGCACCAGCCCCAGGCAGCGTCAGGTTAGCGCCAGTACCGCTAACACCCACGCACGCACCGTATACCTCCCTTAGTGGTATAGTATCTGATCGGATCAATATCTGATCCGATCAAATCTATACTAGCGTCCCCAGCAGTTTAGGGTTCCCAAAAACGCAGTGTTAGCGGGATCAGCCCAGATACCTGCTAGCACCTGCGTTTTGCCCCTCCGCCCGGCCCAGCCCAGCCCACCCAAGTGCAGTATCGATCGATCACTGTCACTTACAAAACACTAAACGCATAACTGCAGCGTTCGCAGAGTCAGGCCTGATCCCTGCGATCGCTAACAGTTTTTTTGGTAGCGTTTTGGTGAACTGGCAAGCACCAGCCCCAGGCAGCGTCAGGTTAGCGCCAGTACCGCTAACACCCACGCACGCAGCATACGCCTCCCTTAGTGGTATAGTATCTGATCGGATCAATATCTGATCCGATCTGATCTATACTAGCGTCCCCAGCAGTTTAGGGTTCAGAAAAACGCAGTGTTAGCGGGATCAGCCCAGATACCTGCTAGCACCTGCGTTTTGCCCCTCCGCCCGGCCCGGCCCAGCCCACCCAAGTGCAGTATCGATCGATCACTGTCACTTACAAAACACTAAACGCATAACTGCAGCGTTCGCAGAGTCAGGCCGGATCCCTGTGATCGCTAACAGTTTTTTTTGTAGCGTTTTGGTGAACTGGCAAGCGCCAGCGGCCTAGTACACCCCGGTCGTAGTCAAACCAGCACTGCAGTAACACTTGGTGACGTGGCGAGTCCCATAAGTGCAGTTGAAGCTGGTGAGGTGGCAAGCACAAGTAGTGTCCCGCTGCCACCAAAAAGACAAACACAGGCCCGTCGTGCCCATAATGCCCTTCCTGCTGCATTCGCCAATCCTAATTGGGAACCCACCGCTTCTGCAGCGCCCGTACTTCCCCCATTCACATCCCCAACCAAATGCAGTCGGCTGTCCTCCCGAGTACCCCTACCCAACGAACCCCCCCAAAAAAGATGTCGTGTCTGCAGAAAGCGCGGATATAGGCGTGACACCCGCTATTATTGTCCCTCCTGTCCTGATAATCCTGGTCTTTGCATTGGTGAATGTTTTGAACGCTACCATGCACTAGTTGAGTATTAGCGTAGGGTACAGCATTGCACAGACTAGGCGCACTTTCACAGGGTCTCCCAAGATGCCATCGCATTTTGAGAGACCCGAACCTGGAACCGGTTACAGTTATAAAAGTTAGTTACAAAAAAAAGTGTAAAAAAAAAAAAAACACAAACAAAAATATAAAATAAAAATAGTTGTCGTTTTATTGTTCTCTCTCTCTCTATTCTCTCTCTATTGTTCTGCTCTTTTTTACTGTATTCTATTCTGCAATGTTTTATTGTTGTTATGTTTTATCACGTTTGCTTTTAAGGTATGTAATTATTTATACTTTACCGTTTACTGTGCTTTATTGTTAACCATTTTTTTGTCTTCAGGTATGCCATTCACGACTTTGAGTGGTTATACCAGAATGATGCCTGCAGGTTTAGGTATCATCTTGGTATCATTCTTTTCAGCCAGCGGTCGGCTTTCATGTAAAAGCAATCCTAGTGGCTAATTAGCCTCTAGACTGCTTTTACAAGCAGTGGGAGGGAATGCCCCCCCCCCCCCAACATCTTCCGTGTTTTTCTCTGGCTCTCCTGTCTCAACAGGGAACCTGAAAATGCAGCCGGTGATTCAGCCAGCTGACCATAGAGCTGATCAGAGACCAGAGTGGCTCCAAACATCTCTATGACCTAAGAAACCGGAAGCTACGAGCATTTTATGACGTAGATTTCGCCGGATGTAAACAGCGCCATTGGGAAATTGGGAAAGCATTTTATCACACCGATCTTGGTGTGATCAGATGCTTTGAGGGCAGAGGAGAAATCTAGGGTCTAATAGACCCCAATTTTTGCAAAAAAGAGTACCTGTCACTACCTATTGCTATCATAGGGGATATTTACATTCCCTGAGATAACAATAAAAATGATTTAAAAAAAAAAAATGAAAGGAACAGTTTAAAAATAAGATAAAAAAATAATAATAATAAAGAGAAAAAAAAAAAAAAAAAAAAAAAGCACCCCTGTCCCCCCTGCTCTCGCGCTAAGGTGAACGCAAGCGTTGGTCTGGCGTCAAATGTAAACAGCAATTGCACCATGCATGTGAGGTATCGCCGCGAAGGTCAGATCGAGGGCAGTAAGTTTAGCAGTAGACCTCCTCTGTAAATCTAAAGTGGTAACCTGTAAAGGCTTTTAAAGGCTTTTAAAAATGTATTTAGTTTGTCGCCACTGCACGTTTGTGCGCAATTTTAAAGCATGTCATGTTTGGTATCCATGTACTCGGCCTAAGATCATCTTTTTTATTTCATCAAACATTTGGGCAATATAGTGTGTTTTAGTGCATTAAAATGTAAAAAAGTGTGTTTTTTCCCCAAAAAATGCGTTTGAAAAATCGCTGCGCAAATACTGTGTGAAAAAAAAAAATGAAACACCCACCATTTTAATCTGTAGGGCATTTGCTTTAAAAAAAATATATAATGTTTGGGGGTTCAAAGTAATTTTCTTGCAAAAAAAAATTATTTTTTTATGTAAACAATAAGTGTCAGAAAGGGCTATGTCTTCAAGTGCTTAGAAGAGTGGGTGATGTGTGACATAAGCTTCTAGATGTTGTGCATAAAATGCCAGGACAGTTCAAAACCCCCCCAAATGACCCCATTTTGGAAAGTAGACACCCCAAGCTATTTGCTGAGAGTCATGTTGAGTCCATGGAATAATTTATATTGTGACACAAGTTGCGGGAAAGAGACAATTTTTTATTTTTTTTATTTTTTTTTGCGCAAAGTTGTCACTAAATGATATATTGCTCAAACATGCCATGGGAATATGTGAAATTACACCCCAAAATACATTCTGTTGCTTCTCCTGAGTACGGGGATACCACATGTGTGGGACTTTTTGGGAGCCTAGCCGCGTACGGGACCCCGAAAACCAAGCACCGCCTTCAGGCTTTCTAAGGCCGTAAATTTTTGATTTCACTCTTCACTGCCTATCACAGTTTCGGAGGCCATGGAATGCCCAGGTGGCACAAAACCCCCCCAAATGACCCCATTTTGGAAAGTAGACACCCCAAGCTATTTGATGAGAGGTATAGTGAGTATTTTGCAGACCTCACTTTTTGTCACAAAGTTTTGAAAATTGAAAAAAGAAAAAAAAACATTTTTTTTCTCGTCTTTCTTTATTTTCAAAAACAAATGAGAGCTGTAAAATACTCACCATGCCTCTCAGCAAATAGCTTGGGGTGTCTACTTTCCAAAATGGGGTCATTTGGGGGGGGTTTGTGCCACCTGGGCATTCCATGGCCTCCGAAACTGTGATAGGCAGTGAGGAGTAAAATCAAAAATGTACGCCCTTAGAAATCCTGAAGGCGGTGCTTGGTTTTCGGGGTCCCGTACGCGGCTAGGCTCCTAAAAAGTCCCACACATGTGGTATCCCCGTACTCAGGAGAAGCAGCTAAATGTATTTTGGGGTGCAATTCCACATATGCCCATGGCCTGTGTGAGCAATATATCATTTAGTGACAACTTTGTGCAAAAAAAAAAAAAAAAAAAAAAAATTTGTCACTTTCCCGCAACTTGTGTCAAAATATAAAACATTCCATGGACTCAACATGCCTCAAAGCAAATAGCTTGGGGTGTCTACTTTCCAAAATGGGGTCATTTGGGGGGGTTTTATGTCATCTGGGCATTTTATGGCCTTCAAAACTGTGATAGGTAGTGAGGAGTAAAATCAAAAATGTACACCCTTAGAAATCCTGAAGGTGGTGCTTGGTTTTCGGGGCCCCGTACGCGGCTAGGCTCCCAAAAAGTCCCACACATGTGGTATTCCCGTACTCAGGAGAAGCAGCTAAATGTATTTTGGGGTGCAATTCCACATATGCCCATGGCCTGTGTGAGCAATATATCATTTAGTGACAACTTGTTGTAATTTTTTTTTTTTTTTTGTCATTATTCAATCACTTGGGACAAAAAAAATGAATATTCAATGGGCTCAACATGCCTCTCAGCAAATTCCTTGGGGTGTCTACTTTCCAAAATGGGGTCATTTGTGGGGGTTTTGTACTGCCCTGCCATTTTAGCACCTCAAGAAACGACATAGGCAGTCATAAATTAAAGGCTGTGTAAATTCCAGAAAATGTACCCTAGTTTGTAGACGCTATAACTTTTGCGCAAACCAATAAATATACACTTATTGACATTTTTTTTACCAAAGACATGTGGCCGAATACATTTTGGCCTAAATGTATGACTAAAATTGAGTTTATTGGATTTTTTTTAGAACAAAAAGTAGAAAATATCATTTTTTTTCAAAATTTTCGGTCTTTTTCCGTGTATAGCGCAAAAAATAAAAACGGCAGAGGTGATCAAATACCATCAAAAGAAAGCTCTATTTGTGGGAAGAAAAGGACGCAAATTTCGTTTGGGTACAGCATTGCATGACCGCGCAATTAGCAGTTAAAGCGACGCAGTGCCGAATTGTAAAAAGTGCTCTGGTCAGGAAGGGGGTAAAACCTTCCGGGGCTGAAGTGGTTAAATGTAAGTTTTTTTTCCCTTCAACTTCCCTCCTAAAAGTTTTTTTTTCCTTAAAATTCCCTCCTAAATTGGGGTGCGTGTTATACGCCGGTGCGTGTTATACGCCGATAAATACGGTAATTTTTCTTTATAAATTTGGGCCGAAATTTATACTGCTACATATCTTTGGTAAAAATAACCCAAATTAGTGGATATTATTTAGTCTGTGTGAAAGTGATAGAGTCTATAAGCTATGGTGCCAATCACTGAAAATTGATCACATCTGATCACACCTGATGTACTGAGGCCTATCTCATTTCTTGAGACCCTAACAAGCCACGAAAGTACAAATACCCACATAATTACCCCTTTTTGGAAAGTAGACATTCCAAGGTATTTAGTAAGAGGCATGGTTAGTTTTTTGAAGTTATCATTTTTCCCCACAATTCTTTGCAAAATGAAGATTTTTTTTATTTTTATTTTTTTCACATCAAATTGTGATTATAACAGGTTATTTCTCTCACATGGCATGTATATTCCACAAATGACACCCCAAAATATATTCTGCTACTTCTCCTGAGTATGGTAATACCACATTTGTGAGACTTTTACACAGCCTGGCCACATACAGAGGCCCAACATTGAAGTAGCACATTCAGGCGTTCTAGGAGCATAAATTACATATCTAATCTCTCAACCACCTATTAAAATTTTGAAGGACCCGGAGCACCAGGACAATTCAAACGCCCACAAAGTAACCCCATTTTGGAAAGCAAACACTCCAACGTATAATCTATGAGGCATAATGAGTCTTTTGAACGGTTCATTTTTTTCCAGAAGTTTTAGTAGTGCAGTTGTCCACAGGAGGAGAGCCCTGATCGAGGCAGCAGGCATGGATGTGATCAGCGACAGTGAATGGAATTGTCCAGAGAGCAGGCAGGAATATTGTCCATAGTTGGTACAGGCAGGGATACTGTTCATATACAGTCCAGGGTCAGTGCAAGTAGAGACATTGCCAGCAGTGCCAACATATTGGTCCTGGTAGTAAGTAGGAACATGGTCCAAGTAACAGGCCAGGAAAGAATGGGGACAGGGGAAGGGGCTTCTCCCACCCAAATTTCTTTGAAGCCTCCGAGTCTCCAGACCCTAATCTGGGTATGAGAAAACTAAAAAAATTAGTTTTCTGCATCCAGAAAAACATTTCTCGAGCCCCTCACATATGTGAGACCCCTGTGTTCCCACTAGCATAGCAGGGTAAATGACCAGTCCAAGAGGCAGGCAAAAAACATGGTCAAACAGCCAGGGTCAGTTCCAGAGCAGGCAGAGGTAGACAGTTTATCATTAGGCAGAAGCTTGGTCATATAACAGGCCAGGGTCAGTTCCAGAGAAGGCAGAGGTATGTAGAGTTCAGTGCAGTGGCATAAGGGGTGTGGAGGAAAATAACAGGAAATGAGAATTACGTTTTGTCATACTTCCCTAATAATTTAGAGAAGTACGATATGTAACGGCAGAAACATTCACCTATACAGAGACCTGGTTGGGAAGGACATTGGGGACAATAATAAGTGGTGTCTCTTCTAACTCCTCTGGGGCACACCCGGCATTTCTTCTGATGTCTGTGGCCTGTTTCACGGGGGGGATTTTCTCAGGAAAGTGGCGCTCGTGGAGTCTGCTCACGGTATCAGAGCAAATATTTTCTGGTGGGCTTTCAGGGTACAAATGGGCAGACATTACTTGTTCCTGGTAGTGCAGATAGGATACAGGGGTCTCAGTAGATTTTTGGTAAATAATATAAGTGTTATACATGGCCAAACTGAAAAAATAAATGGACACTTTTTATACCAATGACGGGATTTTCTTGTGGGAAGGTAGAGTTCAATCATCTGAACATTGATGTCCACTCCCCCCATAAACAAATTATAGTCATAGATACAAGCTGGTTTCTGGATTGGGCCATTTCTTCTGGTGACTTCCACGTAGGTATCATTATGGATTGTCGTGAGTATGTGGACATTTCGTCTGTCCCTCCACTTGACAGCCAATAGCTCCTGGTTCCTCAAAGACGCTGTCTCCCCTCGTCATAGCCTTTCATTGACAAGTTTTTGCAGGAAGCCCTTTCTATTGGCTCTTACTGTACCACATGCTGGGCTATCCCTTCGGTGAAGATTACGGAAGAGGGGCAAGCTTGTATAAAAATTATCCACATAAAGATGGTATCCCTTTCCAAGGAGTGGACAGACAAGCTCCCAGACAACTTTGCCGCTGGCTCCAATATACTCTGGACATTCAGGGGGATGCAGTTGGGGGGGGTCCTTCCCTTTGTACACCTGGAAGGCGTAAATGTACCCTGTGGCTCGATCACAAAGTTTGTACATTTTAACCCCATATCGGGCCCTTTTGCTGGAAAACTGTTTGATGCCCAGCCTGCCTGAGAATTTTACAAGGGACTCATCAATGGAGTTTGGGGAAAATTTTTCAGAGAAATAATTTAGAAGTGACCGAATTTTAAATTTGTCAAAAGCTGGGTCATTTCAGGGAAGGCACTGGGTGCTGTCATTATTGTCGAGGAACCGCAAAATCATAAGGTATCTTGATCTTGGCATAATCGATGAGAAGAGTGGCATGTGGTGGATGGGGTTGGTAGACCAATAGGATTGCAATTTGTTTTTTTTGTGAGTCCCATAGTAAAAGTTAGGCCTAAGAAAATTTTGAATTCCTCTATGGTAAGTTCCCTCCACTCAAAGGGACAGGCGTAACTAAAACCAGGGTTTCTTACTATGTACTGCTGTGCATAAAGGTTGCACTGGGCCACAATGGACTATAGTAAGTCAATAAAGGAAGGACACATATAGAAGAGATGGAAGGAGCTGCACACCCCGAAATTAGGTTTTAGAAGAATTGTTTTCCCCCATGGGGCTTTAAAACAGCAATGTACAGAATCAAAAAAGAAGTTCTTAATGGATTTATAAAATGATTTTGTCAAATATCATGGTTTATTGAAATACGGTATATAGAAAAAAATCTCTGGTACAGTAACACAATTCATATTCCCCAGTGCAGTAACAAACACATTGTTACATTACATACTGTTATATGGATAGCAAGCCCCGACGCGTTTCGACCTGTATGCGGTCTCTTCAGGGGGACAGTTGGAGCTAAAGAATAATTGCATAAATTCAAAATTAAAAAATAAATAAATATATATGTCGTTATGCATCACTTTAATTAGACCAAGATAATATGTTTTTACCGCTCAACAGTGGAATAAGTGTTCTATGATCCAAGATAAATAGTGGGGGCCGTTAAAGACACCGGAGGGCTCAGGAGGCCACCCTTAAATCCCCTGGAGAGCCAGCCCCAAGGAGCTTGCAAGGAGCCACACTTTACGCGCCCCCGGGGGGAAGGGAGGAGCGCACACCTGCAACAGATACCCAAAAATAGCCATATATTGGTTTGAAGAAGTTTAATGGTTAGCTTAATAATATGGTGAGTGTTTCTAAATATATGTAGAGACTGACGTTGGATTAGATTATTACTGTGTAAATATATTACGGTATTGTTTCCGTCCCATAAACGTAACCAACAAGGTTGAATGATGGCCTTCTGGGACGCCGAGGGAGCCACACGTGGGCCGCTTCTTTAGCGGTCCCTGCGCTATGTCTGTTGGGGAGATTTGGGGTAAATTACTTTTTACTAATCACATCATTCCACATGGCACATCACATCACCATACACACACACCTTTACACTTTGGTTGGCCTTTACCCATTTCTTACATTTTATCACTTTTCAGTTTACACTTGTTGTCTTTGTTCCTCACACTGCCGGCGCTAGGCAAGCTACACTTTATGCTTTTTATCACCTCATGCACTATCCAAGTCACATCATCCTTCTGCACCCAGCACACTTTTTTCGACTAAAGTAATTGTCGTTTTTTTACACATACATTGTCCCTTTTTACCTATTTTACTCATTTTACCTATTTTAGTATGAATTACAAAGACATAGTACACCACCACATCGTTGGATTACATGATCATTCAACCTTGTTGGTTACATTTATGGGATGGAAACAATACCGTAAAATATTTACTCAGTAATAATCTAATCCAACGTCAGTCTCTACATATATATTTTGGAAACACTCACCATATTATTAAGCTAACCATTAAACTTCTTCAAACCAATATATGGCTATTTTTGGGTATCTGTTGCAGGTGTGCGCTCCTCTCTCCCCCCGGGGGCGCGTAAAGTGTGGCTCCTTGCAAGCTCCTTGGGGCTGGCTCTCCGGGGGATTTAAGGATGGCCTCCTGAGCCCTCCGGTGTCTTTAACGGCCCCCACTATTTATCTTGGGTCATAGAACACTTATTCCACCGTTGAGCGGTAAAAACATATTATCTTGGTCTAATTAAAGTGATGCATAAGGACAGTTATATTTATTTATTTTTTAATTTTGAATTTATGCAATTATTCTTTAGATCCAACTGTCTCCCTGAAGAGACCGCATACAGGTCGAAATGCATCGGGGCTTGCTATCCATGTAACATTATGTAATGTAACAATGTGTACTAATATGTGTTTGTTACTGCACTGGAGAATATGAATTGTGTTACTGTACCAGAGATTTTTTCTATATACTGTATTTCAATAAACCATGATATTTGACAAAATCATTTTATATATCCATTAAGAACTTCTTTTTTGATTCTGTACATTGCTGTTTTAAAGCCCCATGGGGAAAAACAATTCTTCTATGGACTATAGTAATTCTTCAGTGAAAATTAAATGACAAAATCATCGGTGTTCACCTGGACAACTGGCTGGACGGTAAAAGGGGGGATATTTGCTGCTCTGGAATTAGGGGGAAGGCAAAGGTGGTTTTGAAGGGCATAGGGAAGGCTGGCATGGCCCCTATCCCTTTGGGGCTGAGATGACACCCTACAGGTGCCTGGCCTTTGTTGCAGTGGCACTGCGGTTGAGGTGGACAGCACTGCTCTTGAAGTAGACGGCACTGCGCTCGAGGTGGATGGCCCTTTGCTGCTGGTAATAGGCTACTGCACCACGCCAGAATGCCTTCTTTTCACGGGCACACGTTCCTCTTCCAATTCTATATCAGACCCACTGCTTGTCACGGGTTCATTAGAATCCAAATTGGACTGAGACTCAGAGAGCTACCCGCTGCTCTCATCGGACATGCTTAGATGCTGGTAGGCCTCCTCGCTAGTAAAATATTTTTTTGCCATACTGGTGGCTGATGAGGCTGCACTGCAGGGTACTGATGTGCACTATTGGGCACTGTAGAGGCACTAATGAGTTGCACTGATGGCATGGTAGTGGCACAGATGGGCACTGATTGTACTGTAGTGGCACTGATTGTATTGTAGTGACACTGATGGTACAGATGAGCACTGTGGTGGCACTGGTGGACACAGGCAGCACTGGTGGGCACAGGTGGGCAAAGGCAGCACTGGTGGGCACAGGTGGCACTGATGTGGCACTGCAGTGGTGCAGATGAGCACTGATGGGCACAGGTGGCACTGATGGGCACAGGTGGCACTGGTGTGGCACTGGTGTGGCACTGGTGTGGCTCTGGTTGCCCTGGTGTGGCTCTGGTGGCAGAGAGGTGGCACAGAGGTGGCACAGGTGGCACTGGTGGGCACAGGCAGCACTGGTGGGCACAGGTGGCACTGATGTGGCACTGCAGTGGTGCAGATGAGCACTGATGGGCACAGGTGGCACTGATGGGCACAGGTGGCACTGGTGTGGCACGGGTGTGCACTGCAGTGGCACTGGTGTGGCTCTGGTTGCACTGGTGTGGCTCTGGTGGCACAGAGGTGGCACAGGTGGCACAGGTGACACAGGTGGTACAGATGGCACAGATTTGGCACAGATGGCACTGTTGTGGCACTGTTGGGCACTGTTATGGCACTGTTGGACACTGCTGGGCACTGTTACATATACACACGATAGCTCTCTTCTCATGCTGCATCGGTGTGAGGAGAGGAGAACAATAAAAAAAACATTTGGAGAATTTTTTTACTCACCTCTAAATGCCTGTTGCTAGGGCGTCCCTCGTAGTCTGCCTCCTTCATCATCTGGGCTCTTGACGTCACTTCCCTCAGCGCAGGAAGGGAGATCAGCTCTGCCCCCTCCCTCTTGTCAATCATCTGGGACACATCACAGGTCCCCGATGATTGCGCGGCCAATCACGGCACACGGCGCAGCTCGCGCATGCGCAGTGGGTGCCCGGCTATGAAGCCACAGCCGGGCGCCGACAGTTACAATGCTGGCGCCACTGAGCGGAGGGGGAGATGAGCGGGGCTTCGATCCCCCACATCGCTGGACCCTGGGACAGGTAAGTGTCCGATTATTAAAAGTCAGCAGCTGCAGTATTTGTAGCTGCTGACTTTTAATATTTTTTTTTAGCGGAACTCCGCTTTAAGTTATAACTTATGACAGTAAGAGGTTTGTAACATATAATGCAGGATATACAGTGTGGTGGTCAGGGGTATGTCATGTACAAGGTGTATTACAGGGTATGTTACAAAACCTTGACCATTGCACCCTGTATGCTGTGGAATACTTTACATACTCTAGACCACTAAACTTGGCATGCTGTGCTGTCCTCCTGTAAATCTCCCTCTTCCTCCCAAATAAAAATTCCCCCAGAAAACCTATTTATTCCTTGAGCAGCACCCTCTAAAGTGACCATTGACTGCTTACCTTTTCACCCCTCTTCCATTTCTTCCATCTTTAATTTGCAGCCATCTGACCTCTGCGCTTTCCATTTCCAGAACATGTCTACACACTCATACTTATCTCTCTGTCCCCACTCACAGCTCATCTCTGCACCCCTGCCCACAGCTCACCTCTGTGTCTCCCCTTTCCAGCTTGCAGCTGTGTCGCTTCATCGCCAGCTCACCTCTGTGCCCCTTCATCTCCAGATCATCTCTTTTTCCATTCTACATATAATTTCTGCCCCTTTTTAATGCTCTACCCCATTCACAACTCAAACTTCTGACCCCCCCATACATCCGTAGCTCTTACCTCTGCACCCTCCCTCATCCACAGCTTTCATGTCTGAGCCCCCCTCTATCCACAGGACTCACCTTTTCACCTAGCAATCCCCTCCATCCACAGCTCTCACATCTGAATGTAGCCCCCTTATCCTTAGCTCTCACCTCTGCACCCTACATCCCCCTCCCATCCACAACTCTCATCTCTGCACACCTCAAAACCCTTCTCCTTTTCAAGGCTTACTACCCATCCTCCACTGTAAAGAAGGGACCCTACATAAGCCACAGCAAGCTGGGCTATATTATGTATTTCTTTTCCCAAATGAAGACCCCTTCCTCACCCTAAGCTCCCTCTTCCTATTGTTCCCCTCCATGCTGAGTCTGCAGCTGTCACTCTGAGCGCTTAAAGCGGGGTCCACTCAAATTTTTAACTTAATTTTACCCCCTTCAGTTAATTGCATAGATGTTCAAATGCCGCACGAAAATTTTTTTTATTGCTGTAATTACCTTTATATTGTACTTTATTGTGGCACTTCCTGTCTCTCCTCCCAAGGGAGTAGGCGTGTTTATTGCCTTTCCCCGGCACCGCACAGTCTCCTGGTAGCTTAGTGTCAGGCTTCCCAAGATACAGTGCGGAAACAATGATCATGCACGTGAACAAGCTGTGAATGAACAGCATTCACCGCATCCTGGAAATCAATGCTTGTGGGCTTCACATGTCCACAAGCAAGATGGAAACAGCCAGCATCACATTTTTTAAGTTATTCTTCAGTACGAAAACAGACAAAGGTGGAAATATTACACCCAAACTGTGAGTATTATTTTGAGATTAGCAAAGTGTCTCAATGACCTAAAAAAAAAAAAAAAAAAAGATTGGTAGCCGGACTCCTGCTTTAACATTCACATACTAATTAAGAGAGAGCCTAGGCATCACCCCATGATTTCACACTACCTGATGATATAATGTAATCTTCAATCCTGGCTTTCAAGTCCCTACACACACTGTTTGTGTATAGGATGATGTAATTTTGCAGTAGCCAGGATGTGATGTAGGGCACCTTGAAGGTCTTTTTTCTACTACTCTAGACCACAGTAGTTTATGAATGAAAATCAGGGGTCACTTGGAACAATATTTTTTTTTTTTTTTTTTAAGCCCAGAAGCAATATACAGGGACAATTCTCAATAAAAGCTGTTGTAGAAATGAAGAGGGGGTGTTTAGAGGGAAAAATGTAGAGCCAGGAGATCATCTTTAATTTCAATAGTTTTTATTGAATGAAGGTATCAAACAGTATAAATTGTAAACAATACAGAGTGTACATAGCGTATATTGTAAATAGTACATTTCGTATACAGTTTCAAGGATGTATGTATTCTTCCACATCTCAGTTTTGCCATATACATTTTTACTATTGTTGATTATCGTTAGTATGTTGGTATAAACATCAGAAAAAGGACTAGTGTTCCGTCTATATACGATTGGGTTGTACTAGTAGTAGCCATGTTTAAGTAACATAAATAATAAAATTTAAATACAATGTAAACAGAAAGTAAAAATAAACAGAAAGTACTCAGCTTGTTTTCTTCATATGAGTGGGTTTTAGGTAGTCTGAACTAAGATACGATTATCTTTGGTGATTCTTAGCGTACCATTTTACCCAACCGGACCATTTGGATTGTGATTTCAGATAATAACCCTGTGTTGCTGCAAACATACATTCATAAGTGGCGTGTGTGTTGGTCAACTCAATAATTTCATTGAGGGTGGGAGGTTTGGTATCCTTCCAATGTCTGAGGATTGTTAACCTCGTGCTAAGCAGTATGTGTATTGTTATAGTTCTAGTATCTATTGGTATATTTTCTATGCCTAATGAAAGGACAGCCAGGTCTGCTTTCGGGAGAACCTTAATCCCAGCTATTGTTGATAGTAATATAAATACTTTTTGCCATAATGCTTGTATACCTGGGCACTCCCACATAATATGATATAGAGTTCCTACCTGTCCACAATTCCTCCAGCACAGAGGCGAGGATTGTTGAGCAAATTTAGAAATTCGGTATGGTGTTAGATACCAATTTAATGTTATTTTATGAGTTGTCTCCCACAGGTTAACGCATTTAGTGGCTGTAAATGTGTTACGTAAGGCTTTTTGCCATTGTTCCTCAGTGTATGAGGTACCCAGTTGGTGTTCCCATGTTATGATGTTATCAGTTTTTGTGAATATCTGTTTGTTGTTGAGTGAATTGTAAAATAAGGATATACCTTTTATATTGGTGTTTGGGTTTGTGAGGTATAGGAATACTCTCCATGGTACTTCGATGGAGGTGTTGTGGTATTTTTGAAAAAGATGAGATATCTGAATGTAGCTATAATAGTCGTGGTCTTCCAATCCGTATTCGGCTTGTAAGGATCTAAATGTTTTGAGAATTGGACCTTTCTTAAGATCCTCTAGTGTTTGTATACCTCTGGATGACCAATGTGCTATGTGTAAGTTTGGTATAACGTTATTCAGGCTGGAAATAGTGATCTGAATTTTTTTAGTTATCTGATTTGCGAATTTTAATGAAGTGTAAGTCTTCCAAGCTAGTAAGGTAGCAATCATTGTAGGAGATAAGTTCGCTTGGGTGTATGTCTGTATGTCGGATGACAGCAGCAGATCAGCCAGATTTGACTTAGGGACTTGTGCCATCTCCAATTCCAGCCATCTGTGAATTTGAGATTGGGATAGCCAGTATTTGGTTTGTGAGAGTATTGCTGCTATATAGTAGTCTTTTAGAATGACGTGTCCTATTCCCCCAGCTTCTTTGGATCTAGTAAGTTTCATGAATCTACACCTAGCTTTCTTGCCCTGCCATAGAAATCTATTAATCTGGGATTGTGCATTGGAAAAGAAAGAATCCGGCACAGGGACTGGGAGCGTTCTAAATAGATAGAGCAGTTGTGGTAGTACTGTCATCTTGAACGCTGCCAGTCTACCCGTCCACGAAAGTTCCACTTTAGCAAGATCTGAAAGCTTCTTTTGTAAAGCTTCCAGAAATGAAGTGTAGTTGGCCGCCACTAAGCTATCCAGTGTTGCTGTTAGGGTTATGCCCAGGTATTTTATCCCTTTATTTTCCCAAGAGTATGGGAATCTTAAGCTTAGGTTGGCTTGTATACCAGGATCAATGCCTATCCCCATTATATATGATTTGCTTTCATTCACTTTGTAGTAAGATAATTTATTGAACATTTCTAAAGTGCTATGTACCAAAGCCAGGGAAGTTTCCACATTGGTCAAGATCAGGATTATGTCGTCAGCGAATAAGCTGATCTTATGAGTGGATTTAGGCATGCAGAAGCCTTTGATGTCGGGGTGGGAACGGATATAAATAGCGAGAGGTTCCATAAGTAGATTGAAAATTAATGGGGACAGGGGGCAGCCCTGTCTGGTCCCATTTGATATGCTAAATGGTTTAGATAGGACTCCAGATGTGAATACTTGGGCTGTAGGATTAGAGTACAAGGCCAGGATTGCTGAGAGAATGGTGCCAGAGAAACCGAACCTGCCCAAGACCTGGGTAAGGTACTGCCAGTGTATGCGGTCAAAGGCCTTCTCTGCGTCCAACGCCAACAGCAGAGAAGGCCTTTTGTACACCTTAGCTAGATGAATGATGTTTGTCAACCTGCGAGTAGCATCGGACGTCTGGCGGCCTTTGGTGAACCCGGCTTGGTCAGGGTGTATGAGAAGGGGGAGTATGTTTAGTAATCGGGATGCAATGAGTTTGGCGTATATTTTTAGGTCAATATTGAGCAGTGAAATGGGCCTGAAATTTGAGGGGGTATTGGGTTCTTTCCCTGGCTTTGGCAGTGTCACAATTATTGCACTCAACATTTCTGGCGGGAAAGAGGCAGAGGCAGCAGCGGTATCAAACGTACGTTTCATATATGGGATTAATATGTGTTTAAAAGTTTTATAATAATCTCCAGAGAAGCCGTCTGGGCCTGGTGACTTGTTACTGGGGAGGGAATCTATGGTTTTATGCAATTCTTCTGTAGTAAATTTTTGATTTAAGGATTGGATATGTTCATCTGTGAGAGAGGGCATGTCTAGGTGTTGAAGGAAAGACTTAATTGCATCAGTGCTAGGTTGTATGGTGTTAGGGTCGTCCTTTAAATTGTATAATGTGCTGTAATAGTGACTAAAAGCGTCTGCTATGTCTTGAGGATGATAAAGTTTGTGTTTGGTTATAGGGTGTAATATGTAAGGGATCTTAGATTTGTATCTAAGGCCTTTTAGTCTGTACGCTAAGGTTTTACCGGCTTTGTTGCCAGTAGCATAATAAGTCATTTTAAGTTTTTTTGAGGTTTTTTCAAAACCTTCCAGTAATAATAATCTTAAATCATTGCGTAGTTGTGTAAGATGTTGGGACACTTTAGGGGACGTTTTTTGTTTGTTACTGGTTTCAAGCATGAATATTTTGTCTGATATTTCTTTTACCTTTTGCTGCCGCTGCCTCTTGGCTCTCGCCCCCAGTTGTATAAAGATACCGCGTATATATGCCTTATGAGAGTTCCAAAGCATAAACTGGTCCTGCACAGAAGAGTCATTAACGCTAAAGAACTCTTTCAGGTGTTGACTTATAGTATTTTTAGAGTCCAGTTGTTGCATTAAGTATGAATTAGTCCTCCATAACTGTGGAACACTGCTAGGTGATTTATCATTTATAGATAGAGTAATGGACGCGTGGTCGGACCACGTGATGGAATTGATGGTTGTAGATGTTGTTTGGGCTAAGGTGTTTTGATCTACAAGAAAAAGGTCGATTCGAGAGTAAACTCCATGTGGGGCAGAAAAGAAAGTGTAGTCCCTCTCGCCTGCATGCATACACCTCCAGGCATCAAAAAGTTCCTGTTTATGAAGTGTGGTCAGGAGAGACATACCTGGGCGTCTAGTGCTAGAGGAAGAGTCTATGCTTGAATCAGGGGTTGTATTGAAGTCTCCACAGATTATTAATTTTCCTTTTTGGTGAGCCTTGATCTTTCGTAGAAGTTTGTGGAAAAAGCGGAGTTGGTGTTGGTTGGGCGCATACACATTAACAATAGTGTAGGTGATGGAGTTAAGGTCGCAAATCAGAATTAAATATCGACCTCCTGGGTCTTTGATTACTTCCTGGGCCGAAAATGCCACTGTGTCCCGTATAGCTGTGAGGACTCCTTTTGTTTTATTTTGGGCATTGGCTGTGAAGATAAAAGGGAAATTCCTGTGGGTGCAAGAAGGGGTAGCTGTTTCAGAAAAGTGCGTTTCCTGAGCACAGATAATATCAGATTTGTTAGAAAGGGCCTCTTTCCACATTGACATCCTCTTAACGGGGTGGTTAAGGCCTTTCGCATTAATAGAGAGGAGTTTTATACCCATATTTGAGGGATAAGTGTGTTATCCGGGATTTTGTGAGATGAAATCATTTGTGAGGCAATGCTGCCCTCTTGTGGTGTTTTCAGGAACGGTAAGGGATAGGCATTGTATAGTATAACAAGGTTTGGAATGTACTCACAGTTAGAAGGTTGTGTGGCGCTGTGTTCAATTTGAAAACATACAGAGGTGAGAGTTCTTGTCTTCATATTTGTTGTTAGGGTAGAGTATGACTTTACTTTACTTGCACATGTTCTGGCTGCTGAGTAACCAGCCTCAATAGAAAAAATAAAAAGAAAAGAGAAACATAAACGAACAAACATAAATTGAAATGCAGTGCAATTAACAAACTTGTGTGGGACCAGCATTTTCAAGAGCTGAGCCCAAATCTGCAACATAAACTTTAAGGTACAGCTGATTGCTGTTCAAGCAAGTGAGGGGTAAAAGTTCAAGCCTTTGAGCTTTTAGACAGGTTTCCAGGGATTAGTAGGAGGGGTGTTAACCATCCTGGTTTAAGCGTGAGATTTTGCGTTCTTTGTGGTGACCATCTTCCATGCAGGTTCCACTGATCTGGGTGTTTTGACTGTGTTTGTCTCCTGCTCTGGTACTATTTTCCATTCCTCCAAGAGGGATAGACCCTTTTCTAGGGAATTCACCACGTGGGTGCGTCCATCTTTAGTTATAGTGAGTTTAGTGGGGTAACCCCATCTGTAAGTGATGTGGTGATTTCTCAAAGCTTTAGTAATGGTGTTTAGGTTTTTCCTTTTCTGCAAGGTGTACTGAGAAAGATCAGCGTAGAACTGTAAGTGTTGAAATTGTGCAGGGATTTGGTCCTTCTGACGCATGACCATCATCAGTTGGTCTTTGGCGTGGTAGAAATGTAGGCGCAGGATTACATCCCTAGGGATGTGTTCTGACAGGTATGACGGTTTAGGCAGACGGTGTATTCTATCGATTGTGATCTCCATGTCAGAAAGATCAGGTAAGAGAGACTTGAATAGTGAGGAGGCATAAGATCTTAAGTCATTTTGCAGGACTGTTTCAGGGATCCCCCTAATCTTCAGGTTGTTCCTTCTATTACGGTCCTCAATGTCTGCGATTTTGTCTTTCAGCCATTCAGTATCTCCCTCCCTCTCCTCATGGGAGTCTACTAAGTCATTGATGGTAACAGCATACTCTCCCATCTTTTGCTCTATGTGTTCAACCCTTGTTTCTACAGCCTGAAGATTGGTGTTGAATTTGTGCATACACTTCATCATATCTGATTGTAGTGAGCTTCTTAAGGATAAGAGCATATCTTTCAGTACTGTGTCTATTACTGGCTGATGCATGGTAGGGAAAGTTTCGATGGAGTCAGGGAGTTCACGTGTGTCATCCCCTGAGTCACTGCCTGGGCTTGCCGCTTCTAGGGATCCCTCTCCATCCATCCTGAATTTTGCTTTGGCAGGACTACCAGATGGCGGTGAGGGAGAGTATGGATGAGGGCTTTCAGAAGAGGGTTTATTTTGCCTGAGGGTGCCCTGTTTAGTGAGGTGGCCGGCGGGAACATTAGCTGGGGTAGAGGACGACCCAGCGCCATCTTGCCTACCGTTATGTTGCTTCATGCTGTAGAAGTCCGTCAGGCGCTGTGGCTTCCTCTGCTCTTTTCTTTTCCTGGACATCCTCTGTTCTCTGTCCCAGGGTGAAACGCCAGCTGAGGTGAGCAAAACGGGACCCGATGGTGTGCTTTGTGCCGCTATATCCCTGGATTATCACCGGAGCTCCGGACTTATGCTGCCATCTCGCTCAAGCGCAGGCCACGCCCCCAGGAGATCATCTTTAACATGAAAAGGGTTAACTGCCTGGAGTAACAGCTTAGAAAAGACCATTCCCTTGAATACAATTACTGATATTTTTCAATACGCAGGCTGCTTTTTTTAAATAACTATGCATGCACTGTATGTATTGAAACTGTCATTGTGGGTAAAATGTGTTTGTTGTGCTTGAGGGCTTAGCTTTAAAAAGAAGCTAAAATATAACTGGATAACATTTAGTCTGCTAAAGCACTGTGCATCACACACAACAGTTTGTTTGTTTTTTGTTTTTTTTAATTAAAATAGTATTTTTACTTTTGACATGACAGTAAACCTTTTACAGTATGAGAATATTATCATTTGGTTTAGATTTACTTTAAGAACAAAAAGGTTTTCAGCTTTTTTTCAAAACTCTGTAAACAGTTTAGGACAAACATTTTAGCAAGTATGGATTTCTATAGTGTCTTTAATGAACCTGGATTTCCTTTAAATAATTAGCTATTGACAATAAAGGAAGAATATCAATTATCTAACTCAAAGCTAAATTGCACAGCAAGAGAAATTTGTAGATTTATAGATTTTGGTCATGTCCAGGTTTTATAACACACAAAGTACCGTATTTATCGGCGTATAACACGCGCCGGCGTATAACACGCACCCCAAGTTTAGGAGGGAATTTTAAGGAAAAAAACTTTTAGGAGGGAAGTTTAAGGAAAAAAAACTTACATTTAAATGCCCATCAATGCAGCCTCATCAGTGTTCATCTGCAGCCTTTCCCCAGTGTCCAGTGCAGCCTTGTCAGTGCAGCTTTGCCCCAGTGCAGCCTTGTCAGTGCAGCTTTGCCCCAGTGCAGCCTTGTCCCCAGTGCAGCTTTGCCCCAGTGCAGCCTTGTCCCCAGTGCAGCTTTGCCCCAGTGCAGCCTTGTCCCCAGTGCAGCTTTGCCCCAGTGCAGCCTTGTCCCAGGGCAGCTTTGCCCCAGTGCAGCCTTGTCCCCAGTGCAGCTTTGCCCCAGTTCAGCTTTGCCCCAGTTCAGCTTTGCCCCAGTGCAGCCTTGTCCCCAGTGGTCCGTGCAGCCTTGTCGCCGCCGACATACAAACGTTTAGTTTGTATTTTTAAACATGGCGCCATGGAGTTCAGAGGGACTCAGGGGTGCTCGTTCAGCTGAACGAGCGCCGCCGAGGACATAGTGACTGGGCGGAGCCGAGATACACATATCCGAGGGTTCTCGGCTATTCTCGGCGCCGTTCACAGTCACGCCCAGTCCCTATGATTGACATAACACAGGTCCAATGGCGGGACTGGGCGTGACTGTGAACGGCGCCGAGAAAAGCCGAGAACCCTCGGCTATGTGTATCTCGGCTCCGCCCAGTCACTGTGTCCTCGGCGGCGCTCGTTCAGCTGAACGAGCGCCCCCGAGTCCCTCCGATCTCCGCGGCGCCATGTTTAGAAATACAAGCTATGTGAATGTCGGCGGCGATCGCGGCGATCGCTCCGACACATCACAAAATAGCGGGGATCGGCGTATAACACGCACCCACGATTATTATTTTAAGGGGAAAAAAGTGCGTGTTATACGCCGATAAATACGGTACTTTTAATACAAACTATAACATATACTTCACACATACTAAAACATTCAGATGCATAACATATAAATCACAAAGATGTATAAAATTATATAATTGAAGCTAACAGTGTAATATAGTATAACATTGTAAAGAGATCAATTTACTATGATCTATTATTTAAAATGATTTTAACTCAAATGCAGTGGACAATTAGAAGTAAATGCTCTAGTTATTGAGCTGTTTTCTTTGCTGAAAGTCTTTCCTCTGAGCTATTGTACTCTAAGCACATATACTGCTCAATAATCATAGACATGGCCAAATTAGTAATACAAAATTCTAAGACTTCGGAGACTGTTCAATAGAAATAAAGTATAAGGTTCACAGTTTTGTTTTTTTTTTGCTAGACTTGGTAGTTTTAACGACTGTGTCCTAGATTTTTTTTTTTGGTTAATGTAAAATAAAACTCCTACTAACAGGTAATTTAGCATCTAAAATAAATACATGTTTACTGTTCTACCTGCTAAATAATTTGAAATTTTGTTCAGCCATTCTTGTGATTTACACACTTCTGTTATGTAGGAAGGCTAGGAAGATCACTTCTCTACTTCCTGGTTAAGCTTTCATGCCTCCTGGATCTCATTCTCACTAATTAAACAGAGGTGATACTAATGATTCATTTTTCAATGAGCAGACTAGAGTTGAAACAAGAAACAGCATTGAGGAAACCAGGAAATAACTGTGTCATCTGCTTAGCTTTGTGTTCTGACATACGTATGTAAATTGACTATTCAGATTTTCAAATCTTTTCCTAGGTAAAACAGTAAATGTATACTGAGTGTATTTTTACTGCATTTTTGCTGTTTTCCTAGAGTTACACATTAACTACTTCAATACAGGGCATTTTCACACCCTTCCTGCCCAGGCCAATTTTCAGTTTTCAGCGCTGTCGCACTTTGAATGACAATTGTGCGGTCACGCAACACTGTACCCAACTTTTTCCCCCACAAATAGAGCTTTCTTTTGGTGGTATTTGATTACCTCTGCATTTTTTATTTCTTGTGCTATAAACAAAAGAAGAGTGACAAGTTTGAAAAAAACACAATATTTTTTACTTTTCACTATAATAACTATCCCATATCGTGACTGTGACATTGCGGTGGACATATCGGACACTTTTGACACTATTTTGGGATCATTCACATTTATACAGCGATCAGTGCTATAAAAATGCACTGATTACTGTATAAATGTCACTGGCAGGGAAGGGGTTAACACTAGGGGGTGATCAAGGGGTTAACTGTGTTACCTAGGGAGTGATTCTGTAGGGGGAGGGGACTCACAAGGGGAGGTGACCGATCAGTGTTTCTCTGTACTGGGAACACACAATTGGTCTCCTCTCCCCTGACAGGATGTGGATCTGTGTGTTTTCACACACAGATCCATGTCCCTGCTCTGTTATCGGCAATTGTTGGTGCCCGGCAGACATCGTGGCCACTGGGCACACGCATCAGCTCCCGAATAACACAGCGGGCACGCGCCCCTAGATGGCCGGGATGCCAAGAACATCATATGATGCCCACCCAGGATGGGAGATCCCTCTTGCAGATGTCATTTGACTATGGGCAGAGGAGGAAGTGGTTAAAGATATAAACATAAAAACTATACAGGTTGTCCCCTAGTTACAAACATCCGGCTTACAAACGACTCCTACTTACAATGGAGGGAGACAACAGGAAGTGAGATGAAATCTACCCCTAGGAAGGAAAATTCACTCCTGTAAGAGTTATTATGGGAAACGGTACCTCCACTGATGCTTTATCACCAAGGCTTTTTTCCACAACAACTCACAATTTTCAAAATGCAATTGTCATTGGGACAAAAAGTGAGGTGATCTTCTGAACAGGGGCACAGACAGCAAAACTAATGTTACAGGAGTGTTAACCCTTTCCTATGCTATTTAAAAAGCTTAAAAATTGTTTTTCTGGCTGCAGCTACACTTAAAAATGTGCCTGTTTGGACTTACAAACAGATTCAACCTAAGAACAAACCTACAGACCCTATCTTGTTTGTAACCTGGGGACTGCCTGTGCTAGTAGATAATTTGATTAAAATACTACACTCAACAATCTCTGTTGACATATATGTCAAAATTTGAGAATGTAATACTATTTCAAAGTTTTACCTACTTTTTATACCAAGTATATGTGTAACATGGTCATCTGCACAGTTTAAAGCACATATATTTATGTCTGAATCAGTTAGGTAAAGAGCAATAAGCCAGCCTAGCACCTACACTTTGTTATACCTATCTCTCACACTACTGACAGCATAAAAATAGCCTCCACCTGAGCCATATATCCATGGGTTTCAGTAGCAGTGATTACTAAATCAGAACAATTGCTTTTCAACTTTTTTTTATCACATTTTTTTAATCAAGATTTTTGAAATTAATACAAAAACACAGCATGTCAAACAAAGATATGAAGACAGATGCAGATACAACTGGTTTTAATATTGGATATACAGTAACATTTAGGGAGAGGTCTTGGAACCCAATCATACTATGTTGTATTTTGTGGGTTTAGCAGGTTTAATATTGGTGAATGAAATACTGTATACACTGCTAATATAGAGGTATGCTACATTTCAATGAAAATTAGTGACAAAATAAAACAAATGCTACTGCACTGTCCTGTCACTTGATTGCGGGAAACATATTTCTAACTACATTTGTACACACAGCAATGTGGGATCATTGTACAAACATTTATTTTAGAAAGAAGAGGTGGGCTACTCTATAAATTGAATTCATATAATACCTAGAAATGGCTTGAATCAGATCCAATGAAGGACTAGTAGGAAATATACTTAGTAGTAGTGCTTTCTGTTTTCAGTGGCCAAAATCACCAATATTTATGTCTGTGCCACCTTCCCTGTCATTTGTCGTGACCAACAACTCAAAATATAAAGAGCCTGAAGCTACAAGATAGAACATTATTGGCAGCACCATTGAAACATCATCATAATAATAATATAATCATAATAGTAATAATAATCATAATAATAATATAATAATTATATATACTGTATATAAAAAGTATGACCATTTATTAAACAAAAAGTATTATTCTAGCTTTAGAAACTTCAGCTTGGCATTGCATGCTATTGTTGAGCCTATATTCTACCAGAATACCCAGGTCCTTCTCTACCATTGACTCCTCCAGTTGTTCTCCATCTAAAATGGGTTGTGCATGCTCCCGAGTGCAAAACTTTACATTTATCAACAATAAACAGTAATTTTCTACATACTGTAGTAGCTCAAGTAAATGCATTGAGGTCAGCTTGTAAGTTAGAGATATCCTGTAAGGATATTTTTCCACTACATGGCTTGGTGTCATCTGCAAACATGGAAATGAAAATATATTCCAAACACTATATCATTTATAAATATGTTAAAAACTAAATATCTCAGCATTGAACCTTGGGGTACACCACTAATGATTTTACATCATTCAGATTATGAATAATTAATCTTACTCTGAATATGTTCATTCAGTTTTTTTTCCACTTACAAATTGAATTTTCTAAACCTGTAGACTTTAACCACTTAAGTACCAGCCGCCGCAGTTATACTGTGGCAAGTTGGTTCCCCTGCGGGAATCGCCGCCATTGTACTTCGGCTCGCGCAGGCGCAGTTGTAGGTGAGCTCTCTCTCACACCAACTGCACTCGATGTCCACCGGCAACCCGCAATCGCCTAGTGCAGAGGCAGAATGGGGATCTGCCTTTGTAAACAAGGCGGATCCCCATTCTGACAGATGACATGACAGATATCTACCATTCCCAGTCTACTGTCTTAGTGCCACTACAGTGCCCAAGAACAGTGATCTCTGTCATGTCCCAGGCAGCCCATCCCCTCTACAGTTAGAACACACCTAGGGAACGCAATTAACCCCTTGATTGCCCCATAGTGTTAACCCCCTTCCCTGCTAGTGTCATTTTTACATTTATCAGTGCGTTTTTATAGCACTGATCAATGTAATAATATAACTGGTCCCCAAAAAGTGTCATTTGGGGTTAGATTTGTTCACAGCAATGTCGCAGTCCCGCTCAAAATCACAGACTGCCACCATTACTAGTAAAAACAATAAAAAAAATTAAAAGTCCCTAAATCTATCCCATAGTTTGTAGACGCAATAACTTTTGTGCAAACCAATCAATATATGCCTATTGCGATTTTTTTTAAACAAAAATATGAAGAAGAATAAACTGATAAATATATTTTTTTTTTATATTTATATATATATATATATATATATATATATATATATATATATTATTGCAAAAAGTTTTGAAATTGGCGCTTTTTGTTTATAGCTCAGAAAATAAAATCCGCAGAGATGATTAAATACCACAAAAATTTGTGGGGAAAAAAGGACGTCAATTTTGTTTGGGTACAGCATCCCACAACTGCTCAGTTGTCAGTTAAAACAGCGCAGTGCCATATCTCAAAAAATGGCCTGGTCATTAAGGGTATCAATTCTTCTGGTCCTTAAGTGGTTAATTTACACATTAGCCATATTTCGTGAACTGTGTCAGATGCTTTTGCAAAATCCAAGCCTGCTATACCCACAGCCACTCCTGTGTCTAAGTTCTTGCTTACCACCTCATAAAAAGCAAAAACATTTTTTTGACAAGTTCAGTCTTTGAAGATTCCATTCTTAAAATATTGTTTTCTAGTGAAAACTCCTCTATGTCATCTTTATTTAAACACTTAGGAATCTTTCCAACTATAATAGTTAAACTATTCAATCTGTAGTTGCTTGGTATAGACTTTGTTCCATTTTTAAATCTAGGCAACACTTTGGCCTTGCACTGATCCAGTGGTTCCACAACAGATATTAAAGGGTCTATAAAAAATTGAAACATTGGCTTTGAAATAACAGAGCTGAACCCATTGAGGAAATGTTGGTGTATGCCAACTGTTCCATGTGATTTTTCAATTTTATCCCATTGTGGTTCATTTGAGAATCTGTCAATACTATCCCATTATGGTCTTGAGCTCCCTCATTTTTCTTTGTATACACAGAGCTGAAGAATGTATTTAACACATTTGCCTTCTCTTTATCCCCAGTCACCAACTTAGCCAACCAAGTTATCATGTAAATGCCTACATGCTCGGTTCTGACCTTTTTACTATTAATACATGTAAATAATTTTTGGGGGTTTGTCCTTTTCTCGTTTGGAAGCTGTCATTTGTTTTGGATTTTTGCAGCCTTATATTCGTTGTAACTTTTAAATGATAATAGTGCTCCTTTATTTTTATACTTTAAAATGTCCTTCTCTTGCTATTTATAGCTTCTCTAACTTTGGATGTGAGCCACATTGGTTTCATTTTTAACCTTTTAAATGTATTGCCCATGGTCATTTATTTTGCAGTGCATTTGCATACAGGTGATTTGAAACACTCCCATTTCTGTTCTGAGTTCTTCAGTGACAATATCCCTTCTCGGTCTAATGCCGCATACACATGACCGGAACTTTCCGAAAAAAAAGTCAGACGGAATCATTTCATCGGATATTCCGATCGTGTGTGGGCTACATTGGTCTTTTTCTTTCAAAAATTCTGATGGACCTAGAAATAGAACATGTTTTAAATCTTTCCGACAGAATTAATTCCTATCGGGAAAACCGTTCGTCTATATGCTATTCCGACGAACCAAAAAATGACGCAAGGCCAGCTATTGGCTACTGGCTATTTAACTTCCTTTTTCTAGTCCATCAGAAAAACCGTCAGAGTTTATTCTGATGGAAAAAACGGTTGTGTGTACGCGGCATAAGTCTTGGAGAGCAGCCTTCAGAACTTGGAAAAATTAAGTGTTTTTTTAATCTCTCCAGAAATGTGCTTCTTGTTTACAGCTGACATAACATTAAATTATGTTAGAGTCTCTTTTATGTAAATATTTCTTTATATGAACATTAGTAATAAGCTCTGCATGGTTTGTGATTATCAGGTCCAGCAGAGCATCATTTCTAGTTGGGGCTCCTGTATACTGTACCAAAATTTGTATTGTAATAGGTTTTTCAATTTCCACGCTTTTACTATTCCAGCAGTGCCATTACAGTCAATTTCATAAAATTCACAATTATCATCACTTCCTCAGCCCTTGCAGACATTTCTATCTGTACAAGTGAGTACCCACCTCCTCTTTAACACTGGTTAACCTGTGGAAAACTCCAATAATTAACTTTGAAGTAGGCACACCCATATGCAGCTCCACCCATAATGTTTCAGCACCATCACACACTCCATCGACAAGGTCTTCTTTCACTCTTACTTTGAGGTCACTTCTAACATAGAGATACCACCACCTTTTTTTGTTTTATCCTGTCTTTCTGAAAAAGAGCATAATCAAGAAAATTATTAGCCCAATCGTGTGAACAATGAGGCCAATATTTAGCAATACTAATGTAATCATAATTTTTTTAATGCCCCAAAGCTTCCAAATCTCATATTTTGCTTAGTAGACTTCTGGCATTGGTAAAAAACCACTTTAATCTTTTGTTGCATTTGGCATTTTAGTTTTGCATATCTTTTTTGTAGTACAAATAGTACTGTAATTGCCAGCGATTGTTTGTAACATGGGAACCGTATCACGCCCAAGTCCTTCTTCTATCTTTCCTTTTTCCATCTTCTGTCTGACCCTTCTAATTCTCCATCCTCCTTAATCATAGTTTAAATACTCCCCCAGTCTTCCCATAAACCTCTCCCCTAGCATAACAGACCTCATTCTATTCAGGTGCAAACCATCTTTGCCACTTTACCACTACCCCAATTAAAGTCATCTTTATGTTCTAGAAAACTAAATTCTTCCCTTTATTCAACAGGTCTTTAAGCATGCACTCAGTTCTCTAAGCTGCCTTTTCTGTGTTGTGTATGGCACAGGCAATATTCCAGAAAATATAACCTTGGAGGACATTTTATTCAACTTACTGCCTAGTTTTTTTTAATTGATTCTGATGGATCCTCCATCTTCCATTTATTCAGCCTTTGGTCCCAACATGGACAAAGACAGTTGTGTAATTTCCAGCCCCTCGTTTACCCAGTCCCACCCACATATCAAATCCTAGCACCAGGGAGACATTAAATCATTGGTTGAGGCAATCCTGGTGACAAATTATTATATCAGTCCCTCTGATTATAGAATCCACAATTACCACCAACTGACTTACCCCTTCACATCAATCACATTATCCATTTCAAGGGTGTCCATTCCACTCAATGTTGCAACTTGCTTCTCAGAATCTCTAATGTGACCTTCTAGAAGGGCAACCTACTCACATCTGTTACAGCAGTCATCCTAGAACTGTTACTCCATTAATGTATACATGTGGCACACTGTGCCATAAGCAAAACCTTCAAACCTGCTAGCACTCATTATCCAAGTTACAATAGTAGTATTAATCACATGAAGTTTAACCACTTCAGCCCCGGAAAGGATTTACCCCCTTCCTGACCAGGCCATTTTTTGCGATACGGCACTGTGTCGCTTTAACTGACAATTGCGTGGTTATGCGACGCTGTACCCAAATAAAATTGATGTCCTTTTTTCCCACAAAAAGCTTTCTTTTGGTGATATTTGATCACCTCTATGGTTTTTATTATTTTCGCTATAAACAAAAAAAGAGCGACAATTTTGAAAAAAATACTTTCTGCTATAAAACATTTCCAAAAAAATATGTATCACAAGCATTTACCAAACATTCAACAGCACAACTCCTTGTTTTTAACAATTCACCTGGTCAAATCCCACTTTTTTTCACAATCCCAATGTGAGGAAGAAATCACACAATGCAAATGAACCAGCATGCACCATGCCTGACCTCTTTAGGGGCTGGGCAGAGACATGGGAGAAGGGTAATCAGAGCTGTTAGCACTAGAGGACTTGACTGTGTGCTGACTTAATGGCCTGATTCTACCTAATGGATGATTGAGTGGCTGCTGGAGGTGGCCTTGGATGGAGAGGATCTGATTAGTGCATGTCAGTGCAGTGGTAGTAAGAAGGATAGTGTTGAATGGGGTAGAGTGCCCCAGTGCAGTGGTGGTGAACAGAGTAGTGGGTGTCAGTGCAGTGGCAGTATGCAGCATATTGCATGTCAGTTCAGTGATACTGAGTGTGGAAGCACAGTGCACTGATGGTGCGTGGTGATGTACAAACCTGTGCAGGTATTGAGGTAGAGCACTTCTGTATAACTGCAGTACGCATTGTTGCAGTGGTGGTAAGTGGGGTAGTCCAATTAAGTACAGTGGTGGTGAGCAGGGTAGTGCATCTTAGTACAGTGGTGGAAAGTAGGGTTATGTGTGTCAGTAAACTTCCAGTAAGTGTGGTAGTGGGTGTTGGTGAGCAGGTAGTGCATCTCAGTGTGGTAAAAGGGAGTGAGATAGTGGGTATCAGTAAGTGGGATAGTGTGTGTCAGTTCAGTGGAGGGGAGTACAATGATGCCGAGTAGGGTAGTGCATCTCAGTGAAGTGACAGTCAGTGGAGTAGTAAATCTGAGTGCATCTTAGTGAATTGGTGGTGAGTTGGGAAGTGCATCTCAGATCAGTGGTTATGAGCAACATAGTAGGTTTTAATGCAGTGGGGGTAGGCAGGGTAGTAATTCAAAGTGCAATGGCACTGAGCGAGAGAGGTGATGACAGTGAATTAGTGGTGATGGCCTCTCAGTGTGGTAGCAGCAATATGGCTAGTGGGTGACAGTCAGTGGTTTAGTGAGTGTCAGTGCAGTGGTGGTGAGCAAGGTAGTGCATTTAAGTACAGTGCTGGTGATCATGGTAGTGCATCTCACTACAGGTCAGTGAGTGGGGTAATGTAGGCAAGTGTAGTAGCAGCAAGAGGGATAGTAGTTAGCAGTGAGTGGTGCAGTGTGTGTCACTGCAGTGGTGGTGAGCAGAACAATGTATCTTAGTGCAGTGTCACTAAGGAGGGTATGTTGTTTACATGCAGTGATGGTGGGTAGGATAGTGCATCTCAGTGCAGTGGCAGTCAGTAGGATAGTACAGTGATGGTGAGTGGGGTATTATGTTTCAGTGCAGTGATGGCAAGCTAAGTAGTGCATGTCAGTGCAATGACTCTGAAAGGGGTGCTGCATGTGTTTGCACATGGCAGTGATTGTGTCACCTAGCCTAGAATTCCTGGGGTCCCCTGTGACCCTCTTCCTGAGTTCCACCAGTTCACTTTAGTTCAACACAAAGCTTAGGACTGTGGTCCATGCACCTTTCTGCATCTCTACAAAGAGGCAGCATACAGTAGTGGCCACAGGCTATGTTGGTTCCCTTCTCTTTCATGAGTTTTGGTGCTTCTCCCACCTTGTGCAGTAGGCCAATTATCCTCAGCTTTTGCCATCTTAGGGCTGCTTATAGCTTTTTGTTGCAGCACCCTCCAAAAATTACGTTTATTAGAGAAGAGCAAAGTAGGGTGGGACTCCATCCACCAGTGTGCAGAAAGGCAAGAGTTTGTCAGAGCTTTTTCGGCAGAAGGAGATGCTGTGCCAAGATTATGTCAGGTACAAGCAGTGAGAAGAGTTGCATGGACAGTAATAGTTACACTTGTGGCTCTGGGTATAAGTGATCCAAAGAGCAAGCATTTTTGTCTGTGAGTGACAGATAAATTGCCCAATCAGAGCATGAGGTTTTAGAGTGACAGTGGCAGAACACAGTAACAGTCTGGAATCCACTTCCAAGTCCTCAGTGTGATCAGTTGGTTGATGGAGATACATAGGGCTGCATAGTATTGTCATCTATGTGCTACTCATATTGGCTGCCATTGATACTGAACCCGATACTAAACAGCAGCAACAATATAAAAAGTCTAACTTAAACAAATAAATGTATTTTCTTTCAACTTAGCAGGTAAACTTTTTTCATTAAAATGAATGCTGTATTATTATTTTGAACTCGCAATTTGTACATAGAGCTGGAACCAAGGCGGACAATAAATCTCATTTTTACTTTCTGTTTTATTACATTAATGTAATTAAAGAAAGTTTTTGTGGATCACATTTTGACATATATATATTTACTGTGTGTGTATATATATATATATATATATATATATATATATATATATATATATATATATATATATATATATAATTTCCACTTTTGTGGGGGAAAAATAGCAAACTAAGAATAAATATTAAAAAATAATATAGAGCATACAATTGCAACACTAATAATATAGTAATTGGATGTCATTAAAAATGACCTTTCCTTTTCAATCTGCAGCTCTGTAATTTTCTTAGAATGCATTGCAATATGGCTACCTGGAGTTGTTCTGTACACAGAGTGTGTACTGACCACTCCCCAGAAATATCATTTCCTGCTTTTGTGATTGGCTGACAAGTGTTCCCAGAAGTCTGCCTAAGATACAAGTAAGATTTCAGGCACGCCCTGCAACAAAAATGTCAATTTTGGAGATAGAAACATGTCTAAAAGGATGCAGGCCCATACAATTTCCTCATTAGTGCTCTTCAACTGCACACCTGACAGTTAATTATGAAAAAGGAAAAGAAAGGCACCTCTAAGTGCAGTATGCAAAATAGACATCATAATATCACAGTCTGTATGTTAAATGTAGTATCATCTAGAGCAGGGATATGCAATTAGCGGACCTCCAGCTGTTGCAGAACTACAAGTCCCATGAGGCGTAGCAAAACTCTGACAGCCACAAGCATGACACCCAGAGGCAGAGGCATGATGGCACTTGTAGTTTTGCAACAGCTGGAGGTCCGCTAATTGCATATCCCTGATCTAGAGTAAGGTGCTAATTTCCAATTCTTCATTAATACATCCAGGCGAAAGTACATCAAGAGCGTATATCCAATAAGTCTCCCGTTGGCAGAGATGTTTAAATCTCTCTACAACAGGGAGAGTGGCTGGTATGGATTTGATGATCCATACTTTTAGGCCTATAGTGGATTTAGGATGATGTTGGGTGAAATGTCGTGGGACGCTATGGTGGTCTTTACTGGCCTCAATGAATCGGCGGTGCTCTCCAAAATGCTGGAGTAGGGGGCGTATAGTTCAATCTACATAGTGGAGGCTGCAGGGGCAGGTCAGGCAGTATACTACATGGTCTGTAGAACAGGTGTAGAATTCCGAAATTTTGTAAGTTTTATTTTTAATCGTGAATGTTTTTAGACCATGTTGCATGTAAGGCAAAGGGGTTTGCAGCATTGATACATCCCAATCATAAAAAAGAGTTGGAGTGAAGATGACGTATTTGTTTTCTTTTTGAGTTTGCTTGGGGCAATCTTTCCCTTAATGTTAGGTGCTTTCCTGTATGAAAATTTAGGTTTATTTGGTATACTGTCTTTGAGATGGAGATCCTGCAGTAGTATTGGCCAATGTTTATGAACTATGTGTTCCATATTTTTGTATTTGTTATGAAATTGAGTCGTGAACCGAATGTCCTTTTGATTAATTCATTTTATGGGTATGAGTATCAGGATTGACGTATGTGGTGTAGGCTTGTTCGATGAGTGATGGAGGGTAGCCTTTTTCAATAAATTTTTGTTTGCGATTTATGCTTTTTGTCTGATAGTCTGACTGCATGGTGCAATTATGTCTGAGACAGCAGAATTGACTTTTTGGGATGTTTTTTAACCGAGGGTGATGGCAACTATTGAAGTGCAGATAGGAATTCCCAGCAGTGGGTTTGCAATAATTTTTTGCATGAATGCGACCAGTATCATGAAATAGATCAAGGTCTAAGATTGCTAGATGTGTTTTATCATGAACAGATGTAAAGGATAGGCCCATATTGTTATTATTACAATGGGAAACAAAAGATTCAATATAATCGATATTACCATCCCAGATAATAATGACGTCATCAATATAACGACCGTAAAATATAATTTTGGCCATGAAAGGGTTATTCGCCCATATGTATCGTGTTTCCCAAAGACCCATAGTTAAGTTTCCATATGAAGGTGAAAAATTGGTGACCATGGTAGTGCCATGGGTTTGAAGGTAGTAGTGGTCTTCAAACATGAAGTAATTATGAGTCAGGCAGAAGAATGTGACATCTAGAATGAATTTAACTTGGTTTGGATGAATAGACAGGTCTTCTGACAGAAAGTGTTGTATGGCCTGCATGCCGACATTATGGGGGATGGATGTGTATAATGATTGGACATCCAGTGAGAGCCAGGTGTAGTTGGGTTCCCATTGGTATGGACCTAATAGTTCAAGCAGGTGTATTCCATCTTTGATATGGGATTGTAAATTGGAAACAAAAGGTTGTAGAAAAAGGTCTACATACTGGGAAAAACCACTAGTAATATTGTTCATAGAGGCAACTATGGGTCTGCCAGGGGGCTTGGTAGTGCTTTTATGAACTTTTGGCAAATGATAGAAAATACGGAGTTTGATGATATTTTTTAACCAAGAATGAAGCTTCGTTTTTGGTAATTACATTATCTTTGGTAGCTTGGTTAACTAAAATTGTAGCATCAATGGTGAAACTAGGTAGGGGGTCCTCTTGCAATTTTGTATAGGTTTGTGAGTCTCCGAGTAGTCTACTGGCCTCTTTGATGTAGTCTACCTGGTTTTGCAGCACAATGCTACCGCCCTTATCTGCTGATTTAATGATAACATTCTCATTGGTTTTCATTAAATTGAGGGCTGATCTTTCTGGGTATGTTAAATTGTGATTTTATAGGGGTTGTGTTGCTGTTGGCACATCATCAATAATTCAGAGTATACCATGCGGTAAAATTTTTCAAGGCATGGGCCTTTGGATTGTGTGGGATAACAATTAGACAGGGGGCGAAAATTGGTGTGTTTAACTGCAGGAGAACAATTTAGATGTTGAGTATATAAAAGGGCATCTTATGAAACCAATCTCATTAGACCCACTAAGAACAGAGGCACAGACAAACACACATGGATTTCCTCAGAATAAAAAAAGGTAGAAATCTGCAACAAATGTTTTTTTCTCTACAAAAATGGAGTTACACTTTAAGGCTTGATGCAGTTAAACAGGGGTCACTAGAGGAAAATGTGCTTCCTAAAAAAAAGTAATATACTGATCTCTGGTGCAAAAAGTTTTGCATCAGCATTTGCTTTAATTGAAATTAATAAAACATCTAAAGCAGAATAATTCAGCAAATATATTTTTATTACTGAAAAACGTGTTGCGCTATTAATATAAAGTGCATAAATTCATAACAATTATTCAATCAAGTATTATTATTATTATACATGATTTATACTGCGCCAACAGTTTGTGCAGCGCTTAACAAGATAAAGGCAGCAGAAATTTGATCCCGATTAATGGTGAAACACCCAAAATGGTTGGCACCACATCCCTAAAGAAAATTTAAGTAACAGTAGGGAAGAGTAAGGGATTTTAACGGTGCAGAATGATCCACAAAAAAGAAAAATAATAGATATAATATAATTTTTAATGTACATTCAAGGTTAATAAAACATATAAAAAAACACATATTTCACACATATCGCAGTGTTTTTACAGTTACGGTGGTCACACAGAGCACAAATATATTTTTCAGATGATATGACCGCATACTAGCCCGACATGTTTCGCTGAATTGCTTTCTCAAGGGATATGCAGGCCAAGAATTAATATCATCCAACACTCTACAATTCCCACAGTAACCC
Source organism: Lithobates clamitans (assembly GCA_037952925.1). Classification (NCBI taxonomy): domain Eukaryota; kingdom Metazoa; phylum Chordata; class Amphibia; order Anura; family Ranidae; genus Lithobates; species Lithobates clamitans. Next base: position 441,874 of record JBBGZY010000903.1, on the reverse strand, counting down.
TCTCTCAGGTCGATCACCGCACAACCATTAACTAGCACTGAAACCCTGACATGGCCATATCGGTGCAGTCACAGAGGACAGAAAGGTAAAATTTTAAACTGTTAATTAACAAAGCTTATGGTGGGAGGAACACTTCAGAAAGCCTGCTGATGATGATTGCAGGGAGATATTCTAGTGGCAGTCACGGACACTGCAAATGTAGAGTCCTACCCTCCGGCTACCAGAGGTCAGGATGTTCAACTATGGGCTCAGCAAAAGGGAGAGACAAAGGAGGAACAAAGGAGGAACTCATAGTGTAGTAATTAAAAGTCGCGGCTTTTTAATGAAGGTCAAAACGACACAAGAAGGCAGGAGTGAAATCACACATAAAACAATCAATAACATGCAGAGACACCAGCGGGTATAATAAAGTCACCACTGTAGCTCCTCCTGACTAGTTTTGTTCAAAAGAACATTATCAAGCGATAAAGGAGTATTATATATTATTGTTACTATTTCACAAATAGAAGTAAGTGCATAACTACAAAGAATAATTTCCACATATCAAGACTGAAGGAGGTAAGTCCCAAAAAACAAATGGATTGGGTGCTGAAAATGTCAAAAGCAATGAAGTTTTAATTTGGCCCACCAGTTTTCACACATTTTTTTTTGTTTAATATATTTTTATTGAAGAAAGATATACCATATGTACAAATATAACGCAATGTACTTAACACTTCTAGCTTTTCAGCAACATAAGATATAGTACTCATTGAATCCAACAATTAGAAAATTGTAGTTGGTACATCCAGGAATAGACATATAATCAACAAAACAGCTGATTGGAAAAAGGATGTTAACTAAGTGAGCACCATAATCTAAATATAATTTAATAGAAAGTATTGGTTTATTTTAATAAAGGTAAACATCTGGAAAAAGTAATGTTAGAGAAAGAAAGGATAGAGAAGAAAGAATTGAAGATGGGAGGGGAAGAGGGTAGGAAGTTGCTGGTATGCTAGACCAAGTATTGAGCAGAGGGGAGGATTAACCTAAGTAAGTGCTGAATGGCTACTCTAGAGTAGGGATGAGCTTCGAGTTCGAGTCGAACTCACGTTCGACTCGAACATTGGCTGTTCGCAAGTTCGCCGAACACCGAACAATTTGGGGTGTTCGCGGCAAATTCGAATGCCGCGGAACACCCTTTAAAAGTCTATGGGAGAAATCAAAAGTGCTAATTTTAAAGGTTTATATGCAAGTTATTGTCATAAAAAGTGTTTGGGGACCCGGGTCCTGCCCCAGGGGACATGTATCAATGCAAAAAAAAGTTTTAAAAACGGACGTTTTTTCAGGAGCAGTGATTTTAATAATGCTTAAAGTCAAACAATAAAAGTGTAATATCCCTTTAAATTTCGTACCTGGGGGGTGTCTATAGTATGCCTGTAAAGGGGCGCATGTTTCCCGTGTTTAGAACAGTCTGACAGCAAAATGACATTTCGAAGGAAAAAACTCATTTAAAACTACCCGCGGCTATTAATGAATTGCCGGTCCGACAATACACATAAAAGTTCATTGATAAAAACGGCATGGGAATTCCCCACAGGGAAACCCCGAACCAAAATTAAAAAAAAAAAAATGACGTGGGGGGGTCCCCCTAAATTCCATACCAGGCCCTTCAGGTCTGGTATGGATATTAAGGGGAACCCCGGCCAAAATTAAAAAAAAAAAATGACGTGGGGTTCCCCCTAAATTCCATACCAGACCCTTCAGGTCTGGTATGGATTTTAAGGGGAACCCCGCACCAAAAAAAAAAAAAAAACGGCGTGGGGTTCCCCCAAAAATCCATACCAGACCCTTATCCGAGCACGCAACCTGGCAGGCCGCAGGAAAAGAGGGGGGGACGAGAGTGCGCCCCCCCCTCCTGAACCGTACCAGGCCACATGCCCTCAACATTGGGAGGGTGCTTTGGGGTAGCCCCCCAAAACACCTTGTCCCCATGTTGATGAGGACAAGGGCCTCATCCCCACAACCGTGGCCGGTGGTTGTGGGGGTCTGCGGGCGGGGGGCTTATCAGAATCTGGAAGCCCCCTTTAACAAGGGGACCCCCAGATCCCGGCCCCCCCCTGTGTGAAATGGTAAGGGGGTACTTACCCCTACCATTTCACTAAAAAAGTGTCAAAATAGTTAAAAATGACAAGAGACAGTTTTTGACAATTCCTTTATTTAAATGCTTATTCTATCTTCCTTCATCTTCTTCTTCTTCTGGTTCTTCTGGCTCTTCTGGTTCCTCCTCTGGCGTTCTCGTCCAGCATCTCCTCCGCGGCGTCTTCTATCTTCTTCTCCTCGGGCCGCTCCGCACCCATGGCATGAGGGGAGGCTCCCGCTCTTCTCTTCATCTTCTTCTTCATCCTCTTCTCTTCTTCATCTTCTTCATCTTCTTCATCTTCATCTTCTCTTCTTAATTTTCTTCTGCGGGCCGCTCCGCACCCATGCATGGAGGGAGGCTCCCGCTGTGTGACGGCGTCTCCTCGTCTGACGGTTCTTAAATAACGGGGGGCGGGGTCACCGGGTGGCCCCGCCCCCCTCTGACGCACGGTGACTTGACGGGACTTCCCTGTGATGTCACGGGGAATGCCACAGGGAAGTCCCGTCATGTCCCATGCGTCAGAGGGGGGCGGGGTCACCGGGTGGCCCCGCCCCCGTTATTTAAGAACCGTCAGACGAGGAGACGCCGTCACACAGCGGGAGCCTCCCTCCATGCATGGATGCGGAGCGGCCCGCAGAAGAAAATTAAGAAGAGAAGATGAAGATGAAGAAGATGAAGAAGATGAAGAAGAGAAGAGGATGAAGAAGAAGATGAAGAGAAGAGCGGGAGCCTCCCCTCATGCCATGGGTGCGGAGCGGCCCGAGGAGAAGAAGATAGAAGACGCCGTGGAGGAGATGCTGGACGAGAACGCCGGAGGAAGAACCAGAAGAGCCAGAAGAACCAGAAGAAGAAGAAGATGAAGGAAGATAGAAGAAGCATTTAAATAAAGGAATTGTCAAAAACTGTCTCTTGTCATTTTTAACTATTTTGACACTTTTTTAGTGAAATGGTAGGGGTAAGTACCCCCTTACCATTTCACACAGGGGGGGCGGGATCTGGGGGTCCCCTTGTTAAAGGGGGCTTCCAGATTCCGATAAGCCCCCCGCCCGCAGACCCCTACAACCACCGGCCACGGTTGTGGGGATGAGGCCCTTGTCCTCATCAACATGGGGACAAGGTGTTTTGGGGGGCTACCCCAAAGCACCCTCCCAATGTTGAGGGCATGTGGCCTGGTACGGTTCAGGAGGGGGGGGCCCGCACTCTCGTCCCCCCCTCTTTTCCTGCGGCCTGCCAGGTTGCGTGCTCGGATAAGGGTCTGGTATGGATTTTTGGGGGAACCCCACGCCGTTTTTTTTTTTTTTTGGCGCGGGGTTCCCCTTAAAATCCATACCAGACCTGAAGGGTCTGGTATGGAATTTAGGGGGAACCCCACGTCATTTTTTTTTTTAATTTTGGCCGGGGTTCCCCTTAATATCCATACCAGACCTGAAGGGCCTGGTATGGAATTTAGGGGGACTCCCACTTCATTTTTTTTTTTTTAATTTTGGTTCGGGTTTCCCTGTGGGGAATTCCCATGCCGTTTTTATCAATGAACTTCTATGTGTATTGTCGGCAATGCAATAGCCGCGGGTAGTTTTAAATGGCTTTTTTTCCTTTGAAATGTCATTTTGCTGTCAGGCTGTTCTAAACACGGGAAACATGCGCCCCCTTACAGGCATACTATAGACACCCCCCAGGTACGAAATTTAAAGGGATATTACACTTTTATTGTTTGACTTTAAGCATTATTAAAATCACTGCTCCTGAAAAAACGTCCGTTTTTAAAACTTTTTTTTGCATTGATCCATGTCCCCTGGGGCAGGACCCAGGTCCCCAAACACTTTTTATGACAATAACTTGCATATAAGCCTTTAAAATTAGCACTTTTGATTATTCATGTTCGTGTCCCATAGACTTTAACGGTGTTCGCGTGTTCGAGCGAACTTTTTTCCTGTTCGCATGTTCTGGTGCGAACCGAACAGGGGGGTGTTCGGCTCATCCCTACTCTAGAGTATTATGTTTAAGGGGTTAGAGCAAGAGATTTGTATATGTGATGGTAGACTGAAATTTTTGCCAAGGTTCCCAGATTAAGTTGTGTTTCTGGGAAGTCCCTCTAATGTTGTGGGTGATGCTCTCCATGAGGTGTACATCGTCAACCGATTGTAGCCAGGCTTTCATAGAAGGAACAGCTGGTTGGCCCCACAAAGTGGGAATTAAGGCCTTGGCGGCATTCAATAGGTGAGGAATGATTGAGCGTTTATACGACTTTATGGGAGTTTTTGTGACATGAAAAAGGATAGCCCATGGGTCATTTGGTATATGAACATCAGCGATCTGAGCAATCAGATTATGAATATCATCCCAATACGGTCTGATCAGTGGGCAAAACCACCATATGTGTGCATGAGTAGCTTTGTTCCCACAGTTCCTCCAGCACAATGGGGAACTGGCGGGGAACATTTGGTGTAAACGAGCTGGGGTGTAATGCCATCTAGTGAGCAATTTATAGTTGACTTCTGACATTCATAAGGCTAAGGACAAGGTATGGGCTAATAGTAGAATCCTATTTTTTTGGTTGTCAGTCAGGGAGAGATCAAGATCAGTTTCCCATTTAGTCAAATAAGGGGGGGGGTCAGGGTTTTGAAGATTAATAAGGGCTTTGTAGAATAAAGAGATGCTATGTAAAGGGGGGTCTTTTGGATAAAATATTACTTCTATATCGTTTAGGTCACTGACGCCCCTAAGTGGAGTAGGAAGAGAGCTTAAGAAATGTTGTATTTGGTGGTATCTCCACCTATCTAGGAACGTGGCGGGTTTAGGAGTGAGGATCGCAGATAGGGGCTTAAGTACATTGCCATTTAGAATGTGAAGCAATAGGAGGGGTTCTTTTGCCCTCCAGGATTTAAAACCTGGGTCCAGAAGGCCTGGCAGAAAGTATGTGTGATTGAGGAGAGGTAGTAAAGGTGAGTCATAGTTCCAGGAATATTTTTTATGTAGTGCGTCCCATACATCCAAAGAGGAGAGGGTAAGGGCCGAAGTGGAACGGGCAAGGTTCCTGTGGGAGCGGGGTATCCAGAGAGCCATTGAAAGGTCTACACCGCTTAGGGAATACTCCATTTGTACCCATAGCTTTGAGTTAAGGGCATATTTCCATTCAGCAAGTCTGGCCAATACAGTTGCCTGATAATATGCTTTAAAATTAGGAAGTGCCAGGCCACCTGAGCATGTAGAACGAAACAATATCTCCCTGGATATTCTAGGATGTCTGTCCTTCCAAATAAAGCGGGAAATCATGGACTGTAGAATAGTGAAAAATCCCACAGGGACACCTAGTGGTAGCATTTGAAAGAGGAAGAGGATGTGAGGTAATATGTTCATTTTAATTATATTAACCTTCCCCAACCAGGTATGGGATAAGTTAGACCATTTTCGTAGGTCTGTTCTGATTTTGTTTAGCATGGGAATGTAATTGCATCGAAAAAGGGATTGTAGATTAGATGTAAGATAAACACCTAGGTATTTCATGCAATTCGATTCCCATCTAAAAGGAAAAAGGGTTTTAAGTGAAAGAGTCTCGGACTTAGGAATGTTAATGTTTAAAATTTCGGATTTAGACAAATTTATTTTGAAATTAGATATTGATTGAAACGTAGTAAATGCATACATCAAATTCGGAATCGAGATTTGAGGTTGTTGGATAAAAAATAGTACATCGTCTGCGTATGCCGCGTATTTGTGGGATCTGTTGCCTATTTGTATGCCTTTGATATTGGCATTGTTCCTGATTGTAGCGAGGAAGGGTTCTAAAGTGATAGCAAAAAGGAAAGGGGAGAGGGGACATCCCTGCCTGGTTCCATTATGTAGGACAAAGGGATCACTTAGCGTTCCGTTAATCCTAACTTGAGCAGAAGGGTTAGAGTAAAGGGAGGAAATATGGTAGAACATTTTTGGACCCATACCAAAGTGGCGTAAGGTCAACTTAAGGTACTCCCAGTCCACCCTATCAAAAGCTTTTTCTGCATCAGTGGAGAGGAGTAGGGTGGGCTGGGAGTGCCGCCGAACATACTGAATTAGGGATATTGCCCGAAGGGAATTAACTTTTGCTTCTCTAGTGGGTATGAAACCTGTTTGATCCGCTGATATCCAATTTGGTATAAGGGGAAGTAATCGGTTTGCCATTACTTTTGCGAATAACTTAATGTCAACGTTTATTAACGGTATTGGTCTAAAACTATTACAAAGGGTAGGGTCTTTGTCTGGTTTGGGAATGACTGTGATATGAGTCGAAAGGGATTCTGGGCGTAAACCTGATGAATTAGAGATAGAGTTTGCATATTCAGAGAGACGGGGAAGGAGGATGTCACTAAATGTTTTATAATATAGAATCGTGAACCCGTCAGGACCAGGGGATTTACCAGAGGGGGAAGACTTCAATGCCGCCTGGAATTCCTCAACCGTGAAGTCTTCCTCTAGTTCTTTAAGGACAGATGTGGGCAATTTAGGAAGCTTTGCCTTTCTCAAGTAGGAGAGCATGTGGTTCCGTCTCTCCTTCTGAGGAAGAGAGGACATGTCGTTTTTGATATTATATAGGTCTGCGTAGTAGTCTCTAAAGGCTTTAGCGATATCTGGAGTTGCATGGGCCAATGCACCTGACGAAAGCTTAATTTTAGAGATAAACGATTGCGACTGTTTAGTCTTTAGTGATCTAGCCAACAATCTACTTGGTTTGTTCCCCCATTCGTAAAATTTCTGCGACAGACGTTGGAACTTTCGTTTGGTGTCTAGGTTAAGGAGGGACTTCAATTCCTCACGTTTAAGTGTGAGGGATTGAAGGTGTTCATTATGTAAAGAAAGTTTATGCTGCTTATCTAGAGCCTCTATCTGTTGTAAAACCTGGTTAATTTGTTGACCATGCTCTCTCTTTATCCGCGAACCAAGCTCAATGAGCTGGCCTCTAATTGTAGCCTTATGAGCTTCCCAAACGATAGAAGGGGAGGTGTCAGAGGATTTATTTTCCCTAAAGTACTGCGATAAATGAGAAGCCAACAAAGAGACCTCTACTTTGTTGGTGAGAAGGGAGTCATTGAGCCTTCAGTTGGTGGTACGTCGGGGTAAAGAGGGCACGGTCAATGTCATTGACACAGGTGCATGGTCTGAGATTGATGCGATGCCAATGTGGGCAGAGTGTAGGAGGGGAAGATGAAAATGGTCTAAGAATATATTGTCTATTCTGGAGTATGATTGGTGCGTTGAGGAATAGTGTGAGAAATCCTTCTCCTTGGGATGAAGAAGGCGCCAGACATCCATCAATTGATGATCAAGAAGCTGTTTTTTCACAAATTTCAGTCGTTTAAAAGAGATATTAGAACGGCTTTGTGATGTATCAATAATGGGGTCTAACGGCATGTTTATATCTCCCGCTAGAATAGTAAGACCTTTAGCAAAATGTGACAGTTTAGTCAGTATTTGAGATAGGAAGGCAGGTTGGTTATGGTTCGGGCAATAGATATTTGCAAGCGTGCATTGAACATTTCCAATAAATCCCTTGAGAAAAAGAAAGCGACCATAGTCATCCGCAAGCATATCAGATAGCCTAAAAGACACACTTCTGCAAAAACCAATGGCTACCCCCTTGGTCTTATTGGTGTCCGATAGGCTATAGTACCACTGCGGAAAGTTAGATGAGGTTAGTCTGACAGGTGTCGTGTGGGTTAAGTGCGTTTCTTGAAGAAAGGCAATGGAACACGTAGCTTGTTTTAGTTCACGATATAATTGATGTCGTTTAGCAGCGACATTAAGACCCCTAACATTATAGGATACAACCTTTACCTTAGCAATTTGAAAATAAAATGAAGGCCTTCATTTTATCTTGCCAAGCATACCAGCGAGGAGGGGTAAAGGGGGAGAAAGAGAAAAGAAATACAGGAAGAGATGAGAAGAAAAAAGGGACAAAAATATACAGAGAATACATACGTAATCCAAGGAACTTGTGGGAAGTGAAAAAATATCACGCAGAAGACTGCAGTGGTCCCATTGGGGAACGAGAGAGCGAAAAGGCCATCCTAATCCTTAAACAAGGATTAAATAGGACAACTTCAGGGCCATTCACATTCGCCATCCCCAGGGGGAAGTGGGGGTGGGGTTATGCTGTGAGGGGGAGGTGGTGAGGGGAGTGCGCCCCGACAGCGCACGGCCTGTGGGAGGAAAACAAATTAACAACCTGCCAATAATAAAAGAACAGCGAGTTCCAGTTGAAAATATATAAACCCATGTAAGTGAAACCAGGGTCAATAGAAACAATATGCAACTTTACAATAATCGCAAATGTAGACCAATTAGAAACATGTAAACAATCGACAAAACTTAGAAAAAGAAAAAACCCAAAATAGAGGGAAAAAAAAAAAGACCAAAAAAAAAAAAAACAGACATTGGTCAGCTTACTATTGAGTCTGCTCTAGTCTTATGTATACAGATACAGTTAGAAAAAAAAAAAAACACATAGCGGCCAAAGCTGGAATCCGCAAAAAAGAGAACCTTTTGTAAGGGAAAGATGGTTTGCATTACCAGTTTTCACACATAAATGGATGTCCTAATTCTTTTTTTTATATTTGTTATTTAATAGAAAGAATGTAATGTTTTACATTCACACATACAGATAATTTTAATTTTCACTATAGCAGAAAAACAAATCCAGTAAAAGGACACCCATGGATAAATGGTCAGGAAAAATAAGAGAACAATGTGGTACAGTACGTAGTGGTGGAATTCTTTAGATAGTAATGAATGCATAGATGAGATGTGGTCATAATAAAAGTAAGGGGAAGTAACAATAAAAATAATAAATGGAAAAAAAGGAGAGGGAAGGGAGCACGGGGTAGAGGATAAGGGGCAAAGTAGTTAGCGAGCATCCAGAATGATATTTGTCACAATTCAGTAACTGGTTAAAAGTAGGGTGTTTCCCTAATCTGAGCACTTAATATTATTCTAATAAACCATGTTTTACTGTAATCTTCAGGTCGGTTATGGGAGGAGAGTATTATCTTCAATCTTCAATTGTATTTATTTCTTCAATCTTTGACAAACATAGTGACAGAGTAGAAGGGTGTGGGTCTCTCCACTTTGAAGAAATACAAGAATTAGCTGCGTTGATGAGGTGCCGCAAAACTGATTTCTTTGGGTTTTTTTAATTTACGTAGGAGGAAAAACGTAGGGGTCATCGGGAAGTTCATAATCAGTAAATTTTTGAGAAATCCTTTGTACCTCTCTCCAGAAATGTGACAGCTTAAGACAGGACCATAATGAATGTAAAATGTCTCCTCTGCTCTTCTGGCATCTCCAACAACAGTCTGAGATAGAAGGAAAGAGAGTATGAAGAATTGATGAGGTCTGGTACCATCTTGATTAAAGCTTAATGTTAGATTCCTGTATTCTGGTAGATATGGAAGACTTGAGTGAAATTCAAATAATTTGTCTTCTGTCACATGTCCTAATTCTTTAATTGTCAGGGGAAAACAATACACATTAATTTTTGCAGACTTCAATAATTTCATACTATTATAATTTAGAAAAAAAGATATTATATTTTATATATGAAAAAGGTAACCTATGTATGAAATAAAATAAAATAAATAAGAAAATAAAGACTAAATCAACATCCAGAGTTTTTTTTCAGGTTGTAACTGTGTTACAAAAGATTACTTTGTCACATTGATATTAATTTTATTTTTAAGCCATTTAACATTATTTATATTCACCACTATGGCTTAAATTAATATTATTCACTAGCTTTAGGCATAATCATTTCATTTACTGTTCTTTCAAAATGGTAAATCACTACAAAATATAACAAAATGTCAAGAAACTGCTGATTTTCAATCAGCTGTGGCATTTATTTTCAGTTATGATCCAGTTAGCTGTTAAGATTAATTTGCAGTGTGAAGGTTGATCTTTATGTGAAGCCCATGGTAACATAATCACATAAATTATAACTTTATAGATTCTTGCATCCACTCATAATGTGTACTGGTTTTCATTAGAATTAAAGTCATAGTTGTTCGATTTTATAGTCAGAAATAATCATGTGCATTTTTTTTATCAAGGCAGCTTTTTAGCTGTATACAAAAACTGTATCAAGGTAAACTAGAGCAAAAATAGGTTAGTAACACACAGACAGAAACCAATCATTTTTTGCTGAAGTATACTTGATTTGATTGTAGCCATATAAAAAAATAATATAATAATAAATAAAAAAAGTATCACGGACAGTACTCAATTTTCTGCTGAAGTATGGAATTTAACTGGTTTCAATGGGTAACAATGGCACTATTAATATTTTCTGACTTTTTTACCAATATTGTTTTCGTTTTCATCTTGTTCATGTCTTTTCCTCCAAATTATTGCATGTGTATCAGGGTTAGGTTTTGTCATTAACTTCAGCATTATGACAATTTCATTATGAAACTAATACCTCTGGTTAAAATTCAGATACAGTACATGTCAACTCTCCATAGAACCATCTATCTATTGCCCCGACATATCTCTTGCTAAATGTGAGATGCCTTAATAACCCATACAAATATTTGACTATTAGGAGAGAACTTAACTCATTCAAGTTAGAAGTAATATTCCTTCATTATGGTCAGGGCTAATAAATAACAGTTTTATATTGTTATATTTTTAGTTAGGTAAGTATGCATATGAATATTATGTAGTATGGTATAACAGCTACCATACCTTGTTTTTTTGTTTTATTTTCTAATTTGTATGCAGGCTAAATAAAAATGGCTTTTAAAGTAATATACACATATAAGTTTTTTGTAAATTAGCATTATAAGTGGAAGACAGGAGGTGTCAAAAGCCTCCACCCCTTTCCAGGGAAGGTTATTTTATTTTGACATACTGTAGATGGTCTCTTTCATGCCTCTTGCGAACCAGTACAAAATGTGCTCCTCACTGACCTCAAAAGAATATTCATTTTTCCTTAAGGTGTAGGAAGAATGCTGAGTCCTGGCCTTTAGAATTCACCCTGCTATGTTTGGCCATTCTTGCATGGAGAGGGTATTTTGCATTTCAAATAAATGGTTCTTTGCATTCATCAATTGCAATGTACCTGATAGGAGATCAAGATGACAAGGGCATGACAAGGGCAGCCTCTTGTATCTTCTTCCCAAGAACCCCTGAAAGTGAAATAGGGAGTGCAAAGAGACAGGAGGAGCACACGTTTCGGCAGATGTAGCTTGCATAAACCCAGGATGATCCAGCAGAATGTACAGGCAGGGGTATTAGGCAAGGATTCAGCGGAACCACTTAGGTCAAGGGGAATCCCCATCCCTTTGACGTTATTGCCCAAGTATGATCACTGGTCATATTCAGGCAATGACATTGACCAAATATGGCTATGACCACACAGTGTTTGGTCAATGATGTCACTACTATCCCTGTCAATTCCCCTATATAGCTGATGACAGCTCGGGGGACTTGGTACATGCACCATTGGTATTGGTTGTGTATGCAGGGTCATTATTCTATGTGCAGAGCCGTAAGCAGAGGTATGCAAACACACATATGCAGAAGCCATCTGGCTAATAGGAATTCCCTGACATCACTATACTGTGTTGTATATACCAAGCTATTTTTCTTGTGTTTGAGTGTTGGGTCTTTAGGATGTACAGTCTTGTGTTTCAGTACATTGCTGGGCTGGGCTTGAGAGACTCAGGGATGCAGTGTTTTTAAAGAATCCTTCCAAGTCTTTACAATACTCCAACTACATACAGTGTATAGGGGGAGTATGTTAACACAAGAATTCTGCTTTTCCCCTCTGTTTGATGGTCTTGTGTTTTTGCTTGACCATGTGGATGTTTTAAAAGATCAGTTTGGGTAGCCACAAACTTTCAAAGCAGTCCCTAGATGTCTGTGTTCCTTGTCTTTAGACTTTCTGTTTATTTATCATCAAAGCTCAATGTTGCAGAGTATATACAACCTCAGTTTGTATTCCAGTGAGTGGTGGAAGACCAAAAGCTGGTCTGTGTGGGTGGATTTTCTGTAGACCTCAATTTTCAGGCCACCCCTTCTCCTTGACATGTAACATACAAAAGGGCAATTTGCTATTCTATGCCTCTTACCATGTAAGCATGATGTATTTGCCCACTGCATTTAGCTGTCTACTAAAAGCTTTTATTTTCAATGTTCTACTCTTAAACAATGTATCATTTAAATGCCTGAACCAATGACTTGATGTTATTCTTCTGAAAGAGTTCAAAGGGTGCATCTCCAACTTTTCCAGTACAGGCTAACTTTAATGGAACATACAGGTGAGATTATAGTACAGCCATGTTTCTGTCTGTGAAAGTTATCCCTGTACTTGAAATAGTTGGTGTTTAGACAAAGGTCCAGTAAGAAACATATGTGGTCTAGCTTGAGTTCAGTTTAACTGTCACGTGTGTTATCTAATTTCAGATAGTCATTTTATTTTTTTCCACATCACCTTCCTCCTCTAACATGTCCTTCTTGTCAACCTAAACCAGTTCCCACATAATGTCTACCATTAAACCTGGGTCACCACATGGTTTAAGCACAGAACCATCATAAGATGTATTTCTGTAGAAAAGCAAAAGCTGCATTATTCCACCCTCAAATTACCACCACTACAATACCAGTGGCCCTGGTATGGTAATGTTTAGACTTACAATGCTCACCTTCTCTTTATGCATCCATTTAAATTCTTGTAATTTCCAAATTTAGAGGTCTTTCATTATTCTCTGGAACTACACATTTTCTAAAATTTGGAATGCACCCTTCCTATTAGGGACTGTAGGATACCATACAATAATACATTTTGAACTTGGAGAACGTGTGCTCAAATATTTCAAGATGATGAGAAGAATTGAATGGTAATCTATCCGATTATTAAATCCACTGTAAAAAAGTAAGGTTTCATTTTACAGTATACCATAACAAGAAATAATTAGTCCCAAATAATTAATAATAATTTTCCCTGTAGTATCTTTGCAGATTTGTGTGTGTTATGGTACCCCTTGCATGTAAACTTTTTTCACTGTAATGTATTGCTTTTTTTCCTCTATCATTACATGATACTTCAATAATATATATTCATCTTTATGTGTATAAAATACATACTATTTCACTTCTTTATTTGTAAATAACTGTATTATGCATTGTAAGAAAAATATAACTTCAGTGATCTGGTATCATATCTGATAACAAAAAAATTACTAAATCAATGGGCAGATCACATTTGATTGCCTTTCCATCAAACCAACGTTTTCTAGTAACTTTTCCTTCGAAAACAGCCAGAACAAAACATTTGGTTGGCTCACAGAAAAGTCTGAACTGCAATAACTGAGAGGTAGGGTATAAGCATCAAACGCTTAATATATATATATATATATATATATATATATATATATATATATATATATATATATATATATATATATATATATTGTATATACTAGCAAGTACATTTAGGGCTCATTCAAATTAGCTCTGCCACCTGTCATGTGTGCTGAACTGGGGTTTCATGGATGCAGATGCATGTCAAAATTTGACATGCATGCAGGAGCAGCTGCACAGCTCCTGCTGCCAGTGTGCAGCTTCAAGGCAGATGCAGATACAGAAAACAGTGGCTCAGCATGCAAGGTGTCAGCACCCATCTTAACGAGCCCTTAAATATATTACAGTTTAAAAGTTTGGAATCACTAGTGAATTGTTGATTTACGGGATGAATGTTTACCAGAAGAGTCATTTGATCTAACAAGTGAGCAGTAAAGCAAAATTAGCTTTGTCCGTCTTTTGCTGGGGAACTCAATTAATTTAAGGATACAAGATATTTGGTACAACACTTCACATGGGAAAACTTTGACTGCTTTGATTTGACAAAATTTGTGATTTCAGTGTGTCAGAGCTAAGCTGGAAGGGTTATCTGTCAAATCAGGTTGCGTGTGTTGTTTCAAGATCTGTTTTATTTTTAAGTTGGGAACAGAGTGGACAAAACGGACAACTAAGTATCAATCAAATAATAAAAAAAATCACAAATATATATTTTTACTTTATTTTGTATTAGTACTTTAGTTTACATTACTAGTAAAAAAAAATTATAAATAAAAATGCCATAAGGCTATCTCCTATTTTGTAGACACTATAACTTTTGCGCAAACCAATCAATATATGCTTATTGCGGGGTTTTTTTTATCAAAAATATGTAGAAGAATATGTATCAGCCTAAACTGAGGAAAAAAAATGTTTTTTTATATATATTTTTTGGGGATATTAATTATAACAAAAAGTAAAAAATAATGTGTTTTTTTCAAAATTGCCGCTCTTTTTTTGTTTATAGCGCAAATAATAAAAACCGCAGAGGTGATCAAATACCACCACAAGAAAGCTCTATTTGTGGGCAAAAAAGGAGGTCAATTTTGTTTGGGAGCCATGAAGCATGACCGCCCAATTGTCTGTTAAAGCGACGCAGTGCCGAAACGCAAAAAGTGCTCTGGTCTTTGGCCAGCCAAATGGTCCGGGGCTAAAGCGGTTAAAGTGTCAAAAGATAGTTTAAAATATTCACATCACAATTGGACTGTATAATATAAACTTAAATATGGTGGTATTTTAAAATGATCTGTAAGTATTGCCTCAAAGGTATAATTAATATTATAAATAATTACTATAATCTTCTTAGCAGAATCAGACCTGTAAAGGGCCACACACATGGGCTGAATAAACCAGTGGCATTTGACCCTTGTGTACAGCAGCCAGTCCAAAAAAAGCCAGCTGAAAGGCTTGCTTCTGTTGAAGGGGCAAGATCGAGGTAGGTAGGCTTTACTGACTAGTTTAGGACATGCCAATGGAGGTCCTTTGAAGATTAACCACTTCCCGCCTGGCCTATAGCAAAATGCACACACAGCTACACCGATCTAGGTAAAGAGCCTCCGACAGAGGCTCTTTACCACGTGATCAGCAGTGTCCAATCATGGCTGATCACAATGTAAACAGGAAGAGCCATTGATCGGCTTTTCCTCACTCACGTCTGACAGAAGCGAAAAGAGGAGAGCCGATCTGTGGCTCTCCTTACAGGGAGGGTCTGCGCTGATTGTTTATCAGCGCAGCCCCCCCCATGGATGCCCACACTGGACCACCAGGGAAGCCGGCAGGACCACCAGGAAAGTGGGAAACATGTGGATGGCCAGGTATGTACCCCATGGCCATCCACATGAAAAAATATGCACAATAGATGCCAATCAGTGCCCACAAATGGGCACTGACTGGCAACGTTATGGTCCAGATCAAACAAGTGATGTCCAGCAATGCCACCCATCAGTGTCATCAGTGCCACCCATCAGTGTCCATCAGTGCCCATCTATGCCCATCAGTGCCCACCTATCAGTGACCATCTGTGCCACCTATCAGTGCCACCCATAAGGAGCCATTAGTGCCACCCATAAGTACCCATCAGTGCCGCCTATGAGTGCCTATCAGTGCCACATACCAGTGCTACCTATCAGTGCCCATCAGTGCTGCCTATGAGTTCCCATCAGTGCCACCTATCAGTGCCACCTCATCAGTGCCACCTCATCTGTGCCCATCAGTGCCCATCAGTGCAGCCATATCAGTGCCCATCATTGAAGAAGAAAACATACTTATTTACAAAAAATTTAACAGAAACAAAGAAAAACTTTTTTTTCTAAATGTTCGGTCTTTTTTTATTTGTTGCACAAAAAGTAAAAATCGCAGAGGTGATCAAATACCACCAAAAGAAAGCTCTATTTGTGGGAACAAAATTCTAAAATTTGTATGGGTGCAGTGTAGCATGCCCGCACAATTGTCATTCAAATTGTGACAGCGCTGAAAGCTGAAAATTGGTTTGGGCAGGAAGGTGCGTAAGTGCCTGGTATTGAAGTGGTTAACCACTTAGTAACATAGTAGGTAGATTGAATAAAGACAATAGTCCACCCAGTTTAACCTGTGTAGGTGCACGTGTCAGTGTCTATAATTATTTCCCATATCCCTGTATCTCATGTTCCTCAAGATGCACATCTAAGAGTCTCTTAAAACTATAAATACTCCCCACAGCCACCATCAATTGTGGAAGAGAATTCCACATCCTTCTTGCCCTGACAGTGAAAAACCCTTTGCAGTTTATAGTTAAACCGCTTCTCTTCCAAGCTCATTGTGTGGCCCAGTGTTCTCTTATGCCCCGTACACACAGTCAGATTTTCCGATGGAAAATGTCCGATCAGAGCGTGTTGTCGGAAATTCCGACCGTGTGTGGGCTCCATCGGACATTTTCCATCGGATTTTCCGACACACAAAGTTGGAGAGCAGGAGATAAAATTTTCCGACAACAAAATCCGTTGTCGGAAATTCCGATCGTCTGTACACAAATCCGATGGACAAAGTGCCACGCATGCTCAGAATAAATAAAGAGATGAAAGCTATTGGCCACTGCCCCGTTTATAGTCCCGACGTACATGTTTTACGTCACCGCGTTTAAAACGATCGGATTTTCCGACA
Organism: Lithobates clamitans; assembly: GCA_037952925.1. Lineage (NCBI taxonomy): Eukaryota > Metazoa > Chordata > Amphibia > Anura > Ranidae > Lithobates > Lithobates clamitans. The sequence goes on along the minus strand of JBBGZY010000903.1, from coordinate 425,247 downwards.
ACTTTGTGTGACCGTGTGTATGCAAGACAAGTTTGAGCCAACATCCGTCAGAAAAAATCCTAGGATTTTGTTGTCGGAATGTCCGAACAAAGTCCGACCGTGTGTATGGGGCATTACACTTCTTGAGACTGAATAGTTTTTTCCTATGCTGGGATCGACATTGAGAAATTTGTAAGTCACTATCATACCCCCTCTCAAGAGTCTTTTCTCCAGCAAGAACAAGTTTAGTGTTTGCAGTCTCTCCTCGTAATTGAGGTCCTCCAGTCCCCTTATTAGTTTTGTTGCCCTTCTTAAGACTCTTTCCAGTTCTAGCACATCCCTTCTGAGGACTGGTGACCAGAACTGGATGGAATACTCCAGATGTGGTCTAACCAATGTTTTTTAAGTGGCAGGACTATCTCTGGAGTATATCTCTTTTTTATGCATGCTAATATTCTGCCTGCTTTGGCAGCTGCAGCTTGACATTGCATGCTATTGCTCAATCTGTCATCTACTAGGACCATGGATCTTTCTCCATCCCTAGTGAATAGTTTGGGTTTATGTTTTTTGCCCCAAGTGCATTACTTTACATTTCTCCACATTAAACCCCTTTTGCCATGTACAGTAGTTGCCCACTCCATTATTTTGTTCAGGTCTTTCTGTAAAATTTCTATGTCTTGATGTGAAGTTATTACCATGCTTAATTTTGTGTCATCCACAAAACTGAGATTGAGCTATTTATCCCATTCTCTATATCATTGATGAAAAAAATTGAATAGAATTGGTCCCAAGACAGAACCCTGGGGCACCCCACTTACCACTCCAGACCAGTCTGAGTACACATTATTTATCACTACCCTTTGGATACGTCCCTGTAACCAGTTTTTAACTCAAGAACAAACCTTATGGTCCATGCCTACAGACCTCAGCTTGTAGATTAAGCGTTTATGGGGGACTGCATCGAATGCCTTTGCAAAATCCAGGCAGACTAAATCCACGGGCATTCCCCTGTCTAGATGGCAGCTCACTTCCTTGTAGAATATTAACAGATTGGTCTGGCAACAATGACCTTTCGTAAACCCATGCTGATGACTACGTAAGATATTTTTTTCCTCTGTAAATTCTTGGATATAGTCCTTTATTATCCCCTCCAATAATTTACCAACAATTGATATTAGGCTAACTGGCCTGTAGTTCCCAGGGATTTGTCTCTGTCCTTTTTGAATATTGGTACCACATTGGCTTTTCTCCAATCAGCTGGTACCAATCCTGTCAGCATGCTGTCCACAAAGATTAAGAACAGTGGTCTGGCTATAACCTGATTGAGTTCTCTGAGGACTCTCGGGTGTAAGCCACCTGGTCCTGGTGATTTATTTGTATTAAGTTTATCTAGTCTTTCCTTTACTCCAGCCTCTGTTAGCCACAAGGGTATTCCCTGTGATGTGTCACCAACATTTATTCCACAGTTGGTATTTTGCTATTCTATAGAAGGTACAGTTTAATTACATTTAGTACAGTTGCCTTCCCTGTGTCATCCATAACCATCCTCCCTTCCTCGTCTTTTATGCGGGCAATGTGTTCTGATCTTGCCTTTTTACTGTCAATGTATCTAAAAAGTGTCTTTGGATTTTTATTACTCTCCTCCACTATGTGTCTCTCGTAATCTTTTTTGGCCGCTCTTATTGCGTTCTTACACGTTCTTACACTTATTGCATTCCTTGTAGTGTTGTTTGAATGCTGACTGTGACCCATCCCCTTTATATTCTTTAAAGGTCATTTTTCTTCTTTTTAATGAGGCTTTTTACATTACGGTTTAGCCACCCAGGTTTAACCTTTGCTCTTCTATATTTATTACCCATTGGAATGCACTGTGTGATACCTTTGTTTAATATGCTACTGAAGCATTCCCATTTTTCTTCCGTGTTCAATGTTTTCAGGAGACACACTTCACGGATACACTATAATATACTGCAATATAATGGGCCAAACATACAGTGACACACAGAACTATATGGCGTTAAGCTGGCAGTAACACACACATTAGTAAATGGTGTTAAACTGGCAGTAACATGCACAGAAGCAAATGGCGTTAAACTGGCAGTAATGCACACAGAAGTAAATGGCGTTAAACTGCCAGTAACACACACAGAACTATATGGCGTTAAACTGGCAGTAACGCACACAGAACTATATGGCGTTAAACTGACAGTAACGCACACAGAAGTAAATGGCATTGAAATGGCAGTAACACACACAACTATATGGTGTTAAACTGGCAGTAACGCACACAGAACTATATGGCATTAAACTGGCAGTAACGCACACAAAACTATATGGCATTAAACTGCCAGTAAAGCACACAAAATGATATGGCGTTAAACTGGCAGTAACGCACACAGAAGTAAATAGCGTTAAACTGGCAGTAAAGCACACAGAACTATATGGCGTTAAACTGACAGTAACGCGCACAGAAGAAAATGACGTTAAACTGGCAGTAATGCACACAGAAGTAAATGGCATTAAACTGGCAGTAACGCAATCAAATAGACCAAATTCAACCATCACTACACTGAGGCTAACTGATCTATCCCTACTCTAGCTATACAATAATGTAAAGATTACTGACACAGTCTCACTACACTACAGTGAAACTATCTGAGCTGTCCCTACTAGCTTCACACTATGCAAAGCTAAATGATGGTCCTCCTCACTACACTCACACTAGACTATCCCTAGACTGACACTAAACTAATATTCTACACTGACAATTGAAGCAAAATAGCACAGTATAGCACATTAACTAATAGCACTGAATGGAGCCCTGTTCTATCTCTCTCCATGCCAAAATCACACTGAAAATGGCTGCCACTGAAAGAATGTTTTTATACTGTAGCATGGGAATGAGCCATGATTGGATAAAGTCATGATGACAGTGTCCAAACATGACTCTCACAGTGCTCTGTGCCCTGATTGGCTGAAGTTTTCACTGCTTCAGTCAATCAGGGCTTGCAATGCACTATTCAGTGCCGCAATGCATTGTGGTCAGTTTGGGGAAGCGAACAAACATTCGAATGACCCGTTTATTCAGATGTTCGCCGAACGTCCAAACAATGAAAGTTCGGCCTGAACTTATGCTCAGGCCGAGCCATTCGCCCATCCCTATTAGTGAGATTGTACAATGTTTTCATAATAATCGTTTCCTTCCTAAGTTTTACTTGCCTTGCCATTTCATTAGAAAAATATAAATAAAAAATTAATTTTAAGAGAAATTAGTATGCCATATCTCATACTGTACTTTACTTGAATTGAAAAAAACTAGTAAAATTTGTTTAAACATTACCATAATGAAAGAAATAAAGTCCAGACGACTGCACTCCAAGCGCTGTAGTCTACCTTTATTAACAATTCACAAACAAAGCAGCATAAAAACACCTAGATGATCACAGTGGAGGTTAAAATGTTTCATGCTCCTATTGAAGCTTAGTTATGATTAAGCGGTAGGAGGAGTGCAAAATGTGATAACCTCTCTCTCCCCTACTGTGATCATCTAGGATTTTCTTGTTGCTTTGTTCGTGAATCGTTAATAAAGGTGGACTACAGGGCATGGAGTGCAGGTGTCCGGACTTTTCTTCTATCAGTATATGCACAGGTGTGTGAACTGGGCTGGCACCCGCTCAGAGTGTGTGTCAGGTGTGCATGAAAGTGGACAGACCTGCAGCAGCGCTTTATTGTTTATATTATCGTTGTTATGTTCTGGTGTAAGGAGCCTTACTTGTTCAACTCTATTGCCGCGTACAGATGATCAGACATTCTGACAACCAAACCGTGGATTTTTTTCTGACAGATGTTGGCTCAAACTTGTCTTGCATACACATGTTCGCACAAATGTTGTCGGAAATTCTGATCGCCAAGAATGAGGTGATGTACAACACGTACGACGAGCCGAGAAAAATTAAGTTCAATAGCCAGTGCGGCTCTTCTGCTTGATTCCGAGCATGCGTGGACTTTTGTGCGTCGGAATTGTGTATACACGCTTGGAATTTCCAACAACAAGTCTTGTTGTTGGAAAATTTGAGAACCAGCTCTCAAACAGTTGTTGTCGGAAATTCCGACAGCAAATGTCCGATGGAGCATACACACGGTCAGAATTTCTGACAACAACCTCACATTGAACATTTGTTGTCCGAAATTCCGATCGTCTGTATGTGGCATATGTTTCCCAACTCAATGCAGGTTAAAGTCTCTGTAAAGCCTCCCTGACCTAGATATACTAAACTTGACTGCATATCTATTGCCAATCCCTTATCCATTCCAGTTCCTGAGTATTTTGGAGCATGGGACCTGCAACCCTGTGAAATTACTCAGTCCAGTTAAATAATCTCTAGGCCTGAGCACTGTCCCATGATCAAGAGGGTGACTTTACTGCTCCTCTAGGTTAGTGAATGAGGGAGGTGATGGGGACCCCTTTGAAGAGACACTGTAATTTTGCCATTCATTTGTCCTAAGGTGATATTGTCTTTTTGTGTTTTGCACTGGTACGCACTGGTAAGTGCCTACCATCCCTAAAATGTTCCCACAAAGTTGGGAGCATGACGTTGCCCAAAATGTCTTGGTATGCTGATGAGTTCCTCTCACTGGAAATAAGGGGTCAAGCCCAACCCCTATATATATACAGTCTGATATATATAGTATCTCACAAAAGTGAGTTCACCACTCACATTTTTGTAAATATATTATTATAACGTTTCATGTGACAACACCGAAGAAATTACACTTTGCTACTTTGCTACAATATAAAGTAGCGAGTGTACAGCTTGTATAACAGTGTAAATTTGCTGTCCCCTCAATATAACTCAAAATAACAGCCATTAATGTCTAAACCCCTGGGAACAAAAGTCAATACACCCCTAAGTGAAAATGTCCAAATTAGGCCCAATTAAAAATTGTTGCTCTACATAAAGATGGCCTAGGCTGTAAGAAGATTGCCAAGACTCTGAAACCGAGCTACAGCATGGTGGCCAAGACCATACAGCGGTTTAACAGGAGAGGTTCCACTCAAAACAGGCCTTGCCATGGTTGACCAAAGAAGTTGAGTGCACAGGCTCAGCATCATATCCAGAGGTTGTCTTTAGGAAACAAACGCTTCCCAAAAGAGTGCTGCCAGTATTGTTGCAGAGGTTGAAGGGGTATATTATATATACTCTGCATTTAGTGTAGACTAGATATTCAGTGTAGACTCTATATTCAGTCATTGCAGGCAGTGTAGTTTATATAACACAGTGTATTGAAGTGGTTAAGGGGAACACTGTGCCAAAATTTAAAAAACAATGGTGGGGGGTCCCCTCAAAATCCATACTAGGCCCTTCAGGTCTGGTATGGATTTTAAGGGGAACCCTGTACCAAAGTCGAAAAATAAAATGGCGTGGGGGTCCCCCCAAAATCCATACAAGACCCTTATATGAGCATGCAACCTGGCAGGCCGCAGGAAAAGGGGGGGACGAGAGAGCGCCACCCTCCTGAACTTACCAGGCCACATGCCCTCAACATGGAAAGGGTGCTTTGGGGTCCCCCCAAAGCACCTTGTCCCCATGTTGACGAGGACAAGGCAAGGGCCTCATCCCAACAACCTTTGCCCGGTGGTTGTGGGGGTCTTTGGGCAGAAGGCTTATTGGAATGTGGAAGCCCCTTTTAACAAAGGGGCCCCCAGATCCTGCCCCCCCATGTGAATGGGTATTGGGCACATTGTACCTCTACCCATTCACCAAAAAAAGTGTCAAAAAAGTAAAAACAACAGGAGACAGTTTTTTACAATTCCTTTATTAAAAAAGTGTCCCACGATGTCCATCCATCTTCAATCATAGCACTGACGGTCCTAAGATTAAAAAAATGGAAAAACTCTGCCTCCATGGGAGGCGTCCTGCTAACTGTAGTCTTTTCACGGTGACAGCTGTTCTATAGCCAAGGGTGGGGCCACCCGGTGATGTAACCGGATGACCCCAACCCCTTATGATGTCATGTGATGTCATCAGGGGTGGGGTCACCCATTTATATCACCAGGTGGCCCCTCCCTTGGATATATAACAGCTGTCAAAGCAAAAAGATGGCAGTCAGTGGGACGCCTCCCATGGAGGTTTTTTTTTTAATTTTCGGGACTGTTGGTGTGGTGATTGGTGGATTTACATCACGGGACACTTTTTTGTTTTAAATAAAGGAATTGTCAAAAACAATTGTTTCCTGTCGTTTTTTACTTTTTTTTACACTTTTTGGTGAATGTGTAGGGGGACAATGTATCCAATACCCATTCAGATGGGGGGGTGGGATGTGGGGGCCCCTTGTTAAAGGAGCTTTCAGATTCTGATAAGCCCCCCACCCACAGACCCCCACAACCACGGGGCAAGAGTTGTGGGGATGAGGCTCTTGTACCCATCAACATGGGGACAATGTGCTTTGGGGGGAACAGGAGGGGGGTGCTCTCTTATTCCCTCCCCTTTTCCTGTGGCCCTGCTAGATTTCATGCTCAGATAAGGGTCTGGTATGGATTTTGGGGGGGACCCCATGCCATTTTTTAAAAAAAATTGGTGCAGGGTTCCCCTTAAAATCCATACCAGACCTGAAGGTCCTGGTATAGATTTTGAGGGGGAACCCTATGCCATATATTTTTTTAAAATTTTGCCATGGAGTTTCCCTTAATATCCATACCAGACCCAAAGGGCCTGGTAATGGACTGGGGGGGATTTGAAATGAAACAAACAAGATGTGCTTTAACTGCAGACTTTCAGCTTTAACTTGAGGGTATTTACATCCAAATCAGGTGAACGGTGTAGGAATTACAACAGTTTGTATATGTGCCTCCCACTTTTTAAGGGACCAAAAGTAATGGGACAATTGGCTGCTCAGCTGTTCCATGGCCAGGTGTGTGTTATTCTCTTATTATCCCATTTACAAGGAGCAGGTAAAAGGTCCAGAGTTAATTTCAAGTGTGCTATTTGCATTTGGAATCTGTTGCTGTCAACTCTCAATATGAGATCCAAAGAGCTGTCACTATCAGTGAAGCAAGCCATCATTAGGTTGAAAAAACAAAACAAACCCATCAGAGAGATAGCAAAAACATTAGGTGTGGCCAAATCAACAGTTTGGAACATCCTTAAAAAGAAAGAACGCACAGGTGAGCTCAGCAATACCAAAAGACTAGGAAGACCACGGTAAACAAATGTGGTGGATGACCGAAGAATTCTTTCCCTGGTGAAGAAAACACCCTTCACAACAGTTGGCCAGATCAAGAACACTTTCCAGGAGGTAGGTGTATGTGTGTCAAAGTCAACAATCAAGAGAAGACTTCACCAGGGTAAATACAGAGGGTTCACTACAAGATGTAAACCATTGGCAAGCCTCAAAAACAGGAAGGCCAGATTAGAGTTTGCCAAACAACATCTAAAAAAGCCTTCACAGTTCTGGAACAACATCCTATGGACAGATGAGACCAAGATCAACTTGTACCAGAGTTTTGGGAAGAGAAGAGTATGGAGAAGGAAAAGAACTGCTCATGATCCAAAGCATACCACCACATCAATGAAGCATGGTGGTGGTAGTGTCAGGGCGTGGGCATGTATGGCTGGCAATGGAACTGGTTCTCTTGTATTTATTGATAATGTGACTGCTGACAAAAGCAGCAGGATGAATTCTGAAGTGTTTCGGGCAATATTATCTGCACATATTCAGCAAAATGCTTCAGAACTCATTGGACGGCGCTTCACAGTGCAGATGGACAATGACCTGAAGCATACTGCGAAAGCAACCAAAGAAGTGGAATGTTATGCAATGGCCAAGTCAATCACCTGACCTGAATTCGATTGAGCCTGCATTTCACTTGCTGAAGACAAAACTGAAGGGAAAATGCCCCAAGAACAAGCAGGAACTGAAGACAGTTGTAGTAGAGGCCTGGCAGAGCATCACCAGGGAGGAAACCCAGCATCTGGTGATGTCTATGCGTTCCATACTTCAGGCTGTAATTGACTGCAAAGGATTTGCAACCAAGTATTAAAAAGTGAAAGTTTGATTAATGATTGTTAAACTGTCCCTTTACTTTTGGTCCCTTAAAAAGTGGGAGGCACATATACAAACTGTTCTAATTCCTACACCGTTCACCTGATTTGGATGTAAATACCTTCAAATGAAAGCTGAAAGTCTGCAGTTAAAGCACATCTTGTTCGTTTCATTTCAAATCCATTGTGGTGGTGTATGGAGCCAAAAAGTTTAGAATTGTTTCGATGTCCCAATACTTATGGACCTGACTGTGTGTATATATATATATATATATATATATATATATATATATAATATATATTGGGATCCGACAATACATTACAGCCGCAAGCAATTTTAAATTACATTTTTTCCTTTAGAAATGTAATTTTGCTGCGGTACTGTTATAAAAATGGGAAAGATGCACTAATTTACAGGCAAACTAAGGGGATCCCCAGGCATGATATTTAAAGGAATATTTCATTTTTATAGTTGTACTTTAAGGATTATTAAAATCACTGCTCCTGAAAAAAACAGCCATTTTAAAAACTTTTTTTGCATTGATGTCCCCTGGGGCGGTACCCAGGTCTCTATACACTTTTTTTGGCAATAACTTGCATTTAAAAGCCTTTAAAATGAACACGTTTGATTTTTCACGTTCATGTCCCATAAACTTTAACGGTGTTCGCACAATTTTTTTGTCTGTTCGCATGTTCTGGTGCGAACCCAACTGGGAGGTGTTCAGCTCATCTCTACCAATAACCAAAGAGTAGTAACACAGGAAAATAATGGCTTGTAAGTGTTACCACATTCTTGCACATTATGGCTAGAGCATGTTAATGTTGTCATGCTTTAATCCAGTTTCTATCTTAAAATTAATATTAAAATTATTACATTTCATAATTATCCCATGGCACTGCTTTAGATTATTTTTCTTTGGCAGCTGTTAACCACTTGAGCCCCGGACCATTATGCTGCCCAAGGACCAGAGGTCTTTTTCCAATTTGGCACTGCGTCGCTTTAACTGCTAATTGCGCGGTCATGCAATGCTGTACCCAAACGAAATTTGCGTCCTTTTCTTCCCACAAATGGAGCTTTCTTTTTATGGTATTTGATCACCTCTGCGGTTTTTATTTTTTGCGCTATAAACGGAAAAAGACCGAAAATTTTGAAAAAAAATGATATTTTCTACTTTTTGTTATAAAAAAAATCCAATAAACTAAATTTTAGTCATACATTTAGGCCAAAATGTATTCGGCCACATGTCTTTGGTAAAAACAATGTCAATAAGCGTATATTTATTGGTTTGCGCAAAAGTTATAGCGTCTACAAACTAGGGTACATTTTCTGTAATTTACACAGCTTTTAGTTTATGACTGCCTATGTTATTTCTTGAGGTGCTAAAATGGCAGGGCAGTACAAACCCCCCCAAATGACCCCATTTTGGAAAGTAGACACCCCAAGGAAATTGCTGAGAGGCATGTTGAACCCATTGAATATTTATTTTTTTTGTCCCAAGTGATTGAATAATGACAAAAAAAAAAAAATATTTACAAAAAGTTGTCACTAAATGATATATTGCTCACACAGGCCATGGGCCTATGTGGAATTGCACCCCAAAATACATTCAGCTGCTTCTCCTGAGTATGGGGATATCACATGTGTGGGACTTTTTGGGAGCCTAGCCACGTACGGGGCCCCGAAAACCAATCACCGCCTTCAGGATTTCTAAGGGTGTAAATTTTTGATTTCACTCTTCACTGCCTATCACAGTTTCGGAGGCCATGGAATGCCCAGGTGGCACAAAACCCCCCAAAATGACCCCATTTTGGAAAGTATACACCCCAAGCTATTTGCTGAGAGGCATATTGAGTCCATGGAATATTTTATATTTTGACACAAGTTGCGGGAAAGTGACACTTTTTTTTTTTTTTGCATAAAGTTGTCACTAAATTATATATTGCTCACACAGGCCATGGGCATATGTGGAATTGCACCCCAAAATACATTTAGCTGCTTCTCCTGAGTATGGGGATACCACATGTGTGGGACTTTTTGGGAGCCTAGCCGCGTACGGGCCCCGAAATCCAATCACCGCCTTCAGGATTTCTAAGGGTGAAAATTTTTGATTTCACTGCCTATCACAGTTTCGGAGGCCATGGAATGCCCAGGTGGCGCAAACCCCCCCCCCAAATGACCCCATTTTGGAAAGTAGACACCCCAAGCTATTTGCTGAGAGGCATGGTGAGTATTTTGCAGCTCTCATTTGTTTTTGAAAATGAAGAAAGACAAGAAAAGACATTTTTTTTTTCTTTTTTCAATTTTCAAAACTTTGTGACAAAAAGTGAGGTCTGCAAAATACTCACTATACCTCTCAGCAAATAGCTTTGGGTGTCTACTTTCCAAAATGGGGTCATTTGGGGGGGTTTGTGCCACCTGGGCATTCCATGGCCTCCGAAACTGTGATAGGCAGTGAAGAGTGAGATCAAAAATTCACGCCCTTAGAAAGCCTGGAGGCGGTGCTTGGTTTTCAGGGTCCCGTACGCGGCTAGGCTCCCAAAAAGTCTCACACATGTGGTATCCCCGTACTCAGGAGAAGCAGAAGAATGTATTTTGGGGTGTAATTTCACATATTTCCATGGCATGTTTGAGCAATATATCATTTAGTGACAACTTTGTGCAAAAAAAAAAAAAAAAAAAATTGTCTCTTTCCCGCAACTTGTGTCGCAATATAAAATATTCCATGGACTCGACATGCCTCTCAGCAAATAGCTTGGGGTGTCTACTTTCCAAAATGGGGTCATTTGGGGGGGTTTTGAACTGTCCTGGCATTTTATGCACAACATTTAGAAGCTTATGTCACACATCACCCACTCTTCTAACCACTTGAAGACAAAGCCCTTTCTGACACTTATTGTTTACATGAAAAAGTTATTTTTTTTTGCAAAAAAATTACTTTAAACCCCCAAACATTATATATTTTTTTAAAGCAAATGCCCTACAGATTAAAATTGTGGGTGTTTCATTCTTTTTTTTCACACAGTATTTGCGCAGCGATTTTTCAAACGCATTTTTTGGGGAAAAAACACACTTTTTTAAATTTTAATGCACTAAAACACACTATATTGCCCAAATGTTTGATGAAATAAAAAAGATGATCTTAGGCCGAGTACATGGATACCAAACATGACATGCTTTAAAATTGCGCACAAACGTGCAGTGGCAACAAAATAAATACATTTTTAAAAGCCTTTAAAAGCCTTTACAGGTTACCACTTTAGATTTACAGAGGAGGTCCACTGCAAAAATTACTGCCCTCAAACTTACCTTCGCGGTGATACCTCACATGCATGGTGAAATTGCTGTTTACATTTGACAACAGACCGCCGCTTGCGTTCGCCTTAGCGCGAGAGCAGGGGGCGACAGGGGTGCTTTTTTTTTTTTTTTTTTTCTTTATTATTTTTTTGCTTTTTTTATCTTATTTTTAAACTGTTCCTTTCATATTTTTTTTTTAATCATTTTTATTGTTATCTCGGGGAATGTAAATATCCCCTTTGATAGCAATAGGTAGTGACAGGTACTCTTTTTTGAAAAAATTGGGGTCTATTAGACTCTAGATCTCTCCTCTGCCCTCAAAGCATCTGACCACACCAAGATCGGTGTGATAAAATGCTTCCCCAATTTCCCAATGGCGCTATTTACATCCGGCGAAATCTAAGTCATAAAATGCTCGTAGCTTCCGGTTTCTTAGGCCATAGAGATGTTTGGAGCCACTCTGGTCTCTGATCAGCTCTATGGTCAGCTGGCTGAATCACCGGCTGCATTCTCAGGTTCCCTGTTGAGACAGGAGAGCCAGAGAAAAACACGGAAGACGTGGGGGGGGGGCATTCCCTCCCACGGCTTGTAAAAGCAGTCTAGAGGCTAATTAGCTGCTAGGATTGCTTTTACATGAAAGCCGACCGCTGGCTGAAAAGAATGATACCAAGATGAGACCTAAACCTGCAGGCATCATTCTGGTATAACCACTCAAAGTCGTGAATGGCGTACCTGAAGACAAAAAAATGGTTAACAATAAAGCACAGTAAACGGTAAAGTATAAAAAATTGCATACCTGAAAAGCAAACATGATAAAACATAACAACAATAAAACATTGCAGAATAGAATACAGTAAAAAAGAGCAGAACAATAGAGAGAGAATAGAGAGAGAGAGAACAATAAAACGACAACTATTTTTTTTTATTTTATATATTTTTTTTTTTTACACTTTTATTGTAACTAACTTTTGTAACTGTAACCGGTTCCAGGTTCGGGTCTCTCAAAATGCGATGGCATCTTGGGAGACCCTGTGAAAGTGTGCCTAGTCTGTGGAATGCTGTACCCTACGCTAATACTCAACTAGTGAATGGTAGCGTTCAAAACATTCACCAATGCAAAGACCAGGATTGTCAGGACAGGAGGGACAATAATAGCGGGTGTCACGCCTTTATAAGCGCTTGCTGCAGACACAACATCTTTTTTGGGGGGGTTCGTTGGGTAGGGGTACTCGGGAGGACATAAAAATGCCTCTCATGCAGCCGACTGCATTTGGTTGGGGATGTGAATGGGGGAAGTACGGGCGCTGCAGAAGCGGTGGGTTCCCAATTAGGATTGGCGAATGCAGCAGGAAGGGCATTATGGGCACGACGGGCCTGTGTTTGTCTTTTTGGTGGCAGCGGGACACTACTTGTGCTTGCCACCTCACCAGCTTGAACTGCACTTATGGGACTCACCACGTCACCAAGTGTTACTGCAGTGCTGGTTTGACTACGACCAGGGTGTACTACGCCGCTGATGCTTGCCAGTTCAATAAAAAGCTACCAAAAAACTGTTAGCGATCGCAGGGATCAGGCCTGACTCTGCGAACGCTGCAGTTATGCGTTAAGTGTTTTGTAAGTGACAGTGATCGATCGATACTGCACTTGGGTGGGCTGGGCCGGGCGGAGGGGCAAAATGCAGGTGCTAGCAGGTATCTAGGCTGATCCCGCTAACACTGCGTTTTTGGGAACCCTAGACTGCTGGGGACGCTAGTATAGATCTGATCGAATCAGATATTGATCCGTTCAGATACTGTACCACTAAGGGAGGTGTATGCTGCGTGCGTGGGTGTTAGCGGTACTGGCGCTAACCTGACGCTGCCTGGGGCCGGTGCTTGCCAGTTCACCAAAATACCACCAAAAAAACTGTTAGTGATCGCAGGGATCAGGCCTGACTCTGCGAACGCTGCAGTTATGCGTTTAGAGTTTTGTAAGTGACAGTGATCGATCAATACTGCACTTGGGTGGGCTGGGCTGGGCCGGGCGGAGGGGCAAAACACAGGTGCTAGCAGATATCTGGGCTGATCCCGCTAACACTGCGTTTTTGGGAACCCTAAACTGCTGGGGACGCTAGTATAGATCTGATCGGATCAGATATTGATGCGATCAGATACTACTGTATACCACTAAGGGAGGTGTACGGTGCGTGCATGGGTGTTAGCGCTACTGGCGCTAACCTGACCCTGCCTGGGGCTGGTGCTTGCTTGCCAGTTCACCAAAATGCTACCAAAAAAATTGTTAGCGATCTCAGGGATCAGGCCTGACTCTGCGAACGCTGCAGTTATGCGTTTAGTGTTTTGTAAGTGACAGTGATCGATCGATACTGCACTTGGGTGGGCTGGGCGGAGGTGCAAAACGCAGGTGCTAGCGGGTATCTGGGCTGATCCCGCTAACACTGCGTTTTTGGGAACCCTAAACTGCTGGGGACGCTAGTATAGATCTGATCGGATCAGATATTGATCCGATCAGATACTATACCACTAAGGGAGGCGCATGCTGCGTGCATGGGTGTTAGCGGTACTGGTGCTAATCTGACGCTGCCTGGGGCGACGCATATCACCGCCGGGCGATTAGGGGGCTAAACCTTTATTCGGTAATAAACGGTGGGTGCCCTGACACTATAAAAAATAAACGAACTAACCAGCGTCAACCGTAACGGTTATACGGTGATCAGTGGTGAAAGGGTTAACTAGGGGGCAATCAAGGGGTTAAAACATTTATTAGATAGTATATGGGGGTCCCTGACGCTATAAAACGCTGAAGGCGAACCTAACTATTTCCGTCCCTAACTAGCGTCACCAGCGACACTAATACAGCGATCAGAAAAATGATCGCTTAGCGACACTGGTGACGGGGGGTGATCAAGGGGTTAAAACTTTATTAGGGGGGGTTAGGGGGGTACCCTAGACCTACAGGGGGGTAACAGTAACTGTGCTAACACTGTAACTGTCACAAACTGACACCATGCAGTAATCAGAAAAAAAAAAAAACCTGCTTGGTGTCAGTTTGTGACGGGGGGTGATTGGGGGGGATCGGGGGGCGATTGGGGGGGGATCGGGGTGTTTTGTATGCCTGGCATGTTCTACTGTGTGTGTGTAGTGTTGTGCACTCACATACCTGTCTTCTCTCCTCGGGCCGGAACGGAAACTACCGAGCCGAGGAGAGATGACATCACTTCCTTTGCTGCTGTTTAGCATACAGCAGCAAAGGAATGTTCCCATTGGCCGGCGGCGATCGCGAGGGGGGGCCACGAACGGATGGCCTCCCCCTCCACTCCGATCGCCGGGGAACAAAACGGGACCGCCTCGGGCACCGGGGGGGGGTCCGATCGGACCCCCCACCCGCGGGAGGCAAATCACGTACATGTACGTGATTTTGCCTGCCCGTGCCGCCTTGCCGACGTACATCGGCGTGAGGCGGTCCTTAAGTGGTTAATAAATATATGACTAATTAGAATGCATTGTTGAGCTTTAATTGCAGCAGAACTAAGGCTGATTTTCATTATGGATTGTGTAATTAAAGGAAACCTGTTAAAAGAAACATGGATGCTAGTCTCTCCTTAAAATTCTAGTTGTCTGGCTATCATTCTAAATGTTTTGTTTTAATACCTTGAGTCGCTGACTAAACCATAATATTATTAGAGGGTGTTTTTGCATATTTGTTTCAGAATAGCAACTCCATTTTTTTTCAATCAACAAGCATTACAATGAAGGAACTAGTATTTTTAGGAGTAGTTCAGCATAGGCATGAATTTCTCTCATGACAGGTCTATTTTTGTTGCTTATTGCTAGCTGAAATATCATAGACCTTTAATAAAATCTTATTTTGGATGTATTGCAATGTCTACACAACAAGACAAACTTAGTAGCTACGTCTCAGAAATGTTAATGTTGCTATGTTACCAACTTTACAAAAAGTGAGCAAGTAGTTTCATAGTTGGTAAGGTTGAATAAAGACACCAGGCCATCCAGTTCAACCAGTGTGGGTGTGTGTTCATGTCAAAAATAATTTCCTGTATCCATGTATATTGTGTTCACTAAGATACCCGTTCACGTGTTTTTTAAAACTATCAATACTTCCTGCTGACACCATCAATTATGGAAATAAATTCCACATCCTTATCACCCCTGACAGTGAAAATTCCTTTATGCAGTTAAAGAATCAACCCATTTTTCCTCCAAATTCAATGAGTGGCCCCGTGTCTTCTTACACTCCCTGAGACTGAATAGTTTATTCTCAATGCTAGAATGACCATTGAGGTATTTGTAAATCGCTATCATATCATCTCTCAAGCATCTCTTCTCCAGAGAGAAAAAGTTTTGTGTTTATAGTCTGTAGTAGTCAAACTAATCCTCAAAATTAAAAATTAGTGTACAGGCTGCGAGACACAAATGTCTTCCAGGTATGTAATATTACATCTTTTTTTTCAAACAGAAACTGGATTATGAAAGTAAAAGGCTTTACACCTTAAAGATGGAAGTAGAGAATACACATGTGGATCCACATTTTCACTACCTTGGTCCCTTTAAAGACACTGCAACTGTGAAAATCTCAGTGGAAGATGCTGATGAGCCTCCTGTCTTTGGAAGATCTACCTATATGTTTAAAGTGCATGAAGACATTGAATTAGGAACAATAATTGGAACTGTAATGGCAAGAGATCCTGACACCATACCAAGCCCTATAAGGTAAAATGTAATTAACCACTGTCTTATACATAAGCATCAATGTAGAAGCCAACCAACACAAGTGAAGGGCAAACATGGGTCTAATTTCTTTACTGTTATGCTCCCTGTCTTGCAGTATACCATGCTTTGCCCTAAATAAAGTGTTCTATTTCTTAAGCTATGTCAGTTATCATGGATCACAGGAAATATTGCCACTGAAAGCTATATGAAATCTTTAACTGCAAAGTGCAGAACCTACCCAAGGTGGTGTTAGAGGGGCTTACAGTTTGTTACCCAAAAATTAAAAGCTTCAAAATGGGAACTGGGGGATAAAGAACTGACATTTCTAACTTATTTTGGCAACAGGTAAACTTTTACACTAAGTAGTTAAAATTGGTATTTTATTAAGCAAATTCTAAAAAAATTTAAAAGCTTTACACCATACCATAGGCAACATGTTTGCATTATATTTCATATCACTTGCAGTATAAGTCCAATATGATATAGAGGTGGATGGTAGGTTTGCTGGATAGCATTTTATTATGCTGAACTAATACACCCTTAAAGAACTTAAAGTAATTGTAAAGTCTTGTTTTTTTCTATTAAAATAACAAACATGTTATACTTACCTGTTTTGTGCAATGCCTTTGCGCAGGGCAGCCTGGATCCTCCCTTTCTCGGGTCCCTGGCTGGAGCCCCTCCCTCCTGTTGAGTGCCAACAACAGCAAGCAACTTGCAATGGGGGCACCCAAGCCAAGCTGCAGCTCTGTGTATCCATTCAGTCATGGAGCCATGGTTCGGCCCCACCCCCTCTCTCCTGATTGGCTAACTGAGTTTCATTGACAATAGCAGGAGCCGTCTGGGACTCAGCTCCTGCTGAGTCCCAGACGGCGAGGCACTCGTGGACATTGCTGGATAGAGATGGGGCTCAGGTGAGTATTAGGGGGGCTGAGGGGGGCTGCTACACACAGAAGGCTTTTTATCTTAATGCATAGAATACATTAAGATTAAATACCTTCTGCCTTTACAACCACTTTAACTGTTTCTGAGCACCACAAATCAAAAGCACTATTTAATTTATTAGTAATATTCAATGCATACTCACCCATCCATCCATGTTTCCATGCTTTATTTTATTGAGAAATCACTTTGAAAAACCATCCTTCTAGCATTTTTAGTTGTGAACATCTTAAATAAGGGCAGATGATTCATTTACCATTTACCTACTGGAATCCATCTGCCCTTAGGTCAGGCATTCAGGAAGGAGGATGTAATTAAGTGAGAAATCCCATCTTCCCCTCCTCTAAATTAAAGAAAGAAAAATGCCCTAAAAACTCCTGGGATGCATTGCATCATTTTGGTCTAGGCTAGAGACCAGTGACCAACTCAAGAAATGTGAAAAAAATGTTTAAAATAAATGAATATAATATACTTTCATGTCTATTTACTAAGGCTAGCATCATATGGATTAAGTGGTTGTAAAGAAGTAAGGTTTTTTTTTACCTTACTGCATTCTATGCATCCCTCCACAGCCTCCCTAAAAACATACCCGAGTACTGCTATATTTCCAAATGGAACAGTTTCAACATTCAACAGCCAACAAATTATTCATTAGCACAAACAACCATGAGGTATTGTTCTCCTAAGATGTGTAAGGCTTCTTCTTAGCACTCTGGACCAGTGGTGGCTGATCCACAAGGGGCGCTGCCCCCCCCAGTCCACACAATCCACCCCCTACCATCCATCATTCATCCAAAAATCAATTATGCCATGTGTGAGGCCATGCCCTGTGCGGGGCCCTGGATCAACAGGTCTCCACCAGGTCCGTCACCCCCTCACAAGCACGTGACCAGAGCCCAAGGCCCCAATTGGCCTGTTTCATGTTGTCCTAAGGGTGCAGAGCACTGCTCCCTGAACCCTCCCACCCTGCGCTACCAGCAAATCAGCACTCGCCATCAGCTTCCGGCTTCCCACCTGGGCCAATCAGGACAGGAGGCCAAAGACCCAGAACCCCGGAAAGAAGACCGGGTTTACAAAGAAGCCACAGCGCCAGCCACCAGGAAAGCCGTGACTGCTGGAGGGCTCCACCCTTAGGGTGAGTGCAGACCTAGAGGGGCCCACTTATGCCCCCCCAAAATCCTCCAGCACCAGCTGCCACTGCTCTGGAACTTGTAAAATAGGTGTATTGGTGTCTAAATAATTAGTACCCTCTTATGCATTAGAGTAGCTTTTTATCAAGGTAACTCCATTACCATAGGTGTTATGGAATATGAATTAGAGTTGGCTCTTGAAGTTCAGTTTGAGGTCAAAAACCAAATGAGTACTGTCTGATGTTTATAAAATGTTTTAAGCTGGACTGTGGTTTGTCACCTTCTGTAGCTGCCCAATAAAGATATGAGATTTAAATTTGACCATTTTTTTTTACTAACTTGTGAATTCTGGGGAAAATTAGGCTGGCATGGTGTTCAGTGCTACTTTCCCACAGTTTGTTAGATGTCAACATTGTCACACTTAGTGGTAAGGGACTAATGATGAAGGACTTGTGTGCAAAATGCATTAAGTCTCCTTATATTGAACCCTGTTTTCTGTTTGTATCAATAAACTTTGATCTAGCATAGAACAGCATAGACCCCACTATGGAGAAGGATTTGGTAGATAGAGTAGCTTTGGCGAATGAAAATTCCATTTGGAAATGCATGTTGAGCAAACTAATGGTATCTTTCAAGACAGGGGGGTCGATTGATTTCCATATTTTTTGCAGTGCCAAGCGGGCTGCTATCAGGATGTGTATCACTAACGTTTGCAGGTGTCTAGGCCGAGAAGGAAGTGAAAATCCCAGGAGTAGGTCCGGTGGAGACATTGGGATGGATAAGTCACACATGGAGAAGATTAAACCCACTACTTTTTTCCAGTAGAACTTGATGGGTGGACAGTTCCACCAGACATGTTGTAAAGATCCTATATTGTCGCAACCTCTCCAAGATTTAGGTGAGGCAGTGGGGTGGATCTTTGCCAGCCTGTCAGGCGTGTAGTACCATTTATTGAACAATTTCTGTTGAGATTCCCAGTGGGAGATGCAATGGGATAGATGAAGGGGGGTTATAAGGGCTCTTTGCCCTTGTTCAATTAGAGGTGGATGGTCTATGTATGTGGTCCAGTATCTAATGGATGAAGAGAGTAATTCCAAGGTTGGTATGGTAAGCATTTTGTAGGCTAGGGATATTCCTTTGGTTTTGGTATAGTCTGAGTTGTAAAATTTCCGCAGAGCGTGTGAGAGAGAGTCTGATGTTGACAGACGTATTTTAGATAAAATGGATCTTATCCGGAGGTAAAGGAAGAATGTTTTGGGGGATAAGCCAAACTTTTGTTGTGGGTAGAAAAAGGAGTGTAATCCTGATGACGAGAGTAACATTCCTACGTTGGAGATACCGGCATTTATACATTCTGAGAGGGATAGGTCTGGAGTAGGGATGAGCCGAACACCCCCCTGTTCGGTTCGCACCAGAACATGCGAACAGGAAAAAAATTTGTTGGAACACGCGAACACCGTTAAAGTCTATGGGACACGAACATGAATAATCAAAAGTGCTAATTTTAAAGGCTAATATGCAAGTTATTGTCAATAAAAGTGTTTGGGGACCTGGGTCCTGCCCCAGGGGACATGAATCAATGCAAAAAAAAGTTTTAAAAACGGCCATTTTTTCAGGAGCAGTGATTTTAATAATGCTTAAAGTCAAACAATAAAAGTGTAATATCCCTTTAAATTTCATACCTGGGGGGTGTCTATAGTATGCCTGTAAAGGGGCGCATGTTTCCCGTGTTTAGAACAGTCTGACAGCAAAATGACATTTTGAAGGAAAAAACACATTTAAAACTACCGCGGCTATTGCATTGCCGACAATACACATAGAAGTTCATTGATAAAAACGGCATGGGAATTCCCCACAGGGCAACCCCGAACCAAAATTAAAAAAAAAAATGATGTGGGAGTCCCCCTAAATTCCATACAAGGCCCTTCAGGTCTGGTATGGATATTAAGGGGAACCCCAGCCAAAATTTAAAAAAAAAATTGACGTGGGGTTCCCCCTAAATTCCATACCAGACCCTTCAGGTCTGGTATGGATTTTAAGGGGAACCCCGCGCCAAAAAAAATGGCGTGGGGTCCCCCTAAAAATCCATATCAGACCCTTATCTGAGCACGCAACCTGGCAGGCCGCAGGAAAAGAGGGGGGGACGAGAGTGCGGCCCCCCCCCCTCCTGAACCGTACCAGGCCACATGCCCTCAACATTGGGAGGGTGCTTTGGGGTAGCCCCCCAAAACACCTTGTCCCCATGTTGATGAGGACAAGGGCCTCATCCTCACAACCGTGGCCGGTGGTTGTGGGGGTCTGCGGGCGGGGGGCTTATCGGAATCTGGAAGCCCCCTTTAACAAGGGGACCCCCAGATCCTGGCCCCCCCCTGTGTGAAATGGTAAGGGGGTACTTACCCCTACCATTTCACTAAAAAACTGTCAAAAATGTTAAAAATGACAAGAGACAGTTTTTGACAATTCCTTTATTTAAATGCTTCTTCTTTCTTCCTTCATCTTCTTCTTCTTCTGGTTCTTCTGGCTCTTCTGGTTCTTCCTCCGGCGTTCTCGTCCAGCATCTTCTCCGCGGCGTCTTCTACCTTCTTCTCCTCGGGCCGCTCCGCACCCATGGCATGAGGGGAGGCTCCCGCTCTTCTCTTCATCTTCTTCTCTTCTTCATCTTCTTCTTCATCTTCTTCTTCATCTTCTTCTTCTTCTTCTCTTCTTCATGTCTTCTCCGGGCCGCTCCGCAGCCATGCTGTGGCATGGAGGGAGGCTCCCGCTGTGTGACGGCGTCTCTTCGTCTGACGGTTCTTAAATAACGGGGGGCGGGGCCATCCGGTGACCCCGCCCCCCTCTGACGCACGGTGACTTGACGGGACTTCCCTGTGACGTCACGGGGAATGCCACAGGGAAGTCCCGTCATGTCACCGTGCGTCAGAGGGGGGCGGGGTCACCGGGTGGCCCCGCCCCCCGTTATTTAAGAACCGTCAGACGAAGAGACGCCGTCACACAGTGGGAGCCTCCCTCCATGCCACAGCATGGCTGCGGAGCGGCCCGGAGAAGACATGAAGAAGAAGAAGAAGAAGAAGATGAAGAAGAAGATGAAGAAGAAGATGAAGAAGAGAAGAAGATGAAGAGAAGAGCGGGAGCCTCCCCTCATGCCATGGGTGCGGAGGGGCCCGAGGAGAAGAAGATAGAAGACGCCGCGGAGAAGATGCTGGACGAGAACGCCGGAGGAAGAACCAGAAGAGCCAGAAGAACCAGAAGAAGAAGAAGATGAAGGAAGAAAGAAGAAGCATTTAAATAAAGGAATTGTCAAAAACTGTCTCTTGTCATTTTTAACATTTTTGACAGTTTTTTAGTGAAATGGTAGGGGTAAGTACCCCCTTACCATTTCACACAGGGGGGGGCCGGGATCTGGGGGTCCCCTTGTTAAAGGGGGCTTCCAGATTCCGATAAGCCCCCCGCCCGCAGACCCCCACAACCACCAGCCACGGTTGTGAGGATGAGGCCCTTGTCCTCATCAACATGGGGACAAGGTGTTTTGGGGGGCTACCCCAAAGCACCCTCCCAATGTTGAGGGCATGTGGCCTGGTACGGTTCAGGAGGGGGGGGGGCCGCACTCTCGTCCCCCCCTCTTTTCCTGCGGCCTGCCAGGTTGCGTGCTCGGATAAGGGTCTGGTATGGATTTTTAGGGGGACCCCACGCCGTTTTTTTTTTTTTTTTGGCACGGGGTTCCCCTTAAAATCCATACCAGACCTGAAGGGTCTGGTATGGAATTTAGGGGGAACCCCACGTCAATTTTTTTTTTAAATTTTGGCTGGGGTTCCCCTTAATATCCATACCAGACCTGAAGGGCCTTGTATGGAATTTAGGGGGACCCCCACATCATTTTTTTTTTTTTTATTTTGGTTCGGGGTTCCCCTGTGGGGAATTCCCATGCCGTTTTTATCAATGAACTTCTATGTGTATTGTCGGCAATGCAATAGCCGCGGTAGTTTTAAATGAGTTTTTTCCTTCCAAATGTCATTTTGCTGTCAGACTGTTCTAAACACGGGAAACATTCGCCCCTTTACAGGCATACTATAGACACCCCCCAGGTACGAAATTTAAAGGGATATTACACTTTTATTGTTTGACTTTAAGCATTAATAAAATCACTGCTCCTGAAAAAACGGCCGTTTTTAAAACTTTTTTTTGCATTGATCCATGTCCCCTGGGGCAGGACCCGGGTCCCCAAACACTTTTTATGACAATAACTTGCATATAAGCCTTTAAATTAGCACTTTTGATTTCTCCCATAGACTTTTAAAGGGTGTTCCGCGGCATTCGAATTTGCCGCGAACACCCCAAATTGTTCGCTGTTCGGCGAACTTGCGAACAGCCAATGTTCGAGTAGAACATGAGTTCGACTCGAACTCGAAGCTCATCCCTAGTCTGGAGCTAGAAGTTGGATGACAGTCCCTTGTTGAGTTGAGAAATTGCCGTCCACACCCTCAGAGAAGCAGTGACAGTGTCAAGTAGTTGGCACGTGGGTTTGAGGTTGAGCCAAGTGCAGTGAATTCTATTTGTTTCCAAGTTGTGTAGTGGTCTGCTGACCACCAGGATTTTAGTTCTAAGGTTTAGGTCTAAGTTTGTTGCACAGTAGTATGCTTGGATGTCAGGTGCTCCCAAACCTCCTTGTTGTACAGAGGTCAGGAGTATAGATTTTTTCACCATAGGCCATTTTTGTTGCCAGATAAAGGTGTTGATAATCCCTTAAAGTTTTCTTATTTGGGCTTGCACAATGGGGAGAGGAATTGTCCAAAATAGATACAAGATATGTAGAAGTAAATACATTTTTACTTAAGCAATCCTGCCAGTCCAGGAGGCAGGAATACAGAGCAGTTCTTTAGACAGTTGCATGCGTTTGCCTACAAGGTCCTCAAAGATAGTTTGTAGTAAGATACGGCTCAGGAATGTTAGTTGAATTCCTAAGTAGGGCAGGAAGGAGTTGGGGGCCCAAGCAAAGGGGGTTTCGACAGAGATGGTATTAGTAGTTTGGTGATCTAAGCCTGGGTTGAGCATGAGGGACTTATTGTGATTTAGTTTGTATAGGGATATTGAGCTAAATGAGTCTAATGCCCTGTACACATGATTGGACATTGATCGGACATTCCGATAACAAAATCCATGGATTTTTTCCAACGGATGTTGGGTCAAACTTGTCTTGCAAACACACGGTCGCACAAAGTTGACAGAAAATCCGATCGTTCCGAACACGGTGATGTAAAACACATACATCGGGACTATAAACGGGGCAGTAGCCAATAGCTTTTGTCTCTTAATTTATTCTGAGCATGAGTGGCACTTTGTGCGTCGGAATTGTTCACACACGGTCGGAATTTACACAAATGGATTTTGTTGTTGTAAAATTTTATAGCCTGCTCTCAAACTTTGTGTGTCGGAAATTCCGATGGAAAAAGTCTGATGGAGCCCACACACGGTCGGAATTTCGGACAAGCTCCGATCGCACATATTCCGTCGCAAAGTCCGATCATGTGTACAGGGCATATGATGTGTTGGACTGCAGGAAGAGATGCTTTGGGATTTGTCAGAGCTATAATGACATCATCGGCATAAAGGCCAATTTTATGTTCTGTGTTTCCAATCGTGATTTCTGAAATTGCTGGGTCAGATCTTATGGCTTAAGCTAGTGGTTCCATTATCATGGCAAATATTAAGGGAGATAGCAGGCAGCCCTGTCTCATGCAGTTGGTGATTTTAAACGGTCTTGACATAATACCAGAGGTCTAGACGCGTGTACTCGGTTGAGTGTATAGGCCTAATGTAACCAATAGAAATGTTCCTGATATTCCAAATTTACGGAGTACCTCTTCCATGTAAGGCCAATGGACTTTATCAAGCACCTTCTCTGCGTCCAGCGAAAGGAAGAGAGAAGGTGTTTGATTATGTTCCGCCCACTGTATGAGGTCCATAAAGCATCTAGTACCATCTGATGCCTGTCTGCCTGGTACAAAACCCACCTGGTCTGGGTGGCTAATTTGGGGAATAACCATTGAGAGACATTGTGCTAAGAGTTTAACGTATAGTTTTGTGTCCGTGTTGAGGATTGAGATTGGGCGGGGTTGTCCAGTGTTTTTCCTGGTTTTGGAATGGTGACTACTAGTGCTTCAAGGGATTCTTTGAAAATGTTGCCTGTGAATTTGAATTGGTTATAGGTGTTGCATAAATGAGGGACAAGAGGCAAAGCAAATCGTTTGTAGTATTCATTGGGAAGATCAACGGGACCAGGGGCTTTATGAAGGGGGAGCTGTTTGATAAGTTTATGAATTTCATTGAGTGAGAAAGGAGAAAGGCGCTGATAAAAGATCAAGCTGTGCAGGGGAGATGAAGGGGAGGTGAGTAGATGCTAAGAAACTTGGAATGTATTTTTGGTTAGGGGCGCAGTGGATCTGTCTCTGTAAGATTATAGAGTTTTGTGTAGAAATTATTATTATTTCAGGTACTTGCATAGCGTTGTTGATTTACGCAGCGCTTTACATATATTATACATTCACATCATTCCCTACCCTCAAGGAGCTTACAATCTAAGGTTCCTAACTTACATTCATACATATACATACTAGTGCAAATTTAGACAGGATCCAATTAACCTACCAGCATGTCTTTGGAGTGTGGGAGGAAACTGGAGCACCCAGAGGAAACCCACACAGGCACAAGGAGAAGATATAAATTCCAGGCAGGTGGTGTCATGGTTGGGATTTGAGCCAGCAAACCTTTTTGCTGCTAGGTGAAAGTGCTAACCACTACACCACTGTGCCGCAATTACAAAACGTATTAGCGATATTGAGTGGATTAGTTATCTGTTTGAGAGTCCTTGAGAGTTTGTGAGGAATGAGATGTTTTTGGTGGAGAGTTGTCTTTTAAATTGTTTTGCCATGAAAGCAACTGGTTTATTGGCTGAGGTGTAAGATTCTAATCTGAGACTCTTAATAGTCAAATTTAGCTTGAAGATGTTCGCTGTGTCGATACCTAAGGTTTTTTAGGTCTGAAGATATATTATCAGAGAGGCATTGTTTATTCGCAAATTCTAGAGTGCAAATCTGTTTTATCAGGGACTCTGTGATGAAAGACTGAATTTTTTTAGAGTGCGCTCAAAGTTTTATAAAAAGACCTCCTAGGCAAGCTTTGTGGGCATTCCACTTTATAGTGTTCTCAGTTACAGATTTGTCATTGTTCAGGAAGTAATTCTCAATCTCAGATTGTATTTGTGATTCGAATAAGGGATTGTTAAGAAGGGAAGTCTTTAGTCTCCAGATTGTGTGTCTGGGTGATTGGGAAAGCGGAGATAATTGGATGTTTGACTGTGACTGGTGCATTATCAGACCAAGATATTGTTCCTATATTTGATTCAGTTATGGACTGTAGCAGGTGTTTATCTGTAATGATTAGATCAATCTGAGAGTAAGATTGATGTGGGGGAGAAGAGAAGGTATAGTCTTTTTTCATATAGGTCTTTTCTCTTGAGTAGAGCAGAGAGTGCCGAGGGTCTGTGTTTTGCTGGATTAGATGTATCCAATGCGGGGTCAACAATGTCATTAAAATGTCCACATATAATTAAGGGTGAGGATCTGTATGGGGCCAGTTTAGAAATGAGGGTTGTGTAGAACTTTTTCTGGGCTGTATTGGGGGTATATATGTTTACTATAGTGAGGGGGCAGTCGTCAAATGTTGTTGAGAGGATTAAATATCTGCCATCCTGGTCAGCTTCGCTAGGATGTAGCACGAAATTTACTGCTGCACTCATGGCAATCATCACACCTCTTTGTTTTTTTGCAAATGCTCAAAAAAAAAAAAAATGAGGGTAACGTTTATGTCTGCATGAAGGTTGTTTAACCACTTCAGCCCCAGAATATTTTACCCTTTTCCCACAAATAGAGCTTTCTTTTGGGGGTATTTGATCACCTGTGCGGTTTTTATTTTTTGCGCTATAAACAAAAAAAGACCGTCAATTTTGGAAAAAAAGCAATATTTTTTACTTTTTGCTATAATAAATATCCCCCAAAAATATATAGAAAAAACTAATTTTTTCCTCAGTTTAGGCCGATATGTATTCTTCTCCATATTTTTGGTAAAAAAATTGCAATAAACGTATATTGATTGGTTTGCACAAAAGTTATAGTGTAACAAAATAGCGGATAGTTTTATGGCATTTTTATTATTTTTTTTTTACTAGTAATGGCGGCGATCTGTGATTTTTATCGTGACTGCGACATTATAACGGACACATTTTACACTTTTGACACTATTTTGGGACCATTGTCATTTATACAGTGATTAGTGCTATAAAATGCACTGATTACTGTGTAAATGACACTGGCAGTGAAGGGGTTAACCATTAGGGGGCGCTCAAGGGGTTAAGTGTGTCCTAGGGAGTGATTCTAACTATGGGGGGATGGGCTTCAACTCACATGACAGCGATCACTGGTCCCGATGACAGGGAGCAGTGATCTCTGTCATGTCACAAAGCAGAATGGGGAAATGCCTTGTTTGCATAGGCACTTCCCGGTTCTGCGGCTCCGTGACACGATCGCCGAGAGACCGGCCCACATAGAGTCCGCCAGTCTCGCAGGGACGGTCACCCTGTACGTGGTGGGTGCGCGTACCCACTAGCCCCGACAATTAAAGGGGAGGTACAGGTACGCCCATTAGCCCGCCGCTGCCATTGTGCCAATGTATATTGGAACGCGGTGGTCGGCAAGTGGTTAAGCTTTGAGAAGTGGGTCTCTTGTATGCAGAGAACATCCGCATGGTGAGCTAAGACTTCTTTCCAAAGAAGATTGCATTTGAAGGGGGAGTTTAGGCCTCTGGAATTTATGGATGCGAGCGTAATGGCCACAATGGCCAGTTATGTCTGGGGATGTTAGCAGAGGAAGAGAGACTATACTTTCTGGTTGTATCAAATAGGTACAATATAAAGACTAATACAGTTTATGCTATAGAAAAATATACACAGTATATAGTGTAATATTCAGAACGTGAAGATAGCAAAAAAAAAAGATAAATGATGCTTGAGTAAACCATACAAGCAACCATTAGTACAATTTGGTGTGCTTAGCACACTATAAACTGAGGGGTGGAGAAAAAAAAGGTGATCATCCAGGCTGGATCAAAGTAGATAAGTGGACTGGGCATGGTTATGATCTAGTAATTTCAGTCCTTTTTGGGTGCCTGGTTTCTGGAGTCAGGTGACATGAGAGGGAGACCTCTTTGACCTGTGTCACTGGGAGCAATGGGAAGGAAACTCCAGTTTGTTAATTATTTGTGTCCATGTTTGGGAGTGAGGATGGGGACATTTTGTTGTTGGTGTGTGACCAGCAATTTTGTTGGGAAGCCCCATCTATAGATTATTTTTTTCTGTTGGAGAATAAATGTGATGGGTGTAAAAGCTCTGCTCATTTCCATTGTGGCAGAAGAGAGGTCAGTGAACAGCTTGACGTTGGTATATGGGTCTGGCAAAGACTTTGAGGCTCTGGCGGTAGAGAGGATTTGTTCCTTAATGTGAAAAAAGTGGATCCGGGCTAAAACATCCCTTGGGATGTCATCTGGCAAATGTGATGGTTTAGAAATCCTATGAGCCTGGTCAATCGCAATATCACGGGTGTTGAGGCGAGAGAGAAATGTTGATATAATTTGCTGTAAATAGGGAGTTATTTCATTTGTTTTGATCAAACCTGGAATTCCTCTGAATTTGATATTATTTCACCTAGAGCGGTCTTCTAAATCTGATAATTTTATTTTAATGTGGTGAATTTCCTCTGTATGGTGCTCATGCGTGTCTAATAGCTCGTTGTGTGCTTTAGAGTAATCCTGCATGTTTTTTTCCATAGCATCTGCTCTTTCTTCAAGGCAATCTATTCTGTTATGCATCTGAGACATAAAGATTTGTAGCTCTCTATGTAAGTCCTTTTGCAAAGTGAGTAGCATGGACTTAAGCATTGCCTCAGAGTGGGGTTGTTTGTGACAGGGATAGAGGCTAAGGAGGGAGCTTGCTCTGTGTTGTGTGTGCCTGCAACAACAGCTGACCATAGTTGTTTTTTAGCCTGGGGCTCTTTGCATGAGGAGTTAGCAGGGGAGGTTGTCAGTCGCTTACCTCTGTCTGTTTGCTGTACTCCTATAGTGTCATTCGGGGTGGCAGGGTGTCCATGTTGTCCCAGAGAGTGTTGCTGGAGGGGTCTCAAGTTTGTAGTAGCGGCGGTGTGACACTGACAGGCAGACTGGCTGTGTCAGCGTGGTGTGTGTTTCTGGAGCCAGCGCCATCTTGGGGTATCTGCATACCCGCGGTGGAGGGGTAATAGTGTGTCAGGTGGCATAGTGCAGGCGGCTTGTTTCACCTTCTGGACATACCCTGGTGTGTCCCTTGCCCTTCCCCTCGCAGATTATGCTGTAGGTAGAAAGGAAGGTTGCCGCGAGTTACTGGTATCCAGGCCATGGAACGGAGCTCGAACTTTGGGCACCCATCCAGTCCGCAGCAGACCACACCCCCCAAATTGGTTAGTATGTTAATAAACTCTTCAAATGTTCTTCCTAATGGTTATTAGTAAAGAATTGTTAGAGATTAATGTGTAAAACAGTAGACTGGTTTATGGTAATTTTGTTTATGTCAATATATGTGCATGGTAACTGGTTTTATATTAGAATACACATTGCACCTTATAGTAAAAAGCTTTTACTATGTTTTATAAATAAAATAACAATTTTTTTGACTTGGGTATTTGGATGGGTTGGCTACATTACCTTTCTTTTCCAGGCTTTTTATTTAATTTATTTTCACATGGTGACTTTCTAAGTAACACAATCCCTGTTATAGACAGAGGAGGCTTACTTACTTGCTACTTGTTCCTGATGTTGACTTCAAACACTTACCGCTCTCATTATATACTGAACATATAGGAAAGGTGTTATGTAGCTCACAGAAGAGAAATGGGAAAGTTGGAACATTATTAGAGATTTAAATTCAGTGCATAAAACATTTTATTTAAACTGGATTTCTTATAGGATCAACAGGTATGTTTCTGCATTTTTGGAAATTGTACTTAGACTAAAAAATAAATAAACACGCAACTACATCTAAGAACAATCTAGAATATATTAAATCTTTGTTCTTGGGTTTGAATATACTTTATGTTTGTCTTGCCAAAAGTAGTCAGAGATGGCAATTTTTGAGCATATCAAGTGACATATTGGCACACGTTAAATTTAAGGGGGTATTTAGCACTATTTCTGTTGTCTTTGAGCAGTGGACACTGTGTAAACAGAAGCATTGATATAAGATGTGTGCCTTTGCTTCGCTTGCATCCAAGCTAGATAGCAAGCTACTGAAAAAAACGTATTTAATATTTTTCTTATAAAAAATGCTGTACTTGAATTTTGCATCAAACATCCATTTACATAATGGAGAAGTCTTTTTTTTTTTACATAACTTAGAGTAGAATTGAGTATGTGAGGTGAATACACTTTTCTTCACTTTGGTAACTCATTCATATTGTGTATGCATTTAATAAGCACAACTATGTGTCAAGACTGCCAAAAGTCACACTATAGATATTCAAATACTAGTAGATGTATGTTTTACAGAGTACAGATGTTTGTTTAAACAGGTTGAAAAGAAAAATATGGTCTTTGGTTTCCTCTTAACCGAATGCACCTTTGAGATAACCACAGATTAAAAACGTGTGCCTTTAAAAAAATCATTAATAGCTGGAATCTAGAATTTAGGCAAACGTACCTTCAAATTCTGTGAACTCTACATACTTAACTGAATGCTGAATTTTGATGTTATTTGAGAATTTTTAGAGATAACTTCCTAGTTACCCAGCAAAGTAAATGTTCATTTATCTTAATACATATGGTGAACATGTGTTCCCTTCAGTCATATGCAAGCAAAAATATATATTTTTTATTTCCCTTGAACATAATTGGCTACTCAAAGTGAAAAATTCTTCACTGTATTTACTAGCCTAAAGCTGGGCTATTGTATTTTCAGAGGGGTACTTCCCCATGTCAGGATACAATGATTAGCACTGCAGCCATTATCTGCGGTTGCTGATCAAATGCTGTTTTTTCCATCAGGACTGTTTTACAGAAGACAGTCTAGTGTCCAGCATCTGCTGAACAGGGAGGGGCACACATACATCAACATTTCTATACATGTATACCAAGTTTAAGTGCAGAGTCACTTTGCAAATGTAACAGTTTTTATTTGTTATTGAAATCAAACTCATTCAGAAGAATTCAATAATACAGTAATAACTTTAAACTAGTAGTAAACTAATAATTTTATGGTGATAGTTTTCTTTAGAACTACATGTGCCTGATTCAGGCAATCATTTGCTCCAGGTTCACTAACATTACCATCAAAAGTAGTGCTAATCACAATCACTTTAATAATCTTGTGCTATTCCAGTGAAAGGTTCTTAAAGAGATACTGCCATATTGCAGATGTCACATACCAGGTTATTGAGCCTGACGTGAGGAGGAAGGCCTCTCTTACAGCTCCGGCTCAAGAACCACTGAGAGTGGAACAGTGTCTGTAAGAGCACAGTGAAGTATGAGTGCCTGCAATATGTCCAGTAGTCTGTGTAGGTAGAAGCAGGTACACCACAAGGAAGGAGCCAGGAGACAGAGGCAGCTAAAAGCAGACAGATGCAGCAGACAGAGAGCTGGCTGGTAGCAGACTGGAAGGTCCTTGGCTGGCTGGTGACAGGCTGTAGATGCTTGACAAGCAAGAAAGGAACCAGTAGAGAGCTTACTGGACTGGACATGCTGCAGCAGAATGGATGAGCAGGATGCAGGGCAGTTAGCTTACCAGCGCGATCAGAGGCAAACCAGGTCAGGATCAGAAGTCAAGTACAGCAACAGGCAATGAAGAACACATAATGCTGTAGACCAAACAGCAATGAGCCAGTGCTGCAGCCCTGTTTAAATAGCCCATTTGGTGCCACTATTGGTGACAGGCGCCTAGGCATGCATGCATGCATATGGGTGCACATATGCGCATGCCTCTGGCCATCTGCCTGGACAGTTGCCTTCCTGCACCTGTGCACACGTATGCACCTGGGAGCAGTGTCTGTGCTGTGGGCAAGCCATCCCTGATAACAGAATAGGAGCCAGTTGTAATTAAGGTCAGATTGGAGCTGGGTTACAGAGGTATGCTAGTGCTCTGATTGTGCAATGTCTGTGCAAGAAAACTTCTCTATCCCTGACCCCAAATAGTAGCGATGTCCTTATCCAAATCTGCCAGTGCCCATATATTGAAAATGT
This sequence comes from Lithobates clamitans, assembly GCA_037952925.1. Taxonomy (NCBI): domain Eukaryota; kingdom Metazoa; phylum Chordata; class Amphibia; order Anura; family Ranidae; genus Lithobates; species Lithobates clamitans. The sequence goes on along the minus strand of JBBGZY010000903.1, from coordinate 393,827 downwards.
ATTGAGTTCCTGAGTGGGTTGAGTCTGATAGGGAACTGAGAGACTAGTTCTCCAAACAGGTTCACCTTACTTTTGACTGACAGCAGATGGCAGTGGGCAGATTCTAAGGTTTCTACTGGACTGAAATGCTGCTTCCTGTTGTGTACTGTCAATCAACAGGCAGGCAGAACTCATAGGGAACTAATCTCTCAGTTGCCCATCAGGCTCAGCCCACTGCTACTAAAAAAACTCCTTGGCCATGCACCTGTCGGTGTTATAGGTGCCGTGGCTGGGGAGGAAGGGAGGCTGCACATTGAGGAAATATTGTCCAGAATGAACGCTGTGATCTTAGAGGCAGTCACAAACTGATTTATGTATCTGTCTCTGATAGGTACATGAATTGGGTGCAAGCACTGACAATTTCAGATAACTGCAGCCTGACATCATTCTAAAGGATATCTATGAATCCACCCCTCATACCTCAGTGTCAGACTCTAACAGATTCATGTACCTGTTTCTGACAGGTACATGAATCAGGTGTAAGCACCAACAATTTTGGTGCAGTGCCCGTACAGAGAATAAAAGGGTGTCTATAACACCCTTTATGAATTTCCCTTGTGTTAAACAGGTATCAATAATGCAATTATATAATACAAACAAAAAAAATGAAGAAAATCTAGCATATAGTATCACATACTCCATATACCATGTACTTATTTTGTATACCAGCTTAACTTCGGTAAATGTGTAAAAAGATACAACTTGAGAAAATGCTGCATAAGAAGAGTACAGGGACTAAATTGGTTCAGAGAAAAGAATGCTTCTTCAAATATTCTAAAGCTTTACTTTTCACATATTCTCTGTGCTCTCAAATCTTTGTTCAAGTTTAAGGGACAGAGTCTTTGTCATCTGTGACCATTCATCATCTATTAGACCAGAAAAAAAACAGACAATATTTATAAGAAGAAACTGAAGTCTCTGTCCTCATTTTCTTGACATAAGCCAACAGCTAACTGAATGACTATCCCCACAGCAAACAAGGAGTCAGTTACAATAACAAAAAAATGAATAATACATGACATGTATGCTTATATCATACTGTATGTAAAGGTTAATTTATTGCAGATGTGACAGGGAAGCTTTTCTTTTATTATACTTTTCTTTTCCCTTATTTTTTTCTTTTCCTTTCTGTTTCTTATTTATGTAGGACTGTTTCAGATCATCAATTTAGTGTAGCATTGAATGATTATTTGACAACGCTCACCATTAAATATTTTACTAACATAACAAGATAAGATGTTGCTATATGTTGTCTATAAATACCTAAACTGTAATTATAATAGTAGTAAAATATCTCATAAATATTTTTTTCCTACAAGATTTTCTCTGGATCGCCATACTGACCTTGACAGAATTTTTAATATACACTCAGGAAATGGATCAATTTATACTGCAAAACCCTTGGACCGTGAAATATCCCAGTGGCATAATCTTAGCATCATAGCTACGGAAATTAGTAAGCTATTTCATAATCATACTTGTTTACTGTGTATTCTTCACTGCACTACCATCAATTGCTTTAATCGCCAAAATCCTATTCTGTGACCGTAATATCTTTTAAAAATTATGTGCTTCAAACGACTTATTTATACATTCAGTCAGAGTATGTACAGAAATTCAGTATTTCCCTCAGGTCACACTTTGATTCTCTCTGATTGTCAGTGCTATACTCTCCTTCCAAAGCCTTTTATTTTCATCCAATTTCTAAATGGCGTGCATGTAACCTTTGGGACAATGACCTAAATGGTTTATCTACTGAAATGTTTTTTTTTAAATTTTTCTTTGCCCTAATGCACATTATATTGCATTTTTACTTTTCTGAGATTATATATATAAGAAATAGAAAATTACTATGCTGCGCTATCTCCTAACATTAGTTCCAACAAATACTTTTAAAGTGCCTACTTTGCATTGATGAGAAAAATAATAATATACCGTGATAAACTAACAAACATTATAAAATATATAGAGTTTTTTGATTGCTGTGATTATCATCAGTTTTGGAATATATTAGAATTATTCTTAGTTTATCACGGTTTATTTTTATTATTATTATTAATATTTTTCTCATCATTGTAAAGTAGGCACTTTAAAAGTATTTGTTGGAACTAATGTTAGGAGATAGCACAGCATAACAATTTTCTATTTATATTGTTTTCACACAACTTTATGGGACGTGATCAGTGCTAGCAGCTGTCGATCATTATCACTTGTCTAGTATATTTTGTTTTTTATATATTTTTTATCACTTTTAAATTAGGTAGCTCGCAAGATCCTCAGTTTGGTTTATTTAGGATTTGGAATCTGCCAAAAACAATGGTCCTCGAATCTGCATATTTAAACAGATGTTAAAGATAGGATAGGAGGTATAGGAAGGCTACATATATACTATATATTGCATATAGCATACATTTATAGTTCCAACATCCCTCTATGGGCATTGAAGCATAGACATGTCTGTGTACTTATAATATATTATTTATACTGTATTTCACATGTACATGACCTAAAAAGGTAAAAAAAAAGAAAAACTAATAAAGTAAATATGAGTCAATGTTAAAGAAGTTGTTTTGACTAAAATGTACTTACACCCAGTAGAAAAAACATCACTTGAAAGCATCCTGTGCTGTTGCAGTATTTTTTCTGTGCACATATAATAATTGATTTATCAAAAATAGCAGAAACCATGCATTTGAACAAAAACAGGGAGAGACAAGAAAGGAATTTTAATTTATTATGATATAATATTATCACTAAAATTAGTAAAAGGGGTCGTGTCTTCACAGAAAAATACATAACTTTCATTTCTGGAGAATAGACAGAGCAAATGAAAAGTTACAATATAACAATTTTATGAAGTAGTAGCCATAATTGAAGTTGCTACCTCTGTACCTCTGCAACCTCTGTATTTTCCTAATATGTTGCGTTTACTGCAATTTTCCCTTTTCCTCATTCAGGACAGCCACTATTGAGGGATAGTCTCCTCCTCTTCCTCTAGGAAACACTGCACCAGCCCATAAATTCTTACTTCCCTGCCATACCTCAGTTAATAGTGTTTCCTCCGGTGGTTAGACACTGTGCATGGGGCCAGGCTTAAACAGTGAGGGAGATTGTGGCCTCTTTATAACACCCCTAAGGAAGCAGGGGCTTCCAGGGTAAGAAGAAGCGGTACATACCACAGCAGAAGCCACCCCCTCCTTGTTAAGCACGGCATCAGGTTGCGGAGGACCCCTATCGTGTCCACAGGGCCACAGCAAGGAGACAGTCCGCTCTCCCTGTACGCTGTATAGGCCGCAAGTTTTTGGAACCAGCGGGCCGGACGACGGGTGACGTCATTTCCGGCGGAGGGCAGACGTCTCCTTTTGACCCACGGCTTCCGGTTCCGGGTCACGGAGCTGATAGGTGGCTGGGCGCAGGCTAGAGAGAGTCAGAAACACGCACAGGCAGCGTGAGACTCAACACAGGCAACCACCTGCAGTCATGTCGGAGGCAGATGCTGCGACTCATACTGACACTCTTCAGCCTTCTGGAGGTAAGAGTTCCCTGGGGAGGGGTCCTCTCTATCTAGAATTATCTCCTCTCATGTATGGTTCCTTGCTTAGAGGGGGGGCAGACCCCCTGGTTGGTCAGGGGGTGGGGGTGGCTCAGATCCCTAAGAGGTGGGTCTTGTGCACTTCCAGGGTTGTTTTCTGTTAAAAACGCTGAATGTAATGTCTTTTTCTGTATGTAATTTCAGAAAGCTACAGACAAAGTCCACTCATGTCTCTAAAAGGAAGTGTGCCTCTTGTAGAGACAGTTTAGGGGAAGCATGGACCAAGGTTTTGTGCATAGACTGCATAGACTCCCTGGTGAAGGAAAAGGAATCTGAACAGCAGTCCGGATTGGTAGCTTCTGTAAAAGAGCTTTCATCCACTTTTTCATCTTTTAAAACGCTTTTTGAAAATTTTCAGCTTCCCTCTAATCCCATTCAGCAGCACACAACCCCGCCACATGCTCAGGGCTCTGCACCTCCCAGATCTTCTAATATAGTTATGGCAGAGGAGATCTCAGGCCCTTCCGGGGTGGAGCAAAGGCAACCAGACAGTGGCACCTCTGACTCCCATGAGGAATCAGAGGGGGAGGACCAGGATGGGGAGTCCAGGAAAATCTCCAGATATAAATTGTCCTTGGGTGAGGTGGAAGATCTCCTAGGGGCAATTTATACAACCCCCAGTTTACACGAGGATAAAAAACTCCTATCACTCCATGACCTAATGTACAAGGGCTTGGGGGGTCAAAAGAAAAAAGTTTTTCCAGTACATGAAGTTCTGGTTGAAACGATTAAAAAAGAGTGGCAGGATCCTGAAAGGAAACCCTTTTGCTCCCTAAAGAGAAGGTTCCCTTTTTCAGAGGATCCAGCGTCCATTTGGAATAAAAATCCCAAATTGGACGCTGCCTTCTCTCAGGTCTCTAGGCACACAGACCTGGCATTTGAGGATATGGGGGCCTTGTTGGATGACATGGACAAAAGGATAGATTCATTACTTAAAAAGACATGGGACTCAACAGTAGGTAACTTAAAGCCAGAAATGGCTGTTACGGTAGTAGCCCGCAATTTAGAACACTGGCTTTTCCAGATTCAAGAGCATATTGAAGCTGGCATGGCCAATGAGAATATCCTATCTTCTTTCCCCACGATTCTGCGAGGAATCGCATACATAGCAGACGCCTCGGCAGAATCAGTCTGTATGTCGGCCAGATCAGCGGCTCTGGCTAACTCGACCAGAAGAGCCCTCTGGCTGAAGACTTGGCCAGGCGACACCGCCTCTAAGGTCAAGTTGTGTGGGATACCCTTGACAGGTGATCTACTCTTTGGTCCTGGGTTAGATACAGTCTTAGACCGTACAGCAAAAAAGAAGTCCTTCCCACTCAAATGGAAAACCCCAGCACAAACAAAGAAGGGGTTTTTGTTCGCAAAAGCGCAGGGAAGGTCCAAAACAAGGGGGCAGAAGAAAACTTGGGGCCAAAGAGGCAAGGGCAGAGAAGGGGCGTATTTTCGCCCTCCTGAAAAAGCCTGTAAAGATCAATGACTCTTTAGGTATGGTGGGAGGAAGACTGGGGGCCTTCCTTCCACAGTGGGAGACCATCTCCCCCAATCAGTTCATCCTGGGGATCATAAGAAAGGGGTAAGAAGGGGGTATCTCCTGGAATTCACAAGACCCCCCCGCTAAGGTTCCTTGTCACGCAGCTTTCCAACTGCACGGCAAAGGCCGAGGCTTTGTTAGACGCTCTAAAGGAACTAGAAATTCAGAACGTAGTTCACAGAATACCAAAGGGGGAGGAAGGAGAGGGGGTTTATTCCCACGTATTTGTGGTGAAAAAACCCTCAGGGAAATTCAGATTGATTCTGAATTTAAAGCCCCTAAACAAGTCAGTCAGAGGGATCTAGACACCTTAGTACATGTTCCCCATCAGATAAAGAGATCTCTTTGGTGGTGGAGGAAGAAAGCAAACTTGTCGCAAGGACGTCTGTGGCTTATCCCAGTTTCTCAGATAGTAACCACGGACGCAAGCGGCAAAGGCTGGGGGGCACATATGGGATCCCTTCTAGCACAGGGCATGTGCAAGGGCGATGAACTAAAAGGATCGTCCAATTGAAAAGAGCTGAGGGCAGTTGGCCTAGCCCTCAGATTTTTCAAAAAAGAACTTCAGGGCCACCATATTTAGGTGCGGTCAGACAACTCATCTGCTGTGGCCTATATAAACAAACAGGGAGGTACCAGAAGCGGAAGTCTGCTGGCCCTAGCAACAGTTATTCTAAATTGGGCCAAGACCAACATGCTCTCACTCTCAGCATTTTTTCTGAGAGGGGAGAGGAACATAATAGCAGACTTTCTCAGCCGAAGGAGACTGAGAGAGGGAGATTGGGCCCTCAACCAGGAGGTTTTCAATCTCATATCTGAAAAATGGGGGACCCCAGAAGTGGATCTTTTTGCATCGAGACAACACGAAAACCCCCTGTTTTTTCTCCCTAAACACAGGAGAAGGAGCACTGGGGGTGGATGCGTTAATCCAGAATTGGCATTTCAAAACATGCTATGCCTTTCCTCCTCCGGTATTATTACTGGCAGTTCTGAGGAAGTTTTAACTCGAGAGCACCTCTCTCATTCTAGTAGCTCCACATTGGCCGAAAAGGGCATGGTTTTCAATTCTCAGTCAGTTAGCAGCAGAGCCGCCTCTATTCCTTCCACCTCAGGAGGCTCTCCTCTTACAGGGCCCAGTCCTCTGTCCACAAGTACACCAGTGGAAGTTAGCGGCCTGGCTACTGAGGAGGGTATATTAAAATCTAAGCAATTTTCACAGAGATTAATCTCCACCCTCCTCAACAGTAGAAAAAAGGAGATGCGTCGGATTTATAAAAAGGTCTGGCTCCTTTTCAACAAATGGTGCGTAGGAAACTCCTTCTAGGTGCAGAGCCCCATAGCTGTGTTGGAGTTTCTGCAGTGTGGAGCAGACAAGGGGTTATCCATAGGTACCCTTAAAAGTCAGGTGTCAGCACTCAGTGCTTATTTAGAGAAATTTCTGGCCACCAATTCATGGGTAGTCAGATTCTTTAGGGCGCTGTCCTGACAGAGACCTATCCAAGGTCCACCCTTTCCCAGGTGGGACCTATCTTTAGTCTTACAGAGCCTAACGGGAATCCCCTTTGAGCCTTTGGACAGATGTTTGTTAAAGGAACTAACCTTAAAAACAGTATTTTTAGTAGCAATGACAACTGCCAGGAGGGTCAGTGAAATTGAGGCTTTATCAATTAGACCTCCTTTTTGCGTTATTTTTCCAGACAGGATAGTCCTTAAGACTGATCCAGCATTTTTGCCTAAGGTGGCTTCAGGTTTTCACAGAAGCCAGGAAATAGTCCTACCTTCATTTTGTCCCAATCCCTCAGGAGAAAGGGAACTGAAATTTCATTCTTTGGATGTAAGGAGGTGTATCCTACAATACCTAGAAATGACTAAGACAATAAGAAAGTCTGATTCTTTATTTGTTTTGTTTTCCGGGACCAGAAAGGGACTCAGAGCGTCTCGACGCACGATTACCAGATGGCTTAGATAAACTATTGGTCAGGCATATTCATTAGCAGGGAAGGAGATCCCTATGGGTATAAGGGCACACTCTACCAGAGCCATGGCAACTTCCCAGGCAGAGAAAGCTGGAGCAACGCTAGAGCAAATATGCAAGGCAGCGACATGGTCCAGTTACTTCACTTTCGTTAAGCATTACAGAGTGGACCTGGTGTCGGCAGGTGAGCAAGCCTTTGGGCGCAAGGTTCTGAAAGCTGTAGTCCCACCCTAATTGGTAAGTGCTTGATTATCCTCTCAATAGTGGCTGTCCTGAATGACGAAAAGGGAAAATTAAAGTTACGCTTACCGGTAACGTCTTTTCCTGTAGTCTTTCAGGACAGCCCTAGTTACCCACCCAAAACTTTGGGGGTCTTACAAAAGACCAGAACGCAGCATGGTAAAGATATTGGATAGTAATGTTATTAATGTGTTCTTGTGTCTCCCCAGCTGGCCGGAGGTGATCTTGAAAAAACTGAGGTCCGGCAGGGGAAGTAAGAATTTATGGGCTGGCCAAGTGTTTCCTAGAGGAAGAGGAGGAGACTATCTCTCAATAGTGGCTGTCCTGAAAGACTACAGGAAAAGATGTTACCAGTAAGCGTAACTTTAATTTTTCCATGTTTTATAGAAGTAGACTCTCAGCTGTGCCTGCTGTTGTTATTGTGAATATTTCAATATGTTGATCCGTCCATAATCATTTAAGACCACAGAACTGTATGGTAAAGCTGTGTACAATGTTTCAAACACAGAGCTGTTTTCATTTGATGAGAAAAGGCCAGATCAGTCATTTACAGAAGGTGCAGGTGAAAAATTATAGCTGAAAATCCTTTTTTTACAGTAGCATAAAACAATGTCTAAATGGTGTTTTTTATGTTCCTGTAGTTTATTTACTGTGCATGTTTTTTTTTTAGTAAAGCAATAAATAAAAAACAATGGTCTGTAATAGTAACACAGCAAATATTTCTTTTCAAAGTCACAAAATTGGATTTTCCAAAAGCTTAATGTAAGTGCACCTTAACAAGCACAGATTGCTCAATACAGTTAACCATCTGTTTTTGTTGAGTGGCCAAGTGGAAGATCAATATGCAATGACAACTGGTCAAAATTCCTAAATCGGTAATAGCTATGATCTAAAAATCTGAAATCCAGTTTTATACAGAGAATAGAGATCCACATTTTATCCTTTTTTTTTTTTTATATAATTAGCAGAGGTGAAGTTGTGCATTTACACTGTTGAGAACAAACTTTAATGTATTTTATAAAAGTATATGTTTGCCGATACAACTTTTAACATAACTGTGATATAAATGAGTAGTATGGTTAAGGTTCATAGTTCAAATAATTCATAATCTTCTTACTACTTTCTGAATGAGAATATTTCTTGCAATGCTCTGACATTATTATCACCAATTTTCAATGTCTTTGCCCTATATCGTTTAAAAGAATCACTGGATGGCATTTAGCATGATTTTAGCTCTTGTATTTAGTGAATTCCAGCTGAGCATCTCAGCACATTAATCAAATCACAATGCATATCTTTTCAACAAAAATATTCACTGAAATTGCTTTAATTATAGCTAAACTGGACTTTACAAAGAATTACATCTGCTACATAAGCTTAGAATAATTTCAAATGTAAATTCATTGGTAGTTTTCTTTCTCCCAAAACAATTTAACATATCATTTGTTAATTAATTGATAACTGACTTCCTAGTGAGTAAACAGAAACACATTTCTCAATTTTTTTTCCATCAAGCAATACAGGACACAATGATAAAGTATAAAGAAATACCCACAGCAAACATAAAAGGCACTTACTTAAAAACAATGATGGTAATGTTGGTTTGGACAACCACATTTTGAATATTACATAAAGCGGAAGAATATCTCAGTCTCAGAATAAAATACTATGCAGGGACAATGATATAAGGTAAGCATCTTATGGGCTTTGTTTCCCTCCATCAGGAGGGTGGCAATACTAGAAAGGTCATAGACTTGATTGACGTGGCGAACAGGGATGGCTCTGCATCCTTAGTACTTAGTTTGGATGCGGAAAAGGCTTTTGATCATCTTGGTTGGCCCTTCCTGTTTGCCACGCTGCGCCACATTGAGTTCAGAGGGCCCTTTTTGCGAGTAATTCAACACCTTTATACCAACCCAATGCCCCAAGTAAAAACCCCCTTTGCCTTCTCCTCTTCCTTTTCAGTAGCCAAAGGTACCCGGCAGGGATGCCCACTCTCACTATCCGCAGAAGTTTGGACATTCGGGGCATATTAGTTAGAGGGAGATAATTTAAAATGTCACTATTGACAATGGTATCCTCACCCTGACCCAGCCTTGGATTTTCCTGCCAAATGTACATGCTGAACTCAAGCGTTGTGGAGTGCTCTCAAGGATATAAAATAAATGCGCCTAAATCAGAGGCCTTTCCAGTTAATATTCCAGAGTTTGACATTAACCATTTAAAGGCCAACTTCCCCTATAGTTGGAAACTATATGGAAGCTCACTGCCTTAAAGTATTTGGGGGTCTATATCACTCCAAAATTTGCTACCTTGTATCATGAAACCCCCCCACCCTCTTTCAGTCTTTAATGGCTCTGGTGCAACAGTGGAAGAAACACCATATCTCCCTTCTAGGGCATATCACCTCCGTTGAGAAATCTATTCTTCCTAAACTTTTGTACCTGTTTCAAATGTTGCCAATTCCAGTTTCTTATGAACATCTGAGAAAATTGAAAGCAGATCTGATCCAATATGTTTGGAGCTATAAGAGGATACCCCGCTCAGTACTCATGGCACTGTGCTATGATGGGGGCCTAGCGTTCCCCAACCTTATAAAATATTACCAAGCGGCTCAACTGCATGTGATAGCCTCCTGGTTTACCCAACGATCTTACAATAAATGGATGGAAATCGAAAAATGATGGCTGGCACCTGTTCCCCTGAACAACCTACTTGGAGTGCGAATGCGGAGGTATATCCTAGTCGTTTTTTAGGGTCTATGTCCCAACTTTGGCAGCTCTGGTGCAAATTATCACGTCAATATGAGCTGCCATCTGAAAAATCGCTGCTGACCTCTTTCATCTGCAATCCCAAGGTGCCTCACTCACCGGATGTCTTTGCCTTGGGCATCGCAGAATTTATTCCATTTTGGGCATCTAGTAGACCCTAGGTCTCGCAAATTGCCACCATTTGCTGAACTTCAGAATCAATTTAATCTACCTCGCCAGGTGTTTTATGGATATCTGCAAATTCGCCACCATGCCCAAACTATAACTTAAAATTTTAAATTTTCTCCTCCGTCCTCTTTTGAATGCTTAACCCTAGAAGGATCTGCCTGGAAGGGTTTAATTTCCGATATCTATCGAATACTGAATGCCTACTCCATACCTACACGGGAAAGAATGCTTACATGCTCCGTTGGGAGAAGGTGCTAGGTGAGGAAATCCCTATGGAGATGTGGCAGGTGATTTGGTCCCAAGCAGCCAAGAGTTCCTTTTGTACTCTCTATAAGGAAAATGCCTATACAATTCTCTATTTTTGGTATCTGACACCAGATGTGCTCCATGCCATCTATCCCACTAGTTCTGATCCCTGCTGGCATTGCAATGGAGATAAGGGTACCCTCCTTGATTTGTCCACTGATTACTCCATTTTGGCACTCAACTCAACAGTTGCTGAGTCGCCTGTTTGAGATGCCTGTCCCTATGACACCAAAACTCTTTTTGCTGGGCCTTTCATCACTGAAAATAGCCAAACCCTATAAGAAATTGCTACGACATATCCTCATGGCCGCACGTTGCCTTGTTGCCCTTAACTGGAAGTGGCATTCTCCACCTCCCTCTGATGCCCTGTATGCTAGGGTTAAAGATATGGAACTGATGGAGAAAATGACTGCCAGAATTCAGGACAGAGTGGAAGCCCACAATAAGGTTTGGGAATTATGGCATCTCCAGGAGGACCTGCCCTGAGCCTGTAAATACTGTTATGATGATTCATTATTCTTCTCTTTTCTTTCTTTTCTCTTTTTTATCTTATTCTCTGATTCTTTTTATGTCATATTGGTTGCTATATATTGCTCCTTAGCGTCATAATGTTCGTGCAGTGATATTGCTCCACTCAAAGCAATATGGTATTATCTCCATGTTTATTACACAATGTTATTGCCGTTTACAAAGCGTTTACTGTGAACACTGCACATATTTTTTCTTCTCCATCTGAACATTTGTAATTTCTGTTTTCTTGGTAAAAACCAATAAAAACTGTTATTTAAAAAAAAGTATGAATTTTAGCAGGGATATACTTCATAAGCACTGCAATATATATCTTTAAATACATTCATTAGGAGAGTAAACACTCACCTTCCCTCATATCTGTGTCCCCAAAGTCTGCTCCAATGAAGGGAATTCCTATACTGAATTCTTCCTAGAAAAAAAAGCCTCACTCTGAGCTCAGTGGTTGCTTTCACTGAACTCCATTATACCACTAGGTCCTGTATTAACATAGAGATTGGCAAGAGCAGTCAATGAGCACAATGAAAGACCAAGATATGATCACTCCCAGAAGTATTTGTCTCTAAAGAAAACTCCAATCTCCTTGCAAATTTACATTTTTGCCAAATTCACTGAAGAAAACCAGAATCCAAAGACTCACCACATGACAACATTATCCAATTTATTTGTTATTTCATATGACAGTGTAAGAAATACTGTGAGGTTTTAGGCATATTTTGTTTTTCCTCACATACTTGAAGGAGAGTAGTAAGCACCCAAAGCAGTTTTTTATATGTTCAGTCTATATAGAGGAAATAAGGGGAGCGGGAGAGATGGTTGAAACCATTAAATACATAAAGGGCATTAATAAGGTTCAGGAGGGCAGTATTTTCAATTTGAGGATCAAGAACACAGGGGTATGACCTCAAACTAGTAGGAGAAAAGTTAAAAACTAATATAAGTATTTTACTGAAAAAGTAGTTGATGTTTGGAATAGACTTCCAGCAGAATATAGTGAGTTAGAACAGTAAGTAAGTGAGTGAATTCAAACATGCTTTAAACAAACATAAATCTATATTTAGACAAAGAAGATAAATGATATGAGATACAAAAAATGAGGCAGACTCAACGGACTACTTGGGCTTTTTTTGCCATTACTTTTCTCTGTCTCTACTTTCTCACTGTGATGTGCAACAACAAATAAATAGTATAATCCCACAATTTGAAGAGGGCCTGGATTCTGATTTGTTGCATGGAGGTTTTGGTTACATTTTTGGATCGTCAGGTTTCTGGCGAGCACTTACAAATATACACATTTAAATTCAGGTTATTACTCCCACTGACTGATTTTTCACCATGTTATGATTCATTGCTTTTCAAAAATGAATAGTTCACTGCATTTATAAAGAATACTCTCCAGAGTGAGTCAAACATTTTCTGGATCAAGTAATGTTTGCTGCCATTCACTAACATCTGTAATCTTTCAATGGAGAAAAGTGTTTACCATAGTATTCTTCTTCCTAATTGTGCACCTGTGCTGCGCATTTTAACAAAACTTTTACTTAGCATACATTCCATTTTAAAGTGTTTTTCAAATAGGGTTTGCAAGTATAAAAACTGCAGAATATCAGCTTACTGGCTTATCACTATACTTCATCATTTTCTCATAGTTGGTAATAGACTACTCATTTATAAGTAAGGTTGTTTATTATCAAAAAAAGTTGTCAAAACTTAAGGCCTGCTGATTTTTTGGTAGCAGCTTAAATCAGTACATAAGCAATTCAAGGCAGATGTCATTTTACACCTCTCTTTGCTGATCTTAAAAAGCTGCATCTATTTGGAACTCATTTTTATCTTTTTGAAGAGCTGACCAATGAGACATTAGGATCTCTAGTCCTGTGGTATATTGACATTTTGACCTTGAGAAATTTATGTCTGCAATCAGTCTTTATAAACTCTACTCATCATTAAGTAACATCATTACTACTAGAATGTATTTGAACAGTTTTAGCTGGAAATGCATTACAAAATGGTGCTGTTTGGAGGTGACATGCCATTGAATGAATGAGATTTTTAAGTGCACCTGGAATTGGGAGTAACACTTTGGCACCTCTGCCTTGGGTGCTAAAAGATCTTTGCGCAGCACCAAAGCAGCCAATGTTACCAATGGTAAAGGAAAGTATGACTGGAGTTGATTTTTAGAAATCAACAGAAACAAAAGCAAACCAAACTTGAACTGTACTTACCAGCTACAACCACTACAAGACCAGGCCTATTTCTGACATTTGTTGTTTACAAGTTAAAATCTGTATTTTTTGCTATAAAATTACTTAGAACCCCCAAACATTATATATTTGTTTAGCAGAGACCATAGAGCATAACATGGTGGTTGTTGCAATATTTTATGTCACACTGTATTTGCGCAGTGGTCTTTCAAACTGAATTTTTTTGAAAAAAATACACTTCAATTAATTAAACAGAAACTAAACAGTAAAGTTAACCCATTTTTTTGTATAATGTGAAAGATGATGTTACACCGAGTAAATACATACCTAACATGTCACACTTTAAAATTGTGCACACTCGTGGAATGGCAACAAACCACAGTACTTAATAATCTCCATAGGCGACGCTTTAAAAAAAAAATAACAGTTACCTGTTTAGAGTTACAGAGGTGGTCTTGCACTAGAATTATTGCTCTTGCTCTAACGATCGTGGCGAAACCTGTGATTCACTAATGATAACGTGCCCTTTGTTATGTCAATTGCAAATGCATGTTGCTTTCTGGCAATGGGTTTTGTTTGTCACTGTAACAAGATGTACTAGATCCTTTGCTCCCTCCTTCTCTCTCCCCCTTTTTATTTACCCCCTCTGATGATAGACCCCTGTATATACCCACCTATCCCCCTCTCTTTCCTCTATCCCCCTTCCCTCTCCCTTCCACCCACACTCCTACCAAACCATTAAAATATATAGTGTTGATGTGATTTTACATTTTCTTCTTTGGAATCTAGGAATGCTTCTCAGTGTTTTTTTTGTCCAATGTAAGTCAACATGGCAGACCTAACACAGGTAGATGAGATTTTCCCTTACATGCTGTATTCCCCTATTATTTTAAGCCAACTCAAACTACAAATACCCAAGTTCTGCCTCAACCCAAGTTCTGATAGAGCAGGCAGAAGCCTGCCCCCTTTCACTTACCATTCTCTATATGCAGTACTTATGGGTCACTGGTTTAACTCCTTTTACTGCCATTTGAACTTGCACACTAACTCATCTGAACTATTATGTTCACCAGCCCGCTTTAACAAACTTGCACGGACACCTTTTTGTCATGGAAGGTTGAGATATTAGAATACACTATATTACTAAAAGTATTGGGATGCCTGCACATGATGAACTTCAATGGCATCCCAGTCTTAGTCTTTAGAGTTCAATATTGTGTTGGCCCACCCTTTGCAGCTATAACAGCTTCAACTTTTCTGGGAAGGCTGTCCACAAGGTTTAAGAGTGTGCCTATGGGAATGTTTAACCATTCTTCCAGAAGCCCATTTGTGAGGTCAGGCACTGATGTGGACAAGAAGGCCTGGCTCGCAGTATCCGCTCTAATTCATCCCAAAGCTGTTCTGTTTGGTTGAGGTTAGGACTCTGTGTAAGCCAGTCAATTTCCCCCTCCCCAAACTCACTCATCCATGTATTTATGGACCTTGTTTGTGCACTGGTGCGCAGTCATGTTGCAATAGGAAGGGGCCATCCCAAAACTGTTTCCACAAAGTTGGGAGCATGAAATTGTCCAAAATGTCTTGGTATGCTGATGCCTTAAAAGTTCCCTTCACTGGATCTAAGGGGCCAAGCTCAACCCCTGAAAAACAGCCCCACACTATAATCCCCCCTCACCAAATGATTTTGAACAGTGCACAAAGCAAGGTCATTAAAGACATGGATGAGCGAGTTTGGGGTGGAGGAACTTGACTGGCCTGCACCTCTCCCCCCGGGCCACTGAGTTTCATGCTCCTGAAACCTCTGACTTAGGGAACAGCCCCATCGGCTCTACCCCACATTTTGCAGTCAATTCTCCCTCCATATCACCTCACACCCCACTTTATTTATTTATTTTTTTGTTTCAAAGTTTTTATTGGGTTTTAACAATGCACAAACAACACAAATTAGTAGCATTGACTGTCTGTGACATTGTAGGGTAAGTAACATATACACACAAAGGTAATAGCTCAGTTCAGCCATGAGGCGAGTACTGCGGGATATGATTGTATCAGAGAATTGGCAGTCTCCATCCCACCCCGACACCCCATTTGGGATTTAACTGTGTCAGAGGGGATAGAGAGCACACCAGACACTGAGAACTAATCCTCATAAAAAAAATTAGGCAGTACCCATCCATTTCCATGAACGATAGAAGAAGAGATAAAGGGGTGAACTAGAGGTTAAAATCAAAGCAGTAAGAGATCATGTTAGCTGATAATTTCAAGCTAACAGCTTATTCTATGTTACATCTCTAACAGGAACTACCTAGAGTGCAAGTTCCAAGTATTCAAAGGAGGGAGCTGAAAGGATATTCTTTGGACAGGATGAGCGAGATAAGAAGAAAAGAGAAAGGTTGAAGAGAAAGAAAAAATAAAATGGCACTATGGAGCATCTATTACTACAAGGAATAGTTTGCAGATGTTTATCGCAAAGGCACTTTAATATATTTCTGCTAGGGTTCCCAGACAGCTACAAATTTGGCAGAGGTGTCCAGGAGAAAATTAGCTGTGTTCTCCTGGGTCATTATCCATGATATTTTCTGTTTTGCTGTAGCAAAGGATACTGAGGGCCGCTTCCAGGCATGAGCGATCATCATCTTAGCTCCCAACAACATGAAATGGATAAGTTTCAGTAGGGGTTTACTAAAACCAACTGGCCTGCTGTTCAGTATAGCCAGGTCGGGTGTTTTTGGCAGAGCTTGTCCAGTTACTTTGCGCAGCAAATAGAAAGTCTTATTCCAGAACCCCAAATCTGAGGGCACTCCCACCAAGTGTCAAAGAATGAGCCCAAAATGTCACATCTCCTGAAGCACAGTGGGGAGGTGTTTGGGAATATATTGGCCAGGCGAGAGGGAACTATATACCAGCTTGTAATAATCTTTAGATTGGCTTCCATCAAGGAAGTGTTTACCATGCCTTTAAAAGCTTGTTGAAATATAGAGAACCAGGTTTCCACTTCCCAGCTAACCTCAACATCACGTTCCCAGTTCAGGGCATGTGAGGTTTTTTTAGGTTCTCCAACAGTGCTGCATAGATTAATGATATTCCTCCTCTCTGATCCATGGCTTCAGAACACCATCTTTCATACATAGTAATTCTCAGTGGGTTGGGTTTTATGTCCCAAACGGATGATAAGAAATGGCGAATTTGGTGTAGGTGAAACCTTTCAGAAGGGGGCATATCCAGCTTACTGACACAATGATTTAGCATCAGAGGTCCTATAAAGGACATGAAGTGGTCTATTCTGTATAAGCCCTTGTCCGTCCACCATTTACATGCCCTAATGTCCATACCATTTGGAGACTGTGGGTTGTTAAACAGATGGGTTAAAGGGCAGATATCCAATATAAAGTGAGTGATTTGTATAAAACAGCACATAAAGCCATCAAATGTGAAAGGGTAGGGCCTAGAATTGGGGGCATATGAGGGGGGGGACCATAGCAAAAAGTCAGTGGTATGTAATAGAACTGCCTGCCTCTCCATGTCAACCCAATCTGGTTTATTGCCAAAAGCATAGACAGTAGACAATCTCCTATATAGTATGCTTTTAAGGCATCGGTAGCCTTTGTTTCCCCAAATAAATGTCATAATCTGAGATTGAAGCTTCTCTAATTGATGCTTCTTTACCGGAATTGGAAGGGAGGGAAAAAGATATGGGAAAGAGGGTCATTTTGATCGAGTGCCCCTACCCAGCCATGACAGGTTACCCTGTCCCCAGCTGGACATGTCCACACCCAATTTTTTTAAACATAGGAGGGTAATTGCTATTATATAGTTGGTCTATATTGGCTGCCAAGTTGATACCCAGGTAAGGAATGTGTGACGAATGCCTGACAAATTCTAATTCATCTTTTAGCTGTTCAACCAACAGCGCCTGGGTGGAAATGTTTAACACAGCCTATTTGGTCATGTTTACTTTAAGTCCAGAGACCCTCCCAAAGTCCTGTAAGAGTTTAACAATATTAGGAGTAGAAATAAGAAGGGAGGTGATGAACAGTAGCAGGTCATCTGCAAATAGGGCACATTTATGCATACGTTGGCCACATCTCACCCCATGAATGTCAGGGTGCATCTCTGTCGAGTCCCCTTTGAGATTGGGAAAGGGTCTGAGTAACAGCTTTGAAGCTTGACCTGGGCTCTTGGACGATCATATAAAGCTTGTATGATTTGCACACATCTTGGGCCAAATCTCCATCTATTAAGGACCTTGAATAGGTATGACCAGTCAACAGTGTTGAAAGCTTTCTGTAGGTCTACTGATAGCAGGAACCCCTCCTGACGCGGGCCCCCATCCCATTTTGACTGTAGAAGGGATACTATATCTACTGCTCTATGTATCTGATCTGGGCCTTGTCTCCCCCAGGATGAATCCCACCTGATCTTTGTGAAAATAACTTCCTATAAATTGAGATAATCTATTGGCCAGTATCTTTAGATCATTGTTGATTAGAGATATAGGCCTGTAATTGCTGACATCAGAGTGGTCCTTACCCGGTTTGGGGATAACTGAAACATGAGCGAGATTGGCCTTGTTGTCCAGGAAGGACCCCTCACGAAGGTAGTTGAAGAATCTTGTTAAGAATGGAGTAATAGTGGGAGCAAAAATGTTGTAGAACCCAGTAGAGAACCCATCTGGTCCTGGGGCTGAGCCCTTCTTCAAGTGTTTGATCAATTCCAATACCTCCGCTTCCACGATTGGTTGATCTAAGGCTGTTCTATGTCTGTTTTCCAGCTTTGGAAGGGGAATCTCGTCTAAAAAAGCAGAAAGACCTGAAGGTTTGGATCCCTCCACCCCTTATATAGTTTGGCATCAAATTCATGAAACGTGGCCATAATCCGCTAAGGATTTTGTGTAAGAGTTCCCATTTTGTCACGTATTTTGGGAAAGGAGAAAAAGCAGGGCCTGGGGAACAACTTGACAGCCAGTTTGGGGCCAATTCTGTCTTTTTGCAGATAGAAATGGGCGTTCTTCCACTGTATATGTTTTTCGGCCTGGGTGGTCAAGGCAAGATTAAGGGCGACCCTCCCGGATTCCAGCAAAGCTCCACACTTGGAAGTTGGGTTCTTTTTATGGTTTTTGGATAGTGTAAGAAAGTCACGTTCTAGGTTTACTATATCTGCCCGTCTTTCATGCTTAAGCTTTGTGGAGAGTTGAATAATCTTACCCCTAATCACTACTTTATCAGCCACCTAAAGAGTTGAAGGGGTGACTTCCCCATTATCTTTAACTATTATCGTTAACTTGGAAGTATTCCCCCAGGTCTTTACCTAGCATGGTGCAGTGGACTGGGTTACTTAAGATAGATTTGTTTAAGTGCCATTGATATGGTCCTTCGGGGCCCTGTGGATTCATTAGGAAACATATTACCATCGAGTGATTTGACAGAGGGGAATCTCTGATGACTGACTTGGTTATAAACGGGATTGTTGGACTCACTGTAAAAATATGGTCTATTCTCGCTAAAGTCGAATGGGGAGCAGAATAATGAGTATAGTCCTTCGTAGATGGGTTAAATTCCCTCCAAATATCTACTCGCCCCTGGGAGTGGAGAAGTTTTGAGACTATGCTTGGGAGGACACAGTAAGTGAGAACGACCATTTCCTGATTTGTCTAACATGTTATCTAGTGCAATATTGAAATCCCCTCCCATTAGTAGAGTGCCCACAAATGAGGAGAGAGGGTGTTTATCATGGAGTGAAAAACTGGGCTTGTCTGCGGTTCAGAGCGTAATAGGAGATAAGTGTGTATATGGCCCCTTTCAGAGAGCCTGCCAGGATAATACATCTACCCTCAGGGTCACTGATTTCTTTTTGGGGGGAGAAGGCGGTGGTTTTAGCAAAAAATATTCTCCCAATCCCTTTAGTCTTGTCTGCCACGTTAGCTAAGTAGAATTGGGGAAATTTGGCATGTTTAAATTTTGAGTTATATTGTTTGGGGAAGTGTGTTTCCTGTAAGAGTAGTACCTCAATATGTTGGGAGTGGGAGAGCTGAAAATATTTCTGGCGCTTCAGTGGCGAGTTCAGTCCTTGGATGTTGTGAAAGGCTACCTTTAAAAGGGAGTTGGCTTGTCATTGGGTAAAGCCATGGATCAGAAGAGAAGTGAAATGCAGCACTGTGTGGAGACCTACCTTCCTCTGTGAGAAACCAGTCGGAAACCTTGTAAGGGATATGAGGAGACGAACACTCATTAACAGCATAATTATATTGCTTCCATAGTGCCTAAAAGGAGAAGGAAAAGATAAGGTGAGCCAGGAAATGAGGAGTAGAAGGATAATGGCAAAAAGAAAGGGCCCGGGGAGGTCATGGGAGTAGCTTCCCACTGGGCTCCCCAGTGACAATGAGATGGGGACAGGCGCGCCTACCCCCACTCTAAGGCATAACCACGTTAGATTCTGCCTGGGTGGCAGAACAACATCTGCCATCAGGAGTGTCAACATTCGATTCCTGAAGGCAGAGGGAGGAGCATAACTACCGGCCCAGCCAAAGTGAGAACCAGGTTATAAACATGAAATTCCCCATAGCATAACTAAGCTATGGCAATAACGAGCCTGGGAGGCTCCTTCCCCCGAGGCCGAATCTGCCATCCGTGGACCCTCGGGGAGAGCTAGGCACCTCCAATCAGAGTGCAAAGCCCCCCTCCTCCAAATCCACGGGCAAGGAATCCGGCACCAACCAGGGGCCATTTTAGTATTTACAGGTAATACTGTTAAGGGACCAAAGACCCTGCTAAGTTGTCATACTAAGAGGAAGCATATAGCTAACTGTGCTCCCAGGGTGACCCGGGGGGGGGGGGGGCATGGTGGGAGAGAGATCCTCACCGTGAGCCCAAATCCCGAGTCCCCCCCGAACATCAAGTAGGCCTGGTTAACATAAGGCCAAACATACTATTAAACATTAAACACAACCTATTCCTGTCAGTGAAACTAGTAACATACTGTCCAGTGAACTAAATAACCCATTAGAGGAACTGTGAATTCAAAGGTGAACTGATAGACTACCAAATGAAATGGTGGGACTCCCTAAGAAGTGAAATCATAAGCTGATGCCCGTAACTACAAAGGAGGGAAGAAATAATGTTGGAAGTTCAAGGTGAATGAGAGTCCTTGGATCTTTTGGGCTGTTGTTTCTGCCACATTGGAGCAATTGGACTTTGCAGTGATGGGCGCTTTGCCAATCCAGTATTCTTGTGACCTGAGGATGAGGGTGGATCCCGGGAGATAAGGGCAAGATGATCTAATAGGTGCTCGCCATCTTGGAATTTGGAGAAGCCATGTGTCTTGCCTTTATATACCAAGGAGAGGCGAAATGGAAGCGACCACCGATATTTGATGGACTTCTGGGTTAAGACTTCAAGAAGCAGTTTCAAGGTTCTCCTTCGTTGAATAGTAGAAGGGATAGATCTGTGAAGACTTGGATTAGGTGACCTTGAATAGACAGCTTAGATGCACTTCTAGAGGTGCGCATAACTTCTTCCTTTAAGCTGTAAAAGTGAGTCTTAACAAACTATGTCCCTGGGTAGACCATCTGAGTGAGGGGGATGCAGGGCTCTGTGAGCTCTGTCCAGCTCTCAGTGGTGCTCCAGGATATCGGGAATGATGTATTTTATAAAGGTGGAAACCGCCTCCTGGATGTCTGTGATGGATTCCGGGAGCCCTCTGATTCGGAAATTGTAACACTTAGAACGATTTTCTAAATCGTCGATTTTGGAGAGGGCTGTTTCTAGTTGGTCCTGTAGGTCTTGAATGCGGAAGTATTCTGATTGGTCCTGGCTATTGTCTGATCTGTCTTATGTTCAATGGCCTCAATCCTGGATTCCAGGTTTTGGAGGTCTGCTTGAATAGTGGAAGTAATTTGAGAAGTGGTTTGGGCAAGACACTTGGAGAGCATTTTGGAAAAAGTGTTCATCATAAGTTAAAATTCCATTTAGTGTGATGGGAAGTGTGTGTCTGAAAGCTCCGAAAATTGCAGGGCTAGCTTTAGGGTCTCTCATGGGGGTGGAGATTAATTCCTCCAGCGTTCTCTCAAGGAGAGACACAGTAGAAGCTGGTGATAGCAGTTGGGGGAGCATAGCACTGACAGCATCCTGCTCTGACTTGGAAGTGGGCTGTGGGCCTTCATCAGTGCCTGCCTCCATTTCCTCTCCCCTGTCCCCCTCCTCATATGAAGCTCCCGACGCCATTTTGTCAGCTTCTGTGGTAGAGCTGAGGAATCCTGGGTGGTGGGACAAATTTCTCCTAATAGTCCCCGATCGCATGAGCACTGTGCCCTGCTATTCTTCTTGATACCTGTTAGACCTGTGCACAACGGAAAATTTTGTTTAGTTTTGGTTTGTTGTCATTCGTATACATAATTTCGTTCTGTTATATTCGTTATGTTACGTTAATACGTTTTCAGATAATTCTTATTTCTGTAGAGTGTCGATATTCGTTATACTGAATCTCGAATCATGTTGAATTCATTAGTTACATGCGCTATAATTTCGTTTGTATTAGTTGAAATTCGATATTTATGTATGTATATATATTCGTGATAATGATTCGTAGTTTGGAAAGTCGTTTGTTTATTGAATCTATTAACACACACAATGACAATATCGCTTCTCCTCTGCTCAAATACAATACAACACCCTTCTCACTCAGTTCTCAGGAACGCACTTTGCCAGTAATCCAATCTCCAGCACCAAATGAATCAGCTGATTGGACTGTAAGATTTACTTTGAGTTGACCTTTTGTTTCATTAGATCTTTAATGAATTACTGAATCATGTCGAATACATTCATTATATCCGCTATAACTTCTTTCGTATTAGTTGAAATTCGTTATTTTTTTATTCGGGCATTCGGATGCATCCGAATGTCCGAAAGATGCAAAATTCGTCTGAATTTCGATTCATTAGGAAACGAATTGCACAAGCCTAATACCTGTCCCCAGATGGAAGAGGAGACAAACTGCTGTCTATGGGTGTGGGGAGTCATGGCTTGGCTTAGCAGGCTGGCACTGAGGGGAGGCTGGATAGGCTGGAGTCCGGTGAAGCTCGCCCCGTCTATCATGCTCATTCCCGGCTTCATAAATGTGGTCCCTGGTATGTCCGCTGCTCCGGTATTCACTAGGAGAGGACCGGGAGTCTGCCCACCCACTTCCGTGGGGCTGTGTAGGCCTTACCAGGAGAGGGGCCATGAGGCTGTATAGGCCAGGTCGATATGGGGCCCTCCCATCTGCTCTTTGTACTCCTCTTGGGTGTGGGGGCCTCCTCTGGCAGGTCTGCCGCTTATGTAGCCTGGGGGGGAGGATCGGGGATCCACCTGGTAGCTGTAGTGGTGACAAGCTGGCCGGAGCTGGCTGCACCATCTTTTATTAATTTTTTAGGGTGTGCCCCCCAAATCTTTGGGCTAGCTGGAGTGGGAAGGAGCTCCAAGCTAGGCGTCCATCTTGGGAGCTCCGCTCATGCGCACCACATTTTGCTTTTTTAAGGCTCTTTTTACTCTCTATTTCACCCATTGGCTTCAGACCTCACATTTGATAGAGGTACCCAAATCCCTTTCTTTGTTTTTTTGTTCTTTCTTTTGAGCATCTTACTCCATCTGCCATGCCACCACCAAGAAAATTCATCTGAATCAATCTAACTTTTTCCAGACCCCCCTCCAGTAAGGGTGGGTTAGCTGGCCTTACCCCACCTCTGAATAATAGTTCTCCCCACCTCCTCTCTGCAGAGTTTCATATACCCGCACTCACTCAGCTCCCCCTACGGGATACTCCCACTCCTCCCCCTCTTTTTTTTTACTCTTCTACCCTTTCCCTTTCCTATCCCCCCTGCCCCGGGGCCCTCCTTGAGGCCCCTTCCAATATTCTACTTCTGCTTAATCTCACCCCCCATCTGCAACACTATCCTCTATACAGGTCACTATCTACACAGGCCTACCCTACACAATGCCTTCTCCTAAATCTCAGAACAATGCTTCCTTTCCCAGACGTTTCCCTAAATGCTAAGGGCCTAAACATTCCTGAGAAACATGTGCAACTTTTAACCACCATGCAAAGCCTAAAAGCCAATTCTATTCTCCTACAGAAAATGCAATTCCACTCTGACTACATCCCCAAGTTGAACCAGGCTTATCCAACAGTCTTCCATGCCCCTAACTCATGCGTTAATGCAAAAGGAGTCTCCACCTTGATCTCAAAATGCTGCAGATTGAAGACACTTTGGCTGATGAAACTGGACGCTACCTTTTTCTTAAGGGCTCCCTATGGGGACAGCCGATTACCCTTGCTAATATCTACAGTTCAAATGCCTTTTTCCGGAACATCAAGCAACTACTCACCACTAGGGATGAGCTTCATGTTCGACTCGAACATTGGCTGTTTGCCAGTTCATTCACGGCAAATTCGAAAGACGCTGAACACCCTTTAAGAGTCTATGGGAGAAATCAAAAGTGCTAATTTTAAAGGCTTATATGCATGGTATTGTTATAAAAGTGTTTGGGGACCTGGGTCCTGCCCCAGGGGACATGGATCAATGCAAAAAGAAGTTTTAAAAACGGCCGTTTTTTTGGGAGCAGTGATTTTAATAATGCTTAAAGTGAAACAATAAAAGTGTAATATTCCTTTAAATTTCATACCTGGGGGGTGTCTATAGTATGCCTGTAAAGGGGCGCATGTTTCCCATGTTTAGAACAGTCTGACAGCAAAATGACATTTCAAAGTAAAAAAAGTAATTTAAAACTCTCTGCTATAATAAATTGTCGGTCCGACAATACACATAAAAGTTCATTGATAAAAACTGCATGGGATTTCCCCACAGGGGAACCCCGAACCAAAACTTAAAAAAAAAATGCCTGGGGGTCCCCCTAAATTCCATACCAGGCCCCTCAGGTCTGGTATGGATATTAAGGGGAACCCCGCAGCAAAATAAAAAAAATGGCGTGGGGGTCCCCCTAAATTCCATACCAGGCCCTTCAGGTCTGGTATGGATATTAAGGGGAACTCGGCACCAAAATTTAAAAAAAAATGGCATAGGGGCCCCCTCAAAATCCATACCAGACCCCCCTCCTGAACTGTACCAGGCCACATGCCCTCAACATTGGGAGGGTGCTTTGAGGTAGCCCCCAAAGCACCTTGTCCCCATGTTGATGGGGAGAAGGGCTTCATCCCCACAACCTTCGCTGGTGGTTGTGGGGGTCTGCGGGCAGAGGGCTTATCGGAATCTGAAAGCCCCCTTTAGCAAGGGGACCCCCAGATCCCAGCCCTCCCCAGTGTGAATTGGTATTGGGGTACAGAAGTACCCCTACCATTTCACAAAAAAAGTGTTAAAAAGGTTAAAAAACACAAGAAACGGTTTTTGACAAGTCCTTTAATAATTTCTTCTTCTTTCAGCTTCTTCTTCCATCTTCTTTCTTCTGATGTTCCTTCGGTGGTGTTCTTCTTCTTCCTCCATCTTCTTCTTCATCTTCTTCTTCTCCATCTTCTTCTTCCTCCGCTGTTCTCATACCGCATCTTCCTCTAGGCTTCTTCTCCACTCCGTCCGCACGATCCTTCCCTTCTTCTGACATTTCTTATATAACGGAGGGCGAGGCCACCCGGTGACCCCGCCCTCCTCTGACGCACAGGGAATCCACAGGACTTCCCTGTGGCTTTCCCCGTGTTGTCACAATAAACAATGTAACAATAAAAGTGTAATATTCCTTAAAATCTTGTACCTGGGGGTGTCTATAGTATGCCTGTAAAGGGGCACATGTTTCACGTATTTAGAACAGTCTGACAGCAAAATTACATTTTAAAGGAAAAAAAAGTCATTTAAAACTACTTGCGGCTATTAATGAATTGCCGGTCCGACATTACACATAAAAGTTCATTGATAAAAACGACATGGGAATTCCCCACAAGGGGAACCCCGAACCAAAATTTAAAAAAAATGACGTGGGGGTCTCCCTAAATTCCATACCAGACCCTTCAGGTCTGGTATGGATTTTAAGGGGAACCCCACGCCAAAATTTTTTAAAAAATGGCTTGGGGTCCCCCCAAAAATCCATACCAGACCCTTATCTGAACATGCAACCTGGCAGGCCGCAGGAAAAGAGGGGGGGATGAGAAAGCGCCCCCCGAACGATACCAGGCCACATGCCCTCAATATTGGGAGGGTGCTTTATGGTAGCCCCCCAAAGCACCTTGTCCCCATGTTGATGGGGCAAGGGCCTCATCCCCACAGCCCTTGCCCAGTGGTTGTGGGGGTCTGCGGGCGGGGGGCTTATCAGAATCTGGAAGCCCCTTTATCAAGGGGACCCCCAGATCCCAGCCCTCCCCCCTGTGTGAAATGGTAAGGGGTTACAAATGTAGCCCTACCATTTCACAAAAAAGTGTCAAAAATGTTAAAAATGACTAGAGA
The DNA here is from genome assembly GCA_037952925.1 of Lithobates clamitans. Taxonomy (NCBI): domain Eukaryota; kingdom Metazoa; phylum Chordata; class Amphibia; order Anura; family Ranidae; genus Lithobates; species Lithobates clamitans. The sequence continues at coordinate 368,058 of JBBGZY010000903.1, read as the reverse complement.
CAGTTTTTGGCAATTCCTTTATTTAAATGCTTCTTCTTTCTTCTATCTTCTATCTTCCTTCGGTTTTTTCCTCCACCTTCTTCTTCCTCTGGTTCTTCTGGTTCTTCTGGTTCTTCCTCCGGTGTTCTTGTTCGGCATCTTCCTCCGCTGCGTCTTCTTCCCTTCTTCTTCTCGGGCCACTCCGCATCCATGATGGGAGGCTCCCGTTGTGTGGCACTTCTCGTCTTCTGACGGTTCTTAAATAACGGAGGGCAGGGCCACCCGGTGACCCCGCCCCCTCTGATGCACGGGGACTTGACGGGGACTTCCCTGTGGCATTCCCTATGACGTCAGAGGGGAGCGGGGTCACCCGTTATGTAGAATATAAGATAGCAGAAAGAAGATAGAAGATAGAAGAAAGAAGCATTTAAATAAAGGAATTGTCAAAAACTGTCTTTTTTTGTGAAATGGTAGGGGGACCATTTCACACAGGGGGGAGGGCCGAGATCTGGGGGTCCCCTTGTTAAAGGGGGCTTCCAGATTCCGATAAGCCCCCTCCCAATGTTGAGAGCATGTGGCCTTGTAAGGTTCAGGAGGGGGGGCGCTCTCTCATCCCCCCCTTTTTTCCTGTGGCCTGCCAGGTTGCGTGTTCAGATAAGGGTTTGGTATGGATTTTTTGGGGGGCCCCAAGCCATTTTTTTTTTACATTTTGGCGCGGGGTTCCTCCTAATATCCATACCAGACCTGAAGGGCCTGGTATGTAATTTAGGGGGACCCCATGCCATTTTTTTTAAATATTGGTTCGGGGTTCCCCTGTGGGGAATTCCCATGCCGTTTTTATCAATGAACTTTTATGTGTATTGTCGGACAATTCAGCAATTCATTAATAGCCGCGAGTAGTTTAAAATTACTTTTTTTTTTTTGAAATGTCATTTTGTTTTCAGACTTTTCTAAACATGGGAAACATGCGCCCCTTTACAGGCATACTATAGACACCCCCCAGGTACGAAATTTAAAGGAATATTGCACTTTTATTGTTTCACTTTAAGCATTATTAAAATCACTGCTCCCGAAAAAACGTCAGTTTTTAAAACTTTTTTTTTGCATTGATCCATGTCCCCTGGGGCAGGACCCAGGTCCCCAAACACTTTTTATGACAATAACTTGCATATAAGCCTTTCAAATTAGCACTTTTGATTATTCACGTTCGTGTCCCATCCCTACTGCCTAGCACAATACTTACTGCATCACACCTCACTACCTTCTAAGGTATACTTTAAGTCACTGACCATGCATATGAAAACAGCCAAGATGTTCATAACTATTCACTGGGGCTCCACCTGTGATGGAGGAGATGGAGGAGCTTATTTATATAGTGAGAGATTCCCCTTTCAAATTCATGCCACATGGACTTGTTGGCTTTACTTTCTGGAAACGGATACCTACTGTCAAACTAAGCATGACCTCCAGACGCCACAGATACCAACCAATGCAACTGCTACCTGAACAATCTTCCTCCCTTGCAACTTATTGCTACATGTTAGATCTATATGCCTTCTGTATCTGTGCGCTATCCATATGACCCGTCCCATTTCAGACACAGGGTGGCTGAGGTTGCAGAATCCCCACTCGGGGACCTTCGTGGATGGGCTCACTCCTCCTCCCTATCCCATCACCCTTCTTCTACCCCCCCACTGTGATCTTAGTTGTCCCCTTTTTCTTTCTTTCTTTCTTTCTTTCTTTCTTTCTTTCTTTCTTTCTTTCTTTCTTTCTTTCTTTCTTTCTTTTTCTTTCACCACCCCCCCTTTTTCTTTTGTCCATACAGGGCTGAAAGAGCCCGCCTCCTGGAAGGATTTAGAGTTAGAAGGACCCTACAGACTATGGTAAGTACTTAATAACCAGATGCCACAATAACTTGAGCCCTCCACTACTCAAACCAACCCCCTCTTCCCCTTCCAGAAGCGAGATACCACTAGCCTCCCACCTAACTATATATTGCCCTTTTCCTTCATGCATGTTTCCCCTTTATGCTTTGGGTTCTAAGCAAGATCCCACAATTAGAGTATTTTTACATGCTTGATACTAGCATTTAGATACCTTTTTGTCAGTTTAGCCTTCCTGATCTATGTGTATAATTACATACCACTACATTTATTTAAATTAGCATGGAACTTAGGTTATTATATTCAATATTTCTATGACCTTGATTTGGTTGTAAAAACATTTATCTACTACCTTTTTCCTGCATTGTGTATTGTGCATATTTCCAATAAAGCTTGTTTTCAAAAAAGAAAAACAAATTTAACAGCACATCTTTTTTTGTGGAATTAGCTGGGGACTGATTAATGCATGATAAAGGAGTCATGGCAATGTCTGTAAAAAGTTTGATATAATGAGCAACTTGGAAACACACCACCTGTGTAGAAAGTACTAAAGTGGTATTAAACCCAGAATAAAAGAGTATGATATCGCAACTTACCAATTCTTAGATGTGGTGGATTCATTTGTTTTCTTTTTTTTGTCTTTCCCCTTTATTTTCACCTGGTGATCCAGCCAGCAAATCTGTTATTTTTCAATTAACTTTAACAAACCAAGTTGTACAGTAAAGGTGAGTTATAGGGCTGAGATAAACCAGTAACACTGATATGGTGCTTACAATGATATGCTTTTATTAATGTATGTAAAACATTTATCCTAAGGGGAACATCTGTTGCTTTAATTGCTTCACAAGTTTTAGCTGGATTCCAACTTTAATTTGTTAGTCAAGTCCAGGTGAATCTGCTGGTACATCTAAACATTACATTCTCTCCATATTGACATTGCTGCTGTCCAATGGTTTTTCCTTTGCTCCTCCATCCAGATTGGAGACACCGTAAAGTGGAAGTAAACCCATCCATAAAACAGTTTCATTTCCGGCATGTGCTGGAAATGTAACACTCCTATTGGTTGTGCTCTCAACCAAACTGTCAAACCATCCAATGGCTGGTGTCTAAACTGATCACATGTGCAGAATCATGACAGTTGTAGATTAAACAGAGGCAAAGATGGCAGCTTCCTTGGCTGAAGACGATATGGGGTTTACTTACACTTTAAGACATTAAGTGTTCTATTGGCTGGATCACGTCAAGTGAAAAAAAAAAGATAAAAAAGAAAGAAAAATTAATGCAGCCACCACTTTTAGGGTTTAGTAAGGTGAAATATATAATTGTTTTTGTTATTAATACCACTGTAAGTATAATGTAGAAAGGCTTTATGTAAATAGATATTGTCAAAGATCAGTGTTAATAGTCACTCACTGTTCTTTATCTCATCAGAAAACAAAAAGATAAATTATGAAAATAAATCTTTTTTTGGGGTGGGAAGTGGGATGTACCATTTTAATTTTTACCTGAGGCATTAAAACAGTTATACGTTTTGGCTGTTCAAAATATCTTCAGTTAAGTTCCTGAAGCTGCAGTAATGTTATTAAAAACTCATTTATTTGATCCAGATATTTGATTAATCACCTTTAAAATCTATATAAAGCTAAATGAGTATGTAGTAAACTGTTCTAGAGATTCAGCCATTCTGTATATTATACAAACTATGACTGATAATACAGGTATTGAAACTTAATACAATCCCAAACTACAATACAATGTTGATTTCGTAAATGCCTATTGTAGGGCACATACATTGCACTGCAAGGAGTATGGGTAGTGACAGAGCTACAATCTCTGCCCAAAATCCCAATTTGCTAACTGTGTACTGGGGTCAGAGGATCCCAGAGGCACACAGATGCAACATACAGAACACAAGGTAAATGCAAACATCTAGCCTACTATTAGGCAATTTAATCAGTGTAATAGCTTTAATATAATAATAGATTCCCTTTAAAATGAACTAGAACAAATTGCTGTTCTGTTAAGAGTATCAAAATTAAGAGGTCCCTTATAGTCAATAGTATTTAATGACTAAATCTGTTAGTATTTTGTAGGTTTTCTAAGATACTTTATAGGTACATCATTACATAAGACCATAGTCCTCTCGGCCTGCAATATATAAGCCAAGGTTGTCGCACTCTCTCAAGCAGCTAGGTGAGGTATAGGGAAATAATTTGAACAGCCTAACTGGGGTGTAATACCATTGATGTAGAATTTTAAGGGAGATTTCCCAGTGCATGATACAATTTTTAGATGCCAGAAGTTGTTTTGTAGTTTTGAGGCTTTGTAACAATGTGATAAAGAGAAGGCTCATGAGAGGCTAGATTCCCAAGCTTTCATGGAAGACAATTTATGTGGGTTGGGATCTTGATTAATATTATGGTAGATAAAAGAGATGCCTTTAATAAGTTGTGTTATTATAAAAAGATAAAGTATTCCTGGGAATGTGAAATTCTCCCTTCCTAAGGTTTGTTAGGATGGACTGGAGACATAGATATTAATAAAAGTTGTTTTTGTGAAGTTTGTAACGTTGTTGCAAGTCTGCAAATGAGTGCAGCAGAGGTCTCATATGGAAGACCCAATGTAAATAAATCACAGTCCTGGTTATATAGAGGCAAGTCACATGTAAAAGGCTCCAAAGAGGCTATCAGTAGGGATGACAGATCATGGGTGTAGGACTCCAGGTAGTTCCAACCGGTAGTTTCTGTCAGATGGAGATTTTAGCTTTTATGGTTAAGTAGGGAGACCGAGGAGGTATTTATACCTAATAAAATAGCAATCAGTGTGCCCTGCAAGGAGGATCCCAGTAAAAAAAACTTTCAATGGAAGTCCAAGTATGGTCTTCACATAGTGACCACCAGAATTTGAGTTGATCTAGAATCATTTCTTGGTGATAAGCCTTGAGATTAGGGACTCCCAAACCAGCAATGTATAGAAGAGCATGAGGAGGAAAATTGTATACCTAAATACTTAACAGTCGAGTTGGGGGCCCAGGAGAAACCATAGGACACTGAAATGGCTTTTTTAAGGCTTGCAGATAGTGCAATAGGCAATATGTGAGACATAGAAATGTTTTCTTTATAGAAAGAGATCTAGCTAAATTTGAGTAGGACTGTTGTAAGGGGTTGTAATGAGGTTAGAGGGTTAGTAATGGAAATAAACCAATGTTGTATTCTTGACCCCCTTTATTTTAAAGCTGGATATTTTTGAATGCATTTGAATAGTTTGGACAAGTGGTTCCATCACTAGTGCGAAAATGATAGGGGAAAGGGAACATTCCTGTTTGGCGCCATTAGCTATTGTGAGGGAAGATAAGAGGATTCGTGAGTTGAATAATCTTGCTGGGTAGTAGACTATAAATACTCTACTCTAATATCACCATCTATAGTCCCAGTCAGACCAAAGGTGTGTAGAACTGAATTAAGATAGCGCCAATGTACGCGGTCGAATACCTTCTCCACATCCAATGACAGTAGCAGAAGAGGCACTCAACTACTCTCTGCCCAATGAAGGATATTGAGAGTACATCTGGTGCTGTCTGATGTTTGTCAGGCTTTCATGAACCCCACTTGGTCTGAATGAATTACATGTGGGAGTATGTCTTCCAGCCGAGAGGTGATAAGCTTTGCATACATTTTCATATCGGAATTTAGTAGAGAGAAATCTTCCAGTAGTTAGCGGGAGATGTATGTGACTTATCTGGTTAAGGTAGGATTACAATTAAATACAACAAATGAAGGTACAACAACTTAAAACCATAAGTGACCCAAAAGAAATCTGTAATATTATGTAATCAATCTGTATTAGATCTATAGCAAATCCGTAATATATGCACAGTCTGTATAAGTCTATGTGCAAACAATAGGAAGGGGTTAAAGGTCCAGAGCAAGCAGGGCAGCCATCATAGAAGAACAGAAATCAGGAAGCTGCAGTAAAAACAAGGAGAGAGGCACGTCTGGTTGCAGACGTTTAAAACAACTTTTAATTAACAAATAGTCATCAACTCATATTTCAGTGGAAAGTGACAGGCATTTAAGTGTTAAAATAGTAGTTTCAGGGTGGTGATCCTGGATCCTGAGCCTTCTATTCCTCCCTCAGAATGGTCTGGTCAAAGGAGTTGTCCGCCTCTGGATGGATGGGCCAGCTCAGGAAGACAATCTCAAGTGACCCGTCTGGGCCAGGGCATTTATGTAAAGGCAACGTATGACTTTTGTATTCCCGTCGTGGAAATGGGGGACGAGAGGCTAGTAAGTTAAGCTGGGGTGATTTTTGGTAGGTTCAGGGATGTTGGGAAGCTCTATATTTGAGAGTCTGATAGGGATTGAGATGTTTGACCTGGTCATAAGTTATGAAGAACAGAGTAAAATTCTGCAAATGTATTTGTAATGTGTGAGGGGTTAGTGATTCGGGCATCTGTAGAGTCAAGGAGGTATGCAATGCAATTCTTGGCTGATTCTTTTTTAATCTGTCCTGCTAAAAAAGAGCCAACTTTGTTACCCACTGTATAGAAGTTTAGTTTGAGACATTTTAGGTAAAAGTCATATTGGGAAATTAGGCATTGGGAGAGTTTATGGTGGTGTATTGGGTTTTGTGTCGCTCTTCTAAACTCTTCTAGAGTACAAATGGAATCAGAGAGTTGAGTCATTAATCGCTTTCGCTTGCGCTTCTCCTGAGCACCCAATTTTATAAAAACCCCTCTTATATACAGTATGCATTCTGAGCTGACCACAAAGAGTAATGCCCCGTACACACGGTCAGATTTTCCGATGGACAATGTCCGATCGGAGCGTGTTGTCGGAAATTCCGACCGTGTGTGGGCGCCATCGGACATTTTACATCGGATTTTCCGACACACAAAGTTGGACAGCAGGAGATAAAATTTTCCGACAACAAAATCCGACCTTGTGTGGCCTGTTCCGATGCACAAAGTGCCACGCATGCTCAGAAGAAATTCTGACACGGGACAGCTCGTTCTGGTAAACGTAGCGTTCGGAATGGATACAGCACTTTCGTCACGCTGCAATGTTCAAAATGGTTTAATACAGCGCACTCTCTTCTTCTTTATAATGTGACAGGAATTAAGTAGTTTTGCTGCTCATATCCACACACACTTCTCACAAACTTATTTCATTACTATTTATCGGGATTCCCTCAATATATTTTGATTTCTCACATCTGACAACAACATTTTTTTTTTTTTGGACTTTAATGTAGATTCTTTTTTTGTGTTTCTCTTTTTTATTTCTTTTTTTTTGGTGATTTTGATTTGTATTCCCGAAAATGTTTGTGTGTTTTTTGTGACAAGTTCCCACAACACCACTAATATGTTGTTCTTTTTAATCTGTAGGAGATTGTTTGGTGTTGTTGTCCCTTGTTAATTTCACATTGTACTTTAGAAATGTACCTGAATCGTCACCAACAAACGGTCCTTTTTGGATGAAAACACACACAGGAGAGTAGAATTTACCTAAAAAAATTTTATTAAGGGGTCACAACTATAAACAAAGAAGGAGGCAACGCTGGAGAAACTGCAGAAGTGGGCGAAGCCTTGGACCCCCAGGGCACACATCAACTATTTAAAAGCAAAATTGGTGGCCTGAGGAGTCCATATCTAAGGGAGGGCAGTCTGGTCCAGAAGTCCCAGAGATCCGGAAAGCAGCAGATGACATCTGTGTCCTCAGGCTGTGGTCATACGAGAGACTGCAGATTCTGTCAGACCAGACTGAACCCAGGGTCATCACTCTTTGGTCTTCTTTCCACGCATCCTTCCAGGCTTTGGCTGTGGTGGTGGAGTTGTGGCAGCAGGAGGAGGAGGAGGAGGATCGTCCCTCTCCATGACATCCGTCTTGTGTGTCAGTTCCCCACTCTCCCCCTTACGTAGGACTTTATAAATCAGGTCCTCAGAGATCTTGCGTTGGCCCTCCTGCATGCCCTGCAATTTTGTGGCAGCCATGCAGGCAAAGGCCTCTTCAGGACTGGGGAAAGCTCGGAGGGACGCCAAAGCCTCCTGGATCAGCCTGTATGCTGAATCCTGCACGGGACTCGGAGTCGTCTTCCTGGCTCGTTTATATGGCAGGCGGAGGGGAGGAACCTGAGATTCAGTCAGGCTGCGACTTGTCCCAGGCTTTTCTTGGCTGCCACTTAGCCCCGCCTCCTCCTGGCTGACACTAATCCCCGCCTCCTCCTGACTGCCACATTCCACAACCTCCTCCTGGCTGAGGTCTTCCTGTGTATGAAAAAGGGACATAGTTTTAGTATTTTCTTCATCAATCACACACAATTTTCACCTCCTGACTGCTGCAAATTGAATGTTAACAAATATAACAGACTATCCTTCTGAGCCCAGCAGTTTTCATTCTTTTCCCAATTTTGGGTGCCCACTACTGTCTATTGATATGTAAAGCACTTTTTTTAATCAGCAATTAGTGATCAATAATAACATCTAGTAAACATCATTTATTTATTGCCCAGAAATCTGTAGAACAATGCTATACCTGACTCCAGCTGGGCTCCTCCACTTCTTCCTGGCTGGAAGGCCCAGGTTGGACATCGGAAGCCTCAGCTGGGATGGAAGGAAGAGTGGAAGGAAGAGTAGAGAGGGATTCCCTGACTTCAGTGTGGTCTGACAGAAATCGCAGTCTCTCATAGTACCACAGCCTGGGGACATAAACGTCATCTGCTGCAGCTCCTGATCTCTGGGAATCTGTGACCTTCTTGCGCTCCCTAAGATACGTGCTCCTCAGGCCACCAATTTTGGCTTTTAAATAAGGGATGGTTGCTGTGGGGACCACCGGCTTCACCAACTCCAGCAGTTTCTTCAGCGCTGCCTGCCTCTTCTGTTTGTGATTATAGTGGGGGTGTCTCACTTGCCACAGACAGGGCAGCTCTCTGTACTTTTCTATGAACAGGGGCAGGAAATTGTGGTCGTTGAACCCATCCATTTTCTCTGTAAGACACAACACAAGACAAAGCCTAATGTCAGGCCAAACTCCCCTAATCTTGTTACAATATAGGCTTCCATTTCAAAGCAGTATAGGCCCAAGTTTAGATCCTACCTTCGTTAGCAAGATCGGCGTCTCCAATGCTCCTTCCTCCGCTCACAGATCGTACGTAAGACGCGCGCGTTACGATTTACACACACTGCGCATGCGTATAACTCCGCCCGCCCCTGACGTTCTTTCTAGTCTATTCCCCACCCCTTTTCGTTCGGCGCAGTGGGGGAAGAGCACATGGCGGATAGACAGCAGGATCGTGCTAATTGTAGCAACGAGGAGGAGGAGGAGGAAAGGCTGGAGCCTGAAACGTCCCGATCCAGAAGGAGATTAAAGGACTCAAATATGTCCTTTGGGGAGATGTTGGAGATGGTGGACATCCTGAAGAAGGCCGACTATGATGGAAAGTATGGGCCTTACCCCAACCCCAATGTCCGAAAGGCCAAGATCATGGCGAAAGTGGTCAGGAGTCTGCACCGGAAATTCGGGGTACGACGATCGAAAGATCAGCTCAGGAAGCGGTGGTTGGACCTGAAATTACGAGAACATGAGCAGTACAGAAAGATCTGGAGAGTGCTGCAAAAAAGTAAGTAGTTGTGCTGTTTTCCTATTCTTTATGTTTATTACGTTCGTGCTGCTCCATGTGCTTTTAGGAACTGTTGTACAGTTTAAAATGGCAACTTTCATGTTCATGGGCACATTATTCGTTCGGATCACACATTGTTATTTCGGACGATAAAATACCATTGTTTAGGCCATGTGCATTTGGCCACTTACCTATACTTGTCTTCAAAGAATTGGGTTGTGGAGATGGCTTTGTTACTAGAATGAAATGCAAACTAGATTCTGTGTAAGGAGAGGACACTGAGCAGCTGTTTTCACATCTGGACACTGGAGCACTAGTGTGGGACACAAGAACACCATTTTTATTAGGGGGGCCACACAGGTGCTCCAGTGTATACTATAGGGGGGGCTACATCTGTGAAGCTTGTACTAAACAGGTAAAGTATTGCAGCTTGACAAAGGGCACTAAAAAAGCTACATCTTGGAACTCGGCTAAAATAGATAATTGTACCCCACTTCCAAGCAATGTTTCATCTTTATAGTTCTGACATTAAATATCTGTGTGCTAATTATACCATTTTTGTTTTACATAGGGGAAAAAAGACTCGGAGGACACCCCTCATCCCAGGAGACCAGAGCCCCCCCCCTCTGGAAGAAGGGAAAATACCCCCAACACAAGATGAGCAGGAGGAAGAAGATGTGGTGGAACTAGTCACCACAACAGGTGAGTGTCTGCAACCACAGGCTCAGATAAGAGATGGATGGTGGCATTTTTTGGGAAACCTAATTTATTTTGGGTTTCCTCTCTTTTTAGGTGATCGTGAGGTTGTGGATGAAGATCCTTTCACATCCGAAAGTGCCCAGATCCTGATCGGGGAGATCATGGGGTGTAATTTACAATTGGAAAACATCAAGCAAAACATCAATGATGTTAATCCAAAATATAAAAACATCATTGATGTTTTGGGGCGAGTTTAAAACCCCTCCAAATCACTTTCTTCTTTTGTGTGCTACAATGTGCGAAATGTTTTTGTGATTTTTCCCAAAGCCAAATTTGGAGGATGCACACAGTGTGTCAACATGTGCTATCTGCCATCACGGGAGATCAATGGACGCGTTTTTGGGGTGCAACCCCTTCCTCAATAATAAAGTAGCGGTGAGGAAGGGCTTTCTCCCCCAAAACACATCCCTTGATCCCCCGTGATGGCAGCTAGCACATGTTGACATTGGGAAATTTGTGTGCATCTTCCAAATTTGGCTTTTCCTGGGGCGTTTTCCCCCCATCTGAACGCAATTTCAAACACAGTTCCTAAATACTCATGTCTGATATTGCCTCCACTTTCTACCAAATGTGAACTTTGTAAGATCAAGATTTGTGTCTTTCTTGTTGGTTTTACACAGGCCTGTTTTCTATAAAATGGACATTTTGATTTTGGATAATGACACCACAAAAATTGGTATACAACAAACATGTTGGTTTGGCAGAAAAACCTTTGGTAAATGCACATGTGATTGTGCAGGTATTAAAAAGATTGTTCATCAAGAATGTGTGGATTATTGTCTCAACGCTACAACACTTTTGGGTTGATGTAATTGTTGTTTTATGAGAAAATGGGGGTTATTTCCTAAGGGCAAATCCACTTTGCACTACAAGTGCAGTTTCAGTGCAGTTGCAAGTGCACTTGTAGTGAAAAGTGTCTTTGCATTTAGTAAATAACAGCCAACAATGCTTTGTATAAGGTTACACAATCACGACATTTTCTGCACTCCACACATTTCTGTCAGGGTCAGCTAAAACAAACACAAGCAGTAAATGGCCACAAAGAATTTCTTTTGGTTGTTTTTTATTTGAAAAAGGTGTCACAGATTGTCTGGCATATTGATAGCCCCCCTACCCGCAAAGAACTCCAGGTATCGTAACCGGACATCACGGGCATTCAGGGAGGGCAAGCCAGGACGGCCGCTTTCAAGCGCCGTCAGTGTTGATGGATTTGGGATTCCGGCCTCAGGCCCAACTGAGCCAGCATAGTTGGCTGAATGTTTTCGTAGAAAATTATGGAGAACACAGCAGGCAAGTATTATATGGTTCAGTTTATACTCCGCCATATGGATGGGTGTCGGAAATAATCGGAACCGGCTGGCCAGGATTCCAAATGTGTTCTCCACCACTCTTCGGGCTCTGGCCAGCCGGTAATTAAAAACCCTCTGTTCCTGGGTGAGGGTCAATTCAATTTAACAACAACAAAGTATAAGGTACACCTATCATATTCCCCCTCCCCCCCTCTCATGGGCCATTTCTAACATTATAGGGGGGGGACTCTTGGACAGGTAACCCTCTTCACTTCATTGAGAGATGAATGCCTAAATACAGGGTATTACTTGGAACAGCCCCTCCTTAGTTACACTATTGGCAGCCCACTGGACAGGTAAGAAGTGTCATAATACAAAGATATAAATACACACTGTACACATTTGAGCACATTTGGACATTCTGCTATTACCTATCAAGATCATAATAGGATACAAAAACTTTAAACAGTACCATTTGAAAGTATACAGGCAAGCCCTTGCACTACATGCTTTGGGCAATTCATCCATAAATCTGAGCACTAAAGAGATGGGTATAGTGTGTATGGGTTTGGCAAAGTCAGTAGATAGATGATTGAGGATAGATAGAGAATTGGGAAATGGTAATTAGGGAATGAGGAAAGAAATACAATATATTAGCAAGCATTAAATACAATAAAATGTGATATTAAAGGATAAAATTCATACCTTCATATACTCCTTCTGCAGGACCTGGATGATGGCAGAACAGGTCTCTGGGATAATGATCCCCAGAGCCTGGGGGGAGATACCTGTCGAGAACTTGAGGTCCTGCAGGCTTCTCCCTGTGGCCAAATACCGCAAGGTAGCGACCAACCTCTGCTCCGGAGTGATGGCTTGCCTCATGCAGGTATCCTGCCTGCTGATATAGGGGGTCAGCAAAGCCAACAGACGGTGAAACACGGGGTCCGCCATCCTGAGAAAGTTCCTGAAATCATCAGGATTATTCTCACGGATCTCACGGAGCAAAGGCATATGACAGAACTGGTCACGCTGAAGCAATCAATTCTTGGTCCATGAACTCCTCCCCACCCTGTTCATGGACTGGACTTGTGTCAACGTCAGGACCCCAACACCAAGCCCCCGCACAGCACGAACTCTACGAGGAGTACGCATACGAAACATGGCTAGAAAACGGTCGGCTGCTCAGAACGAAGTAACAGAACGCACTGAAGAACAGCAAGGCCTGTGAAGAGCGACCTGAAAAACAGTAACGAACGAACAAGAATACAGTGACTAAAGTCACGCGGAACTTGCTTGCACGCACTGAAGAGCAGATACAAACCCACAAGCACAAACTGAACGTCAGAAAACGATCTGAAAGCCACGAGTCTGAAAAAGCGTGAATCGTCTCTCACCAAACTTTTACTAACACGAGATTAGCAAAAGGAGCCCAAAGGGTGCTGCGCTTGGTTCTGAACTGGCCTTTTCTAGTCTCGTCGTACATGGTGTACGTGACCGCGTGGTTGTCGATCGGAAATTCCGACAACTTTGTGCGACCGTGTGTAGGCAAAACAAGTTTGAGCCAACATCCGTCGGAAAAAATCCAAGGATTTTGTTGTCCGAATGTCCAAACAAAGTCCGACCGTGTGTACGGGGCATAAGTATTGTCAACAGAAGTAGTTTTAAGTTGTTTTCTATTTAAATATTTGATAGTATCACACTCCTGGAGTCTCATTTCTCCTGGCCAAGTCTTAACATGAAGCAGAAACTGGGACTTAAACTGAGTGCCATATTGGGATACAGCCTGTGTTTCCTATATCAAAAGATTGAAGCAAGATCCATGCATTCATTCTATGTTAGACCACCTATCATTTGGGGTCTAACGATTTGGTAAGAGACTGTGTGTTTAGTGGTGGTGAGTGCACTGGTCACATACACATCTATATAGCAGATGAGGTTTAATATTGATAAATGTAAAGTTTTGCACTTGGGGGCTAAGAATATCCATGCATCATACATACTAGGGGGAGTATCAATGGTAGAGAAGGATCTGAGTGTTTTGGTAGATCATAAGCTTAATAATCGCATGCAATGCCAAGCTGCAGTTTCCAAAGCAAGCAAAATCCTTTCTTGCATTAGGAGAGGTTTGGACTCCAGAGTCGGAGAAACTGAGAAAGTGCAGAGAAGGGCAAGCAAACTGATAAGAGGCATGGAGGAGCTCAGCTATGAGGAAAGATTAGAGAAACTGAATTTATTCTTTCTTGAGAAGAGGAAATTAGGGGGGGAAATGGTCAATAAGTATAAATACATAAGTGGTCAATTTAGTTAACTTGGTGTTGAGTTATTCACTTTTCAGGTCATTACAGAGGACAAGGGGGCATCTGGAGGAAAAGAGATTTAATCTCCAAATAGGTTTCTTCACAGTAAGAGCTGTGAAAATGTGGAATAAACTCCTTCAAGAGCTGGTTCTGGCCAGCTCAGTAGATTGCGTTAAAAAAAGGCCTGGATTCATTTCTAAATGTACATAATATTACTGGATACTAACATTTATAGGTAAAGTTGATCCAGGGAATATCCAATTGCCTCTTGGGGTAAGGAAGGAATTTTTTCCCTATCCTAAGCAATGAAACTTTATCTCTCAAGACCCGTTCCTTTCATACTTGTAATACTATCCCCCATATCAGAAACAAGAATGTACCAAACCAGAAGATTTTGATAAACTTGCTAACAGATTAGGAGGTAGCTGCAAGACAATCCTTTCATGTGCAAATCATGTAGTATTTTGTTTCGTTTTACATGATTCTAACAAAGATCAAGTCATCTAAAAACCCAGAGCTCTAAACAGAAATGAGACACAAAAATAAACAATGTTTTCTGCTAATTGATGGATTCATGGGACTTAAAAACACGCTGACCTTATTGAGCCAATAAAAACAAAACTTTTAAATTAGAATTATTTAGTAGTAGCTATTATCCTTTTAATATTAATTAAGTGAAAAGCAACCCGGTTTATAAAATCTCTTAAACAGTCAAAAGATTTTCAATCAGATTATTTTTATGGAACAAAATTACTTTATCTTGGATTAAAGCCATCTAAATATAAACCTTTTCAATATGCTGGCAGGAAATGTTATCTTCATTGTAAGTGTATTTTCCAGTTGCCTGGAATTTGGCATTTGATCTGTACCACAATTGCACTTCATAAAGTATTTTAAATAAATAGTTAATGTGAGTAACTGGCTAATATTTTTTTAAACCATATATTTAAGGAATTTTTTGCAAACAAATACAAAAGTATTGGATATCAAATAGCTGTACATAGAGATATGCAATGTTCAGTTAAGTAGTCAGGGTGTGTCTTAAAATGAACAGTAGTACATTTAGTTGTCTCGAGAGATAAGCAGAAACATTAACAAATAGTAACCAAACATGAACATTCTAACAAGGGGGGGTGAGATGTGTTTTACTGTATTGTAAAAGTCTTATGCCGCGTACACACGGTCGGACTTTTCGTCTACAAAAGTCCGACTGACGCCGACAGACTAAAGCCGGCTGACAATCCGATCATGTGTGGGCTTCCCCGGACTTTCAGCAGACTTTTCCAGCCGCAAATCTGACAGACTTTAGATTTGAAACATGCTTCAAATCTTTACGTCGTAACTACGCCGGACCCAGAAATCCGCTCGTCTGTATGCTAGTCCGACGGACGAAAACCCACGCTAGGGCAGCTATTGGCTACTGGCTATCAACTTCCTTATTTTAGTCCGGTGTACGTCATCACGTACGTATCCGTCGGACTTTTGTGTGATCGTATGTAGGCATGTCCGTTCATTAGAAAGTCTGCCGCAAGTCCGCCAAAAGTCCATTGAAAGTGTGTCGGACGGGCTGTCGGACTTTTGTACCCGGAAAGTCCGACCGTGTGTACGCGGCATTAGTGATTGGTTTTATATAAGGGTAATTCCCTTCCAGTTCATAGCTTTTAGTTGGGGATAGGTAACCGCATCCGTCCCGTCACCCCCTTGGGAGCAAACTGTGGCGAAACGGGCACTGGTGACCATCTCAGGAGCCTTCTCCTATGTGTCCGGAGGGAACACGTCAGCATTATTTAAGACAGTTAGGTATATGATGTTAGGGATAGGTTAAGGTTGAAACCAAATTTCCTGTAAGTTTAGCTCTCTAATGTTATGGCCCGGGTCATAACCAAGGTTAACTAGTGATGGGTTCTTAAATAACGGGGGGCGGGGTCACTGGGTGGCCCCGCCCCCCGTTATTTATGAACTATCAGACGAGGAGCGCCGTCACACAGCGGGAGCCTCCCTCCATGCCAGCATGGGTGCGGAGCGGCCCGGAGAAGAAAATGAAGAAGAGAAGAAGAGAAGAGCGGGGGCCTCCCCCCATGCCATGGGTGCGGAGCGGCCCGAGGAGAAGAAGATAGAAGACGCCGTGGAGGAGATGCTGTATGAGAACGCCGGAGGAAGAACCAGAAGATGAAGGAAGATAGAAGAAAGAAGAAGCATTTAAATAAAGGAATTGTCAAAAACTGTCTCTTGTCATTTTTAACATTTTTGACAGTTTTTTAGTGAAATGGTAGGGGTAAGTACCCCCTTACCATTTCACACGGGGGGGCCGGGATCTGGGGGTCCCCTTGTTAAAGCAGGCTTTCAGATTCCGATAAGCCCCCCGCCCGCAGACCCCCACAACCACCGGCCAGGGTTGTGGGGATGAGGCCCTTGTCCTCATCAACATGGGGACAAGGTGTTTTGGGGGGCTACCCCAAAGCACCCTCCCAATGTTGAGGGCATGTGGCCTGGTATGGTTCAGGAGGGGGGGCGCACTCTCGTCCCCCCTCTTTTCCTGTGGCCTGCCAGGTTGCGTGCTCGGATAAGGGTCTGGTATGGATTTTTGGGGGGACCCCACGCCGTTTTTTTTTTTTTGGCGCGGGGTTCCCCTTAAAATCCATACCAGACCTGAAGGGTCTGGTATGGAATTTAGGGGGAACCCCACGTCATTTTTTAAAAAAATTTTGGCCGGGGTTCCCCTTAATATCCATACCAGACCTGAAGGGCCTGGTATGGAATTTAGGGGGACTCCCACGTCATTTTTTTTTTTAAATTTTGGTTCGGGGTTCCCCTTTAGGGAATTCCCATGCCGTTTTTATCAATGAACTTCTATGTGTATTGTGGGCAATGCAATAGCCGCGGGTAGTTTTAAATGGGTTTTTTCCCTCAAAATGTCATTTTGCTGTCAGACTGTTCTAAACACAGGAAACATGCGCCCCTTTACAGGCATGCTATAGACACCTCCCAGGTATGAAATTTAAAGGGATATTACACTTTTATTGTTTGACTTTAAGCATTATTAAAATCACTGCTCCTGAAAAAACGGCCGTTTTTAAAACTTTTTTTTGCATTGATCCATGTCCCCTGGGGCAGGACCCAGGTCCCCAAACACTTTTTATGACAATAACTTGCATATTAGCCTTTAAAATTAGCACTTTTGATTTCTCCCATAGACTTTTAAAGGGTGTTCCGCGGCATTCGAATTTGCCGCGAACACCCCAAATTGTTAGCTGTTCGGCGAACTTGCGAACAGCCAATGTTCGAGTCGAACATGAGTTCGACTCAAACTCGAAGCTCATCCCTATTGGTGAATTTGTCAGGGCTGTCAGTGTTAAAGAAATATCAGGAGGTATTCTTTGGATGTAGGTGTTTTGCCGCATCTGACTATTGCAACCATGGTTGCCAGGAGGAAAATGTTTTGTGGTAGTTTCCTCTACTGGAGGCCATCCTGAATTGGTAACTGCAGTGTGTGTTTATCATTTCTAGAGTGTTCTCAATAGTGGGGGATGTGACCGATTTTCACAGGCAAGTGATGCTGAGGTTGCTAAGAGGATGTGTGTGATTATTATTCTTAGGGAGGTAGGGATGGCTTCTATTGTTAGATTTAGGAGTGCCAGTATGGGGGAGAAGGGGATGTGGCATTTGGAGATGTTTCTTAGGATATGGAAGATAGTGGACCAGTAAGGCTATATGTTAGGACATGCCCATAAGATATGGAATAGGTCCCCCCTTGCTTTTTGGCATCTCCAGCAGAAATCGGTTGATTGGGAGCCAAAAGAGGCAAGTCTGGTAGGGGTTAGGTACCATCTTTGAGATAATTCCCATAGAACTGAGCAACAGGTCGATTGGTATATAGATTTGAATGCTGTTTGCCATTGTTCCTCAGTGAAGGAGTCTCCCAAGTTCGATTCCCAGTGTAGATGTGAAGTATGTTTAATAAAGTCCTTTTTCTGGTGTAAGGTGTTGTAGAGTAATGAGATACCTTTCCACGTAAGGGATGAGTGGGTTAAAAAGGACCATATGGTGGAAGGTAAGGAGTACAGGAGTACAGTAGTAGTTTTGGTTTGGGTAGGGGGAATAAGCAATGGGTTACCCGTAGGTGAGTAAAATATTCAGAGGCTGGAAGTGAAAACTCTTTTCTCAATTGGGAGAAGGTTTTTAATTTGGAATTGGAGAACAGGTCTTGGATGTGACAGATACCTTTGTTAATCCACTGGGACAGCAAGAGGTCTGGTGTTAGTTGTTTGAGAACTCCTATCAGGATAAGGGGTGATATGGCTTGTGAGGGTGGTAGCGCTATTTCTGTAATCGTTTTCCATGTACGTGCTGAGGCTTTCATTGTAGGGGAAAGAGTATTCGGTATGTTGATGCCTAAAGGGAACCCTAAAGTCCAAGTTTTTAGGTCTTATCTGATGAGTGAAGACTGGCTAATATTTTTGAAAGCTATAGGAAGTGTCAATGAAGTATGAGAGCACCAGCAACCTCACAGTTCATGGAGAAGTCTTTCTGCCTTCCTGTGAATGAATTATGCAGTTGTGTGGGTGGAGCCCCACACAGTCACACTGTTTTTAAATTGTGGCATCAGGTGCAGGGAGTGGATCCACTATGATTATCTTGTGGTTGTCTGGTTGTTGTTCTGTCACCTGATTGTCTTGACATTTCATACATGATACACATGAAAGACTGTTTTAAAGTGAAACGAAAGCGTGCTATTGTTTAAAGTACCAACATGTTATACTTATCTGCTCTCTGCTCTTTGCACAGAACAGCCTCCGATCCTCCTATTCTTGGGTCCCCCGCTGGTGCTCCTGGCTCCTCCCCTCCACTGCATGCCCACCATAGGAAGCTGCTACCTATGGGGGCACTTGTGCAGGCTTGCTCCCAAGCAGGGCTGTTTGCATCTATTTAGACACACAGCCCAGCTTGGTCCTGCGCCCCGTTCTCTGCTCACAGGTACAGCAGCAGGATCCAATAGCTCCCGCTGCTCTCAGCCAAGCTTGTAAGAATGAGGAGAGGGGAGAGGAGCTGCTGGAGATGTGCACAGCACTGGACCAGGATCAAGCTCAGGTATATATTTAGGAAGGCTGCAGGGGGAGCTGTATATAAAAGGTGTTTTACCTTAATGCAGAGAATGCATTAAGGTAAAAGAAACCTTTTACCTTTACAACCACTTTAATAATGTTTGAGTAGTTTGGTATATGTATCAATATCTTCTTGGTAATGATAATTCTTCTAAACTCTTACATTTTTTTTACTATGTAACTATAATCCAGGGATTGTTTCAGGAGGTTTGTCTCAGAACAGTACAGATTCAAAAAGCAGGACTATGACAGCCCGATTTGTTTCCTTTTTTTCCTGAAGCCCAATGATAGAAGACGCATTCAGAAATTGTTGGCTATATAGCCTTGACATACCTTATCTTCTGAGCATGCTGACATCTGGACTAACCTCATAAAGAGGATACTGATGTTATTAATTTGGTGCTGGTCTCTCAGGAATGGAACACTACGTCAAAACTGCTCTGATTTGCCAGTAGTACAAAGAAGCCATTTATGAGCATTTTGTAACTTTGTGTCTGTATATTAGTGAGGCCGCTAAAATAAACTCTTTCCCCAAGAGCACAATGACAAGTAGAAGTTCCATAAAAAATAGCAAATTTTTGCCAAGTGACCATTTTGAATAATTATCAGCAGTGCCCAGAGCTTTATACTGTAAAATCATAAATATAATTAGAAGTGTTTAAACTGCTGATTTTAATTTGCATATTACATTCCAATAAAAGCATGCATTTATAAATTGACTTTGTATTGTTTCTTTAGTTTACTTCTCAGCAGTCTTCCTTGAAAACTGACAGGTAACCTTTAATATACCATATGTATCCTGTTTTTAATATTCTTAATAACAAAAGTGTACCTATCTGTATGATATATTTTCCTTGGTATATTTTGAACAGCCAAAAAATATTAATAATAAAAATTTTCCTTTGGAATTAATAAAGTATTCTGAATCTGAATCTGAATTACATTTAAATCCATCCCATTAATGGCTATATTCCACTACATTACATACTATTTTACAGTAAAAATAATGTCATACCACTTTACCCCTCTCTGTGAACTTCACAGCTGCTCAACAAACTTGCACAGTTAATAAGATAACATAAAAATTGTATATTAAAATTAGCAGCACTTGAACATTCTCTGTGTAGTTTTCCCTTATAAAGAAATTAAAGTGATTGTAAACCATCACCCAAACCGTACAGTGTAAAATAGAAATTAAATGCAAAACATTTTTTATAGATATAAAAAACATAATAAATGCCTTTTTTCCCATTTTTATAAGTGATCACATTCCCTCTGTTCCCTCTGTTCTCAGCTACATAAGAGCTGTGGGAGGATAAGCAGCAGCACACTGATCTTCTCAATGAATGGCTGTGTAGCGGGGGGGTGTCAGGACAAGTCTGATCATTGAAGGAGAGTACACTGAGTTCCCAGCATAGATAGAGAACTGACCACATTGTGCTCTCCTACTTAGTGTGGTCAGTTTTTAGTAGGAAAGCGAGGGGACTATACAGGAACACCAGAAATTTCACACATAGGAAGCTATACAAAGAGAAAAGGATACTTTCTCATACAAGTACATGGTACAGCAGGCACATATCAGGAATATGAACGGTATTGGCCTAGTATAAATATATATACAGTACATGCCAATATGTGTATTTGTATAAATGGCCCATTTGCTCATAACAGGTGTCCAGCCATAGGCGTGCCAACTGTTGTGCGACTTAGGCTGTTCCTGCTGATCCTTTACATGGTGTTTGTATATGTGGCATCTTTATATCTTGTAGCGTATACCAGCTAACTTGGCACCCACTTTATGCCTTACTCACATGGGTGGGCTCTCAATGGTGAAGTGAGAGATAAAATGAAGATGCACAGGGCTTTTTCCTATTGGTGTTAACCACTTGCCAACCACCTCACGCAGATATACTGTGGCAGAATGGCACGGGCAGGCAGAGTAATGTATGGGTATGTTACTCCCCTCCCGCAGGCTGCATTGTTCCAGGAGCAATCCGTCCTGAGGGGGAGGCCACTGATTCATGGCCTCTCCCTCACGATCGCTCCTGGCGAATGAGAAGCTTCCTGCACCAACACTAAACTAACACTAGCACACATAGGCACATAAACCCCCCCGATCACCCCCCCTGCACCCCCTGTCACCCCCTGTCACAGTGACACCAATAGCAGTTTTTATTTTTTTACTGATTACTGCATTGGCGTCATTAGTGACTGTTATAAGTGTTAGGGCAGTTAGTGGTAGGTCCCTTTAGGTCTAGGGTACCCCCTAACACCCCTAACAAAAGTTTAACCCCTTGATCACCCCCCAGTTAACCCTTTCATCCCCTGTCGCCAGTGTCACTAAGCGATCTTTTTTCTGATTGCCGTATTATGCCCCGTACACACAGTCGGACTTTGTTCGGACATTCCGACAACAAAATCCATGGATTTTTTCCGACGGATGTTGGCTCAAACTTGTCTTGCATACACACGGTCACACAAAGTTGTCAGAAAATCCGATCGTTCTGAACGCGGTGACGTAAAACACGTACGTCGGGACTATAAACGGGGCAGTGGCCAATAGCTTTCATCTCTTTATTTATTCTGAGCATGCGTGGCACTTTGTCCGTCGGATTTGTGTACACACGATCGGAATTTCCGACAATGGATTTTGTTGTCGGAAAATTTTATATCCTGCTTTCAAACCTTGTGTGTCAGAAAATCCGATGGAAAATGTGTGATGGAGCCTACACACGGTCGGAATTTCCAACAACAAGGTCCTATCACACATTTTCTGTCGAAAAATCCGACCGTGTGTACGGGGCATTAGTGCTAGTTAGCCAGGTAGGTATTTAGGTTCACAGATAGCTTTTTATAGTGCCATATACTACCTAATAAAGGTTTTAACCCCCGATTGCCCCCTAGTTAACCCTTTCACCAGTGATCACCGTATAAGTGTTATGGGTGATGCTGGTTAGTTAGTTTGTTTTCTATACCCACTGTTTATTACCCAATAAAGGTTTAACCCCCTGATCGCCCGGCGGGTGATATCAGTTAGGTTTTAGGGTCAGTTAGGGTCTGCATCGCCCCAGGCAGAGTCAGATTAGTGCCAGTACTGCTAACATCCACACACGCAGCATACACCTCCCTTATTGGTATAGTATCTGAACGGATCAATATCTGATCTGATCAGATCTATACTAGCGTTCCCAGCAGTTTAGGGTTCTCAAAAATGCAGTGTTAGCGGGATCAGCCCAAACCTGCTAGCACCTGGGTTTTGCCCCTCTGCCCAGGCCAGCCCACCCAAGTGCAGTATCGATCGATCACTGTCACTTACAAAACCACACATAACTGCAGCATTTTCAGGCCTGATCAAGCCTGATCCCAGTGATCACTATCAGTTTTTTTGATAGAGTTTGTTACAGTTGCTGACAGCCTAGGACCTTTTTTACCTGTGAGTCTCACTAGTGTACCAGTAAGTTTAGAGCCCCAAATGGCAAATCGAAGGTACACTAGTGAAGAGGCCTACACATTTCTGAGCATGACAGATAGTGAAGAGGAAATCACTTATCTGTCAGATTCAGGCACAGAATACAATCCTGTAGACGACAGCGGCTCCATGACAGATAGCTCAGTTGTGGTCCCTGCCAAGGTCAGGCGTACCAGACCCTGATCTTCTTCTGCTGTTGAGGTGAAAGAACCGCAGGGCTCTCGTATGGAGCAGAGAAATACTAGTGCTGCTCATCCTTCTGGTGAACTGGCAAGCACCAGTGGCCTAGTACACCCTGGTCGTAGTCAAACCAGCACTGCAGTAACACGTGGTGACGTGGCAAGTCCCATAAGTGCAGTTCAAGCTGGTGAGGTGGCAAGCACAAGTAGTGTCCCACTGCCACCAAGAAGACAAAGACAGGCCCATCGAGCCCATAGTGCCCTTCCTGCTGCATTCGCCAATTCTAATTGGGAACCCACCACTTCTGCAGCATGCATACTTCCGTCATTCACTAGCCAACCCGGCATTCAGGTGGAAACAGTTGATTTTACATCACTTGATTTTTATTCGCTGTTTTTCACCGAAGATCTCTATAGATCTATTGTGGACCAAAGTAATTTGTATGCTGGTCAATTCATCGCCACTAATCCCCAGTCCTCCCTTGCCAGAGATTTGAAACCAATTATAGTTTCAGAATTTAAGACCTTTCTGAGCCTATCCCTCGGCATGGGCATAGTTAAAATGAGTACATTGCGGTCATATTGGTCCACTGACCCAATTTACCATATGCCCATGTTCTCTGCCTCCATGACCAGGGCAGAATACGAGCAGATCTTGCAGTTCATGCATTTCAACAACAATGAACTCTGTCATCCTCGTGGAGACCCTGGATACGATAGGCTCTACAAAATTTGGCCCCTCGTGAACCACTTCAACCAACATTTTGCAGACTTGTTTACTCCCCATCAAGTTGTCTGCGTTGATGAGCCCCTGATTGACGACCCCCAGAAACAGGGTCAAGATGTATAAGCTCTGTGACAGGGCCACAGGCTATACATGTAGTTTTATGGTTTACGAGGAAAGAGATAGTCACGTGGAGCCGCCAAACTGCCCAGATTACTGAGGGAGTGCTGGCAAGATTGTGTGGGACTTGGTGTCACTCTTATTCGGAAAGGGGTACCATTTGTATGTGAACAATTATTACATGAGCGTGCCACTTTTTAATCACTTGTTTGATCATCAGGTTGGCGCATGTGGCACCGTGCGATCTAATCGCCGGGGCTTCCCCAGCGGCTTGTAGATTCCCATCTTAGGCTGGGGGAGAGAGCCTGCTTGAAGTGTAATAACTTGTTCACTGTGAAGTGGAGGGATAATAAGAATGTTTTTCACGACGGTCCAAATTCCTACGGCGACTGGTGTTGTGGAGAAACTCCTCTGTACCCATGAATATAACCAAAATATGGGAGGAGTGGACCACAATGACCAGTTGTTGGTGCCGTGCCTAGTTGCCCGTAAGGCCAGACGGTGGTACAAAAAAGTGTCTGTTTATTTATTTTAATTGGCTTTGCTGAACACTCATGTGCTATACAGAGATTCAGGATGGACTGGATCCTTCCATCAATTCCAGGAAGAGATCGTCAGAGCCCTTCTATTTCCAGACGGTGCTCCACCTCACCTTCCGAATCCAAAGGCAGTAAGCTAGCTGCATGAGAGGCATGTTCCGCATGTCCTCCCGAGTACCCCTACCCAATGAGCCCCCGAAAGAAGATGTCGTGTCTGCAGCAAGCGCGGATATAGGCATGACACCCGCTATTATTGTCCCTCCTGTCCTGACAATCTTGGTCTTTGCATTGGTGAATGTTTTGAATGCTACCATACACTAGTTGAGTATTAGCATAGGGTACAGCACTGCACAGACTAGGACACACTTTTCACAGGGTCTCCCAAGATGCCATCGCATTTTGAGAGACCTAAACCTGGAACCGTTACAGTTACAACCGTTACAGTTACAAAAAAAAGTGTAAAAAAAAAAGTAAAAAAAAAAAACACAAAAAAATATATAAAATAAAAAAAAAATAGTTGTCGTTTGTTTTATTGTTCTCTCTCTCTCTATTCTCTGTCTATTGTTCTGCTCTTTTTTACTGTCTATTCTGCAATGTTTTATTGTTATTATGTTTTATCATGCTTGCTTTTCAGACATGTATTTTTTTATACTTTACCGTTTACTGTGTTTTATTGTTAACCATTTTTTTGTTTTCAGGTAAGATCATTCAGCTGCAGCGCAGATTTATTTATCTTGAAAACAACAGCGTTTACTCCCACGATACATAAAGCCATGACTCCAACGCTGTAGGAGGTGATTTCACCACCACAGTTAAAAAAAGAGCATATATGCCGAAGCATGGGGGTAGCAGGGGTGGAGGAGTGATTTGCTCCTAACTTTTGGGGCGGATGCCCCCATGCTTCAGCATATATATATTTTAGGCACAGATTGCGTTAAAAAATGTTTTATTTTTTACTATGTTTTTTTGTATTTGCTTTGCAGGTATGGTATGTCTTATTGTTATACTGTAATGTTACTTTGTTTTATTGTTAACCATCATTTGCTTAGCAGGTATGCCATTCAGTTAGGTAATAGGTATTATAAATGGTATACCGCCCTTCACCAAAAACGAATACCTCCACCGCGCCACTATGTTTCACAAACTGAATGTGAATGTGCTCAAAATCAATCTATACAATAACCCACGTGGGGAATTGAATTCCCACACCCACTATGAAGCAGCCCCTTTAAATTATAATGCATATACTAAGTATTTAATCGGAGATGTCTGTAAACTACCCAAATCCTCCCACAGACATCTAGGAAAAAATAAGAGGCGCTTTCAAACAAAAAATCAAGTGTATTAAACACAGTGATGGTGTGACCCTCTACACATGTGTATGTGAACACTAATGCAAAGGTGAAATCTATAAACAAATCTACACAAAATGTATATAGGTGTAATTGTACCAGCCAGATCAGTGGTCAAATAAAAAATAAAAAATAAAAAATAAGAGGCGCTTTCAAACAAAAATGAAGTGTGTTAATCACAGTGATGGTGTGACCCTCTGCACAAGTGTATGTGAACACTAATGCAAAGGTGAAATCTATAAACAAATCTACACAAAATGTATATAGGTGTAAATTTACCAGCCAGATCAGTGGTAAAATAAAAAATAAGAGGCGCTTTCAAACAAAAATCAAGTGTGTTAATCACAGTGATGGTGTGACCCTCTACACATGTGTATGTGAACACTAATGCAAAGGTGAAATCTATAAACAAATCTACACAAAATGTATATAGGTGTAAATGTACCAGCCAGATCAGTGGTCAAATATCGATCAACACAGTGATGGTGCGACCCTCTTAATCTGTATAAACCTTACATGCAGTGTAATCTTAGGAAATACATATTTCAATACATTTCCAGTGATAAAACCTATCCTGCCACTTCATATCATGCTGTACATGCAAAAAATATATCCAAAAATAAAAAATACAAAATACAAATTAACTTCAAAAATATAAATCAGTCCACAATAAAACGTGACCACACACGTGAGAAAAATGTGTCTGAATAAAGTGGTAATAAATCTTGATAAAGCACAGGTGATGTTGTGTCTCCTCCACCTCTCCTCTTGTGTGCAGTGATTCCACTCCCTCAAGACCTACACTCACCGACTTAATTTGCCAGCACTCTCATGCAAGGCAATAATCGCTTATCTACCATACACCAAGGTAGTAGGATCAATCGTTGTTCCACAGTGAATGTTTCCAACCCGGTCCACATGAAAAAAAATATGTGCTCCAATAGTGTAAACCAGTATCACACATTTATTAAAATCACTGCAATCTTCAATCAGTACACTCACATGTAAAATGATAAAATACAGCTCAAATAAAGTGCAAATCACATCAAACGTAATTCCAGTGGATCCAAATAAAACAAGTGGTCACGGTGGACCCGAGGTGTGCTGGTGCAGGGTTATCAATCTCACCCCTCCCTTGGATGTCCTCCGTCCCTCCGTGTAAACAATGCTCCTCTCCTTCAGTGTGGCTCACAGTGCTGCACGTCACGTCTCACAGCCACGCCCCCGATGTTTCGTCATAGGTTGACTTATTGCTGGAAAAAGACAATTTTTTTTTTTTGCACAAAGTTGTCACTAAATGATATATTGCTCAAACATGCCATGGGCATATGTGAAATTACACCCCAAAATACATTCTGTTGCTTCTCCTGAGTATGGGGATACCACATGTGTGAGACTTTTTGGGAGATTAGCCACGTACGGGACCCCAAAAACCAAGCACCGCCTTCAGGCTTTCTAAGGGTGTAAATTTTTTATTTCTTCCTGAAGGCATTTCCTGAAGGCGGTGATTGGTTTTTGGGGTCCCGTACGTGGCTAAGCTCCCAAAAAGTCCCACACATGTGGTATCCCCATACTCAGGAGAAGCAGCAGAATGTTTTATTTTGGGGTGTCATTCCACATATGCCCATGGCATGTTTGAGCAATATATCATTTAGTGACAACTTTGTGCAAAAAAAAGGTTTGTCATTTTCCCACAACTTGCGGCAAAATATAAAATATTCCATTGACTCAACATGCCTCTCAGCTAATAGCTTGGGGTGTCTACTTTCCAAAATGGGGTCATTTGAGGGATTTTGTGCCATCTTGGCATTTCATGGCCTTCAAAACTGTGATAGGTAGTGAGGAGTGAAATAAAAAATTTACGCCCTTAGAAATCCTGAAGGCGGTGATTGGGTTTCAGGGCCCCGTACACAGCTAGGCTCCCGAAAAGTCCCCCATATGTGGTATCCCTGTACTCAGGAGAAGCAGATAAATGTATTTCGGGGTGTATTTCCACATATGCCCATGGCATGTTTGAGCAATATATCATTTAGTGACAACTTTGTGCAAAAAAAAAAAGGTTTGTCATTTTCCCGCAATTTGTGGCAAAATATAAAATATTCCATGGACTCAACATGCTTCCCAGCAAATAGCTTGGGGTGTCTACTTTCCAAAATGGGTTCATTTGGGGGGGTTGTGCCATGTTGGCTTTTTATGGCCTTCAAAACTGTGATAGGTAGTGAGGAGTGAAATCAAAAATTTACGCCCTTAGAAATCCTGAAGGCGGTGCTTGATTTTCAGGACCCCTTACGCGACTAGGCTCCCAAAAAGTCCCACTCATGTGGTATCCCCATACTCAGGAGAACCAGCAAAATGTTCTTTGGGGTGCAATTCCACATATAACCATGGCATGTGTGAGCAATATGTCATTTAGTGCCAACTTTTTGTAAAAAAAATATATATATTTTTTGTCATTATTCAATCACTTGGTACAAAAAAATAAATATTCAATGGGCTCAACATGCCTCTCAGCAATTTTCTTGGGGTGTCTACTTTCCAAAATGGGGTCATTTGGGGAGGGTTGTACTGCCCTGCTATTTTAGCACCTCAAGAAATGAGATAGGCAGTCATAAACTAATGCCCTGTACACACGGTCGGATTTTCCGATGGAAAGTGTGTTATAGGACCTTGTTGTCAGAAATTCATGTGTGATGGGAATTTCTGACACACACAGTTTGAGAGCTTGCTATAAAATTTTCCGACAACAAAATCTGTTGTCGGAAATTCCAATCGTGTGTACACAAATTTGACGCACAAAGTGCCACGCATGCTCAAAATAAGTTAAGAGACAAAAGCTATTGGCTACTGCCCCGTTTATAGTCCCGACGTACGTGTTTTACGTCACCGCATTTAGAACGATCAGATTTTCCGACAACTTTGTGTGACCGTGTGTATGCAAGACAAGTTTGAGCCAACATCCGTCGGAAAAAAATCCATGGATTTTGTTGTTGGAATGTCCAATCATTGTCCGACTGTGTGTACAGAGCATTAAAGTTTTATAAATTCCAGAAAAGGTACCCTAGTTTGTAGATGCTATAACTTTTGCGCAAAACCAATAAATATACGCTTATTGACATTTT
Source organism: Lithobates clamitans (assembly GCA_037952925.1). Classification (NCBI taxonomy): domain Eukaryota; kingdom Metazoa; phylum Chordata; class Amphibia; order Anura; family Ranidae; genus Lithobates; species Lithobates clamitans. The sequence continues at coordinate 339,630 of JBBGZY010000903.1, read as the reverse complement.
TTTTTACCAAAGACATGTGGCTGAATACATTTTGGCCTAAATGTATGACTAAAATTGAGTTTTTTTTGATTTTTCTTATAACAAAAATTAGAAAATATCATTTCTTTTTCAAAATTTTTGGTCTTTTTCCGAATATATCACAAAAAAAAATTGCAGAGGCAATCAAACACCATCAAAAGAAAGCTCTATTTGGACGCAAATTTAGTTTAGGTACAGAATTGCATGACCGCACAATTACCAGTTAAAGCAGTGCAGTGCCAAATTGTAAAAAGTCCTCTGGTCTTTAGGCAGCCAAATGGTCGGGGGCTTAAGTGGTTAAAGTAGAACTCTAGTCAAATTAAAAATCACATATGAGATTTAGGCTGCCCATACCACCGAGCCTGGACTTTTTGTCTGTTGATCCTACCAGTAGAACCACTGTATAGGCACTTCCATTATTAGAGTGACAACACTTTATTTCTGCAGCTGCTGTCTTTCTAACAACTAGTGATGCATTCTTTTCTGGCACATTCAGGTGTCACCTAAGGATTAAGGTCTGATATGGATTATAAGGGGGAACCATATAAAAAAAAGGCACAGGGCCCTTCTAAAATGCATATCGGCCCCTGGGGTTAATCCCCCTTGTCAAAGCACTTTGTTTTTTTGTTGATAAAAATAAAGGCCTCTTCCCCACAGCTCTGGAGTTTGGAAGCCCCCTTCCAAATACCAGATACTCCCCTGTCCACATGAATGTATAAAAGGTGTAATTGGTAAACAAACACTCAGACACAGTTTGACAAGCCCCTTATTAAAAAGAAACCATCAATGAAACAATTAAATTCATCACAAATCACATTGTCCAGCAACATAGATCTACTTCAATGACAATGACCCACCCATACTTATTCATTTAGGGGGGCAGATATCTGGGGGCCCCCTTATTTTAAGGGGTAATTCCAGATTTTAATAAACCCCTCATCTCATTGGTGGGCACACACAACCACTGGGTCAGAGTTGAGGGGAAGAGTAATTGGATGCCCCTGAATTAGTGACAAGTCTTTTTTTGGGAATTGATATGAGTAATAAAACCATATCAGACATATCAGACAGGTATATAATTCCAGTTTTTGCATATAACATTTTACAATTGCAATGTCCATGGTGGCTCTTGGCCTCTTGGAGTTCATCTTCATAAGTCCCTGTGTTCAAACCTGCAGTTTAAAATCATAAAAGTATGTTATTATTATTATATACAAAATATTAACATATGTAATTTTTACATGGGAGCACAGACATACTGGGTAAATGCTAGTTTATATGATATATATATCTCTATCTATCTATATATCTATATCTATCTATATATATATATAGATATATATATATATATGTATCTCTCTCTCTCTCTCTCTCTCTCTCTCTCTCTCTCTCTCTCTCTCTCTCTCTCTCTCTCTCTCTCTCTCTCTCTCTCTCTCTCTCTCTCTCTCTCTATATATATATATATATATATATATATTGACATGGGAGCACAGACATACTGGGTAAATGCTAGTTTATATGATATATATATCTCTATCTATATCTCTCTATATCTCTCTCTATATATATATATATATATATATATATATGTATCTCTCTCTCTCTCTCTCTCTCTCTCTCTCTCTCTCTATATATATATATATATATATATATATATATATACATATCGATATATATATAATATTTTGGGGGGTTTTTTTGGTGAATGTAGGCACAGACTCATTTATGCTCCTGAAGAATTGGAATTAAGATCTGTGAAACATGTTGAGAAACATATTTCCAGTCCACTACCTATTTAGCCATATGCAATATTGTTGATAATCATAGAGATTTTGTAAAATTACAGTTATATCAAGTGTGATGCAAACAGATGATGGGTCATGGATGAGGATCAGTATCTAAGTGAGGCATTAGAATGAAATATAGCTGGGAGCCACAATGGTCTGACTATGATTTATTATGATATTAATAAAATTACTTGTATTTGTACCATGTAAGTTGTATTGTGAAATACCCTAAAAACCTGCTTGGTTTTCTTTCTTATACTTGTCTAATCAAAAACCAGATGTGGTATTGGTTATTAATATTTAATTATCTTATGTTTGCTAGTAAATAAAAGCAATTTCATTCAAATTTTTAATGATCACAAACAAGTCACACTAGTACCAATTTGTGTGCTAGTCAACCTGACTTATTCTTATCTTATTGATACGCTAACAATTAACGCAAACCATTTTTTGCCTTGCCTGTTTCGCAATATAGTGTCCAAAGGGGAATAAAGAACTTCTAAAGTAAAGCACATATGCTCACATTAAACCTTACCGTTACACTATGATCACACCGATTTGATATAATTTTTATCAGCAGGGAAATTTTGTCCTGCTTTACTGTGTATTCTCTTTCTTTCAATTCCAAGTATACTATTTATTCTCAATAAAATGCAAAGAAGAAAAATGTATGTATCCAAATTTGCTACCAAATGAAAGCTCTAAAGGTTCTAAAAAAATTATGGATAATACATTAGGGTGGACAATAAAAATGAAAAGATATAGTGTGTAGAAATGAGATATTTCAAAAAAAAAAAAAAAAAGAAAACATGCTTTGGTACTGAAGTGGTTATTAGGGATCACTGCTTTCTGTAAAATTAAGCCTGTTCATACTTTAAATCATGGTATGGAAGCTCTCACTTTCCTTCAGCATTCAGCAAAGGTCAGTGAATGCTAAAATCTGCAATAATCTTATAGGTGAATAAGTTCTGATGACAAATCTCTTTGTGGATGGCTGAGATTCAGTGTACACAATTGCATCTAGGCAGCTTTGACACACCTAATACCTTTATTCATAGGACACTAGATGACATCCTCAGTGTATTTGACTAAAATCAGCTTTGTATTGGCTATTATTCTGGCAGCATTTAAGGATTCCAATATTGGTTGATGTTTGTTTTTTAACACCTCATTATTTTTTCCTACCTGCATTTTTGTTTGTATATTTTGTGTAGATCTATTACATTAAAAATGAAAACAGTTTCTGTTAAATTGAAAATTGGGCCTACATATTTATGTCCTCTGATGGGCCAAAAGCAAGAGGACTCAACACTTCCATAAAATCACACTCTGATTCTGCCCCCCCCCGGCTGCATTTTTTTCTAATGAAAAAGTAATATATCAATTCTTCAGCTGATGGAATTAGGCTCAGTTTTAAAGCTTGGCCACCACTTTCTATTCTTTCGATATATTGTACATAGAGTTCCCTAATTTCATGCACACTGATTTACCATTTACGTGGAACTAGAGATTCTGTAAATAAACATTACCTTCATTAACAATGCATTTATATACCTGGCAAACTCCCATCGCTTTTTAAGCTTATTTAATGGAATTTATGAGGCATATAAAGTAGCTAGAATTTCAACCTTCATTTATTGCAAAATCATGATCTGCCATCTATTATTTCTAAACGAACATCAGTAGCAGTCACAGAGAGCTACCAATGAGATTAAAATATTAGTTATTTTATTGTTTTATTAGAAAATGAGGAAATCTGCTGTGCTTTAAGATAGTTTTAATTCACTTTCAAATGTAAAAAAAATATCCTGCAAGATGAGATACATAAACTTGGCAAGTTTGGTAACGTCTGCTGTGGAGATTATGTATGTATTTTTAAATGCAAACAGTGTAAGTAACTAGATTGGACTTGGCATCAGCTTCTTGCAATCCTCTGTACAGTAGAGCTCAGACTGGGAAGAAGCACCACAAGGAGCCAGTCAGTTGTACTGCAGTGCTCATGTGCTAACAAGGAACATGCAGCTAGGACAAGAGAGCAGAGTGACAGAGAGATGAGCTCATTAGCTTGCTGTTTCTCCTTCCACTATCCAGTCACAGACTGGAGAGCTTTAAATGTTACCTAAAGTCCAATTGAAGCTTCTGTATGTATGACTGTAATACAGTAAAGCTGCATATACAGTAATAAATCTGCTTGTATTTTTGTTTTCTCCCTGCTTTATACAGGAGCATGTGTCAAAATATGCTCTGATAGCAGTATGTTAGAGAGGTGAATCATTGCTCAACATAGGGCGCAGCAGTCCAGTAATCCAATGGTTCAGCATGACCCTTTCTCAGCTCCAATCAAAAGCGCTGCTTAGGGATCATAAGAGGGATCATAAGAGCTGCTGATTTTAGCACTGGACAGGGGTTGTCAGAGCATCGGAGACCCATGCCTCTGCATTCTGTGGGAGAGTAGTGGTCAGTCTTTCCAGTATACTGCCAGGAAAGGGTATTTTAACTCATGATGCAGCATAAAGTAAAGAAAAAAATTATCAAAATATTTGTTACTTTACATACAGATTGGCTGCATTACCATAATAAATATGGATGCTTCAAGTACGCTTTAACTGCAGCAGAAAAAAATCATGTCTTCTTCCTTGTCATACAGGGCTGTTCTATGTGTGGCGGAGCTGTGTAAATCTCAAAATTGGATGCACAGAAATGCAAATCCTTTGGCAGGTGCTGTAAAACAGCCTCCTTATAATTTAATCTGTATTAAGCTCTTTGTATGGAGTTCAACTGCTTAGGAGAGCGATAGAATTGAATAGCTACAATTGTTATGCTTGTTACCAGACCATGCTCAAAAGCAGTCCAAATCAATTTGACTTGATATCAATGGGTCCAGATTTCAGCTTTTTAAAGTCAAACAAATTCCAATACAATAATAGCCAGCTCATAAGACAGAATTCAAAACAAAAAATACACCTGTTATTTTTTAGCTTGTATACATTTTATACAAATTGTTGTACTGTAAAACAATATTAAATATATTTAACTGTTATTTATTTTTGCACTTTGTTATATTGTCTTTGTTACTCACATTGTCATTTTCACATTATTGTCATTATTATAGCTAGTGTTAGTAAACAGTTTTCTTTTGTTTTTGTCCTTTTTTCAGATAATCCTAAGCAAACAACACGGGCCACTGTTTACATACTGATTCTGGATGTCAATGACAATGCACCACAATTTGCAATGTTTTATGATACGTTTGTTTGTGAGAATGCAAGACCGGGGCAGGTAACTAAAATTTTGAAAAATACAAAAGTAGAAAAAATATAATATATAATAATATTTTGTATTGAGACTTGAGATACCAATTAAGTATATTTGTTATATACAATAATGTATTTGTTCTGCATATACACGCTATTATGATGATGCATACTATTAATTTAAAATAATATTGTTTTACTGTACATGACCTTTAAAAAAAACTCTGTGTCTCTGAAAGCTGTGTGCTTATGTGTAACTTACCTGTTGTCAAAATGTGTTCAAATTATTTAAAGGACCTCCTGTCTTCACATTGGCACAAAGAAAAATCCCTAAACAAAGCAAAACTAAATAGGACTTGGTACCACACCATGAGTATATTAAAAATATATATGTAATATCTTTATTGTTAAAATTGAAAAAAAGAGAAACCGCGCTAAGAAAGTGATGCAGGAGTCCAATATAACAGTCCTATGATCAAGAATATGTGATCCCGGTATCAGTCCGGGTCAGAAGATTTTTTCAAGAGAAAAATGATGGATAAACGAAACCAGCAAAAGACACTCCAACTTCAGTTGTGCTTACCAGAAGTAAGATTATGAGGGCGAGTGGCTTAAACCCAGCCTGGGCCTTTAGATGTATACTCCACATGGAACAGGAGGGGCGCCATCATCCCGTGTAATTCGTGGATATAGTACAAAAAATATAAAAAATATATAGTGTAATATTGTTATGACATATACCACACCAAACAAAAAAGGAAGGTGACCACCCAAAAAAACTTTAAATCACATGTGATCATAAATCATATACTATTAACTAAACCAGTGAGGTAAGTGTCATGCAATCATGCACACACAAGTGAAAAAATGTCATTGAAAAATTATTAAATAGGATGAGTAGAAAAAATGTGAAAGCTAACGACGTCTTCCAAATCTGCTTACCAGATGTAGGATAAGTGGTCGGCTAAAAGAATACTCCCAGTGAAAACTTAAAAATAGAATCAACTTATATCCAGTATTATTAGTGATACAAACTGCTTACCAGAGGGCCATCCCTCATATGCAGATATGTAGGAACATAAGAACCGCCACCAGAGGATGAGTAAGGCAAACCTTTAGGGTTGTCCCCTTACCAGACAGGAAAGGCACATAAGCAGATGTATTGGGTACACAAACACTCCCAGCCGAAATGGTATGTCACATCCTGTCCTCTCCGTCCCGACTCAGCGGCATGTGAATAATGGAGAGCCAGATAGTGTAATACTGACTAAATCACATTTATTAAGAAACGAAAAAGCACTTACAATGGTCGAATAAAAGCAATCGAATAAAGACACAGAATACGGAGCCGGCCGGCCTCCGGACACACTCCCGTCCTCAATAGCGTAATGTGGTGACGTTGGCACGCCCCTCCCCGACGCGTTTCGTCACACGTTTGACGTTTTCAATGGGGAATGGGCAGCGTGCTAAGCCACCACATTATAAACCCTACCCAAGCCTCGTTCTGAGTTCCATTTAGGGAAAAGCACAAAACGCCATCTTAGGTGTGGGCATCAGTATCTCTATGTTAAGACAGCGAAGCCATCTTAGGTGTGGGCGTCACTGTTTAATGTACCAGGCACCATTCAATTCAAATAGCCATCATACAATCGAGATGCTCACGCCTCCCAAAATTGCAGGACGGCTCGATAGCCCAATATAAAATTCTAAAAAGAACATGTAAAATTGCATAAACCAAAAAACATTTAAACAAAAACATTTAACATTTGTGAAACCATCTCTTAACTATAAAAAAGGGCCCTCCCCATGTATATTGTATGGAGTATAGTAACTCCAAACTTAAATTAATAGATAAACACAGGGTCCCTAAAGACAAACTAAAAAATCATAGCATAGGCCAAGTCGGTTAAACCAACATTTAAATTAATAATGTTGGTCCATGGTGTGGGCTGTACTGGTGGAGCACAGACCTCAACATGTGAACCCATACATAAAAACACTAAATATAAGACCTTAATCATAAATAAGTGATCATAATAAAATTGATAAAATTGATACAATTATGTACATAAATCACCCAAACTGCAGAAAAAACCATAAAAAAGGGAAAATTTATATATAAAAAAGGAAATATATATAGGGAGAGATTGTATCCAATAACGGGGACCACCATCCCACTTCGGCCATGTCAATCCCTAATACCAATGCATGGATATTCTCGCACCAAGGGCAGCTATGAGGGACCCCATTAGGAGTTATCAATAAAGGCATTTACATCCACATCTATATTCAGTCCGTGTGGCGTATAACATTTAAGCCTATGGACCCAAGACATCTCTAACTTTGAAATGTCTCGTACAAGGGAGCTTCCCCTCCAATACGGCTTATATCGATCAATGCCGACAAACAGAGTGTTGGAGGGGTCTCTGTCGTGAACAAGACGGTAATGCTTAGAGACCGAATGGTTCTTGAACCCTGTCAAAATGTTCGTGATGTGCTCATTGAGCCTAACCCGTAGGGGGCGTTTTGTCCGCCCCACATACTGCAAGCCACAAGGGCATTGCAACATGTAGACTACCCCACGGGTGGTACACGTAATGAAGGGGGTAATGGTATGGGAATGGCCAGTGACAGTGGACATAAAATTCTGAATTCTCCTGTTCGAACAGGAATTCAAAGAACATACCCGACACCGGTTACATTTATAATACCCTGTCAGTTGGTCAAAGAAGGTAGTTTTAACTGTTGGAGGATCCAAGACACCCGGAGCTAATTTGTTCCGGAAAGAAGGTACTCCCCTAAAGACAGTTAGAGGTTTAGGTGGTAGGGCCCCTCCCAAAACCCTATCGTTAGTGATGATGTGCCAGTGCTTAGAAATTAATTGCTTAACCTCCTTATGTTGGAGAGAGTATGTGGTAATGAAAGGAACGCCAAGACTCTGGTTCAAACCCTTAGAACGAGGGTTGTCCTGCAATAAACGCTCTCTCTCCATACCACACACTTCCTCCAAAACGGGTAAAAGTTTTTCTTTAGTATATCCCTTCTCAAGAAATCTTTCTGTGAGAATGTTACTCTGTGTCAAGAATTCTTGGGTATCAGAGCAATTTCTGCGGATTCTCATATACTGACTCTTGGGAATCCCATTGAGCCAAGGTCTGTGATGACAGCTTCCTAGTGGAATAAAGGAATTGCGGTCACTTTCCTTAAAAAAGGTAGATGTAGATAACCGGTCATCATTCACACTTATAGTTAGGTCCAAAAAATGGATCTGAGTTTGACTCAGTTCAAAATTCAGTTGTATACCCCGGTTATTTACATTGAGAGAGGACAGGAACTCACGGAGCTCCTGGCCATCGCCATCCCATAGGAGGAGGATGTCATCTATATACCTAGCCCACAGGACTAGATGGGGGTTCCTGTGGGCATAGATGACATCCTCCTCCCATTTGGCCATAAAAAGGTTCGCCAGGCTAGGGGCATATTTCGCCCCCATGGCAACACCACGGCTCTGGCGATAAAAACGGTCTGCAAACCAAAAATAATTATGGGAGGCCGCAAAACTTAGTAATTCCATAACAAAAGAAATCTGATCAATGTGAAGGCCAGAATCTCTGACTAGGGCATCATTTACCGACTCCAACCCCATCTCATGGGGGATAATGGTGTACAGCGAAGTGACATCAGCACTTCCCATCCATATACCAGATTTTATAGGAATATTGGACAAAAGGTGACACATGACGTGTGTCCTTAACGTAGGAGGGCATTTTTTGTACCAGGGGCTGCAGAAAGAAATCAATATATCTGCCCACCCGGGACGTAACCGAATCAATCCCACTAACAATGGGACGTCCCGGGGGGCAGATCGGATTCTTATGCACCTTAGGTAAATAATAAATGATGGGAGTCTTAGGGGCTTTGGGGATTAGAAATAACCTCTCCTTCTCTCCAAGGATTCCCAAAGTGGAACCCCTAGAGATAATAGCGCGGAGCTCTCTCATATAGCCATCTTTTGGATCAGAAGGGAGGGGGGTATAGGTGTCAATGTCCCCCAGAATCCTGGCCATTTCGGCCATATAATCCTTCCGGTCCAAAACAACTATCCCTCCCCCTTTATCCGCAGGGCGGATGACTAAATCCTTATTTTTACACAGAGCATCCAGACCCTCTTGTATAGTTTTCGAGTTTTTAGCTTTTTTGATTTCTAACCTATCTAAATCCCTAAGGATCACATCCCTGAATACTTTCAACGTAGGGGCAAGTGTTCCCGGAGGATTGAACAATGATGCATTCGCCAGACCGGAATGGGTAAACCGATCAGAAGGTTGCGAGTTTCTTATAATAGGGTTTCCAACTAGGTAGCGTTTAATGTTGAGTTTGCGAACAAACTTATGTACATCCATATAAGTCTGGAACCGGTTAAGGCTCCTAGGGGGGGCAAATTTGAGGCCTTTGTCTAGAACAACTTTTTCAGAGTGGGATAACTCCTTGGTGCTCAAATTAAAGATACCCTGCCCAATTACACTCTGGCTCTCTTTTGTTGATCGTACTCGCCTCCCCCCTCTAGTTCCTCGTTTTTTTCTACTGGCCTTTTTAGACCTTGGCCTGGTCTGGAAAAACCCCAAGTCCTGGGGCCACCAGAAGAAGGGCCAGGAAAATTGGGTGCCTGAGAATTTTGGGGGGGATAGGGCAAAGAGGAGGCCTGGCCATCCTGTTGTCGAATAGCAGGTCCCTGGGAATCCGGCCTTCCCTCATAAGCATTCATATCGCTCATGGGGAAAAACCTGTTTTGTGTGGGAAGATTGTACTCCCAATCAGAGACGTAAGGTTCCTGGTAGGCTGGTCTCTGAAAAGTGTCATAGCCTTGGTTGGGTTCCCACCATTCTTGGTAACCAGGGCCATGATCCCTACCTCTATTGGAATTGGGTAGGGGACGTCCTCTGCCATCATTCAAGTGATTCCCCCTCCAAGGGGGTGGTGTAGAGGGACGGGTCCCTCTGCCCCTTTGACCAAAACTGGATCTAGGGGGCCCCGAATTATAGGGTTGGTATGGGGGAATGTTATTGGACTTGACAACCCCAACAGATCTCTGAGGAGATTGATAACGTGAGGGGCCTCTCTGGTTTTTGAGAGGAAGACCTTTATTGACATTTTTAGGTTTAACAGTCTGATGCTGTCTCGGACAGACATCAGAGTTAGCCAGCTGGCCTTGGGTGGACACTTCCATCTCAGTGCCAGTTTGGTTTGCCAAGTCCTCCAACAATTTCTTTTGCCAAACAAAAACCAGATTATTCCGATAATCATTTAAATCACGGTTATATTTTTTCTTTTTCTTAGATTTTTGGTCCCTATCCTCTTTTTCAAGGACTTTCAGCAGGGTCTGGGATTTCTCCCTGTACTCCTCACTTTCTTTACTGACGCTGAGTTTATCTTTTATGGTTTTAATCTCAGCATCAATTTTTGAAAGTTTAACCGTTTTCCTGTCAATAAGAAAACGGAGGAGGGCAAGGCCCGCCTGGTTAAAATATTTAAACCACCCCTCCAAATCTGTTTCACCATTTTGAGGGGAGATCTCCCACCTTAGACTCCTTGGAACCATTGAATTTTTAATATAAGTCTCAAGGTAAGCTATATCCCACTGTGTGTGGGTTTCTGAAATCATAAGGTTTTTTAGTCTTATGAAAAGCCCCCCCCCCAGATTTCTTGAGAAGGGATATACTAAAGAAAAACTTTTACCCGTTTTGGAGGAAGTGTGTGGTATGGAGAGAGAGCGTTTATTGCAGGACAACCCTCGTTCTAAGGGTTTGAACCAGAGTCTTGGCGTTCCTTTCATTACCACATACTCTCTCCAACATAAGGAGGTTAAGCAATTAATTTCTAAGCACTGGCACATCATCACTAACGATAGGGTTTTGGGAGGGGCCCTACCACCTAAACCTCTAACTGTCTTTAGGGGAGTACCTTCTTTCCGGAACAAATTAGCTCCGGGTGTCTTGGATCCTCCAACAGTTAAAACTACCTTCTTTGACCAACTGACAGGGTATTATAAATGTAACCGGTGTCGGGTATGTTCTTTGAATTCCTGTTCGAACAGGAGAATTCAGAATTTTATGTCCACTGTCACTGGCCATTCCCATACCATTACCCCCTTCATTACGTGTACCACCCGTGGGGTAGTCTACATGTTGCAATGCCCTTGTGGCTTGCAGTATGTGGGGCGGACAAAACGCCCCCTACGGGTTAGGCTCAATGAGCACATCACGAACATTTTGACAGGGTTCAAGAACCATTCGGTCTCTAAGCATTACCGTCTTGTTCACGACAGAGACCCCTCCAACACTCTGTTTGTCGGCATTGATCGATATAAGCCGTATTGGAGGGGAAGCTCCCTTGTACGAGACATTTCAAAGTTAGAGATGTCTTGGGTCCATAGGCTTAAATGTTATACGCCACACGGACTGAATATAGATGTGGATGTAAATGCCTTTATTGATAACTCCTAATGGGGTCCCTCATAGCTGCCCTTGGTGCGAGAATATCCATGCATTGGTATTAGGGATTGACATGGCCGAAGTGGGATGGTGGTCCCCGTTATTGGATACAATCTCTCCCTATATATATTTCCTTTTTTATATATAAATTTTCCCTTTTTTATGGTTTTTTCTGCAGTTTGGGTGATTTATGTACATAATTGTATCAATTTTATCAATTTTATTATGATCACTTATTTATGATTAAGGTCTTATATTTAGTGTTTTTATGTATGGGTTCACATGTTGAGGTCTGTGCTCCACCAGTACAGCCCACACCATGGACCAACATTATTAATTTAAATGTTGGTTTAACCGACTTGGCCTATGCTATAATTTTTTAGTTTGTCTTTAGGGACCCTGTGTTTATCTATTAATTTAAGTTTGGAGTTACTATACTCCATACAATATACATGGGGAGGGCCCTTTTTTATAGTTAAGAGATGGTTTCACAAATGTTAAATGTTTTTGTTTAAATGTTTTTTGGTTTATGCAATTTTACATGTTCTTTTTAGAATTTTATATTGGGCTATCGAGCCGTCCTGCAATTTTGGGAGGCGTGAGCATCTCGATTGTATGATGGCTATTTGAATTGAATGGTGCCTGGTACATTAAACAGTGACGCCCACACCTAAGATGGCTTCGCTGTCTTAACATAGAGATACTGATGCCCACACCTAAGATGGCGTTTTGTGCTTTTCCCTAAATGGAACTCAGAACGCGGCTTGGGTAGGGTTTATAATGTGGTGGCTTAGCACGCTGCCCGTTCCCCATTGAAAACGTCAAACGTGTGACGAAACGCGTCTGGGAGGGGCGTGCCAACGTCACCACATTACGCTATTGAGGACGGGAGTGTGTTCGGAGGCCGGCCGGCTCCGTATTCTGTGTCTTTATTCGATTGCTTTTATTCGACCATTGTAAGTGCTTTTTCGTTTCTTAATAAATGTGATTTAGTCAGTATTACACTATCTGGCTCTCCATTATTCACATGCCGCTGAGTCGGGACGGAGAGGACAGGATGTGACATACCATTTCGGCTGGGAGTGTTTGTGTACCCAATACATCTGCTTATGTGCCTTTCCTGTCTGGTAAGGGGACAACCCTAAAGGTTTGCCTTACTCATCCTCTGGTGGCGGTTCTTATGTTCCTACATATCTGCATATGAGGGATGGCCCTCTGGTAAGCAGTTTGTATCACTAATAATACTGGATATAAGTTGATTCTATTTTTAAGTTTTCACTGGGAGTATTCTTTTAGCCGACCACTTATCCTACATCTGGTAAGCAGATTTGGAAGACGTCGTTAGCTTTCACATTTTTTCTACTCATCCTATTTAATAATTTTTCAATGACATTTTTTCACTTGTGTGTGCATGATTGCATGACACTTACCTCACTGGTTTAGTTAATAGTATATGATTTATGATCACATGTGATTTAAAGTTTTTTTGGGTGGTCACCTTCCTTTTTTGTTTGGTGTGGTATATGTCATAACAATATTACACTATATATTTTTTATATTTTTTGTACTATATCCACGAATTACACGGGATGATGGCGCCCCTCCTGTTCCATGTGGAGTATACATCTAAAGGCCCAGGCTGGGTTTAAGCCACTCGCCCTCATAATCTTACTTCTGGTAAGCACAACTGAAGTTGGAGTGTCTTTTGCTGGTTTCGTTTATCCATCATTTTTCTCTTGAAAAAATCTTCTGACCCGGACTGATACCGGGATCACATATTCTTGATCATAGGACTGTTATATTGGACTCCTGCATCACTTTCTTAGCGCGGTTTCTCTTTTTTTCAATTTTTGTTGGTGGACTACACTTGTAACCGCAGCTGGTGTTTATATATATAATTTTTTCATTTATTATTCCCTATTCTTTTTTTTACTGAGCGCAGTTTTTCTCTTTTTCATTTATTGTTAAAATATTTAACAACCAAGTTAGTCTGTAATCACAACTTAGACAAATACAAAGTGACTTGACCCTAAACGCTAGCATTCACAGGGAGTCATCATAATGGTTTCTATGATGCATTTTGCAGGACAAAGTCTGCTTTTTCAGGAAGAACAAAGCTTTTTAAATTCTTAAAATATAAAGATCTTTCTACATTAATTAATACAATATATTAATTACCTATTTAATACATATTTTTACCTGTTACAGACGTTGACAGAGTGTGCAGTGAAAGAAAAACCAATGTGGAACATTGAATGGCCTCCAGCCAGGATAGAAAATTGGTTCATCGAGATGTAAGATCCAACTTTTTAAAAGAAAAAAAAATACAATTAAGCCCCTAAATATATAAATATCTAATCTGCAAAAAGCTGGCTGGGTTAAATAGCTTCCTTGTATTGTTGTGAAAATCCACAAATAAGCTAGCTGGGTTTAATAGGACACCATATGGAGCATCATTACATGCCATTCTGTCATTCTGTTATAGAATGGCCCTATATTATTTAGTTACACAATATGGGGAGTAGGGGTTTATATGGGATTCTTTGGCCTTTATGTACTTATATATGCTGTTATTTAAAAAAAATCTACTACAGCTTACCATATGGGGTCCATCTGTGTGTCTTTCCCTGTTCTCCTCTCCCCACACTGGTGCTTTTCCAGGTGAGAGTGCTTGAAATGCCTGCAAGTCACACTATATAAAACCATAATTTTTCCCTTCCCCCCTTTTATAAGCTTATGAATCGTATGAAGTAGGATATGATCTCAGTCCCTTATCTTAGTGTATTTGTGGGGGGCCTAAATTTAATTTTTCATCTAGAAAGTTGGATGATCCCATCCTACATCCTGATAAACCATTTTTTTTTATACTGGCTGGAGGCCTGAGGTGTTAGGGTCTATTCATCTATAAGTCTTATTGTGCCATATGTTTTATTGCACTGCACACTCTGTCAACATCTATTGCAGGTAGAAATATGTATTAAATAGGTAATCAATATACACATACTTGTTAAATAAAATTTTCAAGTTGGCTGATTTTTGTCTCTCTATTGTTAGACATTTAAAAAGCTTTGTTTTTTCTGGAGAAGCAGGCTTTGTCCTGTGAAACGCGTCAAAGAAACCATCATGATGACTCCCTGTAAATGTAATTGGGGTCAAGACATTTTGTATTTGTCTGAATTGTTTTTGATTTTAATCTTTTAATTTTGTAACAATAAAGATATTATATACTCGTGGCATGGTACTGTTATGTTTTTGGTCTCTTTTTTCCTTAAACTCAATCAAGGATTAAAGTCTGGGTAACCTTATTTGTATGCTTTGCATTGCATGACTGAAGAAATTCAAAACAACAGCATGAGAACTAAATTGTGGGAATCTCCTATAATCCATTTAGTTAATCTACTAAGATTCAGGCATAAAATCATTGGGAGCATTTTCTCCCAAAACATTACCCACTGTGGCACGTCACGGAAGAGCAGTATTCATGTGGGACACTTGAAGACAGAAAACTACTTACATTTATTATGAAAAAGTAAAGGGATAAATGTGGGCCTCATCCAACCAATACATACAAAACTAATAGGAAATAACCGGAGAAAAGCCCCAGTATCCTACAACAATGGACTATATTGATCACAGAAAGGAGAAATATTAGGTAAAATCACACAGTTTTTATTATTTGAAACCCTTTAAAATATTTTGAAAAAGATTTTGGGATACTCCTATAGGGAAAAATGAATACATAAAATTTGCACACAATAAAAATATGGACATATGCAGATTAAATAAATATAATCCATACAGTGGTATGATATGATGTTGTACAGTCAACATTTCACCACTAACTTTTTTTTTTGCAGGACCCAGACATACGACCAATTTTTTACTACCTAAAACAACATAGTGTTAATAATACAGCTTCATTGTTTTAATAAAATTTAATAAAACAGTATACAGTATTGTCAGGAAAGGTTTCACCTGCTGGTGGCACTGTCAGATCTATGGTCCGCAGTACTGGTGTCCATCAGCGCGTGTCTCCCAGCAGTCTGGAGCCGACATCTTCTTCTGCAATCAGGCGTCACCTGAGATTGACTGCAGGAGGTGTATATATACCGTGCAGATGCTGCACACATTTGCCTTGGTATTGTTCCTTGAGCCCTGACCTGTGTTTGCTAGCTTGTGATTCTTTATCCTGACCCTGTATCCTGTTATCCTGTGTTCCTGTATCATTTTCTGATCCCTTCCGCCTGTTACCCTTGTCTCCTGTTACCCTCTCCCTGTCCTGTCTTGTTCCCAGACCAAATCTGCTTGATCTTCCATGTATGATACTGGCTTGTTTACGATTACAATTGCCTCTCGCTCCTGTATATGTTTTTGGTTTAGGCAGTTATTTATAGTGTGTCACTGGGGTTGGTTGCTGGTTAGTCACTGTTTGTCATACTGGAGGTGCATTTACTTTTGTTTATTTACTTTTCTTATAATAAATTACATTACTTTTCACTTTACACGTGTTTGGTTCACTCTGTCGCAATCCACACTGTTCTGGTCGCACCAGTTCATGACATAATACCAAGGTCATCCCTGACCAGAAGTGGCTGCATGGAGAAGCCATCTTGGTTCTGTTGTTTTTGCTAAAATGCATCCAGAGGAAGTTGTTCATTATTCTATGCTGGTGACAGAGGATGGTGAATACTGCAGCCAGATATTGAAAGAGTGGACCAGTGACCAGCTACTAGAATGTTTCCAACTGGCTCATTCCCTAGTTGATCAGGGCCATATGCTGTTTGGGGATGTTCAGTCTCTGATTCAGGTGTGTGCAGAGCTAGCCTTGTCCAGTGCTCCAAAAGGCAGTGATGATTTTTTGCTCCCCTTCAGTTTTGATCAGGTTGAGTTTCTGGTGTGGTTATTGGAGGATGACCCTGTTTCTTTCTTTGAGCATTATTCCTAATTTTCTCAGAAGGTGTTGTCAGAGCGTATTAACGCAGTGCAGTCCCTGGTTAGACAGGCAGAATTGTTCAACCTTTGCTACAGGCATAGTCAGATCTATTACACTCAGACTGCAACAGCCCATTCCTGCTGCCAGAGACCTGCCTGCTTAGTGGTCTATTTCTCCATCACCCATGGCAACCACAGTCACTGCCCAATATACCCTGCTACCAACTAAATATCAGTATCCTGTTTCCACTTGCTACACCTATCCTGCCTTTAACCCATCTGCCTCCTCTCTGCTGCCTGCAACAATTCCACAAAGATCCCCCTTAGTAACTGCTTCCTCTTCTTTACCGTACTCCAGCCCTTCTCTTCAGTCAGCTGCATCCCCTACTTATAAGCCTGCACTCACTTATAGAACTTCAGTGGCTAAACAAAAGAAGAAACTGAAGTTTTTCCCAACCCATACAATCTTGCCATTATCCCAGTCTGCCTCCATGCCAGCCAATCAGCTCCTGCCTGCTTCCACGCTAGCAGATTTGCTCCAGTCTGCCTTCATGCCAGCCGATCCATTCCAACCTGCCTTTATGATTGCCAGTGGGGTTAGGCTAGCCTCTGATGGTCCTGAACCTGATGACCCACCTAACCCTGCCAACCTCCTGCCTGCTGTCTGGCCTGATCCTCCAGTATTTGCCGTTCAGCCTGATGTTCCAGTGCCCATGGTCCAGCCTGAAGTCCAGCTCACTGCTGCCACCACCCAGACTATTTTTCCAGTACCCGCTGTTCAGCCTGTTGCTTTAGTGCCCACTGCCCGGCCTGATGTTCCAGCGCCTGTTGTCCAGTCTGGTGATCCAATGCCTGATATCCAGCTTGATTATCCATTTCGACTTGATGTTCCAGTGCCCTCTGTCCGGTCTGATGTTCCAGTGCCCTCTGTCTGGTCTTGTGTTCCAGTGCCTGTTGTCTGGCCTGATGTTCCAATGCTCGCTGTCCAACCTGATGTTCCAGTGCCCGTTGTCCTGCCTGCTGTTCCAGTACCTGCTGTCCAGCCTGATGTTCCAGCGCCTGCTGTCCAGTCTGATGATCCGATGCCCCATGTCCAGCTTGATGATCCAGTCCCTGATGCCCAGCCTGATGTTCCAGTGCCCACTGTCCAGACTGTTGTTCCAGTGCCTGCTCTCCAGTCTGATGATTCGATGCCCGATGTCCAGCTTGTTGTGCCTCTGCCTGCTGCCCAGCTTGATGTGCGTCTGCCTGTCACCCAGCCTGATAATCCAATGCCTGTGTTCCAGCCCACCTCTGATGACCCTTTAACCAAAGATCGGCTTGATGTCATGGAGTTTTTGCAGCTACGAATAGTTGGAGCATCCAGAGGTCGAAGGGGGTACTGTCAGGAAAGGTTTCACCTGCTGGTGGCACTGTCAGATCTATGGGCCACAGTACTGGTGTCCACCTGCAGTCTGGAGCCGTCATCATCTCCTGCAATCAGGCATCACTTGAGACTGATTGCAGGAGGTATATATATATCTGGCAGATGCTGCACACATTTGCCTTGATATTGTTCCTTGAGCCCTGATCTGTGTTCACTAGCCTGTGATCCTGGATTCTGATCCTGTATCCTGTTATCCTGTTATCCTGTGACCCTGTATCCACTTCTGGACCCCTGCCCTGCAGCCTGATCCCTTCCACCTGTCTCCTGTTAGCCTCTCCCTGTTCTGTCTTGTTCCCAGCACAAATTTGCTTGATCTCCCATGTATGACCATGGCTTGGTTACCATTGCCTCCCACTCCTGTATATGTTTTTGGTTTAGGCAGTTATTTATTGTGTGTCACTGGGGTTGGTTGCTGGTTAGTCACTGTTTGTCATACTGGAGGTGTGTTTACTTTTGTTTATTTACTTTTCTTATAATAAATTATATTACTTTTCACTTTACACGTGTTTGGTTCGCTCTGTTGGAGTCCACACAGTTCTGGTCACACCAGTTCATGACAAGTATACTCCCACCAACAGAGTTTCTGTGGCTGACGTAGGCCCTTGTTGTAGGATAGTGGGGGGTTTCTCTGGTTATTTCCTATTAGTTTTGCTTAATTTTTTTATTTTCCTGACGTCTACTATGGGAGGAAACTGACTTTTGTCTTTAAATGTAAACATAAAAATCTCAAATGATCTAGTTCCAAAATCAAGGATATTCTCTGACTGTAAATTAGCTTAATGTCAGCCATAAAAGCTTCAATATCTCTAGTGTTGTATACATGTTTCTAAATCAGTGTTTCTCAACTCCAGTCCTCAAGGCGCACCAACAGGTCATGTTTTCAGGATTTCCACTATTTTGCACAGGTGATTTGATCAGTTTTCACTACCTTAGTAATTACACAGCCATTTCATCTGAGGGAAATACTGAAAACATGACCTGTTGGTGCGCCTTGAGGACTGGAGTTGAGAAACCCTGTTCTAAATTACATTTTGTTTCTTAAGAAATCAACTAGCAAAAAAAGCTTAACCGTTATGGATATGACATATTCTTGTCTCTTTACAACCTACACTAGCCTAAACTCTAGGGCATATTTATTCACTTCAGCTCTCATATTTGTACACCCCTTATGGACCAGAGCAATTTTCACATATTTGCTATGGGCCTGTGGCCTAGTGATGGGCAATAGCTTTGTCATTTAAATAGCAAAGTGATGCACACAGTAAATTGTTTATTTTTTACAACAAACAATGCTTCCTTTCTGTCATATAGTCTTGCAAAAAATTTTTATGCCAATTTTTCTGCTTTGATTAGCGTTATTTAAAAAAAAAGGCATTACTGTAGTTTAAAGCTATACTTTTTATGCTCCCATTTGTCACATTTAAAATTGTACAAAGCATTGCAAAGGGATGATAGATCAGTGTGCCGGGCCGCTGCCAGTACCATGTGATCACTGTGACCAATCACAGCAGATCACATGACAATTGTACACACTGGAAGGCTTCCATTCATGCCATCCATTGTGTAATATTGTGTTGATCTCTGTTATTTGTCACAGTGATCACATGGTACAGACAGGGCCAGTCACAGCCCATCTGTACCATGTGATTGAATGTGGCCAATCACAGCTTATCACAATAGTACACACTGAATGAATGGATTTCACATAGGTCATCAGTACATCAGGACTGATCGAAGAGATATATATAACTTTCCTACAGACTAAATAGTATACACTGATTTGGGTTATTTTCACCAAAGAAATGTAGCAGTATATATTTTGGCCTAAATTTATGAAGAAAGATTGTTTATTTGTAAAGTTGTATAACAGAAGAAAAATGTGTGTGTGTTTTTTTTTTGGTCATTTTCAATTCATTTAGCAAAAAAAAAAAAAAAAAAACAGTGGTGTTTAAATACCACCAAAAGAAAGCTCTATTTGTGTGAAAAAAATGACAACAATTTATTTGCGTATAATATTGCATGACTGCACATTTGTCATTCAAATTGTGACAGTGCTGAAAGCTGAAAATTAGCCTGGGCAGGAAAGTGGTTAATTAGGGCTTATTGGGGTATAATAAGGGTTATTTTTGGTTAAACATGACCACATTTTGTTAAAAAAACGTGTTTTTGCTTGTTGGGTAGTCTTAACATGGTTGTTAACCCACTGTAAGAACTTTATACAATCCTCTTTCTCTACTATAGGTGCTCCTGTGTGTGTTTTATAAAAAAATGCAGATTATACCTCATTTCAGAGCGCCGATTGGTGCTCATGTGACAGGCTGGCTCTCTCCTCTCCTTGTCTGACAGATGCAGTGGATGAGGCTGAGATTCCCCAGCTGACATCAGTCAGGAGGGGAGGAGAAGAGAGCCAGCCAGTCACAGGAGCGCTGATCGATGCTCTGAAATGAGGTATAATCTGCATTTGTTTTATATAACACGTACACAGGAGCACCTATCATTAGGAGACAAGGAGGATTGTATATGATATTTTTTTTCAGCAGCAGGAGGGGAGGGGGTGGGCCTTGACAAAGGACACAAAATAGACAGGAGACACAGCGAATGACGGAGGCACATAAACTGACCATGGTGTCAGGGCTCAGCAGTCATGATAAACCGTGATCAGTTTACAGGAAGGAGGGCAGAACCAGCAGGATCAGCCAGGTATTTCAGGTGATACAGAGGGACAAATTACACAGCACACGCACTGTGCTGTGTAACATACTTTAAGGGAACAGTCTCCAATGTTTTTTGTTTTTTTTGCTTTAGGTTAACAAACACTTTAATAACCTTTTCATCTGCAAATTAATAAAAAAAACTTTGTCAGACAGTCAATTTGTGTGTGTGTGTGTGTTGGGGGGGGGGGGGGGGGCAGCAGCAGGTCAGGAATAAATTAGACATGTGCATGATGAAAACATTTGTTTTGTTTCATTTTGATTCATTAATCTAGTTAGTTATTTCGTTTAGTTCAGTTAAATCAGTTAAATTTAGATATAGTATCAGATATACAAATATTTATTACAAAATACACTGTAACATCACATAGCGAACCGTAGGTCATAAAACATAGCCTGTATACAATGATAATGAAAACCAACTGAGACTTATCTCTTATTGCAACACACGTATTCTTTATTGCCATCTTAATACTATCTGCATTTATGTTCTGTGAAGATAATATCATGTGGACATATGTCCTCATTGGTTCATTGGTCAACGCGTCTCTCGTATTGCTTCCTCAGGACTCATAGAGGAAAATTGCAGTGGTAACTAAATAGAAAGAAAACCATTAACAGCATATATATATATATGATCCTGCACTTCCAGGTAGGGGGTGCAAATACACGCTGCTGGTGGTTCGCTCCCGCTGTGATCACACACAGTTGGAGCCAGCACCCATCATTTTTCAAAGAGAAAGGCAGAGAGGCAGAATGGCAGTTTGCCTAAGTAAACAAGGCAGATTGCCATTCTGACAGGAGGGAAGGCATAGATCCTGTGTCTCTGCCGAGCAGAGACTAGGATCCATGTCTTCCCCTAGTAAAAGCACCTCCCACGGTTTAGAAAAACACTGGCCAGGCACACATTTAACTCTTTGGTCGCCCTCATGTTACCCCTTACCAGCCAGCTATTACAGTGTAAAAAAGGGGAAAGTTGGGGGATGGGAGCAACCCAATAGAGATGGGTTTAAAAAGGGGTTACTATGAGCAACAATATAGTCATTGGTCTTAGTGATTAAATAAAATCAGTTTTATTCAGTCATCTTAAACATATAAAATCGCATCTGAAAATTTTTACTGTAAATATCACAACAATGGTGCAATTAAGGCCGCAGACAACAAAACAAACAGGACAAACATTACATAGAAACCAAAGGCGAAGGATACCTACTAGACATCACACAGCTACAGGAACTTCCCATTTACCAGGATCGCCGCAGCTGAGCTAACTAGGAGTCACTTTTGCAGCGTTGACGGTCTCTCCCTGCAGCAATCCAAAGGACACCCTACATGAGATACGGGACACATTGGCATATAAGATTTGAGGATCACAGCACCCTTGAGCGGCGCAGCTTTGAAGTAGTTGGTAACGTACAGCTATACTAATGTAATTAAGTATCCTTGCAACTTCACCGCAAGCAACAATACCAAATTATATAGCGCTACCATCACTAACTATATCTACCATTAAGTGTTGTTTGAACACTCATGATCCTACCTCATGCCTGATGCTAGTCTGAATCAGGAACTCCCATACTTCTGATAAGGATTGATTAATGACTTACTGACTATTGTCTTGCTATCAATAATACTACAGGATTATTTGTCTTTACCCTCCCTCATTTGATAATGGAGAAATACTTATACTAAAACCTCAAACCAATAGATACCAATAGGAATTGCAATCCAACCCCGGTTCAGCACAGGTACCTTCCTTTCACTACACTTTCCACCCTCTAATTGCATTTTGTCACTGATGTCCGCACTTTAAAATTTAAAAACCAATAGAATAATTATTCTTAGTGGATACTAACGTACCACTATTTGACTAATTGACAGTACCTCATGGCCACCGAGGCATAATGCAATACGCCCAGACTGGGTTAGCTATATATGTTTTCTATGTAATGTTTGTCCTGTTTGTTTTGTTGTCCGCGACCTTAATTGCACCATTGTTGTGATATTTACAGTAATAATTTTCAGATGCGATTTTATATGTTTAAGATGACTGAATAAAACTGGTTTTATTTAATCACTAAGACCAATGACTACATTGTTGCTCATAGTAACCCCTTTTTAAACCCATCTCTATTGGGTTGCTCCCTTCCCCCAACTTTCCCCTTTTTTACAGTGTACAAGTTATGGTTACAGCAACAATACCCTAATGGGTTAAGCACTACGTACGGGCATATGCAATTCTGTGACCCAGTACAGGTGAACTCATGCCTTCCCTTCCCCCCATCCCCCAATCCTTTTCCCCCTCCCGATTTTGTTTTGTTGCAGCTTTTACAGTGACAGTGCATATTTTAAGCATATTTTAAGAACTGATTACTGTATTAGTGTCACTGGTTCCCAAAAAATTTCAAGTGTCACTTAGTGTCCGAATGTCTGCCGCAATATCGCAGATTGCCGCCATTACTAGTAACATAAATAAATAAAACTATCCCATAGTTTATAGACACTATAACTTTTGTGCAAAGCAATCAATGTACACTTATTGGGATTTTTTTACCAAAAATATGTAGCACAATACATATTGGCTTAAATTGATGCAGAAATTAGTCTTTTTTCAATTTTTTATTGGATATGTTTTATAGCAGAAAGTAAAAAATGTTGTTTTTTTCAAAATTGTCAGTGTTTTTTGTTTGTAGCGCAAAAAATTAAAAAATGCAGAGGTAATAAAATACCATCAAAAGAAAGCTCTATTTGTGGTAAAAAAAAGTAAATCAATTTTATTTGGGTACAGTGTCACACGACTGCTCACTTGTCAGTTAAAATAACAAAGTGCGATATCACAAAAAATGGCCTGATCAGAAAGGGGGGTAAATCTTTCAGAAGTTAAGGCTGGTGATTATGAGTAGGTTACTTATTTTTACATGATTATGTACTTATCATCAATATTGGCTGTGTTACTATTGTATGGTAATTGTACTGCTGCTCTGGATAACTATGACATTTCAATAAAGTTCTCTCTGTGATTCGAATAAAATAAAATAAATCTAAGTTTCATGAATAAACTGAAAAAGGAGTATGTATAGTAACTGTACAGGCAAAGATAATTGCTAACTAAACCGCAAATTAAAAGGTGGCACAACACTACAAGCTTTTACAAGAAAGAGATACTGTAATAAAAACATCTCTAATATGGTTTAGTTTAGTTCCTTGATGATATGAAAAAGGATGAAACAGCAGATTAAAGTGAAACTTCCAAGAGGAATGGAAGGCCTGCTTCCCACCCCCTAACAATATTCTCCTTTGGAAAAATCCTGAAAGAAAAAGTGTTGACAAAAAAAAAAAGAAAACCTTGACCATTAGCTTCTAATGCTTCTGTGAGGCAAAGATGGTGACAACTGGGAAAGCTGAGTTCTTTAAATACCATGAGAATGCTCTCCAGACCAATGCTGGTAGGAAGTGGTGCAGCACAATGGCATCACCCACACCTCCCGGAGGTGTCAGAAGCCGGGACCAAGAAAAGTATTCTGTGTGAGGTTGGGGACTAGCAGCAAAACACACCTTTTTTCATGTAAGGTCTGCTTTAAGTTCATGTATGTAGATTTTATAGCTTTGAGGTTGGTTGTAATACACCTTGTTTTATTGCTTGGGTACATCAGTACACAGTATAAAATATAAGTCAAATATATATTTATTTCCTATATCAATGCATCTTTGTCTTCTCCTCTTAACTTGCTGTTATTATTTCCATCTCAGAAAACCTTCAAAATTAATCACGTTACAGAAATGCTTTACAGAAACTGTATGTCATATTTCCACAGCAGTGACTTCAAAACTGTCCATATACATATAAAGTGTTTTATGTGTACAGTCATGTGTGTATTATGCTAGAGAGAGAGAGAGAGAGAGAGAGAGAGAGAGAGAGAAAGAGAAATTCAGCCTCAAATGAAAAGTTTTTAAAGGGCCAGTCCACATATCAGAATGCATTTTAGCGTTTCCTCAATGTGTTTTTTAATACCTTGTTTCCAGCTTTGTCCAGTAACAATTATCAAATTCAGCCTTCTGGCCTTTACATCAAAGATTCAATCAGTTAAAAGCTGGATTGTGGACTAACAGTCACATACGCTGTTGACATACATTGAATTATGTATCTGTGTCTTACCTGCTAGAAGACGTATAAAACAGTTCAGCCAATATGGGGATCAAGGCAACCCAGTCCGTCAGTGTAGTTAGGTCAGCAAGTTCACTTTTCACCACTGCAGACAAGCATTGCAGCTTGGTCACTGACCCACACACTTCTTACTGATTGGACTATGAAGGAGTATAGGTACACTAATGAGGTTTTCACCCTCTCTTTTGTCAGCAAGTTCCCAATGTTGAACTGTGTTTCACACTGTGCAAATCATAAGAAAGTGTTTTGGTTGGGACAGACCCTTACATCTTCTACAGCAGTGTTTTTCAACTCCAGTCCTCAAGGCGCCCCAACAGGTCATGTTTTCAGGATTTCCCTCAGATGAAATGGCTGTGGTAATTACTAAGGCAGTGTTTCTCAAATCCAGTCCTCAAGGCACACCAACAGGTCATGTTTTCAGGCTTTCCACAATTTTGCACAGGTGATTTGATCAGTTTCACTGCCTTAGTAATTACCAAAGCCGTTTTATCTGAGGGAAATCCTGAAAACATGACCTGTTGGTGCGCCTTGAGGACTGGAGTTGAGAAACACTGTACTAAGGTAGTGAAACTGATCAAATCACCTGTGCAAAATAATGGTCAGCCTGAAAACATGACCTGTTGGGGCACCTTGAGGACTGGAGTTGAGAAACACTGTTCTACAGATTCACAGGCTGTATGTTTATGGTTATACTTACAGCCATCTGCTGCCCAGGACTGCCTGTAATTATGAATTGATGTGATCAGCAGCTAACAAGCAATCCTATGTCTGAATTGTAGCTGTGAGTGAAGGCTTTAAAAAAAATCCTTTCACCTTCTTGATTATTATATTTGCACACAGACTGAATGGTCAAGCAAAACCTTTAATCACATGCACCCTTTGCATCACATTGAAACAAATAATGAGTATTTTGCATTTTTTCTTACTTTTTTAAATTTAATCAAAGCAATGCTTCTTGAAAAAATAAGTGTATGACCATATTCATCTGCATAGTAACAGAGGAAAAGATGGGATTTTATATAAAGAAGCAGCACATAATCTGAAAACATTTGGGCACAGCTATGTTTTATTGCAATAGCCATTACTTGTTGGTTTCTATCACAGTAAGAGCACTGAAAAAGCCCATTAAATCTTGAAAGGTATCTGTCAAGAAGTTATCTCAAAAAGGAAAGGAAATTGAATTTTTCACAGCAGTATTCATTTTATTTTTTTTCTTCCTACAGTTCCTGGTACAGAAAACCAGCAGACAATATTTTATTTAAAGTTTAGGTTACTAGAGTTGATTTGTTTATCATGCTGAATACAGAATTATTGAAGCATGCTAGTATTTTAGCAAGTCAGCACCAAAAACATCAAGAATGCATAGTATTTGCAATAATTGTGAAAGACTAATATATATATATATATATATATATATATATATATATATATATATATATATATATATATATATATTGTATATTTTTCTATAAGCAACCCCTTTGTAGGACTGAGATTTAAATTAGGATAAAAAAACATGTTTTTCCAAATACATTACTCTGCTATTGACTTTCTACCAGCCACATATCTGCTTAAAGCTAGATTATAGCAGAAGAAATTGAGAGAGGCATCATAGGTATTGATTTTTTTTCTTTTATTTGAAAGGGAAGTGGAAGTGACAGAAGGCAATGTTTTTTATTCTGTAACATCTATGGACACAACAGATGTACCTGATGTTATTGCATGTGTTACTGGCACTACACTTGACAGCAAGATACAGAATTCATTTAAAATAGTCATCGGAATACACAGAATGCTTATCATTTGCAAGCTTTTACACATATGCAAGAACATTTGCATGGATAATATTTAATGAAATTCAATAGAAAATGTGAAGCAATTTTGTTACAGTAACTGCAAACATTTGCAGATGCCATAACAATCAATAGTCTAATATCTCTTTTTAATGTATCTCTCTTTTGTCTCTTACAGTCAATGCTGACAGTCTTTTTCTTTTTAACAGGTTTTACATCACATATAAGTATTTAGCAAAGCTTTCTTCAAACAGGTCAAGTGCAGGTCAGAAGAAGTTCAACTGTAGGTCAAATGCACCTATCTAAAAAATCTGAATGATCTCATAAGCAGTGTCGATGCCAAAATGTTGCCATTGACACAATTCCAAAGCTCCTTAATACAGGCCCTTACTTTGTATCTCTATATAATATACAGTACGTATAGTGAAAATCCCCCAGCCATCCCAAAAGCCATATTTTAATTTGGATTAGATGTAAACATATTGAATAACCTACCAGCTTCTTATATTATAGCGATAATAATAATAATAATACAATATCCGTTCTTGAAATGTATGTAAAGCCATTTTTTTAGTTTTGGATTGAGTCGGAAAGTATTAAAACCCCTGTCAGGTTTTTATAGCTGTCTGTGCCACTAAGGAGATTCACCTTTTATATCTGTACTGGTGACAACTGTTTCTGGTATACAAGGGGAAGATTTACTAAAACTGCTGCAGCTTTGCATAGTAATCAACCAGCGTCTAACTTCAGTTTGGTTACTATGAACATATGCACAAGTTTCTGTGTGTACCATTTTCAGTAAATCTGCCCCAAGGTGATTTTGAAATTAGAAATTTTAGAGTTGTAATAAGAACATAAAATTTTCCTGTGGGGACAACTTTAAGAGGAATTCCACTGGCTTTGGAGAGATTTCATTTCACTTCCTATTGTATCTCTGGGACAGGATATGAAGAATAACCCCTCTCCTCCCAGACTAAAACTGAAGAAAAAAAACTGACAGGGATGTCAACTATTCCCCACATCATACAACACAAGTTTGAGCCGTACATACACTTTAACTAAATATCAGAGTTGTAGAGCAACTCATCATTACAATGAATCTATAATTATTGGAAAAAAATATGTTTTGGGATAAAAGATTAAAAAAAAAATGATTTAAAGTGATTGTAAAGTTTTGTTATACTTACCTGCTCTGTGCAGTGGATTTGCACAGAGCAGCCTGGATCTTCCTCTTCTCAGATCCTTATTCAGTGGTCCTGGACCCTCCCTCTTGTTGAGTGCCCCCACAGCAAGCAGTTTGCTATGGGGGCTTCCGAGCCTAGCTACAGCTCCCTGTGTCCATTTAGACACAGAGCCATGACCCTCCTCTGCCCCCTTTCTCTCCTCATTGGCTAACTGACTTTGACAGCAGTGGGAGCCAATGGCTTCGCACTGCTGTCTCAGTCAATGAGGAGGGGTGTCCCGGCCACCTGAGTGTCTTGTGCAACATCGCTGGATCTAGATGGGGCTCAGGTAAGTATTAGGGGGGTCCGAGGGGGGCTGCTGCACACAGAAGGCTTTTTATTCTTACGCATAGAATGCATTAAGATAAAAAAACTTCTGACTTTACAATCACTTTAAGGCACACCCATGGTATTGTGGTGCCTTAGGAGTTTTCTGTGAAAAATCTGATTAGAGAAACCAGGTTGGGATATGAACAGAATATAAGTCATTCTTCTGATTCTTTAAATTGTATATTTAAAATGAACTTATGAACATAATATTTTATTCAGTTGGGCATCTTAGTATGTAGATGCGTACATAATAAAAAAAGAAGACAATACATAAACACACTATACATTCCCTTCAATAACCACTTCAATACAGGGCACTTTCCCCCTTCCTGACCAGGTCAATTTTCAGCTTTCAGTGCTGTCGCACTTTGAATGACAATTGCGCAGTTATACAACACTGTGCCCAAACTGAATTTTTATCATTTTCTTCCCACAAATAGAGCTTTCTTTTGGTGGTTATTGATCACCACTGGGTTTTTTATTTTTTGATACACAAACTAAAACAGACCAAAATTTGGAAAAACATACATTTTTCTTTGTTTCTGTTATAACATTTTGTTTTCTCCTTCACTGACAGGCACTGGTGAGGATGCACTAAGGGGCACTGATGAGGCGGCACTGATGGGCACTGATGAGGCGACACTGATGGGCACTGATGAGGAGGCACTAATATATAGAATTGATGGGCAGTGATAGGCGGCACTGATATGCAGCACTGACGGGCACCGATAGGCTACACTGATATGCAGCACTGATGGGCACTCATGGACACTGATGTGCACTAATAGGCAGCACTGATGGGCACTAATAGGTGGCACTGATAGGTGGCACTGATTGGCACTGATAGGTGGCACTGATGAGAAGGTACTGACAGGCATTACTGATGGGAATCTGTCAAGGGCACTGAGAGGCATTACTGATGTGCACTGATTGGCACTTTTATAGGCACTAATTGGCGATTTGGGTGGCCAGTGACTGGCAGCTGATGGGCTCTGATTGGCATTGTAGTGGGCACCTCTGATGGGGGCTGCTCTGATAATCAATGTGCTGATTATCAGTGCAAACCCCCTCTCTGACATTTGTATCCCCCAGCAGTTGTCTTGGCTTCTTCCCCCTGTCAAGTGCCCCCAATAGCAAGCCTCCTGCTTTGGGGGCATTTGAGCAGCCTCGCTCAAGAGCCATATTCCTGTAAATGGACATTGTTCATTCACAAACAGAGCATGGCTCGGCCCTGCCTCCACTCTTTGCTCATTGGCTCACTGGCTTTGATTGACATCAGCAGGAGCCAATGGATCCCACTGCTGTGTGAGCCTATGAGGCGAGAAAGACCAGAAGAGCCGCTGCTCTTATGCACAACGCTGGATCAGGATGGGGCTCAGGTAAGTATAAAGGAGGCTGGAGGGGGAGCTGCACCGAGAAGGTTTTTTACCTTCTTGAATAGAAATGTAAAAACATTATCACACACTGACAGAAGCTTTAAAAAAATGTTCATATTGTGATATTGCAAGTAGTAGTTAGTTGCAGAAGTTTCAACCTCTATCTGAGTAGCTTCCTCAGTTCAAACAAAATAAGTGTCCAAACAAGGCAAATGAGTGTCTCACATGGGTATAAATGGTGGCATATGTTCACAAACTCATAAGAGCAAGGCACTTGCATGGGTAGTGAATATTTTCTGCATTACAAACAAGTCTAGCTGAATGTGACTGACTATTATTAGCTGTACCAAACCTTTGCTATTATGGATGCAGTTTAGTTTTAAATGGTTCTGTAACACCCTCATTCATTTTAAAGGGAGAATATTACATTACTTGATCACTTTAAAAGGTAAATTCTATAAAACTGTAAAATAAAAGGGTTCCATTAATGACCCATTAATGTGCCCCATGTGAAGTTTCAAGTTTAGAAATAGTACTCTTTTAAATAAATTTTTCACCGGGAGATTTGGAAATACTGGGGTTGATTTACTAAAATTGGAGAGTGAAAAATGAGGTGCAGCTCTGCATAGAAACCTAACAGCTTCCATGTTTTTTTTGGTCAAACCTTAATTTAACAAGCTGAAGTTAGAAGCTTGTTAGCTACCATACACAGGTGCACCAGATTTGCACTTTCCAGTTTTAGAAAACCAATCTCACAGAAATTCATTAGATATGAGCAAGTTAATTTCCTTGGTTTGATATTTATAGCAATTTGGGTTTATGAGGCTATTAATTCCATAACTGCTGCATACATCCAATCTTATTACCAAGTTCTGTGGTGAAGGCTAAAGCCTAGTATACACTATTCAGGTTTTTTTTTCATTCAACCCAGAGGGCCGAATGAAAAAAAAAAACTGAAGAGCTCGGGAGGAGCCCCTGTACTAACTATGTAATGTTAGTACAGCGATTTCCCCCACTGAGCTATTGTGTCAGCACTCTCAGCCGTGGCCAGATTCTGTTGGACTGGCTGCTGTACACAATGACTGAATGTCAGACGGTTTCTATTAAACTGAAAAAAGAGGGGGAGAGAAAGTGAATTCATGAATGAGGAACAAGCAGGAGTCAATATTAATTAAATGCTTTTTAATGAAAAAGAGACTCACAATAAACACTAATCCAGAAAATATCCTGATAACACAGGTACCATCACCATTAAAAAGACCAAACAGTCATGTGCGGACACAGATAACCACCCGTCACAATCAACCACTTATAATATGTTAAAGAAGACATTCACTTTAAATAAACAGCAATAATAACAATGCATGGAACATATGTGCTAGACATTGATGAAAGTCCAAATGGTATGGGGGAAGTGATGGCAAATATTATAGTGGATGAATGGGTTGTGGTGACAGCAGGACTTGATCAGCACTAAGTGGTGGTATGGCGGACAAAATTCGCCGTGTAAAGGGGGGACAATAATGTCAGGGGGCCTTGCTGGAGAGGTCCAAAAAGGAATAGATGGATGAAATCACAGCCGCTGCAGGATGCAGGTGTGTGTAGGCTGGCAGGACGGAGCCTCTCTAGGCCAGGGATGGCTCACAAGGCTGCAGACCAGAAGGTGTGGATGGAACTGGCAGGCGGCTAGAATTGGAGAGGTGAAATAATTGGTGAGCTGACACTGCAGTATAGAGGTCAATGACCACATGCGATGAGAAACTGTAAATAAGAGTCCCGAATCAGGGATAAGGTAAGGAAGGATCTCACCCAATGTTGTTTGCCGTCCGTATCAAGGAAGCAGGATTGCAGCTGTCACCATCTCCGATTTGTCAGTGCCTTTCAGTAGATGAACCGGTCAGGTAGGGAGTCATCCGGACAGTGCCTCGGTGGTAAGTGGCGGGTTGGTGCTGGGAGTGAGTAAGCTCACGTAAGTTCTGCATATAAAGTCCAAGCAGTTTGAGGCAACAGTTTCCCCTTTCGGCTAGCCGTTATGGCGCTGTGGCGAGATCAAACAGTCGCTGGTCTAGCGGGTCAGGTGATCGGCGTGATCAAGGCTGGTGGTGGGTCTGTTTGTCAGCAGGTACGCTGAGAGCAGCGTGTTGGCGTCATGCTGACGCGTTTCATCCGTAAACCGGATTTCTTCAGAGCATGCGCAGTAGCAAACTTCATCAACTTAAGTAGTGTTGAGGGAGGATCACATGGGTTTCGCGTTTGGTTACCAAGGCTACCGCGCTGTTCACTGACAGCCATACACAAGAGAAAAACATATAAAACATGACTAACAGAGCGAGTCCGTGAAGGCAACCAGGGAATAGAGAGAAATAGGAAAAAGGGGAGGGAGGGGAGAAGGGAAAGAAACAAAAAGGAGGGGGGGTCAGTCAGAAATGATAAGAAAAAAATGGAAGGAAATAGAAAATAGCATAAAAATGGTAAAAGTAAAAAATAAAATAAAGGGATGATGAAAGAATAAAATAAAATAAAATAAAATAAAATAATGTAGGAGTGGTTCTTAGCACCAATAATCAGGTGCAGTAGGCAAAAATAATATAGATAGTATTATAAAGATGACTAAGATACAGAAGATATCAATATGAAAAGTCAGGAACAGGGCTAGGAGTTTATCAGGGGGAACTATAGGTAGTGAAATCCCAACCAAGAAGAGGGGAAAAGAAGGAAAGAAATGCGGACATACAACCACCGATGAATTATGGGGTCAGGAATACACTGAGGTTGCACTCGTTATTTAACCCATACGGGTGCATACTATTGGTGTTGTATATCCACATTTTCTCCTTCTGGTAAAGGATCCTGTCGAAATCGCCCCTTCTCAGGGGGAGGTTAAGCCTATAGATACCTTTGACAGTAAGTCCTTTGGGGTTACCCCCATGTGCCTGCAGGAAGTGTAGGGGGATTGGTCGTTCGTCGTCCTTACTTAAAATGGACTGGATATGTTCACTCACTCTTACCCTCAGTGGTCTCTTAGTTTTCCCCACGTAGTGTTTCCCACAAGGACAGGTGAGCATATAAATCACCCTAGTTGTGTTGCAATTGATAAAGTTATTAATTTTGAAAAGTTTTTTTCCCTCAGAATCAGAAAATGTACTTGTACGTTCAACGTACTTGCATACTGAGCAGCGACCGCACTTAAACATCCCCTTCAGGGGCGGAAGTTGTGTCAACCAGTTGGGAGTAGGTGATCTTTGATACTCAGAGTGAATTAAACTATCTTTTAAATTTTTGGAACGCCGAGCCGTTAAGAGGGGTCTGGTGCCCACAATCTTGCCTAGGAGGGGCGACTCAGACAGAATATGCCAGTGTTTGTTAAGTATGGACCTAACTTGGTCCCAATGGGCACCAAATTTGGTAATGATCCTGGGTAATCCACCGGATTTCGAAGGTTTAGGGTCCTTTTTCTTTTTTGAAAGAAGTGTTAACCGATCTGTCTGAGTGGCCCTTCTTCTGGCCTCCCTGATACATGAGTGGGAATAGCCTCTCTCTCTGAATCTATTGTAGAGATCTTTAGACTCAGTGATAAAGTCAACTGGGTCAGAACAGTTTCTTCGGGCCCTGAGGAATTGGCCTACTGGAATGGCCTTAATCAAAGATTTAGGGTGGTCACTGGATGCTAAAAGTAGGGTATTGGCTGCTGTGGGTTTTCTGAAGGTTTTGGTCTTAATTCGACAATTATCAATGTAGATGGTTAGATCAAGAAATGAAAGTGTGTTGGGATGGAAGGTGTAGGTGAGTCTAATGTTTCTGTCATTAGAATTTAGCTCATTCATGAAGGTATGTAGCTCATGTTCAGAGCCCCCCCAAATCATTAGAACATCATCTATGTACCTCAGCCATGTGAGGCAGTGGCTGAGGTACATGGACGAGGGGTACACCAGGTCTTCCTCCCACAGACCAAGGTGTAAACATGCATAGGAGGGCGCCCAGGGTGCTCCCATGGAGGTTCCCCTTATCTGCTGGTAGAAGTTTCCCAAAAATTGAAAGCAATTATGTTCAAGTAGAAATGTAAGAGTATCGCCTATGAATTCATTATGCTGTCCTAGGGAAGGGAACCTACGTTCAAGAAAAAATTGGACTGCACGCAGGCCCCAGGAATGTGGTATTGAGGTGTACAGCGATTCAACATCTATCCCCACTAAGAGGGCCCCAGATGGCATTGTTAAAGTATTTAGTCGCCTTAGTACATCCATAGTATCTTGTACAAATGAAGGTAACTCAGGGACCAGGTCCTTAATGAGGGCATCAATGAATTTACCCACTTTTTCAAGCGGACCGTTGACTGCGGACACTATAGGTCTGCCGGGTGGATTATGCAGGCATTTGTGGAGCTTGGGGATAATATAAAAAGTGGGGATGTTGAATTGCTGTACCCTCAAGTAGTTGAACTCTTTAGAGGTGATCAGTTTCTCTTCCAAACCGAGACTAAGGAGATAATTAAGAGCATTGACGATGGCATTGAAGGGATTGGTGTGAAGTTTGCGGTAGGTAGATTCATCCGCTAGGAGTCTCCTAACTTCAGTTTCGTATTGTGTTTCAGTTAGAAGGACAATATTACCCCCTTTGTCGCTGCCCTTAATGACAATACCGGGGGCATTTTCAAGTTCTCTGAGGGCTTTTCGTTCCTCACGTGAGATATTGTCGATTCCCCTATAGTTCCAATTAATTTTGGAGAGATCTCTCTTGACTTGGGTCAGAAAGAATTCAATCGGTTTGTATTTGGAAAGGGGGGGCATCTTGGTGGACCTTATCGGTAAGTTGGCCGGGCGAGTCAACGCATGCTGGTGGTCTGAGGTCTCAGAGTCAGAGTCAGACTCACAGCCCTCCTGGAGTAACGAAACCAAAATATTAAGGGCCTCTCGCTCTTCCCCATCTGCTGACACAGGATAGGGCTCATCATGTTTTGATGAGTGCCAATATCCAAAGATAACCTTTCTTAAGTAGAGTGAGATGTCTTTATAGACTTCAAATTCGTTCATCCCAGATTTGGGGGAGAAGGAGAGGCCTCTATTTAACAGTGATATATGGTGTTCATTAAGAGGGAATTGAGTAAGATTTACAACTTTCATGTCTACCAGAGAGATAGGAGGGGGAGGCAATGGATCGTGTGTCGTAGTGGAATGCATTACGTTCTGTGTGTTCTGTTCCTTGATTGCCGTTGGCTTTTTCGTATTTCTCGAGTCCTTCCTTGAGGAGGTGGGGGCTGATGTAAGGTATTGTGTCCCTTTAGACTTGATTTCGCTTTCACTGTTGTTGTGGTGGAATTGTCTGGGGGGGGTGGGTCTTTGTCTAAAAAAGTCACCGAAGGTTCTTTGTGTTCACTATCGCTGTCAGAGGACGAAATATGGTGGCGATTTGATGTGGAACTGCTGTGTCTACCTCTACTCTTACGTGATCTACTCCTACCCACATGAATGGTGGGATCAAAGAGATCACCTCGTTCCAAGTCTAGTAAGTTCTGTTTAAACTTTTCTTGTTTACTACTTTTTAGATTTTTTTGTGTCTTTTCTACTTCCTTTTTAAGGAGTTCATTGTGTTTGTCAAACAGGGGATTTGTTTTAAAGGGTTCAAGTAGCAGCGCACTTGCCTCTATCTCTGTTTTAATCTCGTTCAGTTGGATCAATTCCTCGTCAACAATCAATTGCATAATCTCAAGGCCTCGTTTGGCACAACTGGCCTTCCATGCTTCAATGAACCGAGGGGTATGGAGGTGTGCAGCTGGAGTGACACGTTCTCTCAGACCACGTGGAATGATACCGTTCTCAATGTGGGATTTTAAAGAGGAAATGTCCCACTTCCTGTTGAGAAATTTAATGGTTAGCTTTTTGTGGTTTCTGAAGAGAGACTGAAGTGAGTCTTCACCATCCTTGGATATTGGTTGTTCACAAGAAAATGCCAACTGAATTTCTTTTTCTATTTCGTCATCAATTTGATAGGCCATACCAAAAAAAGAAAAAAAAAAAAAAAAAAAAAAAAAAAAAAAAAAAAAAAAAAAAAGGGGGGGGGGGGGTAGGGGAGGAGAAAAAGGGAGGAAGGGCAAAAGATGAGATCTGGGAAAGGTTGCCTACGGCTTCGCTCTGGGTTAAAAAAGTTGGTAGATGGTACGGATTAGCGTGAGTGATCACAGAGTGGGGTTCAAGAAGGGAAGTATAATCCCACAGAAGCACACTGAGCAAAAAAGGGGGGTGAGTAAAAGAACTGGAACACTCTGTGGTTTCAATGAGGCTAATAGCAGACTTAGGGTGAGGTCCGTACAGGTCTGCATGTAGGTTTGGACACCTGCAAACACCAATCAATAATAGGTGTGTTCCTCAGAATTCAATGCAGCATATATCAAAAAAGAGGGGGAGAGAAAGTGAATTCATGAATGAGGAACAAGCAGGAGTCAATATTAATTAAATGCTTTTTAATGAAAAAGAGACTCACAATAAACACTAATCCAGAAAATATCCTGATAACACAGGTACCATCACCATTAAAAAGACCAAACAGTCATGTGCGGACACAGATAACCACCCGTCACAATCAACCACTTATAATATGTTAAAGAAGACATTCACTTTAAATAAACAGCAATAATAACAATGCATGGAACATATGTGCTAGACATTGATGAAAGTCCAAATGGTATGGGGGAAGTGATGGCAAATATTATAGTGGATGAATGGGTTGTGGTGACAGCAGGACTTGATCAGCACTAAGTGGTGGTATGGCGGACAAAATTCGCCGTGTAAAGGGGGGACAATAATGTCAGGGGGCCTTGCTGGAGAGGTCCAAAAAGGAATAGATGGATGAAATCACAGCCGCTGCAGGATGCAGGTGTGTGTAGGCTGGCAGGACGGAGCCTCTCTAGGCCAGGGATGGCTCACAAGGCTGCAGACCAGAAGGTGTGGATGGAACTGGCAGGCGGCTAGAATTGGAGAGGTGAAATAATTGGTGAGCTGACACTGCAGTATAGAGGTCAATGACCACATGCGATGAGAAACTGTAAATAAGAGTCCCGAATCAGGGATAAGGTAAGGAAGGATCTCACCCAATGTTGTTTGCCGTCCGTATCAAGGAAGCAGGATTGCAGCTGTCACCATCTCCGATTTGTCAGTGCCTTTCAGTAGATGAACCGGTCAGGTAGGGAGTCATCCGGACAGTGCCTCGGTGGTAAGTGGCGGGTTGGTGCTGGGAGTGAGTAAGCTCACGTAAGTTCTGCATATAAAGTCCAAGCAGTTTGAGGCAACAGTTTCCCCTTTCGGCTAGCCGTTATGGCGCTGTGGCGAGATCAAACAGTCGCTGGTCTAGCGGGTCAGGTGATCGGCGTGATCAAGGCTGGTGGTGGGTCTGTTTGTCAGCAGGTACGCTGAGAGCAGCGTGTTGGCGTCATGCTGACGCGTTTCATCCGTAAACCGGATTTCTTCAGAGCATGCGCAGTAGCAAACTTCATCAACTTAAGTAGTGTTGAGGGAGGATCACATGGGTTTCGCGTTTGGTTACCAAGGCTACCGCGCTGTTCACTGACAGCCATACACAAGAGAAAAACATATAAAACATGACTAACAGAGCGAGTCCGTGAAGGCAACCAGGGAATAGAGAGAAATAGGAAAAAGGGGAGGGAGGGGAGAAGGGAAAGAAACAAAAAGGAGGGGGGGTCAGTCAGAAATGATAAGAAAAAAATGGAAGGAAATAGAAAATAGCATAAAAATGGTAAAAGTAAAAAATAAAATAAAGGGATGATGAAAGAATAAAATAAAATAAAATAAAATAAAATAATGTAGGAGTGGTTCTTAGCACCAATAATCAGGTGCAGTAGGCAAAAATAATATAGATAGTATTATAAAGATGACTAAGATACAGAAGATATCAATATGAAAAGTCAGGAACAGGGCTAGGAGTTTATCAGGGGGAACTATAGGTAGTGAAATCCCAACCAAGAAGAGGGGAAAAGAAGGAAAGAAATGCGGACATACAACCACCGATGAATTATGGGGTCAGGAATACACTGAGGTTGCACTCGTTATTTAACCCATACGGGTGCATACTATTGGTGTTGTATATCCACATTTTCTCCTTCTGGTAAAGGATCCTGTCGAAATCGCCCCTTCTCAGGGGGAGGTTAAGCCTATAGATACCTTTGACAGTAAGTCCTTTGGGGTTACCCCCATGTGCCTGCAGGAAGTGTAGGGGGATTGGTCGTTCGTCGTCCTTACTTAAAATGGACTGGATATGTTCACTCACTCTTACCCTCAGTGGTCTCTTAGTTTTCCCCACGTAGTGTTTCCCACAAGGACAGGTGAGCATATAAATCACCCTAGTTGTGTCCCTTTTTTTTTTTTTTTTTTTTTTTTTTTTTTTTTTTTTTTTTTTTTTTTTTGGTATGGCCTATCAAATTGATGACGAAATAGAAAAAGAAATTCAGTTGGCATTTTCTTGTGAACAACCAATATCCAAGGATGGTGAAGACTCACTTCAGTCTCTCTTCAGAAACCACAAAAAGCTAACCATTAAATTTCTCAACAGGAAGTGGGACATTTCCTCTTTAAAATCCCACATTGAGAACGGTATCATTCCACGTGGTCTGAGAGAACGTGTCACTCCAGCTGCACACCTCCATACCCCTCGGTTCATTGAAGCATGGAAGGCCAGTTGTGCCAAACGAGGCCTTGAGATTATGCAATTGATTGTTGACGAGGAATTGATCCAACTGAACGAGATTAAAACAGAGATAGAGGCAAGTGCGCTGCTACTTGAACCCTTTAAAACAAATCCCCTGTTTGACAAACACAATGAACTCCTTAAAAAGGAAGTAGAAAAGACACAAAAAAATCTAAAAAGTAGTAAACAAGAAAAGTTTAAACAGAACTTACTAGACTTGGAACGAGGTGATCTCTTTGATCCCACCATTCATGTGGGTAGGAGTAGATCACGTAAGAGTAGAGGTAGACACAGCAGTTCCACATCAAATCGCCACCATATTTCGTCCTCTGACAGCGATAGTGAACACAAAGAACCTTCGGTGACTTTTTTAGACAAAGACCCACCCCCCCCAGACAATTCCACCACAACAACAGTGAAAGCGAAATCAAGTCTAAAGGGACACAATACCTTACATCAGCCCCCACCTCCTCAAGGAAGGACTCGAGAAATACGAAAAAGCCAACGGCAATCAAGGAACAGAACACACAGAACGTAATGCATTCCACTACGACACACGATCCATTGCCTCCCCCTCCTATCTCTCTGGTAGACATGAAAGTTGTAAATCTTACTCAATTCCCTCTTAATGAACACCATATATCACTGTTAAATAGAGGCCTCTCCTTCTCCCCCAAATCTGGGATGAACGAATTTGAAGTCTATAAAGACATCTCACTCTACTTAAGAAAGGTTATCTTTGGATATTGGCACTCATCAAAACATGATGAGCCCTATCCTGTGTCAGCAGATGGGGAAGAGCGAGAGGCCCTTAATATTTTGGTTTCGTTACTCCAGGAGGGCTGTGAGTCTGACTCTGACTCTGAGACCTCAGACCACCAGCATGCGTTGACTCGCCCGGCCAACTTACCGATAAGGTCCACCAAGATGCCCCCCCTTTCCAAATACAAACCGATTGAATTCTTTCTGACCCAAGTCAAGAGAGATCTCTCCAAAATTAATTGGAACTATAGGGGAATCGACAATATCTCACGTGAGGAACGAAAAGCCCTCAGAGAACTTGAAAATGCCCCCGGTATTGTCATTAAGGGCAGCGACAAAGGGGGTAATATTGTCCTTCTAACTGAAACACAATACGAAACTGAAGTTAGGAGACTCCTAGCGGATGAATCTACCTACCGCAAACTTCACACCAATCCCTTCAATGCCATCGTCAATGCTCTTAATTATCTCCTTAGTCTCGGTTTGGAAGAGAAACTGATCACCTCTAAAGAGTTCAACTACTTGAGGGTACAGCAATTCAACATCCCCACTTTTTATATTATCCCCAAGCTCCACAAATGCCTGCATAATCCACCCGGCAGACCTATAGTGTCCGCAGTCAACGGTCCGCTTGAAAAAGTGGGTAAATTCATTGATGCCCTCATTAAGGACCTGGTCCCTGAGTTACCTTCATTTGTACAAGATACTATGGATGTACTAAGGCGACTAAATACTTTAACAATGCCATCTGGGGCCCTCTTAGTGGGGATAGATGTTGAATCGCTGTACACCTCAATACCACATTCCTGGGGCCTGCGTGCAGTCCAATTTTTTCTTGAACGTAGGTTCCCTTCCCTAGGACAGCATAATGAATTCATAGGCGATACTCTTACATTTCTACTTGAACATAATTGCTTTCAATTTTTGGGAAACTTCTACCAGCAGATAAGGGGAACCTCCATGGGAGCACCCTGGGCGCCCTCCTATGCATGTTTACACCTTGGTCTGTGGGAGGAAGACCTGGTGTACCCCTCGTCCATGTACCTCAGCCACTGCCTCACATGGCTGAGGTACATAGATGATGTTCTAATGATTTGGGGGGGCTCTGAACATGAGCTACATACCTTCATGAATGAGCTAAATTCTAATGACAGAAACATTAGACTCACCTACACCTTCCATCCCAACACACTTTCATTTCTTGATCTAACCATCTACATTGATAATTGTCGAATTAAGACCAAAACCTTCAGAAAACCCACAGCAGCCAATACCCTACTTTTAGCATCCAGTGACCACCCTAAATCTTTGATTAAGGCCATTCCAGTAGGCCAATTCCTCAGGGCCCGAAGAAACTGTTCTGACCCAGTTGACTTTATCACTGAGTCTAAAGATCTCTACAATAGATTCAGAGAGAGAGGCTATTCCCACTCATGTATCAGGGAGGCCAGAAGAAGGGCCACTCAGACAGATCGGTTAACACTTCTTTCAAAAAGAAAAAGGACCCTAAACCTTCGAAATCCGGTGGATTACCCAGGATCATTACCAAATTTGGTGCCCATTGGGACCAAGTTAGGTCCATACTTAACAAACACTGGCATATTCTGTCTGAGTCGCCCCTCCTAGGCAAGATTGTGGGCACCAGACCCCTCTTAACGGCTCGGCGTTCCAAAAATTTAAAAGATAGTTTAATTCACTCTGAGTATCAAAGATCACCTACTCCCAACTGGTTGACACAACTTCCGCCCCTGAAGGGGATGTTTAAGTGCGGTCGCTGCTCAGTATGCAAGTACGTTGAACGTACAAGTACATTTTCTGATTCTGAGGGAAAAAAACTTTTCAAAATTAATAACTTTATCAATTGCAACACAACTAGGGTGATTTATATGCTCACCTGTCCTTGTGGGAAACACTACGTGGGGAAAACTAAGAGACCACTGAGGGTAAGAGTGAGTGAACATATCCAGTCCATTTTAAGTAAGGACGACGAACGACTGCTGTGTCTACCTCTACTCTTACGTGATCTACTCCTACCCACATGAATGGTGGGATCAAAGAGATCACCTCGTTCCAAGTCTAGTAAGTTCTGTTTAAACTTTTCTTGTTTACTACTTTTTAGATTTTTTTGTGTCTTTTCTACTTCCTTTTTAAGGAGTTCATTGTGTTTGTCAAACAGGGGATTTGTTTTAAAGGGTTCAAGTAGCAGCGCACTTGCCTCTATCTCTGTTTTAATCTCGTTCAGTTGGATCAATTCCTCGTCAACAATCAATTGCATAATCTCAAGGCCTCGTTTGGCACAACTGGCCTTCCATGCTTCAATGAACCGAGGGGTATGGAGGTGTGCAGCTGGAGTGACACGTTCTCTCAGACCACGTGGAATGATACCGTTCTCAATGTGGGATTTTAAAGAGGAAATGTCCCACTTCCTGTTGAGAAATTTAATGGTTAGCTTTTTGTGGTTTCTGAAGAGAGACTGAAGTGAGTCTTCACCATCCTTGGATATTGGTTGTTCACAAGAAAATGCCAACTGAATTTCTTTTTCTATTTCGTCATCAATTTGATAGGCCATACCAAAAAAAAAAAAAAAAAAAGGGACACAACTAGGGTGATTTATATGCTCACCTGTCCTTGTGGGAAACACTACGTGGGGAAAACTAAGAGACCACTGAGGGTAAGAGTGAGTGAACATATCCAGTCCATTTTAAGTAAGGACGACGAACGACCAATCCCCCTACACTTCCTGCAGGCACATGGGGGTAACCCCAAAGGACTTACTGTCAAAGGTATCTATAGGCTTAACCTCCCCCTGAGAAGGGGCGATTTCGACAGGATCCTTTACCAGAAGGAGAAAATGTGGATATACAACACCAATAGTATGCACCCGTATGGGTTAAATAACGAGTGCAACCTCAGTGTATTCCTGACCCCATAATTCATCGGTGGTTGTATGTCCGCATTTCTTTCCTTCTTTTCCCCTCTTCTTGGTTGGGATTTCACTACCTATAGTTCCCCCTGATAAACTCCTAGCCCTGTTCCTGACTTTTCATATTGATATCTTCTGTATCTTAGTCATCTTTATAATACTATCTATATTATTTTTGCCTACTGCACCTGATTATTGGTGCTAAGAACCACTCCTACATTATTTTATTTTATTTTATTTTATTTTATTCTTTCATCATCCCTTTATTTTATTTTTTACTTTTACCATTTTTATGCTATTTTCTATTTCCTTCCATTTTTTTCTTATCATTTCTGACTGACCCCCCCTCCTTTTTGTTTCTTTCCCTTCTCCCCTCCCTCCCCTTTTTCCTATTTCTCTCTATTCCCTGGTTGCCTTCACGGACTCGCTCTGTTAGTCATGTTTTATATGTTTTTCTCTTGTGTATGGCTGTCAGTGAACAGCGCGGTAGCCTTGGTAACCAAACGCGAAACCCATGTGATCCTCCCTCAACACTACTTAAGTTGATGAAGTTTGCTACTGCGCATGCTCTGAAGAAATCCGGTTTACGGATGAAACGCGTCAGCATGACGCCAACACGCTGCTCTCAGCGTACCTGCTGACAAACAGACCCACCACCAGCCTTGATCACGCCGATCACCTGACCCGCTAGACCAGCGACTGTTTGATCTCGCCACAGCGCCATAACGGCTAGCCGAAAGGGGAAACTGTTGCCTCAAACTGCTTGGACTTTATATGCAGAACTTACGTGAGCTTACTCACTCCCAGCACCAACCCGCCACTTACCACCGAGGCACTGTCCGGATGACTCCCTACCTGACCGGTTCATCTACTGAAAGGCACTGACAAATCGGAGATGGTGACAGCTGCAATCCTGCTTCCTTGATACGGACGGCAAACAACATTGGGTGAGATCCTTCCTTACCTTATCCCTGATTCGGGACTCTTATTTACAGTTTCTCATCGCATGTGGTCATTGACCTCTATACTGCAGTGTCAGCTCACCAATTATTTCACCTCTCCAATTC
The DNA here is from genome assembly GCA_037952925.1 of Lithobates clamitans. NCBI lineage: Eukaryota > Metazoa > Chordata > Amphibia > Anura > Ranidae > Lithobates > Lithobates clamitans. Next base: position 296,678 of record JBBGZY010000903.1, on the reverse strand, counting down.
TAGCCGCCTGCCAGTTCCATCCACACCTTCTGGTCTGCAGCCTTGTGAGCCATCCCTGGCCTAGAGAGGCTCCGTCCTGCCAGCCTACACACACCTGCATCCTGCAGCGGCTGTGATTTCATCCATCTATTCCTTTTTGGACCTCTCCAGCAAGGCCCCCTGACATTATTGTCCCCCCTTTACACGGCGAATTTTGTCCGCCATACCACCACTTAGTGCTGATCAAGTCCTGCTGTCACCACAACCCATTCATCCACTATAATATTTGCCATCACTTCCCCCATACCATTTGGACTTTCATCAATGTCTAGCACATATGTTCCATGCATTGTTATTATTGCTGTTTATTTAAAGTGAATGTCTTCTTTAACATATTATAAGTGGTTGATTGTGACGGGTGGTTATCTGTGTCCGCACATGACTGTTTGGTCTTTTTAAAGGTGATGGTACCTGTGTTATCAGGATATTTTCTGGATTAGTGTTTATTGTGAGTCTCTTTTTCATTAAAAAGCATTTAATTAATATTGACTCCTGCTTGTTCCTCATTCATGAATTCACTTTCTCTCCCCCTCTTTTTTGATATATGCTGCATTGAATTCTGAGGAACACACCTATTATTGATTGGTGTTTGCAGGTGTCCAAACCTACATGCAGACCTGTACGGACCTCACCCTAAGTCTGCTATTAGCCTCATTGAAACCACAGAGTGTTCCAGTTCTTTTACTCACCCCCCTTTTTTGCTCGGTTTCTATTAAACTGACCAAAGCCACCCGATATTCGGCTCGTGTGTACAGCTCTTAAGTACTAACAGTGTTACCAACTTTGCAAGAGTCTATTTCCAACTATTCTCTGCCATTTTAAATAAGCCTGCACATATAGTATATCACATTTATCCTGAACTTTTCATAATGGTTGAGCTTGGGCCTTGGCATTAGTCAATTTTTGAAGAAAACATGACAGTACATACCAGTTGTGAAATATGTGAATAGTTAAAAAATTATAGTATATTTTTTTTAATAAAACGGATAAACAATTGCATTGCTTGGGGCTTTCTGACAGCTGGAATTATTTTAAATTTACCACTACAAGCTACAACTGAATATCATGGCTGGGTGATGTCTTTGCAAAAATAATAATTTCTTTCATTCTCAATTATCTGTCAGTTGTCATGTATAACTGTATTAATACTGGTAGTTGATTCCATCTCAAATTACAGTCTTCAGTCAAAAATGTAATGCTTTCAAGGAGGCAAGTAAAGAATGTAATATGTGAGATTGCCTTCTCATTTAGTAGTTTTAGTAAATTTTGAAATGATAAAGTACAAGGCTTTCTCAGCTTCCATTGCTCAACTTGCCACATTTGGTGTGCCAAACACAAATGTAAAACATATAAACCGATTTAGGGCAAAGATCACTCTAGTGGGCCCTCAAAGCCAACAATCGAATAATTAATGAAAAAAAATTCCCTCTGTAAAGAGATTTGCGTTTTTAAAATGAACATGCACAACATTCTCACAATTCAGGATAATTCTCTATGGAGATACGACGCTTGAATTTCTGGGATGAGAATGTCCATTATGACCATAATGTTAAAAATTTTAATGTTAAAATATTTTTAGGTCTGACAATAACTTGGGTGAAATCAATTATACTATCATGCAAGTGACTTGGTCAGTTCTTCTGAGCTAAATTGTGAACATATACCAGCATTTATACCCACATGAGATACTCATTCACATTGTTTGAACACTGGTTTTATTTGAACTGAGGAAGCTACTCCGATAGACGATTAAACTTTTTCAACATTACTAACTATTACTAATTACTACTTGTAATATCATGATATGAACATTTTTAAACACCTGCCAGTGTGTGATATTATTTAAGCTGAATAATACTAGAACATACTGATGTTAGTCCATCCAAAAGTAATTTCTTAGTGTTTGGTAGATGCTGGAAACCAAAAATTCTTACAGCTTTTAGACACCCCTTTGGTGAGATTTTTGTGCTAGGCTTCCATTTCTGCACATCTACTATGTCCTACTTAGCCTGTTAGATTTTTAATTTAATAATACAAAAAGAGTAGTGGTAACACTCTAATTTAGGCAGCAATATCAAAAATCCTAAGACCAATGTGAATGGAGTCTTACCTAAATTCTATCATTGGCGTAACACATTTGAGTGAACACATTATTTAAAGGGAATGTATAGTGTATTTATGTATTGTCTGTTCTGATTTATTATATACACATTTACATTCCCTGACTGTGCACAAAAAATAGAATTGTTGATTCCTTCTGTTAATTTTGTGTGGTAATTTAGGCAGATCTGCAAAACTATATAAAACTTAAAGTGATATTAAAGAAAGTGTTTTTTTTTTTCTTTAAAAGAACAAACATGTTACAATTACCTGCTCTGTGCATTGGTTTTGCACAGAATAGTAAACAGCAAAGTGCAGCGCTGAAATTATGCATGTTATAAAAAGATCTCACCAAGTGACATAAAATCAATCAGTGAACAAACAATTGCAAATCAAACAATAAAACATAAATCACAAGTGCATGTGGAAAAAAAAAAAAAAATTATTAAAAAAAGAAGTCCAAAAGTTTTTGATAAATCCACAGGTAAATAAATAAAGAACACCCATCCAGAAAAAGATGTGACAAAAGTGCCGATAGATGATCCACCAACAAGTGTGAGAGTAGAATCTGCTTACCGGACGGCGATGACTGCTATTACGGCAGTCTCGCCCAGCATAGGGATTATGGTCTCCCAAAACCAGGGATACAATGCAGGGCCGGTAGCTCTAACAGTCCATCATTACCGGAAATATAAAACAGAACACTTCCATAGTGCAATATTGTATGATAAAAAAAATTTATTAATAAAACGTAAGAATCACACTTACAATATTGCAGGAGGTATGCAGCATGAGAGATATCAAGCGGAGTGGCGGCGTCTCCGTGTACCGCGATTCACTTCCTGTATTCAAGCCCATCCGAGAACGTGATGACGTCACCGTCGTAGGCTCCTTTTGAGTTTTCTGTCAGCAGCTAGTGCTTTCACCCAGCAGCAGGCTTCCACAGCAGAGTGCAGAGAAAAAAAAGAGATAGTCCTGGACATCAGTTTAGCTTGCATATAACAAGGCTTCAGGATTCAAAAGAAGACCTTTTAGATCATCCACAATCTTGCCAGCCAGTGCCTATATATATATATGAAGTGAATCGCGGTACACGGAGACGCCGCTGCTCCGCTTGATATCTCTCATGCTGCATACCTCCTGCAATATTGTAAGTGTGATTCTTATGTTTTATTAATAAATTTTTTTTATCATACAATATTGCGCTATGGAAGTGTTCTGTTTTATATTTCCGGTAATGATGGACTGTTAGAGCTACCGGCCCTGCATTGTATCCCTGGTTTTGGGAGACCATAATGCCTATGCTGGGCGAGACTGCCGTAATAGCAGTCATCGCCGTCCGGTAAGCAGATTCTACTCTCACACTTGTTGGTGGATCATCTATCGGCACTTTTGTCACATCTTTTTCTGGATGGGTGTTCTTTATTTATTTACCTGTGGATTTATCAAAAACTTTTGGACTTTTTTTAATAATTTTTTATTTTATTTTTTCCACATGCACTTGTGATTTATGTTTTATTGTTTGATTTGCAATTGTTTGTTCACTGATTGATGTTATGTCACTTGGTGAGATCTTTTTATAACATACATAATTTCAGCGCTGCACTTTGCTGTTTACTATACTTTTGAGAGTCAGATACTGGACTTTTTAGGGTGCTGGCAGCTTTTCTCTCATAATTTATTTTTATTTCCTAAATATCCAAGCGCAGTTTTTACCCTGGTTTTTTTTTTTTTATATATTCCTATAATTCTTTGCACAGAATAGGCTCGATCCTCCTCTTCTCAGGTCCCAGCCAGCGCTCCTGGCTACTCTTTCCTGCTGAGTGTTGCTTGCTTATGGGGGCACCCCTGAGCAGGCTTGATCCTGAGCTGCTGCTCTGTGTGTCCATTCACACATGGAGTATGGCTTGCCCCAACCCATTGTCTCTTCTCATTGGCCACTCTCATTAACAGCACTGGAGGAAGACTGGGAAAGTATTAGATGGGACTGGGGGGATGCTGCACACAGAAGGTTTTTTACCTTCATGCATAGAATGTATGAAGGTAAAAAACCTTGAGACTTAAATATTTAATTACTTTAAAGTACTCCCATTGCTCTCTAGATTTAAAGAAAATTCTGTGGGTTGACCCCTAACTAAAGTCGGAAGGGTGATTTTCATAAATACCTAGTTACCCAACTTCTATCTATTATTACAATATTTCTATTTGGTAACTGATAAAACAATTTTACAAGACTTTTGTGAACCTACCTGGAATGACAGATAGGCAGATTTGTGAACCATATTAAAAACATTTTACCCCTCCTGGAGAAAAGAGGATTAGCAGTTCCTAATCCATTTTGGGGAAGACATTTACCTCTGCTAGATGATTCTAACCAAGCACTGACATCATCCGTCATGTATGAACATTTTTGTCTTTAAACATTGAAAGCCGTTTTTTTTTTATTTAAACATCAACAATACCTCACTCTTCATTTGTTTTAAAAAATTGAAATGAATCCTTTATTATTTGGGCTTTAATGAGTATACCCCACTTTAAAATAATAAATATTTTACTGAGTTAATTGATTTAAGAGGCTCTGATTTGTGGACAAAAAAAATAACATTACTTACCTCTCTTAGCTATATCTTGCTAATACAGCTAAACCCTTCCAACAACTGCAGATGTAGTTCTATCTCAAGAACCATTTTTTATTAGATGTCTCTATTAAATCATACCCTTAAGGCCACTTTCACACTCACAACGCCCTGGACGTCGTTGGTAAAACTATTTTTAGCAGCACCTTACCGCCGTTTTAGCGGTGCTTTTCGGCTGCTTGCGGGGGGCTTTTAACCTCCCTGGCAGTATGATTATTTCGGATTTTAGGTGCTGAAAGCGGTACAATTGTACTGTATATATCACATAAAACTGCATGCAGGGCATGGGCCAGAGCACTGGGGACAAAAGGGATGTGAAATAATTTCATACAGTACTGTAATCTGTAAGATTACAGTACTGTATGAGTTATGATTTTTACAATTTTTTGAATTTGCCGCCAAGCTCCGCCCCCATGCGTCGCGACGCTCGCAGGGAACGGAGCCTGGCAAAGAGAGGCTTCAGAGGAGGACAGAGCCCGTAGACAGCGTGGGGGACATCGCAGGATCCTGGGGACAAGGTAAGTAAGGAGGCACCAGGATCCTGCAATGTAATCCCGAGTGTGGCTCGGGGTTACCGCGAATGGTCCTGAATTTTAACCCCAAGCCACACTCGGGAAAACCGCCAGGGAGGCTACCCCTCTGTTAGCGGCCAAAAAAGAGTTAAAAGCGCCAACACTTCGGCTGCACTGCCCATTGATTTCAATGGGCAGGGGCGCTTTAGGAGCGGTGTATAAGCTCCTAAGACTCCTCAAAGAAGCTGCTAGCAGGACTTTTTTTTGACGTCCTGCCAGTGCACCGGGCTTTCACATTAGAGTGACAGGAGAGGTCCTTTACAGGCGCTATTTTTAGCGATATAGTGCCTGTAAAGTGCCTCAGTGTGAAAGGGGTCTAATAGCCAAAAAACTTGCCTCTCACAAAATAGGATTGGCATCAATTATAAATCATTCTTAGCACAAGGAAGGTCACATATCTAAATAATGTAGCACCCTGATTACTAGTTCTTACAACCCACTGCCAATATTTATTCAAATAGGTTCAAGGGCCTAGATCTATTTATGGATGAGCAGTGACTTTAAGTACTGCAAAGAATACCCCAAATGTCAATATTCGCCTCTATGAGATTTAGCTGTGTCCTAAGTGTATATCAGGACAGAGGATCTAATTCACATGTTATGAGGTCATCCAAATTTGGTCCAGAAATCATGAATCATTACCTAATATTTGACTAATTAGTCAATCATTAAAAAAAAAAAAAATTGATAGTTTCAAGTTCATTCTTTTCTTGAGTAAAAAATGGGTCTCCTTGGAATCTTGAAAACCCCCCTTGATGATCATCGCATAGAGATTGTGGTAACCAGAACCCTGAAACAATAGCACAACATTGGCTATCTCTTCAAACTCCTATCACAAGCATCTGGATAGATAAGATCTCTATCCTACCCATGGAAAATCTTAGCTATAGCTGTAGCTTTAAAATGTTTAAAAAGGTCTGGCATTCTCTATATTTTATTCTCTAGAACATGACATGCTTGTACATCTACTTTTACTGTACTTCTACTTTTTCATGTCCAGGAGATGCTTCACATATAAAATGTTTCTGTGTATCATGTAACTCAATGTTTACAGAAGAACTCAATTTGGGAATAAATAGCAAGTACGTTCCCATAATATTTTGCTAATCCCAGTTCACAGCAGGTGGGTGGGCTTCCTCTGTGGTTGGAGGCCTATTATGCATTATACATTAAAGTAAGATGTTATTTGACATATACTTTATTTTCTGTGGCAGGACAATAAGATATTGATTTTTTTTTTCTATACAATACGCCTAATAATGGAAGAACAGATGAATAGTAAAAGTACATGTTTATAAATGAATTTGTTGTTTTTGTCTGCATCAGACACAACAATAAACAGGCAAGGTAAATAAATGAAAATCTGGCAAATTAATAGATTATTTTGCCTGTTCATGTGTATAAAAAAGTATCTGAATTACTGTTTCATCAGAGGTTACTGTTTCATCAGAGGTGTGGGTACTCCACAGTTAGAGCCCTTTCATACTGGGGCGGTTTGCAGGCGCTATTGCGCTAATAATAGCGCCTGCAAACCGACCCAAAAGTGCCGCTGCTGTGTATCCAGCGTGAAAGCCCCGAGGGCTTTCACACTGGAGCGATGCGCTGGCAGGACGGTAAAAAAAGTCCTGCCAGCAGTATCTTCGGAGCGGTGAAGGAGCGGAGTGTTTTACCGCCGACGCCACTCCCCACCCCAGTGTGAAAGGGCACTTAGGCAATGGAAATACTTTGCAACATTTTTTCTAGTGCTGTTCTACGAGCATGTTATGTTCTTTTTTAATTATTCACAGACAAGTGTGTATTTTTTCTTATTAGTGGACACTAATTTTATTTGAAAAGTTAAACATACTGTATGTAGACTTGTGTAATAATTATTGATACTAGAAGGTAAGATTTGTGGGTCACATTGCTAGTGATATTACCTCTTGGTATATGCATATATGAGTATTATATTATGAGTATATATATATATATATATATATATATATGTATTTACAAAGTACATATACATGGATTTTGTGTTCTTGCCATGTAATTCTATAGGATATTTTCCTAGAAGCTTCATTCTTTTCTTTTAATGACTGTGGTTGACTTTATGTTAACAACAATTTTATGTTTTTCTATTTTTCTTACAGTTAATACAGACAATAAGTGCAGTGGACAAAGATGAACCTCCTGGTGGGCAAAAATTCTTTTTCAGCTTAGCATCTGTTAACCCAAACTTCACAGTCCAAGATAATGAAGGTATAGTGACTTTGGAAATATCCTCCTAATTGCATAATTAATAAGGAAAGTGTGTTTTGTGTGCAGGCTAAAATTACATCAATTTTTTTTTTACTTATACTTTAATACTGCATATAAAGAGAAAGATATTTTTGGGTATTCTTTGCTTAAAAACAATCCTTGAGTGTCCTGAAAAAGATTATTATGAATTAGACGTGTGCACTACCAAAAAATTTGTTTTGTTTTGTTTTCATTTTATTTGTTTTTTTTTTTTCTTTTATCGGATCATTTGTTATGATCGGCTTTCATTACTTTGGATCATTCGTACCTTTGGATGTATTCATATTCATTCCGTTCCATTCTTTAGATGCGGCATTTGTTACTTCAAATCAAAATCACTCGTAACTTCAGATGCCTTCATATTTGTTTTTTATTCCATTTGTTTAGGTGCCGTATTCATTACTTTGGATAATTCGGAACTTTGGATGCATTTGTATTTGTTGCGTTCACTAACATTTTCTTTAGCTAAATTTGTAAGGAAATTCCAATAAAAATGTAAATCTAATCTATCTCAAATTAGCTGCAATGGTGCAGAGATCTAAAAAAGATCTATAATTGAATAGTTTATAATAATAATAAAAACATAATAATAATAATAATAATAAAAACTATAATAATAGGTAATAATTTAATTATAATAGAAAAAAACAAAATTATCCGAATGTAATTGATTCATTAAACTCGTAGGTTGAATCATTTTTCATTCTTTCAAATTTTTGAATTTTTGTATTTTTGTTCTTTCGAATTTTCATTCTTTCGGGTTTTTGTTCTTTTGGATTTTCGGTCTTTCAGATTTTCGGTCTTTCAGATTTTCATTCTTTCTGACAATTCATTTTCGTATGCATTAGTAAAAAGAGTCTTTTGTTTATTTGGATGCTTCTACATGAACGAATATGCCGATTTTTGTCCAGAAACTAATTTGTAACAAAACAAATTGCCCATGTCTACTATGAATGACAAAAAATTCTTGGATCAAATAGCCAAGGTGGAGCATGTGCTCAGATGAATACCACATGCTTGTACTGTATTTATGCTGCTCTTGTATAACTGATTCTATTCCCACAATATGGTTTTCCAGCACCTGTTCCAGACACCTAACAGTTAAATCTGGTTTAGACTATGTTCAGATTAAGTGGGCTGCAGATACAATCTTTGATGCAGCTACACCTACATTTGGTAGCTCCTGCTCTAAGTTCTCTCAGTTTTCTTACACTACATACAATACAGGAACAAAGATGGCATTAGCCTTCCCTTACTTTTTTAAAAATGCATCTATTGGAAAATTATCCTCTCATTTCCTGTCAACTTTGAACTAACTCTTGCCCACCCTATCCAAAACCTATGGTTATGTTTGTATTATGTTTTCTTTTATTTATGCAGATAACACAGCTCGGATCTTAACAAGGAGGAATGGCTTTAACAGGCATGAAATAAACACATATCTATTACCAGTGGTCATATCTGATAATGACTACCCAATTCAAAGCAGTACTGGAACGTTAACCATAAGAGTATGCACATGTGACAGCAAGGGAAACATGCAGACTTGCAGTGCTGAGGCTTTACTCTTACCTGCTGGTCTGAGTACAGGCGCTTTAATTGCAATTCTGCTTTGCATCATTATACTTCTTCGTAAGTATTTTTTTTTTTTTTTTTGCTACAATGAGATCTTTTACATTTACATTATGAATGATGCATCCATTAGCAGTTTTTTTTTTTTATTCTACCATTTTTGTTGTATAAACAAAAGTAAATACATTCATCTGGATGTTCAACAGCAGTCTATCTGAAATACTAGGGCAGTTAAACTTTTCATCAATTAAGAGGAATAATGCCCCGTACACACGGTCGGATTTTCCGACAGAAAATGTGTGATAGGACCTTGTTGTCGGAAATTCCGACCGTGTGTAGGCTCCATCACACATTTTCCATCGGATTTTCCGACACACAAAGTTTGAGAGCTTGCTATAAAATTTTCCAACAACAAAATCCGTTGTCGGAATTTCCGATCGTGTGTACACAAATCCAACGCACAAAGTGCCACGCATGCTCAGAATAAATAAAGAGATGAAAGCTATTGGCTACTGCCTCATTTATAGTCCCGACGTACGTGTTTTACGTCATCGCGTTCAGAATGATCGGATTTTCCGACAACTTTGTGTGACCGTGTGTATGCAAGACAAGTTTGAGCCAACATCCGTCAGAAAAAATACTAGGATTTTGTTGTCAGAATGTCCGATCAATGTCCGACCGTGTGTACGGGGCATAAGAGTGATAAAAAAGTGGTTTGTTATGTGTTTTCAGTGCATTGGATAATGACACCCTTGGTCAAACCAATTTTCCTGGGGCATCATGGCAGCATACAATGGGTTGTGACTCCGCCCCTACAACCTGATGGGGCTGGTTAACTATGGATCAAAGACAGACCCGGCTCACAGAATTCTCATTTTTTTCCTCACCTGATTAGGATTGGAATCGTGAAGTATCTCTTACCGTTTGTCGCCCCATCCAGGTTAAGCCTCTCCTTGGTGGAAGTCCTTCCTTTACAGTCTCTAAATGAGCTATATGGTTGCCGCCCCATTCTGGTGGTCTGGGGGGGCTTATTTTAGCTTCTCCTGGGTGGAAGCCCTTCCTCTGCAGTCTCTAAATGAGCTATATGATTGGAGCCCCATTCTGGTGGTCTGGGGGGCTTATTTTAGCTTTTCCTGGGTGGAAGTCCTTCCTCTACAGTCTCTAAATGAGCTATATGCTTGGAGCCCCATTCTGATGGTTCAGGCTTCTCAAGAAAGCTTTAAACAAGCTTTGATGTAAGTGACAGCACTTCCCTTTGCATTCCATATGCTTTGTACTTCTTTTCTCTGTGTTATGGGTGTTTGCCATTTCCAAGATGGTGGCAGCAGTGCAAATACTCTCTGAGCATGAGAGGCAGGAAGTAATGCGGCCTCTGAGACCCGTTTCCTGGCTAGAGCTTTTCTAGGATGGTGATCTGAGCATGTTCAGGCACTGATATCATCACTAATGGCAATTGTGAGTTTTAAATGGTTTATGGCATTTTTGGGCAAAAAATGGTGGAGCTCTCTACTCATGCATGCTGGATGCTTATGTGGTCATTGTTTGCAGGTAGGTTTTCCTTTTTTATGGCATTCACCTGGGCTTTTCCTATCTCCTTCACAGTGTTGCTCTAGGATCATTGTGCTCTTTATGGCATTTACCTGGGCTCTTCCTATCTCCTTTTCAATGCTTGCTCTGGGATCACTGTGTTGGGCTCAGTTTCCACTTGTGCGACTTGTCACTACAAAGTTGCCTGACAAGTCATACCCCATGATTTCCAATGAGTATCATTCATATCTGTGTCCATAGACCTCAAGAATACACAGGCATTGCTACGAGTCGCATCAAATTTGCGGCAAAATCGTGTGACTTTCAGGTCGCAGTAGTGGAGACTTAGCCTTATGCTGTTTTTCATTTCAGTCTGCTGCTTGGCTCTGTTCCTATGGGAACACTGCCCAGTCAGACCACCCATTGCTTTTAAGGTATAGGGATTTAGTAAGTAGTGAAGATTGAGAAAAACAGAGCCAATATCTAAAGTCCTGTAAGGACCACAAGATGTAGCGAGTCTTCTGAAGGTCAAGACAAGTCCTCATCTAAGAACAGACATCCAGGCAATGTTGATTAAGGTCATCATCTCACCCCTCATTAGCATTGCTCCCCATTTACAAACATCACAAGTTACCAGCCCTAATAGTCGCTGTAATTTTCGTGGAAAGTGCCTGCCAAGCTAGAATGTCAAATATGCCTGGAATAAGCTCTATACAGCCTGCTTAAACCCAGAACAGTCACCATTCAAGCGCAGACATCCAGGCAACATTGATCAATGTCATTATCACACCTCTCATTATTATTGCTCCCCATTTACAAACACCACAGATTACCAGCCCTAATGGTTGCTGCATTTGTGGTGGAAAATCATTGCTTGACAAGCTAGCTTGTCACGTCCACTTGGAGCAAGGAAGGGGATGTCTGGAATATATCCGCCTTGATTAAAGAATCGGCCAAGGAGTTGATGCATGAAGCCTGTACTCCCCAGTCGATGGCTGAATTGCCTAGCACTTCCAACCAGAGTCAGTAGATGGTGTCCAAATTGGAAAGCCATGGGAAGAAAGCATTAAAGGAGCCACAAGCTTTGAAGATTGCCCAATAGAGCCTTTTTGCAAGGGCAGCTAAGGACACAATTAAAATAATTTACTTAAGCGCTAATATGGATAAATTAGGAACCTAATCAAATAGTGAATTCAGCTGCAACTATTCAAATGTGCTCTGACAGCACATGCATAAATGTTAACTATGATTAATAGTGCGCTAAAACCAAGCTTAATAATAATAATAATAATGACACAATTGCCTGTGGTGAAGTTGAGGAACCTCTCCACAAGGTTAGAAAGTACTTATTCCCTTCACTGAACAACTGGAGGAGTTAATCCAGGAGGAATTGAAGGTCAGAGAAAAATGCCCATATAAAAGGCTGTCAAAACTGTATACCCTGAAAAAGCTAAATGTCAACCTGCAGCAGCCTCCTCCGATGGTGGATGCATCATTAACATGGCTGGCAAGACATGTCACCTTGCTGTCACATTCAAGGAGGCTCTAGTCCAAAAATTAGATCTGGATCTGAAGTGCTCTTACATACTAACAACAAAAGAACACCTCTCTAGGCAGACATCTCATAATGTATCCCACCCGCCAATGGAAACAGGTGCTGGCTCTGCATGTAGGAATGAATCAAAGAATAGACTGGACAGCCGCACTCTTTTGACACCTTTATTGAAGACGGTCTAAAAATTCTTCTGGAACATACTGTAGCATCTGCAGGTGTCAGCAGACCAGCAATAACCAGCCCATGTGCTGAATGAATCTAATGGGAGTGGTTCATAATTATCAACCAGCTGCTTCTCCTGCAGGACTCTGAGGAAAGTTTCAGGGTCTGCATCCCTTTACAGTTTATTTCCTATTGGGAGTATCTTATCAAAAATGACACTTTTGTTGCAGTGGATGCCAAAAATCCGACTTGTATCTTGGTGCAGACTTCTGGGAAAATCAGTGAGGCAGTCATACAAGCAGGAAATGATGTTTCAGGGGCGTGTTCTGTACACACTCCGTGTACAGAGCACCTCCAGATAGTCATGTTGCATTGCATTTTACAGAAAATTGCAGCCCTGCAGATTAAAAAAACAAAAACAAAACTGGTGCAAGATACCAGACAACGGATCCAATCTATTTGGGAGTACACAGGATATAGCCATTTCAAGGGTGACCACTAGCAGGTCACAGCAAATATCATCTTACAAAAAACAGAAAATTCAAAAAGGTCCAGCATACAGGTGGCAACTCCCAGGTAGATACAAGGAGGCAAAATCCTACAGACCAGAAAAAAGATTAGTAAAAGAACTGGAGAAGTACCCAATCTTCATTATTGAAGCCTTAAAGATCTAAGGCACCTGTCTTGGGAGAAGGAGGAGAAGTCCTTTCAGGGATGCACTCATTCAGGGGGTGCCTGTGTGAAGCTTTGCGCACACACCTGGAAAATATTCAGCATCTGTGGGCCATATCAGCTATATTGGCGTGACATTGGTGGAAGTTTAAGGGAGGTCCACCTTTCTGGTACAATCATTTTTATTGAAAAAGTATAACATCATGACAAACATTCACCCATGCAGGGGCGTAATTTAATGAGCACAAAGATCATATAATATTGATAGGTGGGAAGTCCATCTCTTAATCTCTTCCAGTCAGCCAGGCTTTATGGAAAAGTAAAAAATTCTGGTCCAGTTTGTAGCTGGATTAAAAGAAAAAAAAAAACGAGCAATCGTGAAGGTTCCAGTTTCCCAGAGGAGATGAGGATTCGGTTCACCTCTGTTCCTAGAAAAAAAAAATCAGGTAACCTGTGCCCAGTGCTAAAGTTGAATTAAAAAAAACAACTCAACAAGGAAGTTGGAGTCGTGCAAGATGGAAAACCTCCAATCAATTATACTATTCATAAATCTGGGAGACTGGATGCTCTGTATGTTTATCAGACACCTACTTATCCCAATTCATCCTCAGTTCATCTACCAGTTTTAGTGCCTTCCTTTTGGTCTGTACATCTCCCCCAGGGTATTCACAAAGGTCTCACTGTCTGCAATAGTGACAGGAAAAATTCAGTAGAACTTCCACAAGGGAATATCCATCCTCTGATAGAGAAAGCCAAAGGTGCTTTAGGAGTGAAGTCCTCTTCCAGCAGAACAGTGCCGGAGTATCCTTGGTTCTTCGTAACTGACCAATTGGTTTCCGATGGAACATTATCACATCAAACCCCAGCTAGAATGGTTGGGGGGCGCATTTCAAAGAGGAAGCTGCCCCTCTTTGAAATGCCATGAGTCATGAGATCTTAAGCTTATGAGGCATAGCATTGAATGCTCTTTAACTGATTAGTGTTCAAAGCATTTCTGTCATTCACTTCTTTTTTAGAAAGAGGAGCAAGATTTGTGCTGTGCCTAGACATAGTGGAAGAGTAGAATTTTTAGGCTGTCAGTGGAACTTCCTCTATCAATAATTGCAAATATACCATTTTGGCTTAGGATGCTCTAGTGTCTGTCTCTCCTACACTTAAGCATTGAGTCACCACTGCTGCTTCCAGTGATGACGGATCTGCTCTCTCATGGACAGTTTTGCCATCCAGTGCCAAGAGACTACTTTTGATGGCATGGAAGTTGAGAGGCGGAGGCTTCCAAGTCAAGGGTGCTCAGTGCAGGTAGTGCCTAACTTGTGTCAAACCAGAGGTCTTCATGAATAAGACTTACCAAATAATATGGGAAAATTATGCAGATCTCACACAGCAAAAGCCTGGAATCCCTTCTCACCTAAACCGGGCAAGGTTCCACAGTTCTTACAACTGGGGCTGAACAGGAGCCTAGGTTCAAATATGTTTTTTGTTTTGCTATAGACCTCTCAGGAAACCATTGTTCCCTATGTGGAACTTGCATATGGTTCTCATTTCTATCCTACAGAATTTGCTACATGCTGCAATTTAACCCCGAAGACCGTATTTACGGTTGCTACAAACTCTGTGAAAAAGGGTGTCAGAACTGCAGGCTTTGTACTCAAGGAGCCTCACTTAACATTCTACCCAGACAGAATAGTCCTCTAACTCCAGACTGCTTTTATCCATGGGGTGTCTTTCTCCTTCCAATTTAACCAGGAAGTCAATTTCCCATCTTTCTTGGTTGAATGAGAGAATCATATCCCCTGGATGTTGAGTTAACTCTGGTGACCTGCTTGGCAGCTACCTTTTCATTCAGTAAAGCTGAAATCTGTACTTGGTTTCAGCGTGGCTTAAGGCAGGGTCAGTCAGCATCAACACGTTCAGTCATCTACTAGATTGTTAAGACAATTAAAAGAGCCTACACTTCACAAGACCTTCCTGTTTCGGTGGTCTTAAGAGCACATTCAACTCGGGCAGTGCCAGCTCTGTGGACAGCTCAGTGCTAAGTCTCCTGAGGCTATTTGCAAGTCATCAATATGCCCGCTGTCATTATACGGTGGTTGTTTGAAGGAGGATATTGTTGTTATGGCAACAGCTAGCTGCCATAACCCCGGTATCCCTGTCTTCAGCTGGCGGTCTGCTACAAGATAAAAGTGGTCTCTGCAGATTCGCCATGAGATCACTTTTATCAGTGGTGGGAGAGGGGGCGGAGGTGATCGCGTCTGTTCTCCTGTCAGGTATGGAGACGAGTGAGGGGAAGATGGCCCCCAGCCATCTCCATACAATTGCTGGGCGGAAGCGACGTCAAAACGTCACTTCCACCCACAGCTCTTAAAGGGCCATTTTTTTAAATATTTTTTTTTTAAATTACAATTTTTTTTTTGTTTATTGCATTTTAGTGTAAATATGAGATCTGAGGTCTTTTTGACACCAGATCTCATATTTAAGAGGTCCTGTCATGCTTTTTTCTATTACAAGGGATGTTTACCGTCCTTGTAATAGGAATAAAAGTGACATTAAAAAAAAAAAAAAAACTGTGTAAAAATAAAAAATAAAATGTAATGTAAAATAAATAATAAATCAAAAAAAAATTTTTTAAACGCGCCCCGTCCTGACAAGCTCACGTGCAGAAGCGAACGCATATGTGAGTAGCGCCCGCATATGAAAACAGTGTTCAAACCACACATGTGAGGTATTGCCACAATCTATAGAGCGTGGGCAATAATTCTAGCCCTAGACCTCCTCTGCAACTTAAAACATGCAACCTGTAGAATTTTTTAATCTGGAGATTTTTAAGGGTAAAAGTTTGTCCACGAGCAGGCGCAATTTTGAAGTGTGACATGTTGGGTATCAATTTACTTGGCATAACATTATCATTCACAATATAAAAAAAATTGGGCTAACTTTACTGTTGTCTTATTTTTTAATTCAAAAAAGTGTATTTTTTCCAAAAAAAGTGCTCTTGTAAGACCGCTGCGCAAATACGGTGTGACAGAAAGTATTACATTGACAGCTATTTTATTCTCTAGGGTGTTAGAAAAAAAATGTATAATGTTTGGGGTTTCCAAGTAATTTTCTAGCAAGAAAAACTGTTTTTAACTTGTAAACAACAAATCTCAGAAAGAGGCTCGGTCCTTATGTGGTTAATAGGTGAACCCGGCTCATGACAGTAAAATTTGGGAAATTCATGGTGCATACTTACTTTCTTACTTTACTTTAGTTCCCATTGAATACTGCCATGATGCACCACGAAAACGGAAAATTGTATACTCACCTTTCTGTAACTTTCCTTTCCTGGTGCATCGTCATGGTTTTATACAGATGCCCACCCAAATCGTGAGTGTTACAGAGAAGGCTGCGAGCCGGGTCTGTCTTTGATTTATAGTTAACCAGTCCTATCAGGTTGTGGGGGGCGGTGTCACAACCCATTATATACTGCCATGATGATGCATCAGGAAAGGAAAATTATGGAAAGGTGAGTATACAATTTTCTGTTTTTTTGCAGCTGACAAATGTACCTGAAACTAAGTTACCTTTAGACATGAGATCAGGTGGTGCTTACATGTCTTTGGCTACCTCAGGAACTCCAACAGTCTTTAGCTGAAATAGAAATTGAATATGTTAGAAAACCTTGTATGATTGCTGTTGTGTACCAAAATAAGCCAACATCTAAGGTGCCTGTATTACCATCCTCCATTCTGTTGGTGTAATCTAAGGCAGGTAGAAATAAAGAAATTTGCTCCATTTTGCCATCAACACAGTCGGTATTGATTAAGCAATCCCTCAACCAGTGTTATTGTTTTCTGCCGGTGGGGAGAAGGGGGAACTTTTCCTGCCAGCAGAACACAATAATTAGTGTTGCCGGCTATAGCCAGTGGCACTAATAATTTGGGAAAAAACCAACAGGTTGGTTATACACAAGTTGATTGATAGATTGACTTGTGTACAACCAGGGTGCCCATACATGGATCAAAATGTGTCTGGTCCCTGCTGAACTGGCCAAATTTAGATGTATGGTCAGCTTAAGTATCTATGTTTAAGCAACTGCAGTGCAATTTTGGTGCATAAAAACAGACTAATCTACACATTTAACCACACTCTAAATCTTCTGTGCCTGTTCTGTTATAAGTACCTTTAAAGGAATGAATGGATAAACACTCTGAACACTTTACAAACATGTAAAATACATGGGCAAGTAAACTTATGGAAGCCAAATTATGTTTCCTGGTTTCACACTACATACTGTATGCCCAACATTATGCAGTATAAAGTCAGTTACCCCAAGGTCAATTTCAACACTTCTCACATACATGTAAAAACCATCATTTTTTTTGCTAGAAAACCCCTAAACAGTATTTTTTGAAAGCAGAGTCCCTGGAGATTCAAATGGTGGTTGTTGCAACTTTTTTTGTTTCACAATATTTTTGCAGTCATTTTTAAAATGCAAATTTTCCACAAAAATATACTTTAATGAAATTTAGTGCACACAAACACAATAATATACCCAATCTTTTGATAAAACACAAAAGATGATGTCATGCCAACTAAATTAATACCTAACATGTAACTCTTTCAAATTGTGCGTGCCCGTAGAATGGTGACAAACTATGGTACCTAAAAATCTCCATAAGTGACACTGTAGGAGCCTTTACAGGTTACCAATTTAGAGTAAAGCCTCGTACACATGATCGGATTTTTGGCAGGGAATTGTGTGATGGCAGACTGTTGGCCTAAAATCTGACCATTAGTATGCTCCATCAGACAATTGTTGTCCAACTTTCTGCAAATGTTGGATGGCAGGCTAATAAATTTTCGGCGGACAAAAATTGTTGTCAGATTTTCGTATCGTATTGTCACACAAAAGTCCAAAGTACAAACACACATGCTCGGAGTCAATGCTCACCAAACACGACATTAGCAGAAGGTGCCCAAAGGGTGGCGGTCAAGAGTTAAAATTCCGTGTAGTACGTCACTACGTTCGTGTTTGTTGGCTGACAAATGTGTGCCGTTAGTATGCAAGACAAGTTCCTGGCAAATGCCCTTCGGACAAAAGTCTGACGCTCTGTTGGCCAACAATCTAATCATGTGTACGAGGCTTTACACAGAAAGTCTGGCACTAAAATTATCATTCTCACTCTGATGATCGCGGTGATATCTCACATATGTGTTATGATAATCGTTCACATATGCATGTACCTACGTACACATTTGCATTTGCACATGAGTGGGAGGGCGGGGCGCTATAATTTTTTAATGTTATTATTTATTTTATTTAACATTATTTTAACACTGTCCCCTTATTTATTTGTTTGTATCAACCTTTTTTCTATTGTATGGAAAGCATGGGCCGTGGCAAGTCCTCTTTATGGAGAGATCTAGGTTCTATTAGATCCAAGATCTCTCCTCTGGCCTCCAAAGTGAGGTTTGATCAGATGGTGTACAAGCCAGTAACAGCTTCTATACAACAAACCAAAACCAGAAATGACAAAATCCTCACTGCTCCTGGTTTCCTTAATTAAATAGGGGAGGTGGGTATGGCTGCATCTCCCCTCCCAGTACTTCACCAATCTGAGCAGTGGCAGTGGTTTCCCTGATCCCTCTGGAGAGCCCAGTAAAGGTGGTGGGCGGTGAAGGGGGCCCCCTTCTGCACCCTGTAGAAGTGAGTGGGCACATCTCTTGCTTAAAATGTTGATACCGGGATTATAGCTGCAGCTATAATCCTGATATAGCCACTTCAACTCCAAGAATGTACAGGTACGTCCTAAGGTCCTAAGGAAGTGGTTAACCTCATGTGTGACATAGTTGCAAGCATTTCTGTTTGTCTTAAAGTCCATCACAGTATAGAAAAATAAATGTATTCAATTTTGTTCACCTGGGCAATTCAGACTGAGTATATGATGGGAAAAACACAGAAGCAAAGGTTATCTTCATAGCAAATTGCATGTCAGAGCAATCAGTAGTTCCAGAGCCATAGGCAGCTAAAATATTTAAATATTCATATTTTCTGTCAAATCAATCTTGTGCCTGCCCTATCACCTTCCCAGCATCTCTATTAGCATTTTAATAAAAATGACAGTCATGTAACTAGTAGGGATGAGCTCAATGTTCGGGTCAAACATAAGTTCGGGTGTTCGCCCGTTCACCGAAGAGTGAGCATTATGGGGCGTTCGCGGAAAATTTGAGCACCGTAGAATGCCCCATAATGCACTGCGATCTCGCAGTGCATTGCTGTATGATGATTGGCCACAGCATGCACCTGACCTGCATGCTTTGGCCAATCAAAGCGCGCTCTGCTAAGAGAGCCATAATTGGCCAAAGGCAGGGTGCCTTTGGGCAATCATGGCTCAGGGGGATTAAGTCCATGCCCCACACTATATAAGGCTGCTTACACGGTGGCTGTGTGTAGTGTTGGTGTGTGGACAGAGAGATAGCTCTTGATTTAGATTAAGCAGGCAGGTTATTCAGTTAATGGCAGTGTGATTTATATATATATATACATATATATATATAGATATATATATATATATATATATATATATATATATATATATATATATATATGTATATGTAGGAAGGCCAGTATGGTGGCCTGAATTTATGGAAGGAGCCCGGGGGGTATTTAAGCAGCCCGCTCACCTGTGGTGCTTGTCGGTTTCCTGTGCGCGATATACTTCACTAGGCCGACGATTGGAATGCCAGCGTCCGCTAGTTCTTGTCTCGCAAGTTCCCGTTTTCGCAAATTTCTGTGCTCGAGAGTTTCAAAGTCCGTGTTACCGATTCGTAGTTCGTACCGCGCGTCTGGCTTGGCTGTCGCAGGTAGGGTCCCATCGGACTTTGTTTTTACGCATTGTTAGATATCATGTCACTAAACCGTGATATCAAACTTACGAGTCACTCGCAATTTCACAAACGTAACCGCAATCCATACCACTCGCACTTTCGTTATGTTACCATTTCTCGTTATCTGAAAAAAGCACAGCGACATAGACGTCGCTTCATTTTAGGCATGTCTAATTATTACCAGGCATCAGCAAACAGCCGTAGCGATTCGCAATTCCTTATCGAACCACGTCAGTCGATATCAATCATTTCTCATTTTGAACATTTCTAAATACATTTCTAACATTTCAAACCATTTCAAATCATTTCTTTCATTTCAGTCACGTACCGCGCTCCGATTCGAATCCAGTTGCATCTAATGATGCACCGATTCACTCCGGTGTGCCCCAGTAGTTACGGCCTCATTTCAGTACATGCTCCAGAGTCACGTCATTATCAGTCGCTTTCGACTCACCGATTCGTACCTCTGTCATGGTTATCATGCCACGTATCACACTCCGTTACGAATTCAGTCGCATGGAATGCACCGATTCGTCTCGGCGTGCCCCAGGTATTGGCCACATTTCAGTACATGCTCCAGAGTCCGATTCGCAGTCAGTCGCTATAGCGGCATGATCGATTCGCGCCTCTGTCATGGCAACAAAATGTTACACCTGCACTTACCGCGCTCCGGTTCGAATCCAGTCGCATTTTCGATGCACCGATTCGTTACGGCGTGCCCCAGGGCCCGGCCTCATTTCTGGACATGCTCCAGAGTCCGGTTCGTTGTCAGTCGTACTTTGCGGGTCACCGATTCATACCTCTGTCATGGGAATCATTTCAACTGTCACGAATCACGTTCCGATTTGAATCCAGTCGCATCCATGATGCAACGATTCGTCACGGTGTGCCCCAGGTATTTTCGGTCACATTTCAGTACATGCTCCGGAGTCCGGTCGTTGTCAGTTGCAGTCGTGACATGATCGACTCGTGCCTCTGTCATGGCACATGCCTCTACCATGACAAATCATTTCATTCATTTCATCATTTCACTCATCTCACTGTCACGTACCGCGCCCCGATTCGAATCCAGTAGCATCCGAGATGCACCGATTCGTCCCGGCGCGCCCCAGTTGTCTTGGCCTCATTTCATTCCTACTCCATAGTCCGACTCGTCATTTGTCGCAGTCAAAAACAAAAAAACAAAAAAACAATTAAAATGTTTCGGCCTCAGCCAACACCTGCATCAGAACTTGGTTAGCTATCAGTTGCGGCATAACCAATTAGTGCCTTTGCCAGGGCAAACATTTCACGGTTACATACCACACTCCAATTCAAATCCAGTCGCATCCGTCGTGCACCAATTTATTCCGGCATGCACCAGCGTTTCTTTTGCCTCATTTCAATGCATGCTCCAGAGTCCGGGTTGTTGTCAGTCGCAGCTGCGGCACGACCGATTCGTGCCTCTGTCATGGCAAAACGTTTTTCATTCATTTCACTCTAAGGCAAACATTTCATTTATTTCATTGTCGCATGCCGCGCCCCGATTCAAGTTCAGGGCATCCGTCGGACATCGATTTCATCCTGGCAAGCCCCAGTTGGCGCGGCCTCATTGGCGCAGTCATGGCACACCGATTCGTGCCTCTGTCATGGCAACAGTTCACTCATTTATTTAATGCTATGCACCTGTCGCTTAAACATGTTACAAATTACCTGTCAAACCAGGTAGTCAAACCCACCACCGGTTGTCATCTGTCATTTCCTCTAGGTCAGTCAAAAAAAAAAAAAAAAGGGGGGCCACACCCCGTCTTCCTTCAAAGATCAGTCATGGTCCCGATTCATTCGTTGAAACCTTCCCCTCGCTACTATACCCCCTCGTAGTCACAGCACATCCAAGTATAACTTCTTGCAATCGTTGCAAATACGCATCCAAACACAACTTCTTGCATTACATTGCAAGCACACATCGAAACATAACTTCTTGCAATTGTTGCAAGCACACATCCCATCATGACTTCTTGCAATCGTTGCAAGTACGCATCCAAGCAGAACGTCTTGCAGTCGTTGCAAGCACACATCCAAGCACAATTTCTTGCAATCATTTCAAACATGCATCCAATCATAAAACTTCTTGCAAACATTGCAGGCATGCATTCAAACATAACTTCTTGCAATCTTTGCAAGTACGCATACAATTACAACTTCTCGCAACCATTGCAAGCACACATCCAAGCTTAACTCTTGCAGTCTTGCAAGCACATGCAGCAATACGAACTTTTCACAGTCATTACAAGCACATCTCCACCGACAGGAACTCCCTTGCAATCGTTGCAAGCACACATTCAAGCACAAATCTTACAATCCTTACAAGACACGCATCTTAGCATAACTTCTTGCAAACGTTGCAAGCATGCACCCAAGCATAACTTCTTGCAATCATTGCAAGCACGCATCTAGTCACAACTTCTTGCAAATGTTGCAGGGACACACCCAAGCATAACTTCTTGCAATCATGGCAAGTACGCATCCAAACACAACTTTATAATTGTTGCGAACACGCATCCAAGTATAACTCCTTGCAGCCCGTGCAAGCACATGCAGTAATACGGACTTCTCGCAGTCACAGCAAACACATCTCCATTGACACAAACCCCCTGGCAATTGTTGCAAACACATATTTAAGCAAAACTCTTGCAATCATTGGAGGGCTCGCATCTTAGCATGACTTCTTGCAATCAGTACACATTTCCAGTGGCACACAATCAGTCACACATCATTCTTCAGTGGCACTTAATCGGCCACTTGTCTCCAGTGGCATTTCATACGAGCCACTCATCAATTTCTGTGTCATTTCTCGCTTAGGTCAGTTGACTTCAGGTTCCACCCCGCACCAGGTATCGTATTGCCACACACAGCTGGCTCCTCATAACATCATCAGGCTATACCTAGCCAACATCCAACATTTCTTGCCCTCACAGGACCCCAGAGAGTCATCCGTGTTTACGGCTCATACAGTAGGATCCTTTCTACGTGGCGTCCAGTAGCATCAGCCCATAGCTAACGGCAAACATTTGCCCATCACAACTGCCATCTTCAGGGACATGTCAAAACCTCAGACATTCCCCAGTCTAGTCATACAAGCAGCCATCTACCTGGCCCTCTGTGGTTTTCTACGGCCTAACAAATTCACTTTTACTGGCACAGGCAGCCAGGTACTACCTAGACACAACTTGACTCGCTGGTAATACCATTATGTCCTTCAGCTTGTAGTCTCTAAAAACTCAATAATCCGGAACCAAGGTCTACAATAACCTCCTCTGAATTAACAAACACCACGCAGGCCTGCCTCCCCCTTGACAAACTGACCCAATCAGGTTAGTTCCCCAAGACTTCACCCATACACGGGTGTGTACTAACTAGTAGCTGCAGTTTTTCCTAAGAATGCGGACCTATCAATGTTGGAAGGTCCCGTACTACGTGGATCGGCGTATCAATGATTATACCTTAAACTCTAGGGTCTTATCACCTACGTCGCCCTTGTCACCCCAGGTAGCGACAGATGCCACAGCCACCACAGGTTTCGCGGCAATTTTTGGCCATCATCGGTTTACAAGTACATGATCCCCAGAGACACTCCTAAACCCCGGGTTTACCCGGACTTCCTCCCTCTTCAAGTTACACCCGGTCATGGCAGCCGCTTAACTTTAGGGTCCTATCTGGACAGGACAGGCCGTGGCTTTGCCACCAACATCCGGTCCGAGGCGAGCCTCTTAATGACGCCAGGTTCGCATCATTCTGTTATGTCCTTCCTGCGCAGGCTGGTGTAATTATCTTGGCAATACCAGTTTAATGTCCACTGCACGTTCGTTCCAGGCTGCCACCTTCTGGGACATGTCTACTATATTAACCAGTTCGCTATTGGGCCTTCTCCCCAGTTTGGTCATACAAGCAGCCATTACTTGGCCTACCACGGGTTCTGGCGGCCCAGCGAGTTCACCCGCAGCAATCCCGCAGGCCAAGTTCTGTGTAGTTGGCCCGCTGCCAACACCATTTCATCCTCCACCCTGCAGTGTCCAAAACCCAGCAATCAAGCTCCAGGATAGACATCCATCTCTATAAAGTAAACAACGTCCGGTGGCCAGTAACCATACTCGACCGCCTACTGTCACTCCTACCGGAACACTCAAACTCTAGTCCCCTATTACCTTTTCAGGCAACCCTCGAGTGCCTGCCAGTTCATCAAACACCTGGGGGTTCTTCTACGCTGCCTACACCTCGACCCCAGTCAGCACTCCAGTCACTCTTTAGTATTGGGGCAGCCTTGGCAGAATTTTGGCATGGGTCCCAGACCACGTCATCAAGAGACTTAGAAGGTGAAACTCTGCCTACCTCGCCCGGTACGTCCCCACTCCTTAGGTGGAAATGGCACAAGCATTCACCAAACTTGCTCAAATAAAACAAAGCCAGAACCAACAAAACCACACCCCTACCTGAATGTTTTTGCCCCCTTATTCTGGCATACCGACCAGCAGACCAAGGCAAACTTTCAGGTCCATTTCATATGGTAAGTCCACACTTCCAGGTCTATTTCCGATGGTAAGTTTTATGTTAACTACAAATGTTATCTATGTCCATATCGGACATAGGGCTCCACCCATAAGTAGGAAGGCCAGTATGGTGGCCTAAATTTATGGAAGGAGCCCGGGGGGTATTTAAGCAGCCCGCTCACCTGTGGTGCTTGTCGGTTTCCTGTGCGCGATACCCACCCTACCATCCCCATTTCAAGGCATTCATTTCATTCATTTCATTCATTTCTCTCTACAGAATAATCATTTCTTAAACTAGGGTATGCCCCCTTATTCTGGCATACCGACCAGCAGACCAAGGCACACTTTCAGGTCCATTTCATATGGTAAGTCCACACTTCCAGGTCTATTTCCGATGGTAAGTTTTATGTTAACTACAAATGTTATCTATGTCCATATCGGACATAGGGCTCCACCCATTAATGTATATATACAGTCAGTCTAATATATATATATGGATGGAAAGTATTCAGAGCCCCTTAAATTTTTCACTTTTTGTTATATTGCAGCCATTTGCTAAGATCATTTACGTTCATTTTTTTCCTCATTAATGTACACACAGCACCCCATATTGACAGAAAAACACAGAATTGTTTACATTTTTGCAGATTTATTAAAAAAGAAAAACTGAAATATCACATGGTCCTAAGTTATCAGTCCCTTTGCTGTGACACTCATATATTTAACTCAGGTGCTGTCCATTTCTTCTGATCATCCTTGAGATGGTTCTATACCTTCATTTGAGTCCAGCTGTATTTGATTATACTGATTGGACTTGATTAGGAAAGCCATACACCTATCTATATAAGACCTTACAGCTCACAGTGCATGTCAGAGCAAATGAGAATCATGAGGTCAAAGGAACTGCCTGAAGAGCCCAGAGACAGAATTGTGGCAAGGCACAGATCTGGCCAAATTACAAAAAATTTCTGCTGCACTTAAGGTTCCTAAGAGCACAGTGGCCTCCATAATCCTTAAATGGAAGATGTTTGGGATGACCAGAACCCTTCCTAGAGCTGGCCATCTGGCCAAACTGAGCTATCGGGGGAGAAGAGCCTTGTGTCAGGCTAGAGCATATAACAGGTAACAGTTCAGGTGTTCTGATTATGCAAAGAGTTCAAAGAACAAGAGCACATACCATGAGCAGGTCTGAGTAGAGCAGGTCAGCTGGGACTTGTAGTTCACCGCTGTAGATGTAGGCAGATGTTTGCTGGACCTTGTAGTTCACCGCTGCAGATGAGGATAGATGGTGTCTGGTGTTTGTAGTTCACCGCTGCAGGTGAGGATAGATGTCTGGTGCTTGTAGTTCACCGCTGCAATTGAAGGTACTAGTAAAAACGTAGTCTAGGCAAGCTGGGTCATACACAGAAAGATCAGAGTCCAAACGGTACCGAATCAGAAGCAAGCAAACAGAGTCAAACGAGCCGGGTCATACACGAAATACACAGAGCAGATATCAACTGGATCAAACACAAGGTAAACTCTAACACGAGCAATGATTGAATGCTGATGCAAGTTATTTAAAGGTGAGCTGGCCAATCATTGTTGTTTCCCAGGTAAAGGCTGTGTCAGCTGAGTTGTGCTGGGTCCTAAAGGGATCCTAGTACTGACAGTACCCCCCCTTTCTCGAGGGGTTGCTCCTGCACCCCCAGGCTTACTTGGGTAACGAAGGTGAAACTTCTTCTTAAGTCGGTCAGCATGAAGATCACGAGCTGGGACCCAAGATCGATCCTCTGGGCCGAAACCTTTCCAATGAACGAGATATTGTAAGGAATTGCGCACTCGTCTGGAATCAAGAATAAATGCCACTTCATATTCCTGACTGTCCAACACATCCACAGGTTCTGGTTCATTTACTTGGAGGCTGGAATGAACAGGCTTCAACAATGAAACATGAAAGGCATTTGGAATGCGCATGGATGGGGGGAGTTTTAATCTATAGGATACAGGATTAACAATCTCCAAAATTTCATAGGGCCCGATGAATTTTGGGCCAAGTTTTTTAGATGGAACATGCAGGGACAGATTCCTAGATGATAGCCACACTTTGTCACCAAATTTATATCCTGGTGCCTTTGAGTGCCTCTTGTCCGCCATTTTCTTAAAAGCCAGCACAGAGCGAGAAATAGCATGATTAACATCGGACCAGATTTTGGAGAAATTTTCAATTGTGGTGTTGGCATCTGGCACATCAGAGGGTGGAAGATCAAAGGAGCACACACGAGGATGCAACCCGTAAACACAGAAGAAAGGAGAGGTCCCTGTAGATGTGCTGGCACAATTATTAAAGGCAAACTCTGCCCATGGCAGGACGTTGACCCACTCCACCTCATCATTGGCCATCAGACAACGTACCATCTTCTCTAGAGTCTGATTAGTCCTTTCTGTTTGGCCGTTTGTCTCAGGATGATATGCTGAAGAATATGATAACTTAATCCCCAGCTGAGAGCAAAGGGCCTTCCAAAACTGGGCTATAAACTGAGAGCCACGGTCTGAGACAATGTTGATTGGTGCCCCATGGAGCCTGAAAACATGTTTAATGAATAAAGATGCCAGTTCTTTAGCAGATGGAAGTTTCGGAAGCGGAACAAAGTGGGCCATTTTACTGAACCTGTCTACCACCACCCAGATCGTGGAACATCCCTGGGACGGAGGCAAGTCAGTGATAAAGTCCATAGATAAATGGGTCCAGGGACCCATTGGTAGGTAGGTATTGGTAGAGGTATTGGTAGGTATTGGTAGAGGACGTAGGAGACCGGGCGGCCTAGAGGTACTGCTCTTGCTTCTGGCACAAACTTCACATGCCTGGACGAAGGCTAACACATCCTGCCTAATCGATGGCCACCAGAGGTTGCGAGAGATAATCTCAAAAGTTTGTCTAAACCCTGGATGTGCTGCAGGTTTTGATGCATGTACTTGCTGCAATGCCTGCAAACGAAGAGCCAGGGGCACAAAAAGCATACCGGAGGGAGTGGAGGGAGGGGCTTCAGCCTGTGCAGGTAACAAGGCCTCAGAGATGTCAGTCTGGGTGAAAGCCAAAATCCTATCCTCAGAGATAATGGGTTGTGGAGGAAGCGGAGGAGGAGACTCTGAAAGAAAGCTGCAAGACAAGGCGTCAGCCTTAATGTTACTTGGTCCTGGTAAATATGAAATTGTGAAGTCAAATCTGGAGAAGAACAATGACCACCTGGCTTGACGTGAGTTCAGTCTTTTAGCAGAACGGATGTATTCAAGGTTTTTGTGGTCAGTCAGAACTATGAATGGATAGCGAGCTCCCTCCAGCCAATGTCTCCATTCCTCCAAAGCGAGCTTTATGGCTAGAAGTTCTCCGTTGCCTATATCATAATTGCGCTCTGCTGGGGAATATTTCCGAGACAAGAAGGCACAGGGGTGGATGGCAGCATTTACAGGATCCTTTTGTGACAAAAGCGCCCCCACCCCTACTTCAGATGCATCTACCTCCACAATAAAAGGTAGCTCAGGGACAGGATGGCGTAGGATTGGTGCAGAGGTAAAGGCTTTCTTTAACTGAGTGAAGGCTGCCTGGGCTTCAGTAGTCCATTTAAAGGTAGTCGGAGTCTTCCTGGTGAGAGAGGTGATGGGATGTGCAATGGTGGCAAAGTTCTTAATGAATTTTCGATAGAAATTTGCAAAGCCCAGGAAGCGCTGAACTGCCTTCAGGTCTGAAGGTGGTGCCCAGTCTAAAATGGCTTGAATCTTGGCTGGATCCATGGTGAGGCCTGTGTCAGAAATTAGGTAGCCTAGGAAAGGTACTTGTTTAACATGGAATGAACATTTCTCAGGCTTTACAAAAAGGGAGTGAGTCTTTAATCGGGCCAATACTGAGCAGACATGTTTCTGATGTGTTTCAAGATTGGGAGAATATATCAAAATGTCGTCTAAATATACAAGCATGAAGCGACCCAACATGTCACTGAAAATGTCATTCATAAAGTTCTGAAAGACAGCTGGTACATTTCTGAGACCAAAAGGCATGACAAGACATTCATAATGACCATCCTTGGTGTTAAAGGCTGTCTTCCACTTGTCGCCTGCACGGATGCGCACCAGATTATAGGCTCCCCTTAAATCCAGTTTGGAGAAGATTTTGGCTCCCTGGATTTGAGAGAACAATTCTGTGATGAGAGGAAGAGGATACCGATTGGGAACAGTTATTTTATTTAGACCTCTGTAATCAACACAAAGTCTCAGTCCCCCATCCTTCTTTGGGACAAAGAAGCATCCTGCTCCTGCGGGAGAAGTGGAGGGACGGATGAAACCCTTAGCTAGGTTTTCCTGGATGTATTCTTGCAAGGCAAGATTCTCTGGCTCAGACAGTGGAAAGACTCTCCCTCGAGGAGGTGTAGTGTCAGGCAAGAGGTCAATGGGACAATCATAACTGCGATGAGGTGGTAAAGTGTCAGCAATCCCTTTAGAAAACACATCGCAAAAGTCCTTATAACAAAGTGGAATCTGTTCCATACCCACTTGACAGGTAGCCAGTCGAACAGGGTGCTGGATGCAGTTCTTTTTACACTGATTGGACCAAGCCAGAATATTTCCTGTTCGCCAGTCAATTACAGGATTGTGCTTCTGAAGCCAAGGAAGGCCTAGGATCAAAGGAGTGGATGGAGAGTCAATGACAAGACATGAAATCTTCTCCCAATGCAAAGCCCCCAATTGTAACTGGAAAAGGTTGGTGGCTTGGAGCACTAGATCTTGTGAGAGAGGACGATTATCCACGGAAATCAGGCAGACTGGGCAATCTAGAGCATGAGTTTCCAGGGACAAAGAGGTAATCAGAGTCTTATCAATAAAATTCTCAGCGGCTCCAGAATCTACCAAGGCCAGCAGTTCATGAGCCCCTGTCCCAAAGTGAATGACAGCGGGTAAAAGAATACGATTGTCCCCCTGGGGAGATGAGAGCAGACCTAAGGTAACCTCCCCGCAATTACCTAGGTCCTGGAGTTTCCCGGACATGTAGGGCATGAACGGAGCATATGACCCTTGAGGCCACAATACAAGCAGAGTCCCATGTTACGCCGGCGTGTGTGTTCCTGGGCAGATAACCGGGTGGAGCCTAACTGCATAGGCTCTTCCTCAGATTTGGCACTGGAGGTGGATAAGTCAGGCGGCAAGGGAGGTATATAGTTTGCCACAGCTGTAGTTTGTTCTCGTCTCCTCTCTCGCTGGCGGCGGTCAATTCTAATGGCTAAACTCATAGCCTCCTCCAGTGAGGCTGGGTAGGAGAAGTTGACCAGAGCATCCTTAATTGCATCTGAAAGGCCAATTCTAAACTGGCTGCGGAGTGCTGCATCATTCCAGCCAGATTCCGGGGCCCACCTGCGAAACTCTGAGCAATACATTTCAGCTGTGGTAGTTCCTTGCTTTAAGTTACGCAGGGTTGATTCTGCAGTAGCAGCACGATCTGGATCATCATAAAGCAACCCTAGGGCTTCAAAGAAGGCATCTACTGTTAGCAGGGCTGGATGGTTTGGTTCCAGGTTAAAGGCCCAAGCCTGGGGGTCACCCTGTAGTAGAGAGATAATGATTTGAACCCTCTGAGTTTCAGGGCCAGATGAGGATGGCCTTAACTTGAAATATAATTTGCAGGTGTTTTTAAAGTTGCAAAACCCTTTACGGTCACCAGAAAACCGGTCAGGCAAAGGAATTTTTGGTTCAGTTGGAGTTTTTGTAGCAGTGGTAATAGAAGGAGATTGCACCTTGGTGAGCTCTGTGGCCATTTCCTGAACTTGATGGGATAAGCGGCAAAGTTCCTGTGCAAACAACTGAGCCTGCTCAGGATCCATGGTAGGTTTCCTTTATTATGTATGGCTCGTGTTAATGTCAGGCTAGAGCATATAACAGGTAACAGTTCAGGTGTTCTGATTATGCAAAGAGTTCAAAGAACAAGAGCACATACCATGAGCAGGTCTGAGTAGAGCAGGTCAGCTGGGACTTGTAGTTCACCGCTGTAGATGTAGGCAGATGTTTGCTGGACCTTGTAGTTCACCGCTGCAGATGAGGATAGATGGTGTCTGGTGTTTGTAGTTCACCGCTGCAGGTGAGGATAGATGTCTGGTGCTTGTAGTTCACCGCTGCAGATGAAGGTACTAGTAAAAACGTAGTCTAGGCAAGCTGGGTCATACACAGGAAGATCAGAGTCCAAACGGTACCGAATCAGAAGCAAGCAAACAGAGTCAAACGAGCCGGGTCATACACGAAATACACAGAGCAGATATCAACTGGATCAAACACAAGGTAAACTCTAACACGAGCAATGATTGAATGCTGATGCAAGTTATTTAAAGGTGAGCTGGCCAATCATTGTTGTTTCCCAGGTAAAGGCTGTGTCAGCTGAGTTGTGCTGGGTCCTAAAGGGATCCTAGTACTGACACCTTGGTGAGAGAGGTAAAGAAGAACCCAAAGATCACTGTGGCTGAGCTTCAGAGATGCAGTCGGGAGATGGGAGAAAGTTGTAGAAAGTCAACCATCACTGCAGCCTTCCACCAGTCGGGGCTTTATGGCAGAGTGGCCCGAAGGAAGCCTCTCCTCAGTGCAAGACACATGAAAGCCCGCATGGAGTTTGCTAAAAAACACCTGAAGGACTCCAAGATGGTGAGAAATAAGTTTCTCTGGTCTGATGAGACCAATATAGAACTTTTTGGCCTTAATTCTAAATGGTATGTGTGGAGAAAACCAGGCACTGCTCATCACCTGTCCAATACAGTCCCAACAGTGAAGCATGGTGGTGGCAGCATCAGGGCTGCAGGGACAGGACGACTGGTTGCAATCAAGGGAAAGATGAATGCGGCCAAGCACAGGGATAGCTATGCCATTTTTTTTTGTTATTTTTATCTATATTGCCGGGATCCGACAATACATTACAGCTGCGAGCAGTTTTAAATGACATTTTTTTCTTTAGAAATGTCATTTTGCTGTGCACTGTTATAGACATTGGAAAGATACGCTACTTTACAGGCATACCAAGGACACCCCCAGGCACGATATTTAAAGGAATATTTCCTTTTCATTGTTTCACTACATATATATATATATATATATATATATATATATATACACACACACTACACTCAATGCACTGTATATATAGTCTACACTCAATGCACTGTGTGTGTGTATATATATATATATATATATATATATATATATATATATATATATATATATATATATTAAACTGCCTGCATGCCGCTAACTAACCTGCCTAATCTATCTCAAGTTCTCTCAGTCTCCTCCACGTTATCACACTACATATGGCCGCCATGTAAGCAGCCTTATATCGTGTGGGGCATGGACCCCTGAGCCATGACTGGCCAAAGGTCAGGTGCATACTTTGGCCAATCTGCATCCGTCAATGCACTGCGATTTTGCAGTGCATTTTGGGGCAGTCAAATTTGGTGCGAAAGCCTCATATGTTTGGTTCCTTTGCGAACAAGCGAACACCTGATGTTCAAGTCGAACGAACGTTCAATTCGAACATCAGGACCATCCCTATTCAGTAACAAAGCTCCCTAAGAAAAATGAAGATGCAGCAGAGTGAAGATGTCAGCTGCAGTGGCAGATTTCCATTCACCACACTTCGAAACAGCACCAGTGATGGACACTAATAATGGAGTCAGATGGGGAAAAAATAGGTTTTAATGCTTTCTCTAAAAAGTCAATCTGGTATGGGAAGGGGAGCATTAAGAGGGATTTAACATTTTACCCTGAGATGGGATGTAAAATGTGGTTTGTATTGAAGATAATATTTGCTATTTTTTTTATTCTAAGTCCGTTTTCCATTAATCTGGTTTGTTATGATTTAACTCTAAGGCTTTATTTTTTTTATAAGTGTCCTTTTCATATCTAAAAATCTCAATATAAAATGCTCTTTATAATGTTTACTGCTTTACAATAAGGTACAGTAAAAGATCAAAGAATCATTTTATGATATGGGTGATTATGCGTCCAGTGATTTCAGCATCTTGTCAGGCAAACATACTACTTGAAAATTACTAGATATTTAATTTTAAAAAGAATCAGCAATATCCATTAGTTTTTACAATTGTGTATTTGCTTATCTAAAGGAGCAGAAGGGTAAAGAATGAAATTGGAATTCTAGAGACTTATCCCTTTGCATTTGTGTATTTTAAATTCAACATAATATAAGAAAATATGTCCTTTATCATTCCAAAGGCAGTAATAGGAATAAAGTGAGTCAGGGCTAGTGACAGGCGTTTTTTATGCTTATGCGGTATTTGTCTCAATGAGTAATTTTCTGGACATATTCATGACAGATAAGTATATTGTATGCAAGCAAATCTTTTTTGCATAATTATTTTATTATATATCCATGTTCCATATTCCATAATTCTTCACCATGGTTCTTTCTACTGTTTTGCTTTCTATACAATGGTAAGGATTACAGCCTCACTCATGTTTTTTTATAACTGCATCCCTATCAAGAAGATTTTCTTTCACTTCCTTTTCCAAAAACACTACAGGGAGTAAGAGGAATTCTCCCCATTATAGGGGGAAAGCCAAAGTTTTATAGTAGTTGCAAGACTGGATTCATTATTGAGAAATCCCTTTTTTGTGCTCGAGACACATTTGTAAAATTCTGGATTTCTCATTCCTGTCTGTCCCAGTGACCACCAGTACAATAATAATGGTAAAACTCCAATTACATCTCTATATATATATGTATATATATATATATATATATATATATATATATATATATATATATATATATATATATATATTACCAAAAGTATTGGGATGCCTGCCTTTACACGCGCATGAACTTTAATGGAACCACAGTACTAGTCCGTAAGGTTAAATATTGAGTTGGCCCACCCTTTGCAGCTATAACAGCTTCAACTCTTCTGGAAAGGCTGTCCACAAGGTTTAGGAGTGTTTCTATGGGAATGTTTGACCATTCTTCCAGAAGTGCATTTGTGAGGTCGAGCACTGATGTAGATGAGAAGGCCTGGCTCGTAGTCTCTGTTCTAATTCATCTCACAGGTGTTCTGTCAGATTGAGGTCAAGACTCTTTGCAGGCCAGTCAAGTTCTACCCAAACTCACTCATCCATGCCTTTATGGACCTTGCTTTGTGCACTGGTTCAAATAATTGGGTGGAGGGGGATTAAGGTGTGAGGTTGTTTTTCATGGGTAGGCTTGGCCCCTTAGTTCCAGTGCAGGGAACTCTTAAAGGCATCAGCATACCAAGACATTTTGGACAATTTCATGCTCCCAACTTTGTGGGAACAGTTTGGGGGTGGCCCGTTCCTGTTCCAACATGACTGTGCACCAGTGTACAAAGCAGGGAAACCTAGGAAATCTAGAAGTTAGTATTTTGTAAAGAAAATCCTGTTTTGATTGTAAGGACGATGTATAACTTTTATTATAATAAATATTATTATTATTACTACTACTATTAACCACTTGACCACTGGGCACTTAAACCCCCCTTCCTAACCAGACCAATTTTCAGCTTTTGGTGCTCTCACGTTTTGAATGACAATTACTCAGTCATGCAGCACTGTATCTATATGAAATTTGTGTCCCTTTTGTCACACAAACAGTGCTTTCTTTTGGTGGTATTTGATCATCACTGGGTTTTTTATTTTATGTGCTATAAATGAAAAAAGACCGAAAAAATTGTAAAAAAAATAATGTTTCTTTGTTTCTGTTATAAAATTTAGCAAATTTGTAATTTTTCCTCATAAATGTTGGCCAAAATGTATACTGCTATATATATATCTTTGGTAAACATTTCTCAAATCAGTGAATCTTATTTAGTCTTTGTGAAAGTTATAGAGTCTACAAGCTATGGTGCCGATCATTGAAAATTAATCACACCTGATAACACCTGATGTACTGACGGCCTATCTCATTTCTTAAAGACACTATCAAGCCTACAAATACCCCCCAAATGACCGCTTTTTGAAAAGTAGACATTCCAATGTATTTAGTAAGAGGCATGAAAAATTTTTTACAGTTGTGATTTTCCCCCACAATTCTTTGCAAAATGAAGATTTTTTTTCTTTTTTACCCACAAATTGTCCTATTAACAGGTTATTTCTCTCACTCACACAGCATATGCATACCATAAATTACACCCAAAAACGCATTCTGCTACTCCTCCTGAGTAAGGAAATACCACATGTGTGACACTTTCACACAGCTTGTCCATATACAGAGGCCCAGCATGCAGGGAGCACCATCAGGAGTTCTAGGGACATAAATTACTCATATCATTTCTAGACTACCTCTTATGCCCCGTACACACGATCGGACATTGAACGGACATTCTGACAACAAAATCCATTGGATTTTTTCCAACGGATGTTGGCTCAGACTTGTCTTGCATACACATGGTCACACAAAGTTGTCAGAAAATCCGATCTTTCTGAATGCGGTGATGTAAAACACATACGCCGGTTCTAGTAACGGGGGCAATAGCCAATAGCTTTCGTCTCTTAATTTATTCTGAGCATGCGTGGCACTTTTGTGCGTTGGATTTGTCTACACACGATCGGAATTTAAAGGATTAGATTTTGTTGTCGGAAAATTTTATAGCCTGCTCTCAAACTTTGTGTGTCGGTAATTCCGATGGAAAAAGTCTGATGGAGCCCACACATGATTGGAAATTCTGACAACACAATCCGATCGCACTTTCTCTGTCGGAAAATCCGACCGTGTGTACAGGGCATTACACTTTTGAAGGCCCTGGAGCATCAGGACAATGGAAACGCCCAAAAAATGACCCGTAAACACCCAAATGTATATTCTATGAGGCATAATGAGTCTTTTGAATATGTTATTTTTTTCACAAGTTTTTTGAAAATGTGGAAAGAAAATGAAAATGCTTTTTTTTACACAAAGTTGTCCATTTATAAGATATTTCTAACACATAGCATGTACATACCAAAAATGACATCCCAAAATATATTCTGATAATACCACTTGTGTGAGACTTTTACACAGCCTGGTCACATACAGAGGCCCAACATGCAAGGAGCACCATCAGGTCTCCTAGGGACATACATTTCAAATCTAATTTGACTACCTATTACACTTTTCTGGGGCACTGCAGCGGCACTGATGGGCACTATAGTGGCATTGATGTGGCACGGATGAGCACTGATGTGGCATGGATGTGGCACGGATGAGAACTTATATGGCATGGATGTCGCATGGATGAGAACTGATGTGGCATGGATGAGCACTAATGTGGCATGGATTTGGCACGGATAAGAACTGATGTGGCACGGATGAGAACTGATGTGGCATGGATGTGGCACAGATGATCACTGATGTGGCATGGATGTGGCACAGATGAGCACTGATGTGGCATGGATGTGGCATTAGTGAGCACTGGTGTGGCATGCAGGTGGCACTGATGAGCACTGATGTGGCATGGATGTGGCACAGATAAGCAGTGATGTGGAATGGATGTGGCACAGATGAGCACTGATGCAGCATAGATGATCACTGTTTTGACATGGATGTCGCATGGATGATCACAGATGTGGCATGGATGATCACTGACATGGCAT
Organism: Lithobates clamitans; assembly: GCA_037952925.1. NCBI lineage: Eukaryota > Metazoa > Chordata > Amphibia > Anura > Ranidae > Lithobates > Lithobates clamitans. Next base: position 260,560 of record JBBGZY010000903.1, on the reverse strand, counting down.
GGATGGGGCACAGATGAGCACTGATTTGGCACGGATGATCACTGATGTGGCATGGATGTGGCACAGATGATCACTGATGTGGCATTAGTGAGCACTGATGTGGCATGGATGTGGCATGGATGATCACTGTTGTGGCATGGATGTAGCATGGATGATCACAGATGTGGCACGGATGATCACTGATGTGGTACAGATGATCACTGACATAGCATGGATGTGGCACAGATGAGCACTGATGTGGCACAGATGAGCACTGATGTGGCATGGATGTGGCATGGATGTGGCATTAGTGAGCACTGATGTGGCATGGGTGTGGAACTGGTGAGCACTCGTGTGGCATGGATGTGGCACAGATAAGCAGTGATGTGGCATGGATGTGGCACGGATAAGCACTGATGCTGCATGGATGTGGAATGTATGATCACTGTTGTGGAATCGATGTGTCACGGATGATCACAGATGTGGCACGGATGATCACTGATGTGGCACAGATGATCACTGATGTGGCATGGATGTGGCACAGATGAGCAGTGATGTGGCATGGATGTGGCACGGATGAGCACTGATGTGGCAAGGATGTGGCATGGATGAGCACTGATGTGGCACAGATGATCACTGATGTGACATGGATGTGGCACGGATCATCACTGATGTGGCATGAATGTGGCACAGATGATCACTGGTGTGGCATGGATGATCACTGATGTGGCACGAATGAGCCATGGATGGGGATTGGTGAGCATGAATAATCCATGGGTGGGGATGGATGAGCCATGGATGAGCATGAATGAGCCATGAATGAGGATAGATGACCCATGAGTGAGGATGGATGAGCCATGGATGGGGATTGATGAGCCATGAATGGGGATTGATGAGACATGAATGGGGATTGATGAGCATGAATATGGATGGATGAGCCATGGATGTAGAATGGATGAGCCATGGATGGAGCATGGATGAGCCATGGATGGCGCATGGATGATCCAGAATGAGGTTGAATGAGCCATGGTTGGGGATGGATGAACCATGAATGGGGATGAATGAGCCATAGATGGGTATGGATGAGCCATAGATGGGTATGGATGAGCCAGAATGAGGATGGATGGGCCATGGATGGGGATGGATGAGCCATTAATGGGGATTATTGAGCATGAATGAGCTATGAATGAGGATGAATGAGACATGGATGTGGCATGGATCATCACTGATGTGGCATGAATGTGGTACAGATGATCACTGGTGTGGCATGGATGATCACTGATGTGGCACGAATGAGCCATGGATGGGGATTGGTGAGCATGAATGAGCCATGGGTGGGGATGGATGAGCCATGGATGAGCATGAATGAGCCATGAATGAGAATGGATGAGCCATGAATGAGGATGGATGAGCCATGGATGGGGATTGATGAGCCATGAATGGGGATGGACAAGCATGAATATGGATGGATGAGCCATGAATGGAGAATGGATGAGCCATAGATGGAGCATGGATGAGCCATGGATTGAGCATGTATGAGCCATGGATGGGGATGCATAAGTCATAGATGAGGCATGGGTGAGGATGGGTGAGCCATGGGTGGGGATGAATGAGCCATGAATGGGGATGGATGAGTCATGAATGGGGATGAGTGAGCCATGTATTGGGATGGGTGAGCCATGGATGGGGATGGATGAGCATAAATATGAATGGATGGGGATGGATGAGCCATAGATGGAGCATGGATGAGCCATGGATTGAGCATTGATGAGCCATGGATGGGGATGGATGAGCCATGGATGGGGATTGATTAGCTATGAATAGGGATGGGTAAGCCATGAATGGGGATGGATGAGCAAGAATATGGATGGATGAGCCATGGATGGAGCATGGATGAGCCATGGATGGCACATAGATGAGCCAGAATGAGGATGGATGGGCCATGGATGGGGATGGATGAGCCATGAATGGGGATGAATGAGCATGGATGAGCTATGAATGAGGATAAATGAGCCATGGGTGAGGATGGATGAGCCATGGATGGGGATGGATGAGCATGAATGAGCCACGGATGGGGATGGATGAGCCATGGATGGGGATGGATTAGCATAAATGAGGATGGATTAGCCATGCATTGAGCATGGATGAGCCATGGATTGAGCATGAAAGAGCCATTGATGGGGATGGATGAGCCATGGATGGGGATAGATGAGCCTTGAATTGGGATGGATGAGCATTAATGAGCCATGAATGAGGATGGATGAGCCATGGATGGGGATAGATGAGCCATGGGTGGGGATGGATGAGCCATGGATGGGGATGGATGAGCCATGGATGGGGATGGATGAGTCATGAATGGGGATGAGTGAGCCATGGATGGGGATGGATGAGCCATGGATAGGGATGGGTGAGCCATGAATGGGGATGGGTGAGCATTCATAGGGATGGATGAGCCATGGATGGAGCATAGATGAGCCATGGATGGAGCATAAATAAGCCATAGATGGAGCACGGATGAGCCAGAATGAGGATGGATGAACCATGGATGGGGATGGATGAGCATGAATAAGGATGGATGAGCATGAATAAGGATGGATGAGCATGGATAGAGCATTGATGAGCCATGGATGGAGCATGAATGAGCATGAATGAGGATAGATGAGCATGAATGAGGATGGATGAGAATGGATGGAGCATGGATGAGCCATGGATGGAGCGAGGATGAGCCATGGATGGGGATTGATGAGCCATGAATGGGGATGGGTGAGCCATGAATGGGGATGAATGAGCCATAGATGGGTATGGATGAGGGTTGAATGAGGATGGATGAGCCATGGGTGGGGATGGATGAGCCATGGATGTGGATGGATGAGCCATGGATGGGGATGGATGAGCATGAATGAGCCATGGATGGGAATGGGTGAGCCATGGATGGGGATGGATGAGCCATGCATGGGGATGGATGAGCCATGGATGGGGATGGATGAGCTTAGCATAAATGAGCCATGAATGAGGATGGATGAGCCATGGATGGGGATAGATGAGCCATGGGTGAGGATGGATGAGCCATGGATGGGGAGGGATGAGTCATGAATGGGGATGAGTGAGCCATGCCATGGATGGGATGTGTGAGCCATGGATGGGGATGGATGAGCATGAATATGGATGGATGAGCCATGGATGGGGATGGATGATCCATAGATGGAGCATGGATGAGCCATGGATTGAGCATGGATGAGCTATGAATGGGAATTGATAAACCAAGGATGGGGATGGATGGGCCATAGATGGGGAAGGATGAGCAACAATATGGATGGATGAGCCATGGATAGAAAGTGGATGAGCCATGGATGGAGCATGGATAAGCCATGGATGGCGCATGGATGAGCCAGAATGAGGATGGATGAGCCATGGATGGGGATGGATGAGCCATGAACGGGGATGAATGAGCATGGATGAGCTATGAATGAGGATATTTGAACCATGGGTGGGGATGGATGAGCCATGGATGGGGATGGATGAGCATGAATGAGCCATGGATGGGGATGGATGAGCCATGAATGGGGATGGATGAGCCATAGATGGGGATGGATGGAGCATAAATGAGGATGGATGAGCCATGGATGGAGCATGGATGAGCCATGGATGGAGCATGGATGAGCCATGGATTGAGCATGGAAGAGCCATGGATGGGGATGGATGAGCCATGGATGGGGATGGATGAGCCTTGAATTGGGATGGATAAGCATGAATGAACCATGAATGAGGATAGATGAGCCATGGATGAGGATAGATGAGCCATGGGTGGGGATGGATGAGCCATGGATGGGGATGGATGAGCCATGGATGGGGATGGGTGAGCCATGAATGGGGATGGATGAGCATTAATGAGGATGGATGATCCATGGATGGAGCATAAATGAGCCATGGATGGGTATGGATGAGCATGGATAAGGATGGATGAGCATGAGTGAGGATGGATGAGCATGGATGGAGCATGGATGAGCCATGAATGGAGCATGGATGAGCACAGATCCAGCCCACAGCACTGGTGCACCCAGCTCTCCCCCTCTCCTCACACACTGTACCGATCAGCATGAGGAGAGGAGCCAATCTGGACATACTCTGGTTTGTTTACAAGTCATCACGCTGTCTTTGGATGGTGTGATCACGTGGTATAGGGCCGCTCTCATTGGCCGGTTACCCCGATCCATGATACGCCGGGTCTTAAAGACCCACTGGTCACAGACATTCCCAGGTGCGCACCCCAGGGGGCATGTGGGAGCGTGATTCTGGGAGGGCGTCATATGACACCCTCCCAGAGTTATCCAGCCGCGCTGTAGCCATCATTCGCTATGGCCCCGTCGGCAACTGGTTAATACTACTATTAATACTGCTACAGCTACTACTTCTGCTACTACCACAGTATCATTCAAACTCCCTCTATTTTTTAATGGCTAATTGTGAACATCAGAAAGCACTACTTAAAGTGATTAAAAAAGATCACCTTGTAAAACAACATATTCAGTTTGAAATAGAAATTAAAGGCAAAACATCTGTTTATAGATTTAAAAAAAAACTCCATCAATACCTTTTTTCCCTTTTTTACAAGAAGTGATCACATTCCCTCTGTTCTCAGCTGCATAACAGCTGGGACGAGGAGAAGCAGCAGCACACTGAGCTTCCCAGTAAATGGCTGTGCAGGGGGGGGGGCATGTCAGGACAAGTCTGATCATTGGAGGAGAGATGGCTGAGTTCCCAGCATAGCTAGAAACTGACCACACTCTCTTGCTTATTGTGGTCAGTTTTTAATAGGAAAGCAGAGAGATTGACAGGAACACCAGTGATTTTCACATAAAGGAAGCAATACAAAGTGAACAGGATACTTTTAATACAAGTACATGGTATAGCAGGCACATATCAGGAATATGAAATGTTGGGGGTAACAAACACTTTAACTATCAAGAAGAGAGGTCAAGGTTCATCTGCATGCATAAGTCACAAAACAGGGATGAGTGCTGGCCCAGCTCAAAACTGTAATGCAGCTTACACACGGTCGGACTTTTCGACCGGACTTGTCCGACGGACCAAATCCGGCGGACAATCCGATCATGTGTGGGCTTCACCGGACCTTCAGTGGACTTTTCCAGTCGCAAATCTGATGGACTTTAGATTTGGAATATGCTTCAAAACTTTACGTCGTAACTCCGCCGGACCCAGAAATCTGCTCGTCTGTATGCTAGTCCAACGGACAAAAACCGACACTAGGGCAGCTATTGGCTACTGGCTATCAACTTCCTTATTTTAGTCCGGTGTATGTCATCATGTACGAATCCGTCGGACTTTGGTGTGATCGTGTGTAGGCAAGTCCATTCGTTAAAAAGTCCATCGAAGTCCGTCGAAAGTCCTCTGGAATGTCTGTCGGACAAGTCCGGTAGAAAAGTCCGCCCGTGTGTACGCGGCCTAAGAATATATGGAGCAGATTCGGCTGGCTGCACATCTAAAGCCTCCTTTATTGAACACTGTTCATAAAATTAGCAAAGCAGCTACAGAAAGAGGGCTAGGAACAGGCTAACACATTTCATGTTTCCCAGTGCTTAATTAAAGCTATGAATATACGCTGGTAAGCATGAAATGATGGCACTTTTGCTCTTCCTTGTTTTACTGTTTTTTTTGGACAGTGTTCAAAAAAGGTGGTTGTAGATGTGTGGCCATCTGAATTTGTTCCATATATTGATTAACTATGTGTTCCTTTTTCCAAAATAAGGCAAATTATTATGCAGTAGCAAACGTTTTAATGTAATTAGGTGAATGATTGTACTTTTTAACTAAACCCAGCAGTAATGCCTGTGAATTATAGAAGACCTCTGTTTTCAATGTGATTGACGTGTAGTCTATAGGTTCTTCTAGTTCAGAACTTTTCAAGGGTTACAAACACAAAACTGCACTGAGGATAATATTTCATAGCAGTAAGCAAACAGTAAGCAAGCTGCCGTTATCAAAAGTGGTAATGTTAAGTAGTACAGTGCCTTGAAAAAGTATTCACACCCCTTGAAATTTTCCAAATGTTGTCATGTTACAACCAAAAACGTAAATGCATTTTGTTGGTATTTCATGTGATAGACCAACACAAAATGGCACATAATTGTGAAGTGGAAGGAAAATTATAAATATTTTTCAATACTTTTTACAAATAAATATGTGAAAAGTGTGGCGTGCATTTGTATTCAGCCAATACTTTGTATTTAGTCAATACTTTGTAGAACCACCTTTCGCTGAAATTACAGCTGGAACTCTTTTTGGGTATGTCTTTACCAGCTTTGCACATCTAGGGAGTGACATTTTTGCCCATTCTTCTTTGCAAAATAACTCAAGCTCTGTCAGATTGGATGGAGAGTGTTTGTGAACAGCAATTTCAAGTCTTGCCACAGATTCTCAATTGGATTTAGGTATGGACTTTGACTGGGTCATTCTAACACATGAATATGCTTTGATCTAAACCATTCCCTCGTAGCTCTGACTGTATGTTAAGGGTCATGGTCCTGCTGGAAGGTAAACCTCCGCCCCAGTCTCAAGTCTTTTGCAGACTTGATTGCCTTGTATTTGGCTCCATCCATCTTCCCATCAACTCTGACCAGCTTCCCTGTCCCTGCTGAAGAAAGCATCCCCTCAACATAATGCTGCCACCACCATGTTTCACAGTGGGGATGGTGTGTTCAAGGTGATGTGCAGTGTTAGTTTTCAGCCACACATAGCGTTTTGTTTTTGGGCCAAAAAGTTCAATTATGGTCTCTTCTGACCAGAACACCTTCTTCTGCATGTTTTCTGTGTCCCCCACATGGCTTCTCGCAAACTGAAAATGGTACTTCTCATGGCTTTCTTTCAACAATGGCTTTCTTCTTGCAACCATTCCATAAAGGCCAGATTTGTGGAGTGCAAGACTAATAGTTGTCCTGTGGACAGATTCCCGCATCCTGAGCTGTGGATCTCTGCCACTCTCTTCAATGGGCCTCTTGGCTGCTTCTCTGACTAATGCTCTCATTGCCCGGGCTGTCAGTTTAGGTGGACAGCCATGTCTTGGTAGGTTTGTAGCTGTGCCATACTCTTTCCATTTTTGGACGATGGATTGAACAGTGCTCCGTAAGATATTCAAAGCTTTTGATATTTTTTTATAACCTAACCCTGCTTTAAATGTCTCCACAACTTTATCCCTGAGCTGTCTGGTGTGTTCATTGGCCTTTATGATGCTGTTTGTTCACTAAGGTTCTCTAACATACCTCTGAGGGCTTCAGAGAACAGCTGTATTAATACTGACATTAAATTACACACAGGCAGTGGTGGCCCAACCATTTTATGGGGACAGTGGCTGCAATTGATGGGTACAGAGGCTGCATTTGATGGGCACAGTGGCTGCATTTGATGGGCACAGTGGCTGCAATTGATGGCAAAGTGGCTGCATTTGATGGCACAGTGACTGCATTTGATAGGCACCGTGACTGCATTTGATGGGCACAGTGGCTGCAATTGATGGCACAGTGGCTGCATTTGATGGCACAGTGGCTGCAATTGATGACACAGTGGCTGCATTTGATGGGCACAGTGGCTGCAATTGATGGCACAATGTCTGCAGTTGATGGTTTTGTTTTCAGTATTTTTCAGAATTTTTCAGTTTGTATGAGCCCTTCAAAAATTCTGAGCACCAGCTGCTACTGCACACAGGTGGACTCTATTTACTTGAATACAAAAATACAGGGGGGAAGAGAACCCCCTGGGAAGAAGTCATAGGTAAAACAAGCTGCTTATGAAAGGTAAATTATTTTTATTGCACAACAGAAATAATACAAAATTGCAAAAGCTGGGTACCCACCACCAACACCTAGATATTAAAATGAGACAACATTGTCTATATAAAAGCAGCTGCATCACGTATAAGCAAGCACACAACATGTACCCAAGAGATTGCAAGTAAAGTGCAAGGGGTGACAGTGGATTGGCTCACAGATCCCAGTGGCAATCACCACAGATCAATGTGCCCATCCCGTCACCGTTATTCAGTAGACCCCCAACTGGGGGATACAGGGGTACAATGTTAGATATCTACACACTTGAAGATGAGCCCAGAGAGTAGCATGCTGCTAAGTTTACTGAATGGTTTCATTTTAAACTGATAATAAATCCTGCATAGAGAGCAGTATGCAGCCACTAGTATTGATTAGTCCAGGTAATCAGTTTCAGGTTAAGCCATTTGAAGCAGAGCTAGCCCCAAGAGGGATCTTGTAAGGTAGGGCAGTAGGTAGAGTTATCTACAGGTCAGAACAGGCATATTTATGCAGAAGTTAGGCAAAGTCAAAGGGCCAGTGGTCCGCTCACCTGACCGTGGTAGGCAAGAGTCTATGAACTCTGACAGGTGTCCCAGATTCCTCCAAAAGAGTCCATTTGATTGAAAGGGGCCACACACTGCATTGGTTTTGTCATCCAATGTTCTCTATTGCCACATGTGAGTCCAGGGAGCTTTCGCTGATGATTCTGTTAGTCGCACTGTAGAGTTTGTAGGGCCGTCTCGGCAGCCGTTCTGATACCTCAGCCAAAGTGGCTGCTGCTGGCTTCAAAGTGTGTATTGCGCTTGCGCTGACATGAAGTTATGCGTCATCCATGACGTGTAGCGCATCACTGTCGTGGTGTCATTGCCGACATGTTTCACCCAGTCACGTGGGTTTTCTCAGGGATGGGAGCGATCAGTAGCAGTCATCTATTTTTAATATTTATATTTTCCACTATAATTTCCACAATGGCCATTAGATGTCAACCACCCGTTTAAACACCGCACATAAATTTTTTCTCTGCTGCTGGCCAGGGGCACTCAAATAGTCATATAATAGCAAACAAGTGACTTTAAAGATGGTGAGGGGATCAGTGCACAGAGGGAAGGAAGAGCAGAAACACCAGAGTCACTGGAGAGATTAGTAAAATAAAGTAAAGTAGATACAGTGAAATGGTATAGATGCGGTAATTTGTCACATTATAGCATTTTCGAGCAGGGTACTGTATAGATATGACCTGTCAACATTCTATTTAAGCAGGCCATATCCTCAGCTAGGGTTTATGTCTCATACAGATAGAGTAAGTTCTGGTCACCGTTAGTGTTTAAGAAAAGGCTGAAAGCTATATTCAGTGTTCAAGCCCAAGGGCCCAAGTGTTTTGAGTCTAAATATCCAAATTTTTTTCTTTTTTCAGCAGGATGGTATCGAAATCACCTCTACATGATGGCAAGTTGAGTGTATAGATCCCCTTGCCTGATACCAGCAGCGTTGCCTCCATGAAAGTCTGCAAAGTGCAATGCTAGATGGGACATATCTTCCCTTTTCTTCTTATTCCTCTCTTTGGTTGAAATTTTTACACTTCTCAAATGTTCATTAATGTAAATTCGGAGTTGTCTCTTAGTTTTTGCTATATAGTACTTTTTATATGGACACTCCAGCATGTAAATAACTCTGGAAGTCACACAATTGATAACGTTTTTAATTTGGAACATCACACCCCGATTTGCATCAGTGAAAGTTTCTGTTTTCTCAACGAATCTACACATTTGGCAGTGCCCACATGGGTACATTCCTTTGAGAGGGGGTAGGTCAGTCAGCCAGTTTGTAGTCCTTTCCCTAGTGTATTCTGAGTGGACTAGGCTGTCCTTAAGGTTACAGGCTCTTCTGGTGACCAGTTAGGGGCGAGGTCCAACAATATCTGTTAGTGGCGGGGATTTAGTAAGAATTCCCCAATGCTTTTGGAGTACATTTTTTACTTGTTCCCACTGTGCCCCGTAGGTAGTAATTATCCTTAGAGGGCTTTCTTTGGATGATGTTTTTTGCATGTCCTGCTTATTAGCCAGGTGATCTCACCTATCTTTTTTCCAGGCCTTTTTCTGTGCCCTTTTAAGTAATCTGTGAGGGTAACCTCAGTCTCTAAATCTACTGAACATCTCACCTGCTTCCCTGTGGAAATAATCATCCCTGGAGCAGTTCCTGTGAAGTCACAGGAACATGAGGAAGAGCGCTCTATACAGAAGAGAATGCAGTCACGTGAGCTGTGAGATCACAAGGAGCCAGAGCCACACAGAAAGAGGTGTGGAGCTGGTTTGTACAGGAAGGACAGACTGGAAGGCAGCCCTGCAGAGTGATGAGTAAAGTGTGTGCTGTCTTTGGAGGATCCAGAGGAATTGGAAAAGCCATTGCCAAGCTACTAGTTCGAAAAGACTATAAAGTGGCTATTATTTCAAGAAATCTGTAAGCCGCCTCAGCTACTGCCGGAGAACTTAAAGCTCATCTGGCTCTTGGATGTGATTTCATTAAAGAACAAGAAGTACAACACACATTTCAGGAAATTGTGAGAAGTTTTGGTCATGTTAACTACCTGGTCAATGCTGCTGGCATAAATAGCACCAGCGTAAAGACCCATCCTCTGAGCTGCAGTATGGGATGGAAATACCCATTCATTAACTAACATCTGTGACAATTGATGCCTATTTACTAGCTTAGTCTGGTAAGCATTTCTCCTATAGGGGTGGCTAGTCCCCTGTTTTATCGCACAAGTGAAGGTGATGGTGGTTGAATAACCTTGAATATAAGTGTATGGGACTTCATTTTCAGACTGGACTTTTTCTCACTATACATGGACTGAGGAATTTATCACCAGCCTTTACTATAATACCACTTTCATTTCTGCACGCATTGATGTTATGGTATTTTCATGTATGCCCCTCTCTATACAGGATGTATTATCAGTTTACAGCTAAACCATTCAGTTAACTTAGCGGCATGCTACTCTCTGGGCTCATCTTCAAGTGTGTAGATATCTAACATTATATCTCTGTATCCCCCAGTTGGAGGTCTACTGAATAACGGTGACGGAATGGGCACATTGATCTATGATGATTGCCACCGGGATCTGTGAGCCAATCCACTGCCACCCCTTGCACTTTATTTGCAATCTCTTGAGTACATGTTATGTGCTTGCTTATACATGACACAGCTGCTTTTATGTAGACGACGTTGTCTCATTTTAATATCTGTCTAGGTGTTGGTGGTGGGTACCCAGCTTTTGCAATTTTGTATTATTTCTGTTGTGCAATAAAACTAATTTCCCTTTCATAAGCAGCTTGGTCTGCCCATGGGGTGTCTTTCCCCCTGTATTTTGTTATTCAATTAAAACTTTTAAGGGGTGGAGCCGGCAGCCAGAGCTCATGGACGTGTGAGAGGAGAGCTCTGACACACCGGGTGTAATCAGCGGCTCACAGCACACCAAAAACAGCCAAAAAGCATACCATCTGAGAGAGGAGAGCAAGGGGCACACAGCAGGCACGATGTACAAAAGGAAGGAGAGAGAGGGACCCCGAAAACTGACTGATTTCTTCCGCCCTGCTGAGGGCCGAAAATTCCAAGATGGAGCCGGCCCCAGGAGCCGTTCATCTGCCTCCACAGCACAGCCACACAGCAATCCAAAGCCATCCTCGGGTGAGTCACACTTTAATGACAATCCCTTGTCATCCTCCCCATTCTGCAGCCCTGTTAAGCAAAAAAGGAGGCTTGGGGAAGGAGGGGAGAATGAGGATGAGGCAGGAGCAGCAGGGGAAGAAATGGAGGAATCCTCCACACAGGCAGAGCAGCTAGATGCATTCCCCACCTCAGGTCAGCCTATTATTGACACTACAATGAAGGAGATGCTGCAGACCCTGAGGGGAGCTCTTCAATCTGATATGGCAGTGTTTATGAGCAACACAAAAAGAGAAATATCTGCTGTCAGCAATAGAGTGGAATATGTAGAGAATAAAATGGAGGAGTTCACTCTAGCACACAATGAACTGGTAGATGCCCACTTTGAGGTAGAAGACGAAATCAGAGCCATGCGCCTTAAAATGGCGGATATTGAGGACCGGGCCAGAAGGAACAATATCAAGTTTAGGGGGGTCCCTGAGACGGTCAAACCCGCAGAGATCACTACCTACCTGCAAAAGCTCATGATGACTGTCCTCCCCTCTCTAAGCCCAGCAGACATCACTATTGACAGGGCACACAGACTGCCAAAACCATCCTTCCTGCCTGAACAAACACCTAGAGATGTGATAGCAAGAATCCATTTCTACCACATTAAGGATCAACTCATGCGATTCGCAAGACAACATCCCTCTCTACCTGACCCATATGCTGGTATTGCACTTTATGCAGACCTGTCACAAGCCACCCTGTCAGCCAGACACAACTTGGTGCCTATCACTAAAATTCTGCGCAACAATAAGATCCTCTACAAATGGGGATTCCCTGCTAAACTCCTGGTTGACATGAACAACGAATCGCATGCGATAACATCGCTAGAAAAGGGCCTGGATCTCCTCCGAAAATGGCGCTTGCTTCCCGCAGACGCAGTACCTGAGGACCCTAACCCACAATATAACAGACGCAACAACCACCGTTCAACTAAGAACTACAAGTAGCAACCTGCCTCAGTTGATGCTACTTGATGCTATTTCTTTTAGTGAGCACTCTCCCCTAATAAATGTCATCTGGCTAGTTATGGTGCTTTGCAGCTCTCTAGGAAGCTGTTCTTTCTGATCAACCACCCGATGTTCGGCTGTTCAAGGATTTACCTTGTTGAACCCCCCTCGTTAGTTACGAGATGATTCCCGTGACCTACTATCCGCAATTCATGCGGCCTACATCCCATCATTTATCAACAGTTCAAGTTTGTTCAGTTAAACTGTTCATTTACAAAGCTATGAGGACATTGCTTTCTCAGACCCCATGCATTATACCCATATCCAAGATCTCAACTCCAATTCCTGGAACTACCACTAGATGGCACTACTGCACAACTTTCCACAAGAATGAATCTTAAACTGATGTCATACAATGTGAGAGGCTTGAACAGCCCCTACAAAAGGAGGGCCCTTTGGAAGTCAACCTTAGAAGAGAAATGTGACATTCTATATGTGCAGGAAACCCATTTCGCCAGTGACAACTCCCCAAAATGTACACATCCCAAGTTTCCGCACGTATTTATGGCCAAGAATACGACAAAGAAGAATGGAGTAATGATTGCATTTAGGGACACACTAACCTTCTCTCTCTTACAGGAACATATAGATCCCCAAGGTCGCTTTCTGATCGTGGTCGCAGAACTGGACCACATCACATATACTATAGTTAACCTGTATGCACCTAATGTTAGATCTCTAAGGTTTATTCGCAAAGTTGTAAGTATGGCTAAAAAGGTACAAAAAGGCAACTTAATAATATGTGGTGATTTTAACTTGATTATGAACACAGAATTAGATGTGTCCTCGATGGCCTCTAAGCGGCGGCCCTCTCTAGATTTGCTGTGCCACGAAGAGAGACTCTATGACCCTTGGCGCTGCCTTAGAACCAACGAGAGGGACTACACATTTTATTCGGCTGTACATAAGAGCTATTCTAGAATAGATTTTTTCCTCACTGACCTGTACACTCTGCAAAATGTCCAGAAAGCTGACATCCACAATATCACATGGTCTGACCACGCCCCAGTGACTATAGAAATTGTGGATGCCAACAAACACTCCCACAAACCATTGTGGCGTAACAATACGTTTCTCTTATCACACCCCAAAATCAGAGACGAAATTGCAGCAAAAATTACGGAATTTTTTCAATTCAATAATAATGCAGATTGTTCACCTATGACCATCTGGTGTGCACACAAAGCATTCGCTAGAGGCGCCCTTATACAGGTAGCCTCTAGGGAAAAGAAAAAGAAACAGCAGCGCATGACAAACCTACTTGAGAAGATAGCAGATCTGGAAGCGCAACACAAGAATCCTGCTACCTCCTCAAGTGAAATACTCAAAAGCCTTAATAACTGCCGGGAAGAAGTAAGACAGGAAATTAGAGCGGACTATGATACTTTTTTAAAAAAACTAAAAGTCTCCTACTACTCCCAAAATAACAGAGCAGGTAAAATCCTAGCCTCCCAGCTTAAAAAAAAACAGGCACGTTCTAATCTCAAAAATCTCAGACATCACAGTACCAAAGCCCTACATCACAATCCCAAAGACATCGCCAACGCCTTTAAGGACTATTATGAATCCCTATACAATCTCCAGACGGACCCACTCACTTACCAACCCTCGGACATAGAGATTGACGAATTCTTACAGACTGTTCACCTTCCCTCAATAGACAAAACTTCCCTACAAAAAATAAACGCGCCCATCACACTCACAGAGGTTGAATACGTAATTCACTCTCTACCCATGCACAAATCGCCAGGAGCAGACGGGTTCTCCGCTGAATATTACAAGGCTTTCTCTGCCATCCTTGCCCCTGAACTGGTAAAGATATTCAATATAGCAGCCTCTGATGGTACCTTCCCGAAAGAAATGCTCCAAGCCATCATTATCACTATCCCTAAACCTGGTAAAGACGTAGCGGATCCACAAAACTTCAGGCCTATTTCCCTACTAAACTCCGATTTAAAGATCTATGCAAAAATTTTAGCAAACAGACTTATGGAAATAACCCCCTCCCTCATAGGACTGGACCAGGTAGGTTTTGTAAAGGGCAGACAGGCACCAGATGGAACGAGGAGGATGCTAGACCTCCTGCGCATATCAGAATTAAGCAAGCAGCCCAGCATCTTTTTAGCATTAGATGCAGAAAAGGCCTTCGACAGGGTCCATTGGGGATACCTGTCCAGGACCTTACTCAAGTTTGGTCTTTCGGGAATGATACACTCAGCAATTATGTCCCTGTATTCAGACCCATCTGCAAGAGTCTTCACATCTAGCTTGCTATCCGACCCCTTTGCACTAACTAACGGCACTCGGCAAGGATGCCCACTATCCCCAATTATTTTTTCTTTGGTCATAGAACCACTAGCAGAATCTATTAGAGCTAATGATAAAATAGAAGGCATTAAAGTTGGTTCTGTTAACCATAAAATAGGACTGTTTGCTGACGACATAATCCTCTCTCTATCAAACCCAGCCACTTCTTTACCCATCGTCAAAACGCTATTACATAAATTCGGACAAATCTCCTTTTATAAAGTAAATACAACCAAAAGCTATGCACTCTCGCTTCATATATCAAACGAGAACAAAAGCAGGTTGAAAAATATTTTTCCTTGCAACTGGGACCCACCTTCCATTACTTATCTTGGTGTGCAGCTGACTTCCTCTTCCTCCAAAATCTATTCCCAAAACTTTCCTCCATTATTAATAAAAATTGAAGAGGAACTACATCAAATTACCAAACTACACCTCACATGGTTGGGGAGGATAGCTGCATACCAAATGCAAATCTTACCAAAACTCCTATATTATTTCAGATCATTACCCATACCAATTCCCCAGAAATTTTTTATACAACTAGAGAAATGCCTGAAAAAATACATATGGGGGGGTAAAAAACCCAGAATAGCATTGGCCCACCTCTATAAACCTAAACATCTAGGGGGGGTAGGGTTACCTAATGCACAGACTTACTATAAAGCTGCAATACTGGACCAAATGAAGTACTGGTTCTCCTGCCAAACAGACAACCGCTGGTCAGACATTGAACGCACCGTAACACCAGGTCACGACCTCCCTGCATTGGCTATAGCAGCCTGTATACATTGCAGACCAAACGCCCCACCTTACTCAACTATACGAGCAACAATAGATGCCTGGTCCTCCTTAGTGCATAAACACTTAACAGACACCCCAATTAGAAAACTAAAGGTACCACTGGCATCCTACGAATACCTAATCCCAAACTTCTCAGTCCAACCATGGAAATCCTCGGGAGACAACTTCACCACACCTGCTCCACCTCATCAAAATGCGATAGATAGATATAGAGAGTACCAATTACGCCACTACAAGAGCAAAAACCCAATACGAAAAATAGCTATACCACAGATTCTGTGGGACTTCCTCTTAAGCAAGACTTCTAATAAGCGTAAGGGTATATCGCTCTTTTACAAATTCACCACCCCCCTCTACCTACACTCCAAAACCCCAAGCATGATGAAATGGGAATTTGAATTACAAAAAGAATTTTCTATGCCTCAATGGCGTGAAGCGATAAAATACAATCATAAATCATCAGCATGCGTAGATCACTGGGATAATGCACAAAAACTCTTACATAGATGGTACATTACTCCGCACAGATTAAACAAAATGAACCCTAATATTACACCTCTCTGCTGGAGAAACTGCCAAGCTATTGGCAATATCCTCCATATATTCTGGAACTGTACAACTATAAAACCTTTCTGGCAAAAAATACAGTCACTAATTAGAAAGGTGACCAGCTCTGATTGTACCATCAACCCTGCTCTTGCTCTTCTAAGCTTAGGCATCGAAAACTATCCTCCTCTGAGGAGAAAGGTAGTCACCCACATTTTGTTTGCTGCACGTATAGCAATAGCCAAGGAATGGCGCTCTACTTCACCTCCAAAAATTGCAGAAGTCATATCAAGAGTGAATGCTCAATACACTATGGAAAAAATCCTAGCATATACAGAAAGAAGAACCCCGAGTTTCCACAAACATTGGGAAACTTGGAGTTCCTCTAAATATGCCTCCTCACATGTATGAAAACTATTCCTAATCCTCCACTACTGAAACACAACCATCAATGATCTAGTGGTACAATCCATTATTGGGTATGGTCATATATGATATGGTATTATACTAAGCACACAGCATAGCAACACTACGTGGTTTACCTGTTATCAAAAGAATGAGAAAGTCTAATTAAGATGAATCAGTCATTCTAAGTTTATTATTATTGGTTAACGACAAATTTACAGGGAACTTACGTGATAGTATATTTGAGGGGACCCTCAGTAAGGTCCTCTCAGGGCTAACTTTGAAAACTTAAGCAGAAAGTCTGTTTACAGTGTGTACCCACAAGGGGTGACAGGCTTGACAAATGTACAATGCTTCATTGAGGATATTTCTTAGTAACCCTACCAGGTAATCTGTTTTACTCTATTAATGTAGTAAGCTCCTGAATGGCGAACAATATGTACAAATGAGAAATGAGAAATCTGCTTGTATTTTGTATACTTTGGAAAAATACCAATAAAAATTTATTGTTTAAAAAAAAAAAAACTTTTAGTCCCGGAGACCGCACCATACCAGGTGAGTCTGCAATTTAAGGGACACTGCAACTGTATGCACATCTACTGAGTGGTGCAGTGTATACACAACAGTGAGCTGTTGGTCGCCATTTTTTGTGGACTCTATTTATTAACTAGGGGACTTCTGAAGGCAATTGGGGGGCTAAGTACAAATGCACACCACACTTTTCAGATATTTATTTGTAAAAAAAAAAATGAAAACCATTCATCATTTTCCTTCCACTTCACAATTATGTACCAACTTTGTGTTGGTCTTATCACATTAAATCCCTCAAAAAAATACTTTTACGTTTTTGGTTGTAACATGACCAAAATGTGGAAAATTTCAAGGGGTGTGAATACATTTTCAAGGCACTGTATGTTCTTATTGCTATTGTGGGGCAAACAATAAAACAGGAGACTTTAAATTCATATTTTCCTTTTTTTTACCAAAAATAGAAAACAAATGGATACCTAAATTGTTCTTAGTGGATCAAGAGAAAGTCACTTTATTTTTAGGCAACATTTTTTTCTTTTGTCTATACCTTTTTTGACCATCACACCAGCCCAATATCACTGATACGAAAAACAAATTTGTGGGCTACACACACCACTACTCCTGCTACTGCTATCACAATTAATACTACAACTAGCAATAATAAAAACTTAGTAGTGGCAATATATTGATTTATTTTCTCTTATTACTGATAGTGATATAGGATTGAATTTGCCTTCTATTGACATCCTTTCTTCTCCTTTTTAGTTATTGTAGTGCTATTTGCTGCCTTGAAAAGACAGAGAAAGAAAGAACCATTAGTCCTGTCTAAAGAGGACATTAGAGACAACATTGTAAGCTACAATGATGAAGGAGGTGGAGAAGAAGATACACAAGCCTTTGATATTGGTACACTCAGAAATCCTGGTGCGATTGAAGATAAGAAACACCGTAGAGATATTGTCCCTGAAAGCCTGTTGTTACCAAGGAGAACTGCTTCTGTGCCAGACAATACAGATGTTCGTGATTTCATTAACCAAAGGCTAAAAGAGCATGACAATGATCCTGTTGCACCACCATATGATTCACTTGCAACATATGCATATGAAGGAAATGATTCTATAGCTGAATCTTTAAGTTCTTTAGAGTCTAGTACAACAGAAGGGGACCAAAACTATGAATACCTCAAGGAATGGGGTCCTCGTTTCAACAAACTAGCTGAAATGTACGGCAGTGGGGAGAGTGATAAAGATTCTTAACTTTCACAGTACGATCAATCTTTTTTATTTGAAGCTAAATGGAATAAATTTGCGGGCACTTGGAAATAATATTAACAATTTTAAAATAATTTTTTTTCTGACACTTGGCAGTGTTAAATAATAACAATAATACATTAAAAATGAAAAAAAAAAAACAACTTTATATCACATTCATTTATTTCATCCATTTTTATTCAATGTAGAATATCACCCTAGAGAATGACTAATGTTAATTATAAGCCATGGATCAAATGCCGTGGTTGCTTTGTTGTATGTCAAATCCAATGATCACTTTGAAGACTTGAACAGAAGAATACTTCCTCGTACAAACTCATGTACACATTGCTTTTATCGGGTAATTTGGCTGCCTTCCCATTTGCAGCATTTTCTTGTTTTTTTTTATTTCAGAGGGAAACAGGAAATGATTTTTCTGATACATTTCTGATACATTATGTACATTAAAATGTACAGAAAATGTACATGTGATGTTAGTGTATTGAAGCTGGTGAAGATATATGTTAGTAGAACTTCATTTCATCAAATAGTATCTTGCCAATGTTTTATATTTATATTTTTGTATTTATTTTTAAGAAATAAACCTGTTTTTACAACTTGTTTAATTGCCTATATAATTAGGATCATAAACTATAGGCAGTATGGATGAAAAATGTCAAACCCAATAGGATAGTAGTAACCAAAATGTGCTAAGTGGAAAAAAATGAGCAAAGATATTAACATGTTGGGGTTATTTACTAAAAATAGGTGTTTTTGTTCCACACCTGTATTTGCTTTGGCTGAAAGTGCATCCAAACCCAAAACAAAAATGTAATATAAACTATATTAGTCTTTAGATGTTGTGGCTGCCCTACTTTTCTTTTTCCTGGCTTTTTTACTTTATTTTTACCTGCCAATCCTCCAAGTCCTGACCCTGTGTGGGTACATTTTTTTCTGTGACCCAAAAGCCCCAATCCATGTGTGCTCAGGCTCTAAAAAGGGGGTGCAAGTCCACAAAGTCCACCGCTAAGAGTGCTGGTCCAGGAGGGAGCTCGGCTCCTGTGATCACTGAATGTGAAGGAAGGTCTCCCTATGGCCGCACATCTGTACAATCCCTGTGGTCGATAAGTGGCAACCTCAGCCTGGACTCCAACTAGGCCACATCCCCATGATTGATCTCTGAAGGGCAGAGAGAAATGCATTGGGGGCATGGCCTGGTTGAAGTCCAGGTTAAGGTTTCCACTTATCATCGATCACAGGGATTTTACAAATGTGCGGCCATAGGGAGGCCTTTACATTTTTCTTCTACAGTATCTATGGAGGGGCAACATTTAAACTGAACTTCAATCATGCCTGTTATTGTCCATGACATTAGGGCTGTTGGAAATAGTAATATACACACAAATTATTATTTTTTTTGCTAGCTTTTAGGCTCTCAGGAAAAGTATTTTTGGCAGGAAACAGGTATTTTCTATATTTGCAAAACATTTCCCCTAGTTTGAAAGAAAAATAATGCAGTCTCCCCATCTAATAACTGGTAAGCTTTAATATATTACATTGTTTTCAGGTTCAGATATGCTTTATATGCCTTCTGAATCATTGATCTAGAACAAGCAGAGAAATAAGGAATTCTGACATGCTTCTGGCATTTACTAATTGCTTGTTCTTGTTGTGACTCAAAACCACTAAAGCCAGACACAGCCAGTTGATTACACATTTTGTACTTCTCCTATAACAGGTGTGCTAAAAGTTCAGAATTGAATTTATATTTATTGTATAACACAGTAAAAACACAGATTTGGTGGACATGTAAAATGTATAACATTAGTAAATAAACCCCTTTAATCTTACAGTGATGCTCATCATAAGCTTGATTGATGATTCGCTTTGTTGTGTCCACAAGCTAACTCTTTTGACTAGCATTGTTTGCAATGACAAGTGTGGGTTACTAATTCCTGTAGCTGTTTTTTTTCACATTCTACTGAATATTTTTGCAGTAGGACATTTAATATGTGTAAGAAACCAGCCTTTAATCAAGATGAGTTTATTATTTGTACCAGGTGATGGCATACAATACTATTAAACAGTGAAAACTATGAATCTGAGATGTGAGATATATTAAAGTAAAAGACATCTTTTAATGACACAAATTATTTATAAACATTATACAATAGTTATACAGTATAGAGATCTTGTTTATTTTATATTCTAAGCAATAGTGTACCACCAATAAGAACAGTACATTACTACTGCCCTCTGAGGAAGCCATCTAAGACAAAGCATGTCAGGGCAATGTAGTACCTGACCACAAGAACATCTCATATACGGTTGGACAAATCAGCATCTTAGGTCTTTGGAAATGTCCAACAGCAGTGGACACTCCTATAACCATTATGGCTAAAAAGGGTAGGATTGTGCCTTATTTATACTACCCACAATACCTACATGGGAATTCAATCAATCTTTGGCTATCCATTTGATTTTAACTACCAGTAATTGATAAATATATGAGCTTGGGGGAAGTTATATTATTTCCCTCTGTATGTTACAGACAGTCCAATACTCTGAACAGTAGTTCCACATCACAAAGCAGGCTATTCACAGATCCTTTTGCGACCAGCTTCCACAACTTACTATATTGATGGAATTTAAGAAATACTATTTATAGGTAATTGTAGGTGCTATTTGAAATTACCCTATGCCAATTTGAGTTACAATGCAAGTTCACCCCATCCAAGCCAACAAACATTAGTTTGCATACAGTATTTGCACAAGTTTGATTCAGAGACATTGGATATGGCTGGTAATTGTGTCTGACTACAGGAATCCACCTTGAGCATACAAATGTAGCAAATGTTCCTCCAACACAACTCTTCAGGCACAGCTAGCACTTGGTTAGACCTGGCACTGTCTTCAGCTGGGCCCTAGCAATCACCATTTGCAGGCAGGGACTGCAGGCCCCTTTGGTGTAGCAAAAATAATGGAAAGTTCTGGTGCTAGCTGTCCTAGGTGGACTGCTGATCCCAGTCAGCCCTCTTTAGGCCCTGCTAGCCCTCCTGGCTGTAGCTGACTGTTTTCACTGCCCATGACACCACAGTCCTCAATGGCTCTACATCCACCTCAGATTGCATCCTCCCAATCCACTCCAGCATGCCTCCCCAGCTTTCCTGGCTGCGTGTCACTCACTGACACCTAGTGGATCCCTCCTGGAGACTTGCCTGGCAGTACTCTCCACTGTCCTCTCTTGCTCCTGGTCAGGACACCCCTGTAGTTTGTAGGAGGGTCCCTTCCACTCCCGAGCTCCAGGCCCAAGGTCACTACCCCCAGACTGGGGAGTTTCCTCAAAGGACATGAAAGCTAGTACTCCATCTCCCAGTTCTTCCACCCGACAATTTCCCCCAAGCAGGGCTGACTCTAGGTATTTGAGGAAGCCTGCCCCTGTCAATCCAAGTTGGGGATTGGTCAGGGCTCTTTAGAACACCCCAGGCAGCTCCACCTCTTCCCCTCCTCCCTTCTAGAATCCTCTAGAAGCCAGAGGGAGGTAACCAAGAAGTGATGCTGCATGTGAGTCACCTACTGCTACTCTAGGCCATTCCCAACCCACATAGATCAAAACAAACAGGCCTAACTTATAGCTAGGCCTGATTAAATTTATCTGCACTACAAAAATCCTACTTCTAGCACCTACCTAAAATAGAGGGTGCTACACAAACATAGATGTTTCTTTGAGAAAATAAGTAAATTTTGGATTTCATATCAGGCAGTCAATTTGAGGGAGGCTTCAATGCACACATACCATTTTACAGCATGGGAAATAATCCCCACTTTACCCCTCTGTTTTTCTTCTTTCTTTCCCTTTCATCCTACTACCTTCTACCTTAAATCCTACTAAGTATGATGAGCAAAGGTAGAGAATAGCGTACCTGGCAGAACTCCCCTTCACTGTATATTTTTCCTTCAACTACATATTAAGGCTGTACAATTTGAATATGGAAAAATTCACAATATAGTGATTTAGCAGGTACCTTCTCTAAGTTTCGGGGATAGTCCCCTGTATAAGTGATACTTTCTATTTTGTTACAGTTATGCTCATAGTCTGTTTTTTCTCCCTTTTTTGAAACGACAGAGTTCTCATTTGATCAACAATGGATGGTCCGTGAGCTCAGGACAGGTTCAGAGAAGGCTATTATGTTCTCCCGGGGTTCCTCTCGGGTGGTCTGCGTACAGCAGGCTCTCAATTGGGGTGCGTGGCCGACCCTTGAGGACCTCTGGTACCTGCGAACTTTGGGTTCCCTGTCCTGACCTACGGCGGCCTTACTTTAGGAGATAGAGTATTAATTGATGACCTTGAGTCTTCATATGTGTACACTTTTATTTTGAATTTGAATCAAAGGGGAGGTACATGTACATCTTGACTCTAATGTAACTTACAAAGCTATGTTATTTCTGGTGGTCTCTGCCAGTTTGATAATTTTGTACTGTTATTTATTTTTCAATAAACAGTATTTAAACCAAAAAAAAAAGAAAAAGGGAAATAACATCAAGGTGGATACTTATCATCCAAATTTGGTAAATTTTATTGGCTACATAGTCATTACAGTATGAACACACTAAATGTTTTGGCCATCTGGCCGTTATCATAGCATATTCCAAATGAGTATACAACCTTGTTATTTACCCTCATACAAGTAAAAAAACAACAGATGAATTCCAAATAAAATCAATTAAAGGAGAGGAAAAGAACCTTTGCTGGACTAAGGTTGTGGCATTGCTAAAAGCCCATATATGTATAGAAACAAAGTGGTAAGACCCATCATCAATAAACAAAAATGAAAAACCAAAATATAAATAAAAAAAGACTAAATAGATAACTGTGAAATACAAGCACAAACATTACAAGCTATGATGAAGTCTGCAATTGCAGAAGCAATTCATATATAATGAATTAAACAGTGGGAAAGATGTATACACAGACGGGATGAGTGAAAATTTGTGAAAATTTGTTCAAATTATCTAAAAAATAAGTCCATATCCCATCTATGTTTGAGACCATATGGAGCCCTTGTACACAACATAAAAATCTACCAAACTTTTCTCTGGTAGTTTCCGGTACATATCGCCCCCTCCCAGGAGGTTTTAAAATATGCTCAACCCCACAGAATGAGAATGAGCTCATATTTTTAGCATGTGGATTTCTGAAATGTTTGGAAACATTGGAAATGTTTTACCATTCAGATTAATAGCATCATTAAAATGTTTCCCTATTCTTGCTCTGAAGGGTCTGGTCATGCAGCCCACATACTGAAGAACACATAGGGCTGCATTCAATGACATAAACTAGATTTTTTGATTTACAGGTTATGCACTGTTTAAAGGGTTACTTGGAATTTGGTCTTGCACTTGGCGTGTTTGTTACAATACCTATATTTATTCAAACCACAACAGTAGCAAGCCAGGTATTCCTACTCAAATGGGAGTTAAACATACTGCCAAGTGTGGGCACTCATCGACTAGAAAATCTGCATCCATTTTTCAAAATTGAGAATAATTAAGAATACTTGTCTGCATATGAAACAGGCAAGTGTTTTATAACTATATTGACCACGTGTCTATATTCCATAGAGGATATGGTGACAAAAGTGACTTGGTTACTTTGCTCCTGTTTTCTCAAAATTTAGACCAGGGCTTCTTAATAACCATATTGAACCTGCTTCTAGAAGATTCTATGTGTTTGCCCATATGGATGCACCAGTCTCTGAAATGAGATCATATGCAAAACTTTCAAAATAGAACAGTTTCTCTTAGGTCTGATGAATTTCCCCACAAGTATTGGTTGTATAATGTGGCATGTGTGGCATGACAGTTGGTCACTAGAAGAGAATTACTAGCACATTATTATTGAAATGTTTGTGTGTCTACTAACCTAGTGGAACTGTTTCCTGTCAATGTGATGTCTTAAAAATAAATAGTTTCAGAACCACTTCATTCCAGATTAAGATCTCACCAGCTTCCAATGCCTTGCACTCTCATGCTTGGCTAAAGTGCTTTCAACTACACATAAAGGGGTTAGGTGAATTTCAAAATAAAAAATGAGATAAAAATAGCGCTAAATTAAATATTAAAGTGAAAATTACTAAGCATGGATCAATGAATATTTAATCACCCTGTGACTAGTGTGAAAAAATAAAAAACAAATTTATCTAAGAAAAAGGGTCCATAAATTAATCCAATGATTAAGCCGATATGATGAAACATGTTGGGGTGTGGCTGTACGGCAATCACGGGTAACATTTGACGCTGCACACTGAATGAGGAAGTGGAGATCTGCTCTGAGCCTGAGGGACGGGTTAGAGTGAACCTTTTATCTGCATACCTCGGGTCCGCTGTGACCACTATACATCGCTACTACAATTTGTTTGAAGAATTGCTGTGATCTCACTTATTGCTTTTAAAGAATTTACTTGATGTGAGTTTAAATGATTGAAGATTTGTCTGAGTGTTTTAATTAAACTGGTTTTACGTTATTACACTATTTGGAGCACTTTATCATTTACATGTGGAGAGATCCTGGGTGATGTTCACGGTTGGATTTTGAAATTCACTTAACCCCTTTATGTGTGGCTGAAAGCGCTTTAGCCAAGCATGAGAGTGCAAGGCATTGGAAGCTGGTGAGTGCGTTATCTGAAGGGTGCGGAATCACTGTCACATATTGGTGTGGTGGAAGAATTGAGAAGATACTACACAAAGTTTTAAGATTGGAAGAATTTATTTATGGACTCTTTTTCTTAGATAAATTTGTTTTTTATTTTTTCACACTAGTCACAGGGTGATTAAATATTCATTGATGCATGTTTAGTCATTTACATACATGTTTCACTTTAATATTTAATTTAGCGCCACTATTTTTATCTCATTTCTGTTAGAGGTTTAAATATTGTTCACGTACTTGATGGTCTACTAACACACATACTTACCTTTTGAGGCCTACATACTTATGGGCTTTGGTTTCCATATTCACTCTGATCTATTTTATGGTCACCCAACACAGGTACCGACCTTTGAGGCTGTGTAATTTTGACTTTTGCAAAATGAATGACGTTCTCAGCATAATTTCTTTTTTTACAATTATTTTGGTATATTTTTGAAAAGTTTACTGAGAAAAGGGTGTCTCCATTAGACCCGTCCATGATTAATGTACTATTTGTTATTATTGATACGTAATTGATTCGATTTTAAAAAATCAAAGGTCTCATGATATTTTACTAGATATAGAAATTGAACTGATTTGCATCATAAAAAAATAGTTTTTTTACTTTATTATATCCCACCTCCCAGATCTCATATTTATAGTTTATACCAGGGATATGCAATTAGCGGACCTCCAGCTGTTGCAAAACTACAAGTCCCATCATCCCTCTGCCTCTGGGTGACATGCTTGTGGCTGTCAGAGTCTTGTTATGCCTTATGGGACTTGTAGTTCTGCAACAGCTGGGGGTCCGTTAATTGCATATCCCTGGTTTATACTGTTGGTTAATAAACTGTCCACTATCTTTGGTTATGACCTTACTAATGTTATCTGGTTTTAAAGAATAACTTAAAAAATTTTGTTTTCTCACAACTGTATGTGGCATGGGTTCACACTATTGCCTATTGAATGCGGGTTTCCCCGCATCCAATTCGCATGTCAGGAGCCTGTGACCGGCTCTCAATGGAGCCGGTTCACACAGCTAGGGGACTGTTGTGGAGCAAATTGCACAGGAGTCCTGTGCATCTTCTGGTCTGTTTCAGGTCTGAATTCAGCCAAAATTTTGGACAGAAATCGGACCTGAAATGGTGAACAAGGAAGGACCGGACCCCTGCTGTGAGCTGCTCTGCACGGATATGTGAACCCAGGGTTAATGATAGCATTCAGTATGTTATATTTTCTCTTTTCTCTACATTTATATGCAGACCAAGTTGACTGGCAGAAGTGACAGAGATAGGAGTGAAGAGAAAATATAACCACTAGGGATGAGCTTTGAGTTCGAGTCGAACATCGGTTGTTCGCCGAACATCGAACAATTTGGGGTGTTCGCGGCAAATTCGAAAGCCACGGAACACCCTTTAAAAGTCTATTGGAGAAATCAAAAGTGCTAATTTTAAAGGCTTATATGCATGGTATTGTCATAAAAAGTGTTTGGGGACCTGGGTCCTGCCCCGGGGAAAAAAAAGTTTTAAAAACGCCCGTTTTTTAAATTTTGGCACGGGTTCCCCTTAATATCCATACCAGACCTGAAGGGCCTGGTATGGAATTTAGAGGGATCCCCACGCCATGTTTTGAAAAATTTTGGTTCGGGGTTCCCCTGTGGGGAAATCCCATGCCGTTTTTATCAATGAACTTTTATGTGTATTGTCGGACCTACAATTCATTAATAGCCGCAAGTAGTTTTAAATGACTTTTTTTCCTTTGAAATGTCATTTTGCTGTCAGACTGTTCTAAACACGGGAAACATGTGCCCCTTTACAAGCATACTATAGACACCCCCCAGGTACGAAATTTAAAGGAATATTACACTTTTATTGTTTCACTTTAAGCATTATTAAAATCACTGCTCCCGAAAAAACGGCAGTTTTTCAAACTTTTTTTTGCATTGATCCATGTCCCCTTTGGCAGGACCCAGGTCCCCAAACACTTTTTATGACAATAACTTGCATATAAGCCTTTAAAATTAGCACTTTTGATTATTGATGTTCGAGTCCCATAGACTTTAACGGTGTTCGCGTGTTCAAACAAATTTTTTGCCTGTTCGCATATTCTGGTGCGAACTGAACAGGGGGTGTTCGGCTCATCCCTAATAACCACTGCAAGGATACTTACTATTTTAGTTTAGTCAGTTATTTTAATTTACTGTAACTGCTCAAGCATCTTTGATAGCATTATAAAATGCTATCCTATCATCTTTGCTCATTGGCTTGGTCTGTATATAACTATTGGGAAAACAGAAATAAAGGTATGTCAAAAAAAGTATAAAAATACACAAATTACTATTTAAAGTATTAACCCATAAATGTATCATATTTTTTTTATATGCAAGTGATCTTTTATGTAGCTTTCCTAATTGTCAAGTAACCAAGAAATTAGACCTGATAGCACAGATTGTGTACTATAGTGCTTGTGTCCTGCTTAAGCCATTACAATGTGTCCTCTGGGCAACAGATACTATGCAGAGAATAGCAAACTATACATACTGTTTCAGAAAGTGTATAAATCAAAGGCTAGAGATATTATGTGTTCCATAATTACTTTTTTCTTTTCAATATACAGTTTTATACTGCTATAGTTTTACTTGTACCAAAAATGATTCCATTAGTATATACAGTATGAAATCCATCATATGTACATATCTTCTGCAGTGCTGCATAACTATACACAATTCAGATCACATATTATATGCAAAAACTGTACTGCACTTCGACTCCTTCTTCATGTGCAAAAAGTATGTGCCAAATAATATGCAGTTACTGTACAACAATTGTGCTTACATCAAAATAATAACCATCACAACTAAGAAAACAGTACATGAGATAATAAAGTGATGGATAATAAATAAACATGAATGTGCTCATGATTACATACTTTAGTTTGTAAATTCAAAATTCCATGGTGAAAAAAAAAAAAATTTTCAGAAACCTTTAAAAGGATAAAACCATGAAAAAGGCATATTCACTTCACCGTGATCCTAGTGGACAAACTCTCACCTTCTTTGTTGGACCTTAAAAGGTCAACAATTGCAGAGTCCCTTTAAGTAGCCAGGATGAGCTATAATGGAGGATTCTCAATCTCCCTTTTAAAATAGCCTAGCTTGAGGAAGCTTTCAGTATGTAAATCCAAAAAACAAAAGAACAGACATAGTGCTCTTTGTATGTCAAAAACAAATTCAAATATCTATTAAAATCACATTCACATTAAAAAGAAAGTAACACCCTCTTCAGTGAAAGTGCAAGGACATTTCCAGGGCCAGATTAAGAGCATCATGGGCCTGGTGCTGAGAATTTCGGTGGGCCTTTTTATGGAAACAAAATGAAAATGCAAACAATTTTTCGCTAAAATTAATTAAATATACTCTCACCAGTAATACCAGCCGTGCAGCCTCTGAGCAGCAGCAATACCACCTGCTATGCGGTCTCTCACCAGCAGCAAGATAGGGAGACCACATTTCCAAACTGTCATTTAGGGTCAACCCCCTCTTCCCAAAAAAAGATGAGGGTGGAGGATGTAGTCTCGGGGTTGGCAGGGAAATCGGCAGTGGAGGTGATTTGTCAGGCAAATGGCTGGTGTTAGTACTTAAAATCAATCATCCTGACACCATGCTTGATATGGTGTCAGGATGATCAAATTCCATTATTTCAGTTACTACATTGTAATATATAGTGAAATAGTTCAACTCACCATCATGCAGAATCAGTGGGAACCTGAGCTTGTCACTTGCCACCCATAGCCTGCCACCATATGTAGAGTATCACTTTCCACCGTTGCCTGCCGCTAGATGCAGCATGTCACTTGCCACCAGCAGCCTGCCACCAGATACAGTGTGCCACTTGCTACCCACAGCCTGCCACAGATACAGTGTGCCACTTGCTACCCACAGCCTGCCACAGATACAGTGTGCTACTTGCCACTAGCAGCCTTCCACCAGATACAGCGTGCCACTTGCCACCAGCAGCCTGCCACCAGATACAATGTGCCACTTGCCACCAGATACAGTGTGCCACTTGCCACTAGCAGCCAGCCACCAGATACAGTGGGCCACTTGACACCAGCAGCATGCCACCAGATACAGTGGGCCACTTGACACCAGCAGCCTGCCACCAGATACAATGTGCCACTTGCCACCAGATACAGTGTGCCACTTGCCACTAGCAGCCAGCCACCAGATACAGTGGGCCACTTGACACCAGCAGCATGCCACCAGATACAATGTGCCACTTGCCACCAGATACAGTGTGCCACTTGCCACTAGCAGCCAGCCACCAGATACAGTGGGCCATATGACACCAGCAGCATGGCACCATATACAGTGGGCCACTTGCCACCAACAGCCTTTCACCAGATACAGTGGGCCATATGACACCAGCAGCATGGCACCATATACAGTGGGCCACTTGCCACCAACAGCCTTTCACCAGATACAGTGCGCCACTTGCCAACCACAGCCTGCCACCAGATACAGTGTGCCACTTGCTACCGACAGCCTGTCACCAGATACATTGTGCCACTTGCCACCAGCAGCCTGCCACCAGATACAGTGTGTCACTTGCCACCAGCAGCCTGTCACCAGATACATTGTGCCACTTGCCACCAGATACAGTGTGCCGCCTGCCACCAGATACAGTGCTTCACATGCCACCACCAGCCTGTCACCATATACATTGTGCCACTTGCCACCAGATACAGTGTGCCACTTGCCACCAGCAGCCTGCCACCAGATACAGTGTGTCACTTGCTACCAGCAGCCTGCCACCAGATACAGTGTGTCACTTGCCACCAGCACCCTGCCACCAGATACAGTGTGCCACTTGCCACCAGCAGCCTGCCACCAGATACAGTGTCACTTGCCACCAGCAGCCTTCCACCAGATACAGTGTGCCACTTGCCACCAGCAGCCTGCCACCAGATAGTGTGCCACTTGCCACCAGATACAGTGTGCCACTTGCCACCAGCAGCCTTTCACCAGATACAGTGTGCCACTTGTTACCAGCAGCCTGCCACCAGATACAGTGTGCCACTTGCCACCAGATACAGTGTGCCACTTGCCACCAGCACCCTGCCACCAGATACAGTGTGCCACTTGCCACCAGCAGCCTTCCACCAGATACAGTGTGCCACTTGCCAACCACAGCCTGCCACCAGATACAGTGTGCCACTTGCCACCAGCAGCCTGCCACCAGATAGTGTACCACTTGCCACCAGCAGCCTGCCACCAGATACAGTGTGCCACTTGCCACCAGATACAGTGTGCCACTTGCCACTAGCAGCCTGCCACTAGATACAGTGTGCCACTTGTCACCTGCAGCCTGCCACCAGATACAGTGTGCCACCAGCAGCCTTTCACCAGATACAGTGTGCCACTTGCCACTGACAGCCTGTCACCAGATACAGCATGTCACTTGCCACCAGCAGCCTGCCACTAGCAGCGTGCCACCACATACAGTGTGTAACTTGCCATCAGATGCAATGTGCCACTTGCCACCAGCAGCCTGACCCCAGATACAGCATGTCACTTGCCACCAGCAGCCTGCCACTCCCTCCAGGACTCTTCCAGGATGGAAAGAAGGGACAGGGCCTGCATAGTCAAACAAATCCCTGGAGCCCCCACCCCTCCTCATCTGGGATGGTATGGTTGTGTGTAAATTGAATGCCAGCAGTATTGATCAGACCAAGTTCTATAGAGGGTTGTGTGTACAAGCCTTTGGGCTCACACTGGTGTGCTGCAGTTTGGGCGCACTGCTTGTGTATCTGCAGTTTTAGCTGCAGACCTATTGCTTTATATCAGGTTGCATATTTTTGCCGCATTTTCTGACAGTGCGCCAAAGATAAAATGCAGCAAGCAGGAATTTTGGTGCGCTTTCAGAAAAAACATGCAACCTAATAGAAATCAATAGGACTGTGGGTAAAACGCAGGAAAACTGCAGATACACCAGCAATGGGCCAAAACACAGCAAAGCAGTGTGAACCCACCTAAAAGCACAAAGAGCCACATCTACATATTGGCTGCAGTTATAACAGCCATTGCTGAAGATAAAGGTAAAAGAGGGGGAGAGAAGGGAGATAAGAGTCCAGTCACTGAGCTCACACTTGGATGGTCGGAAGCTCATCACTCAGATATGTGTTCAGTTCACCTTCTATCTGCCGGCTGCTCTGTTCACAATTTCCCCGCCCACAAGGCTCCTTCACTGCACACAGAGAGAGAAGAGAGAGGGGAGGGGGAAGGCAGAGCCATTTGTGTAGGGGGGAACAGTGCACTGTGACACTAATAACCACAGTAAGCCAACACAGATGCAGCCAGACACCCCTACATTTACACACAGCGTCTCCTGTCCCATAGACGTTTATGGACAGGAGAAATTGGGCTTATAATGTTGGCTGGGAGGGCCGATTTTAAGGCAGGGACCTGGAGCTGCAGCTCCATCAGCCCCTATGTTAATCCGGCCCTGGACATTTCCCATGGCTCACTGCTCAGAATTTATCCAGCTGACAGCTCAGGATTTCATTATCACAGTGGGCTGCTCCTAGCTTGTTCTCTCCTCACTGCAAACACTGACAAGGACTCGCTCTGCACTACTTGTTACATCTTCAGGGGATGTACAGTATGATGCCCTGGTGCTAATAGCCACATTAGCCTCAGGGCAGCAGCTTTATATGCAGTGAAGCTACTAAATTTCAGATTATTAAGATTTACTGTTTGTGGTTTAATCTTTTACTGAAAGTTAACTGCATTTACATAGAACTTGCTAGGCTTTCTAGGCTCTACCTTCTTGTAGTGAATGAAGGGGCATGCAAAACTCTGTGTATTGCTCTTATCTCACTATGTGTGGTGGATAGGAGGTTGAAAATATGGCAGGTTACAAACAGATAAGGTGATGGCAAAGAATGTCTGGTAAATATAAAATGTGTCATATTAATATTTATAAACTTAAACTAGCAAATAAAGCTCAAAGCCCCTTTTACCATGATTACTAGGCTAACTGTAACTCATTTGTGTAAAGTGCCTATTGTTTACAGAGCATTACAGATGAAGCTTAGATGACACATACAATTAAATAAGTCATAGGAGCAGCTCATATTCTCTATCTTTCTGCTCTGTATAGCACTTTGTGGAGTTTCAAATAGAGAAGGCTACTGCTGCACTCTTTTGCATAACAAATGTAAAACACTTTACAAAGCCCGCAATGTGGGTGCACACTGTATTAAATGTTTACATGAAAAATTAAGATTTTTATATGCAGTAAAGAATAAAAGATGTAAAAAATATAAAACCAGTTTAACCATTTGCTGATCAGCCACCGTCATATTGTGGCAGGTTAGCACGGCTGTGGGAATCACCGTAGGTGTACGTCGGCCACTTTAGGAGCGATAGGGGGCACACGAGCCAGAGCCGATGCAAGTGGACAGTGGCCACGATGTCCACCAGCCACCCGCGATCACTCCACAGAGAGTCAGAATGGGGATCTGTGTATGTAAACAAACAGATCCCTGTTCTGACAGGGGAGTAGCGAGAGATCTGCTGTTACTAGTGATCAGGAACAGCAATCTCTCTCCTCCTCCAATCAGTCCACTCCCCCCATAGTTAAAAACATCTCCCTAGGGAACACTTAACCCCTTGATCACCCCTAGTGTTAACCCCTTCCCTGCCAGTAACATTTATACAGTAATCAATGGCTATTTTTAGCACTGTTTGCTGTATAAATGTCACTGGTCCCAAAAAAAGTGTCAAAAGTGTCTGATTCGTCCGCTGCAATGTTGCAGCCCAGCTAAAAATCGCAGATCGCTGCCATTACTAGTAAAAAAATCATAAATAATAAAAATGCCATAAATCTATCCCCTATTTTGTAGATGCTATAACTTTTGTGCAAACCTGTTCTGGTTTGCACAAAAGGTGTACGTCGGCCACTTTAAGAGCGATAGGGGGCACACGTGCCAGAGCCGATGCAAGTGGATGGCGGCTGCGATGTCCGCCGGCCACCCACGATCGCTCCACAGAGAACCAGAATGGGGATCTGTGTATGTAAACAAACAGATCCCTGTTCTGACAGGGGAGTAGAGAGAGATCTGCTGTTACTAGTGATCAGGAACAGCGATCTCTCTCCTCCTCCAGTCAGCCCATTCCCCCCACAGTTTAAAACATCTCCCTAGGGAACACTTAACCCCTTGATCGCCAATAGTGTTAACCCCTTCCCTGCCAGTGACATTTATACAGTAATCAATGGCTATTTTTAGCACTGTTTGCTGTATAAATGTCACTGGTCCCAAAAAATGTGTCAAAAGTGTCTGATCCCTCCGCTGTAATGTTGCAGTCCAGATAAAAATCGCCGTCATTACTAGTAAAAAAATAATAAATAATAAAAAATGCCATAAATCTATGCCCTATTTTGTCGATGCTATAACTTGTGTGCAAACCAATCCATATACGCTTATTGCATTTTTTTTTTACTAAAAATATGTAGAAGAATACATATTGGCCTAAACTGATGAAGAAATTTGTTATTTTTTGGGGGGATATTTATTTGAACAAAAAGTAAAAAATAAAGATTTTTTTTTTAAAAGTTGTTGCTCTTTTTTTGTTTATAGTGCAAAAAATGAAAACCGCAGGAGGTGATCAAATACCACCAAAAGAAAGCTCTATTTGTGGGAGGAAAAAAAGGACACCAATTTTGTTTGGGTACAACGTTGCACAACCGTGCAATTGACAGTTCAGTTAAAGCGATGCAGTACTGTATTGCAAAAAATGGCCTGGTCATAAGGGTGCAAATCCTTCCGGTCTTTAAGCGGTTAAAACAATTAAGGGAAAAAGACATCAAAAGGCCTCAAAACCATAATAGTTTCCTTTTAAAATGTAATGTTATGTTAATCATGTGGACAGAAGACTATTTCCTATTTTAGAAAAGAAGTTCCTTGGACAAAAATTGGTCAAAAAATCATGTACTATTGGCACATGCTTTTGGGTCATTTACGATGTGACTAAGTTCAAAGAAAGCATAGTGGAAATATGTGTTAAATATTTTTCAAAATGGATTTTACAATGAAAACTTATATAATAAAACTGTATATAACATAATATATAGATAAAAATATCTGTATCATGACTAACATGCATTGAATGCAACTTCTAATTTGTTAAGGAACCCTCTTGCTCTTTTATCATGAAAGCCATTGTACATCTTTTCCAAAACAAATACAATAATTTTCTATACTGTATGCTGGTTGAAGCTACCTAACAAAGTGGATACTAGCAGTCAATATCAATAACACTACTAGCTGGCATCAGAAAAAAGTCTTTCCAGTTGAAAAGCAATAAAAAGTGGTGACCTATGTAGGAGGTAACATCACAAACAAAATATTTAAAACATTTCAAATAAAACCTGCCATTTCCTGCCATTTAGTTAAATCAAATAGTGGAGGTTACTCCTTAGAAAAATATTATAGTATTATAATTTAAAGTAGGATTTTATTCCAAATATGTAATAGGTGCAACAGCCAAACATGTTAGGGGGCATACAATGTTTAAATTCATCAGGGCTACTATATAATATGAAAACATAATTAGATTTTAATAAAAAACATGAAAGGTCTCAATTCAGTTTTTTAAAAAAATCAATACATACCATATTCATCAATATGAATTAAAACAAAAAATATAAACTGACTGGGCTCCATAAATGTACCCACTTACAAGTAGATGAAATCAAATAAGATGGATTCACAAAAATGATATTTGATGATTATACGTACTGTATATATAAACAATAGTTGTGTGTGTGTGCACACACACACACACACACACAAGAACGCATGTACAGTATAAAAGAAGATATACATGCATATAGCTGATATGATAGTTGTGTTATTGCCATATGATTGAATGAGTTGTTATTTAAAAATCATTTCAAATATGTTATACAATCTTAATATCACTATACAATCACTTAACATACCACCTCTGATTATAGAAAGAAGTACATAAAGTACAATCATTTATAATCTAAAAAAATATTATAGAAATTGCCATTTTAAAAGACTATGATTTAACCCCCCTGGCGGTATTCCCGAGTCTGGCTTGGGGTGAGATTTTAGTACCAGAAGCGGTAACCCTGAGCCAGACTCGGGATCGCATCGCTGGATCCTGGAAGACGTGATTTACCTTGTCTCCAGGATCCCGCGATGTTCTCCCGCTGTGTTCGGCGGCCGGATCTTCGGCCCGATGCACTGTGTGCTCTGTGTGCCCTGGCTTCCGTTCCCTGCGAGTGTAGCGAAGCAGGGGGTGGAACCGGCGGCAAATTCAAAATGTATAAAGCACAAACACACTGACACATTGTAATCCTATTGGATTACATTACTAAATAAAATAAAATAAAATAAAATTGACCTCAGATTGCCCTCCAGTGCTTTGTCCAGTGCCCCTGCCTGCAGTTTTACTGTACTTTGTGTCTGGAAACTGCAGAGCGACCATGGCATCAAAAAAGCGCGCTTCAACCTCAAAAGCGGCATATGACCTGCTGGAAAACAGCAACAGTGAGACAGAATCGCTTGCAGAAGTGAGTGATAGCGATTCATGGGGATATTCATCATCAGGCATGGAAAGCAATTTCAGCGATGATCCTGCGACTGTGCCCAGCGATGTGCGGACTTGGTGCTCGATTGATTGCGGTACGGAGCACACAGCACCCCCAAGGTTCCCGTTTACCGGAGCGCCTGGTATCAAAGTGGAGGTTGAAGATGACAGCCCCTTGGGATACCTCCAACTCTTTTTGACTGATGAAGTCATAGAAAGAATTGTTATGGAGACAAACCGATACCAGGAGCAACAAGCTGCTATACCTCAGAGGTTTTCAAGGAGCAGTAAATGGGAACCAGTGACCAAGGAGGACATCTGGAAGTTTCTGGGCCTAATTATTCTCCAGGGAGTGGTGGGGAAACCCCTGCAAAAGTGGTACTGGACAACCAACAAAATATTAGTCACTCCTTTTTTTGGCACCATCATGTCGGAATACTAATTTTCTCTGATAATGAAATATCTGCATTTTCAAAATAATGAAGAATTTGATGAGACTTCTCATCCAGCTCCAAAACTGAAAAAGATTTGGGACCTATATCAAATTATTCTGAAAAATTTCCAGCAGACCTATGTACCAGACAGAGACGTCAGTATCGACGAAAGTCTAATGGCCTACAAAGGAAGACTTAGCTGGATACAGTACATCGCATCTAAGAGAGCGCAATTCGGCATAAAATCATTCATGCTCTGTGAAGCCAGTACTGGTTACATATGGAATTTGGTCCTTTACACCGGAAAAGGGCCCAAATTCAATGACAGATTCAGTCAATATAGAATGGCAACCGCTTCTGTTCTCACTTTGATTGAGCCGTTGCTGAATCAGGTGTAC
Organism: Lithobates clamitans; assembly: GCA_037952925.1. Taxonomy (NCBI): domain Eukaryota; kingdom Metazoa; phylum Chordata; class Amphibia; order Anura; family Ranidae; genus Lithobates; species Lithobates clamitans. Next base: position 224,056 of record JBBGZY010000903.1, on the reverse strand, counting down.
TGTGTAACCACAGATAATTTTTATACTTCTCCAGAACTCTATGAGTTCCTTCTACAACACAAGACGGATGCATACGGGACTGTTAGAGCTAACCGGCGTGACATGCCGCCAACCTTTGGCAATAAAAAGCTCAAGGCAGGAGAAATAGTTGCCTGGCAAAAAGGCAAAATGATGGCACTAAGATGGCGCGATAAAAAAGATGTGTGCCTAATGAGTACCATTCACAACACCTCTACTCTCATGGTACATACAAAAGGTGGAAAAGACATAATGAAACCTCAACTCGTAATGGACTACAACAACACCATGGGAGGTGTTGATAGAGCTGACCAGGCCATGACTTTTTATCCTGCTATGAGAAAGCAACAAAAAAAATATTACAAAAAAATCTTCAGGCATCTTCTTGAACAGTGCCTGTGGAATGCGTTCATTCTTCTAAAAAAAAACAGTGACAGGCCTGTGATTCATGCAGACTTCGTTTGGAAAGTTGCCGAACTCATTTTTCTCAAGTACCAAACACCAACCACTGTAAATCAATCTGGACGTCGTGCTGCTGGTGTTGTGAACCCGGAACGCCTGACAGGTCGACACTTTATGAACCACATTCCACCAACGGAAAAGAAGGCAGCACCCACAAGGATGTGTGTGGTTTGCTGCTCTAAACGTGACGACACAGGAAGGAAAATCAGAAAAGAAACCCGGTTCTACTGTCCTGACTGTGACGTCGGACTTTGTGCTGTACCCTGTTTTAAAATTTTCCATACCCGAGATGTTTACTAAAGCAATATGACTACTAATATTGCACTCTTGTTTGACCAAAAAAAATGTCAGTGTTTTTGATTTATATTATTTACTAAATTTTATTGAATAAAAAGTATTATTACTATTATATTATTATTTGTTATTATTTATAGTTATTGATTATATTATAATTTATGATTTTGTGTTTCAAACTTTATCGTACCCAGGATGTCTACTAGACTCTTGTTTGGACAGATTTCAGTGAGTTATTCCTAAGAATTACAGGCCTACAATATAAAACGTCACATTTCCATGCAAAAATAATGGTACCGTTTTCAGCACCTAAAATCCGAAATAATCATACTGCCAGGGAGGTTAAAGAACAGTGAAATAAAATGTCTGGGGTATATAATAGTTTAATACAAAAAAAAAGTTTACCTTAAAGAAAATATAAAATTAGCTGGTATCAGCTCAGGGTTGTGAATTACAAATCTGAAAAACAATAAAAGAAAATAATGATTATGTACATCATAGGGGATGCATTGGTGTCAAAAGAAAATGCTGTGTAAATACTAACTGTATATCTAAGAACATTCAGCAGCTAGCTGAGGCTACAACCAGATTTGCAGATGTGCCCAGTTTAAATGTATAACAAGGTGCCAAAATGGAAGAAGGAGGTGGAAACTATGGGCGGACCTAGGAGGGGTTGAAAACGCGGTGGAAGGTGCAAGGTGCAGGGTTTGGGAAATAGGAACCAATGTGAAAGCAAAGAGTGAATACGAGATGCAGATTTGATGGGGTGGGAAGATACAGGCAAAAGGAAAGGTATTGAAGTAGCGGGATAAAGATCCCTCCCAGGTTATTTTTTTCCATTCCAGTTCAATCCCTCTCCATATCATTCTCCCTGACAGCAGCTGACATTCAGACCCTGCCCACTTGTCCATCCCATCATTGAAGTCCACCCTCTCCAATCTGTCCTATTCATCTCCTTATATGCTTTCCTGCCACTTGCACACTGCCTATTTATCTCAAACTCCAGTCTCCTGTTCTAACCCAGCCAATTTTTATCCCTCTATTCCAATACCTTTCTCCTTCCCACCAATTCAGTTCTGCCTCTAATATCTACTCTTTGCTTTGTGAATCCATCTTATGTGATTTTATCAGCTATACAGAGCCCAATCAGATTTTTTTTTGTTTCAATGCATATAGGTTAATATGGTTTTGATTTGTATAATATACATGATTAAGATCTTTCATCTTTTTTATTTTGATCTTCGTATTGTGTTGTAGCCCTAATGAAGAGGGCATTATATGGTGTTAAACTCAACCATTGCATTCACATCCTGAGATTTCTGTTGCAGTTCCTCAGTGTTTGGAAGCAGCCCACATATCAACCAGATGCCCCATTGGATCATTATCAGTGCAGTTGTAATAAAATCAAGATAAAGTACTAAAGAACCATTCACCCAAGGTTCTAGTGCATCAATCTACCATTTCAAGCTATTTTTTTTCCAACGTCCCTGAGATTATTACTTGTACAAAAAATTAAGTGAAATGCAAAATATTTTAGTTGTTCCCAGAACAACAAAAGAAATGAGGGTACATCTTTCAGTGGGAAAATCTGTTCCTCTGACTTGTTTCAGACTTCCTTCCACTTCCTATTGTGTTTTTGGGACACAAATAGCAACTCATAACTTGACAGAGTTTTTACCCTTCCTCGCTTTTTTTAACAAATAATGTAATCACCGTAAAATCTATAATATCCAACTGGATATTAGGAAAACTAGGGTTTTTTATTGCCCCTACAGAATAAATGGACATCTGATCAGTTGTATTAAGCATTCCAAAGAGAGAATAAAAGCATAAGAGGAGAGGGTTCTGTGTCCCTTAATTCACTCCCAAAAAAGGAGGGTATAGTCAGTACTAGGACAAAAAAGGGGATTTGAGACATATATCCTTTCTCCGTCGCCGCCTGTTATGGGAACTTTCTAAACAATCGGCCCTACAGCCGCTATCGAGAGGTGCACGTTGGTTACCCAGCATGCGCCTCTCCATTGGTAATCCAGGAAGAGATTGCAATTGGGCTTCACATGCCCGCAATCATCATGACAACGGCCAGAAGAGGATTTTATTAATAGTAAGTATTAAAAAAGATATAATTCAGACCCACTAGCAAACATCTATAAACTTCATTTGTGTAATTAAAGCATTATGTTGGGATGCCTAAAAAAAAAATGTATGTGGCCGGAACTTCGCTTTAAGAAAAAAGTAGTATACACTGAGCAAAATTATAAACGTAACACTTTTGTGTTTGCCCCTATTTATCATGAGCTGAACTGAAAGATTTACAACTTTTTCTATGTACACAGCCTATTTCTCTCAAATATTGCTCACAAATCTGTCTAAATCTGGTTAGTGAGCAAATCTCCTTTGCCAAGATAGTCCATCCACCTCACAAGTGTGGCATTTAAGGATGCCGATTAGACAACATTATTATTGCACAGGTGTGCCTTAGGCTGGCCACAATAAAAGGACACTCTAAAATGTGCAGTTTTACTGTATTAGGGGTCCAAAAACCAGTCAGTATCTGGTGTGACCAACATTTGCCTCACGTAGTGCAGCACATCTCCTTTAAATAGTGTTGATCAGGTTGTTCATTGTGGCCTGTGGAATGTTGGTCCATTCCTCTTCAATGGCTGTGCGAAGTTGCTGGATATTGGCAGGAACTGGAACATGCTCTCGTGTATCTGCCGATCCAGAGCATCCCAAACATGCTGAATGGGTGACATGAGTATGCTGACCATGCAAGAACCTGGGATGAATTCAGCTTCCAGGAATTCTGTACAGATCGTTGGAACATGGGACTGTGCATTATCATGCTGCAACATGAGGTGATGGTCGTGAATGAATGGCACAACAATGGGCCTCAGGATCTTGTCACAGTATCTTTGTGCATTCAAAATGCCATCAATAGAATGCACCTGTGTTCGTTGTACATAGCATATGTCTGCCCATACCACAACCCCACTGCCACCGTGGGCCACTCGATCCACAATGTTGACATCAGCAAACCGCTCACCCACACAATGCCACACAAGCTATCTGCCATCTGCCCTGTACAATGAAAACCAGGATTCATCTGTGTCGAACACCTCTCCAAAGTGCCAGATGCAATTGAATGTGAGCATTTGCATACTCAAGTCGGTTACGACGATGAACTACAGTCAGGTGGAGAACCCGATGAGCATGCAGATGAGCTTCCCTGAGATGGTTACTGACAGTTTGTGCAGAAATTCTTTGGTTATGCAAACCGATTGTTGCAGCAGCTGTCCAGATGGCTGGTCTCAGATGATCTTGGAGGTGAAGATGCTGGATGTGGAGGTCCTAGGCTGGTGTGGTACACATGGTTTGTGGTTGTGAGGCTGGTTGGATGTACTGCCAAATTCTCGGAAAAGCCTTTTGAGACGGCTTATGGTAGAGAAATGAACATTAATTTCAAGGGCAACAGCTCTGGTGGACATTCCTGTAGTCAGCATGCCACTTACACACTCCCTCAAAACTTGCGACATCTGTGGCATTGTGCTGTGTGATAAAACTGTACATTTTAGAGTGGCCTTTTATTATGGCCAGCCTAAGGCACACCTGTGCAATAATCATGCTTTCTAATCAGCATCTTGATATGCCACACCTGGATTATCTAGGCAAAGGAGAAGTGCTCACTAACACAGTATTTAGACAAATGTGTGAATAATATTTGAGAGAAATAGGCCTTTTGTGTACATAGAAAAAGTCATAGATCAGCTCATGATAAATGGACGCAAACACAAAAGTCTTGGTTTTATCATTTTGCTCAGTGTATATACAGGTATCTGAAAAAGTACAGTCTCATACAAGAGAACAGATGAGGAAGCTGAAACAAGGAAGTCGCATGAATGGCCTTTGGGACTGGGAAGCCAGTTATTCCTAGAAGATTCCTTCTGGCTTTGAGGCCAATCATACAAAAACTTCCATATCAGCGCCAATGGATCGCTATGTGTTTTGCCTTTAGCGTCTTCAGGAGATCCTATTGGTACTAAGAAATATATCATAATCACTATTGAGTTTATCTATAAATGTATCATATTGTATTGTTATACATCATTCAAAAAATATACTTGGAGACCATCATCTAGATATACAATTGTAAAAAAAAAATGAATATGTTCTATCACTCAGAAATTAAAAGGTGTATATATATATATATATATATATATATATATATATATATACACAAAAGTGAGTACACCCCTCACATTTTTGTAAATATTTTATTATATCTTTTCATATGACAACACTGAAGAAATGACACTTTGCTACAATGTAAAGTAGTGAGTGTACAGCTTGTATAACAGTGTAAATTTGCTGTCCCCTCAAAATAACTCAACACACAGCCATTAATGTCCAAACCGCTGGCAACAAAAGTGAGTACACCCCCAAGGGAAATATTTTGTGTGGCCACCGCCTTAACCCTCTTGGGCATGGAGTTCACCAGAGCTTCACAGGTTGCCATTGGAGTCCTCTTCCACTCCTACATGAAGACATCACAGAGCTGGTGGATCTTAGAGACATTGCACTCCCCCACCTTCCATTTGAGGATGCCCCACAGATGCTCAATAGGGTTTAGATCTGGAGACATGCTTGACCAGTCCATCACCTTTACCCTCAGCTTCTTTAGCAAGGCAGTGGTCGTCTTTGAGGTATGGTTGGGGTTGTTATCATGTTGGAATACTGCCATGTGACCCAGTTTCCGAAGGGAGGGGGATCATGCTCTGCTTCAGTATGTCACAGTACATGTTGGCTTTCTTGGTTCCCTTAATGAACTGTAGCTCCCCAGTGTGGGCAGCACTCATGCTGACCCAGACCATGACACTCCCACCACCATGCTTGACTGTAGGCTTGTCTTTGTACTCTAAAACAAAGAAAAGGAGGTGCCTCTGGGTGCAGACTTTAAAACAATTTATTAAAAAACAGCAAGGTTTGCACTCACATATAGGAGAAGGTTTTAAGCATAAGTTAGTCCTAAATAATCAAAGGGGTCTGTGGAGTCATCTCTCTCAGCTGTGGATATGCAGACGCTGCATATCCACAGCTGAGAGAGATGACTCCACGGACCCCTTTGATTATTTGGGACTACCTTATGCTTAAAACTTTCTCCTAAATGTGAGTGCAAACCTTGCTGTTGCTGTTTTTTAATAAATTTTTTAAAGTCTGCACCCAGAGGCGCCTCCTTTTCCTTGTTTTACAGTGCTTTTTGGGATAATGGCTTTCACTCCCATGTGAAGGCTGCTGTGAATGTGGACTACCTACACCACTTCCATTATTTTAAACTGTTGTGTTATATTATGGACTCTATTTTTTACACCCTGTTTTTGATCCCATTAGAGTTCATTTATGTATATCATCACATGTTTGGAATTTTGTTGTTAATTTTTGCGCCGAATACTTATTTTATTGTCTTTGTACTCCTCAGCTGGTTGCCGTGACACACGCTTAACACCATCTGAACCAAATAAGTTTATCTTGGTCTCATCAGACCACAGGACATGGTTCCAGTAATCCATGTCCTTAGTCTGGTTGTCTTCAGCAAACCATTTGTGGGCTTTCTTGTGCATCATCTTTAGAAGAGGCTTCCTGCTGTCAGGCTAGAGCATATAACAGGTAACAGTTCAGGTGTTCTGATTATGCAAAGAGTTCAAGGAACAAGAGCACATACCATGAGCAGAGCAGGTCAGCTGGGACTTGTAGTTCACCGCTGTAGATGTAGGTCGATGTTTGATGGACCTTGTAGTTCACCACTGCAGATGAGGATAGATGGTGTCTGGTGTTGTAGTTCACCGCTGCAGGTGAGGATAGATGTCTGGTCCTTGTAGTTCACCGCTGCAGATGAAGTTACTAGTGGAATCAGGCAAACGTAGTCTAGGCAAGCTGGGTCATACACAGGAAGATCAGAGTCCAAACGGTACCGAATCAGAAGCAAGCAAACAGGGTCAAACGAGCCGGGTCATACACGAAATACACAGAGCAGATATCAACTGGATCAAACACAAGGTAAACTCTAACACGAGCAATGATTGAATGCTGTTGCAAGTTATTTAAAGGTCAGCTGGCCAATCATTGTTGTTTCCCAGGTAAAGGCTGTGTCAGGTGAGTTGTGCTGGGTCCTAAAGGGATCCTAGTACTGACACCTGCTGGGATGACAGCAATGCAGACCAATTTGATGCAGTGTGCGGCATATGGTCTGAGCACTGACAGGCTGACCCCCTACCCCCTCAACCTCTGCAGCAATGTTGGCAGCATTCATACGTTAATTTCCCAAAGACAACCTCTGGATATGAGGCTGAGCACATGCACTCAACTTCTTTGGTCGACCATGGCGAGGCCTGTTCTGAGTGGAACCTGTCCTGTTAAACTGCTGTATGGTCTTGGTTACCATGCTGCAGCTCAGTTTCAGGGTCTTGGCAATCTTTTCTTAACTTAGGCCATCTTTATGTAGAGCAACAATTTTTTTTCAGATCCTCAGGGAGTTATTTGTCATGAGGTGCCATGTTGAACTTCCTGTGACCAGTAAGAGAGTGAGAGCAATAACACCAAATTTAACACCTGCTCCCCATCCACACCTGAGACCTTTAACACTAATGAGTAACATGACACTGGGGAGGGAAAATGGCTAATTGGGCCCAATTTGGACATTTTCAGTTAGGGGTGTACTTACTTTTGTTGCTAGCGGTTTAGACATTAATGGCTGTGTGTTATTTTGAGGGGACAGCAAATTTACATTGTTATACAATCTGTACACTCACTACTTTACATTGTAGCAAAGTGTCATTTCTTCAGTGTTGTCACATGAAAAGATATAATAAAATATTAAGAAAAAAACGTGAGGGGTGTACTCACTTTTGTGAGATACTGTATACAGTATTTTTTAAAGAACAACTAGTATCGGTATCAGTGCAACCCTAGTCAGTACAAACATTCAATTTTCCCTTTTGTCCATTAAGGGACACAGCTTAATGGTAAGAAACCTAAGGATGTCCAAAAGTAATCAAAACTTAGGGTCAAGCACACCCACAACAACACAGGAAAACCAACCCAGCAAAAAAAAGCAAAACAAAAAAGGAACCAGGGACAAATAGTTGCTTGCAGAATCTTAATCTCAACAAGTGACATGGGTTTCTGAGATTGCAGAAATATTACTCAATCAAAATAGTAAAAAAAGCCCAAAATAGTACCAGGGGGATAGCAGTTGAAGAACAGTGAAATGAGGCCCATGGGAAAAGTCAGGAAGCAAAGTCTGGAAAGGGGAGCAATGCATGTACTCAATTTTAAAATGCTATCAGTCTAATCAAAATGAAGATAAACAAATGAAATGTACATATATGCACTGACTTTACCCGAAATTAAAGAAAACCTGAAGAAAAAAAGTCAATGATTTCTGAAGCGGTCATTAGATCAGAAGATTTGAGGCATTTAGGTAGGTAGGTTGTGCCCTGGGAGAGAGGATTGGTTGGGCCTCTGGAGGGGTCATGAAAAGCAAGTTGTCTCCACACAATCCTCTCCTTTCTTTTATCAGAAATCCGGCCTTTTATCCGGCATGGATCTACCCAAATTCTTTTAAAGCTTGGACAACATCAGGCATTCAGACACTAAATGACTTCATAGCATCTAAATCATTCCTTTCATTCCCGTCGCTTAGAGAAAAATATGATCTACCAAACTCTGAGATATTTAGATATCTCCAAATCAAAAATTTCTATACACCATTCCTAAAGGGGGATACACCATTATCCCAATTATCCATTTTTGAATCAATCTGTACAAAAGATCCATTTGCTAAAGGTACAATTTCATCACTTTATAATCAATTATATGGAGTAGCAAATCTTAATAGACCCTCTTACGTTCAGAGGTGGGAGGAGGACCTGGGACGAACTTTAGAAGACACGGACTGGTCTAACATATGGCTCACATCTAAGTCATCTTCACCCAACATCTTAGCACTGGAGACAAATTATAAAGTCCTAACTCGCTGGTACCTTGTACCTGCTAGAGTGGCAAAATATTCACCTAATACCTCAGCTCTTTGTTTTCGAGGATGCCCAGAAATAGGCACATATTTACACATATGGTGGACGTGCCCAGTAATCCAAACCTTCTGGAAGGAAGTCTTCGTGATTGCATCTAAAATATTTAAAAAAATAATACAACCAGATCCATATTTAACGTTACTTAATCTAAAACCGGAATGGTTAACACTCTCTCAATTCAAACTTATGATCCAACTAATAACGGCTGCAAAACAAACAGTGGCCAAGGCATGGAAATCTCCTACATTGGTACTAGCAGAAACAATTCACAGAATGAATAATACAATGTCCCATGCTAAGATGGTAGCCATCGATCAAAATCAAATTCCAAAATTTGAAAAACTTTGGCATCCTTGGATAAAACAACAGTTCCTGTCAAACTTCAATGACTCTGTCCTGTTGCCATGGTAACAGATTAAATGACTTACAGAGACACCCATTCTAAGGCTTCAAAGAGAACTAAAAAGAATATTAAACTGACGAGCGGGACAACCTTGTGGACCATACCTCTACCTTTCAACCCTTTTTCTTCTTTCTCTTTCCTTTTCTCCACCTTACGATTAAAGCTCATTATCAGAATTTATTTGACCTATATACACTCTACTTGTAAACAATATGTATAGTAGGTATAAATCATTTAAATACCTACAAAAGTAACTAAGGAAATGATATATATCTTTAATTTAGGTTTACGTGAACCCAATGTTTAATATTTGAAATTTCATGATATTTACCTATATAAACCCTACTGTAAAACAATGAGCTTACTTTATAGATCCTTGAAACTTACTTTATGTATCTTTATAACATTGTATACTCAATAAACTTCTTTTGACAAGGAAAAGCAAGTTGTTTCCCGCTTGGAAAGTTTAGGCGGAGTATTGCAGGGAATGCCAGGGTAAATTTATTGTGCTGCTGGAATAGAAAGCAGATGTATTGAAAATCCTTCCTTTTCCTAAATACTTTGATGGAGTAATCCACAAAGATTAGTATTTTAATGCTGTCAATTTGCAGAGGCCTAGATTGGCAGTATTTTTGTAGGATGGCAGCTTTATCAGCATGGAAAGGTTTATGGGTAAATCCGCATGCCGGATACAAGTACAGGAAGAAATTAAATTAAAAATGAACTGCTGCCACTACAGATACTCCACCACCTAGGTGGAGTGTAATAGAGTTGATTTGAAAGGCAAATGTAGGTGTGGCACTGTTCTGATTTGAGGTAAAACACCCATAATGGTAAACCTACTGTGTTGCACCCTCAGCAGTCCACCAGGACCAGGAGTGTGTATGTAAAAGAACCCATAAACAAAGTACCAAAAAGTATGCAAATAAATCCTTAAAAGAAAATGTCAATATCAATGCATATACATCCGCTGCAGGGTGTAATACCTCATGAAGTGGTGTTGGTGTTCAAATATATTACCCTCTACTGCAGTGGTTCTCAACTCCAGTCCTCGGGACCCACCAACAGGTCAGATTTTAAGTATTACCTTGGGGAGTTGCAGACTAGAATACTGCAATCACTGAGCAGCAAGTGATATCACCTGTGATGCATTTCAGCTATCTTGCAAACCTGGCCTGTTGGTGGGTCCTGAGGACTGGAGTTGAGAACCACTGCTCTACTGGATGCGCCCAAGTTTAAGAGAAGGAATAAATGTATATTATAAAACTAGTTTATGAATCTGGATGAGAGAATACAAAAAATAGGTGAACTCTGTTGCTGTTGTGCTATTGTGCTACACCCTCTGCATAAAACCAGTGGTTGTGTTGTGACCAAAAACTTGTGTGCATGTGTGGCACTGTATAATATAAAATACAAAATAAAATAAAAACTGACTGTGTCCTGGTTTGAAATGGGTGCATTTGACATGTGTTACACCCTCTGGCAGTCCCTAAACAAAATTAAAATAGACAAAACAGTGTATTTAAACGCAAAAGAATAGGACTGGTGAGATGGCGATAATCATGAACTAAAAATATCCTAGTTCAAATAATGTGATTTGTTGGAGGTACAGCGCGTCTCCACAGAGGGAAAGAATGGGCTCAGCGTCTTTAACAGCTTCTGTGTACTGCGTAAAGAAGCTGGTCTAGGCACAGCACTTAACAACCATGACTTGCTTTTCCTGATCATACAGTTCAGTGCATTTCATTATTCATGTCCAGGCAGAGTCTCTGCAGTCCAGCACAGACCAGAGGTTCATGGATTGCTACACAGTGGCAGATACTGTGACCACGCAGTACCCCTGGGGGTGTGAGACTATCACACCCCCAGGAGCATTCACATTAGGAGCACGAATAAAGATTACCAACACCAGCTGTCACTTAAATAGGAAGTTTTTCAAAAAAGCATCATCCACCAGCAAGCACTGGACACTTTTTGAGCACAAGTCACTTTGTTTGTGTATACTCAGTTTATTAAGTTATTTTCACTAGAAAAATGTATCACTTATTGTTTAAATTAATTTTGTTTAACACCCGCCAGAGGGTGTAACACACTTCAAATCAAATTATTTGAACTAGGATAGTTTTAGTTCATGATTATCACCATCTCACCAGTCCTATTCTTTTGCGTTTAAATACACTGTTTTGTCAATTTTAATTTTTTTTAGGGACTGCCAGAGGGTGTAACACATCTTAAATACACCCATTTCAAACCAGGATACAGTCAGTTTTTATTTTATTTTTTATTTTATATTATACAGTGCCACACATGCACACAAGTTTTTGTTCACAACACAAGCACTGGTTTTATGCAGAGGGTGTAGCACAATAACACAACAGCAATAAAGTTGCTGCTCCCTTCACCTATTTTTTGTATTCCATTACTCAGATTCATAAACTAGTTTTATAATATACATTTATTCCTTCTCTTAAACTTGGGCACATCCAGTAGAGGGTAATATATTTGAACACCAGCACCACTTCATGAGGTATTACACCCTGCAGAGGGTGTATATACATTGATATTGACATTTTCTGTTAAGGATTTATTTGCATACTCTGGTACTTTGTTTATTGATTCTTTTACATACCCACACCTGGTCCTGGTGGACTGCAGGGTGCAACACAGTAGGTTTACCATAATAGGTGTTTTACCTCAAATCAGAACAGCGCCAAACCTACATTTCCTTTCAAATCAGCTTTATCAGTATAGTTCAAATATTTAGAGATGATAGGGCCAGGGTAAGTGTGGTCAGTGGACTGGGCCCCAAGGCGGTGGGCCCTCTGCACTGTGCATGGAGTGGTGAACCCCAATCCAACAGGGATGCATGCAGCACAGAGTTCTATGAGAGCGGGCATCTGCAGGCATTCAGGGACTCCACAAAACACATATTTCTGCGTCTCAACCTGTTTTCTAGGTCCTCTAATTTTTGGAGAATGAATTGGTTTTGGTTTTAACCTGTGATTGTTCTGTAGCCTGGACCTGTTACAACTCAATATTGGAAAGCCTAATATCTGTCTCATTGAGATGTAGCGTGTTCTCCCAGCTCCTTCCTAATTTGTGCCATGCCTGCTTGTACAGTCTTTTCCATGGAGGAAGCTATTGTGGGGCTAGAAGAGCAGCCACTGCCTATGCAATGCGTTCTGTATTGTGCTCCATATGCTGAGAGGTGGGAGGGGTAGAGTCAACACTGACCTCCATGTTGGCTGCCTCCGCCATGTTGTGAAGCGAGGCTGCAGCTGCCATCTCAGGCGGGAGCTGAGCTGTCTGTAATCGTGGCCCACTCTTGTCTAGAAAACACTCCATAGCTCTGTGGGAGGCTTCTCAGAGGAGCGACAGGCTGCACTGATGATCTGGGCTTATTTTAGGTGCCGATATGCAGGTCGCTTCCAGGGAGCTTTTGAGGCGAGCAGATACTCCATACGTCGCAGGAACCGGAAGTCTAAAAAGAAGGACTTCATTTTGCAACTCATAAGTCTGCACAAAAAGGTGTGGTCGAGTGTGATACGTCACTTTCGCCCATAGTGAAATGCAGGTGGAGCGCACATCAGCGTCCCTGCTTTCATTTTTCCAATTTTCTGCACTTTTACTTGAATCAATGGATTTTTAAAATGCTTTTTAAATAAATATATACGTACTTCACCATGGGAGTTTGTTTCTTCTTTTACTGATGTCTGGAGAATTGGTGGTGGTTTGATCTTATCTGCCATTGGAGTCTCCTTTGCTGAACCGTGGGGACCCACATTGAGAGCTTGTCAGCACCAATCCACTGTATATGACTCCTGTAATGGGGGTCATGTAAATTCAATGAGTAGGCTGTGTGACCGGTGTTGGTGGAGGAATATCCTAGTCACTATATTTGGTGGATATATGGAATCATATGCATCTTTGGGTATCGCCTGATGAGAATTTATTGGACATTGTCCATTCACGATATTTATTTTTTGGACACTGCACTATAAGTTATGAAAGTTTATCACACACTGGAGAAATCTGGTGGCAATTATTTTTAAGTATCACTATATTGTATAATTAGCACTTTCCATCATATGGTCAGCAATCTGCTATTGACGCCTAGTGGCTGCCTATGATATTGCACTCATTTGCACCATATTTCCTAAATAGTAGGGTGCGTGGTTCACTTTCATTTTCTTTTACTATTGAGTTTAATAACTTCACAATGAGCAGCCCCTAATAATATATATACACACATTTTATACACATTTGCGCAGGTAAGGGAATAATAGTCAGCTTATTCCCCCATTGTACATGGACAATAACTTGTTAAATCCACTTAGATATAGTGAAGCTGGAAGCCTGAGAAACACTTTTAGAACCTTCTGGAACAAAAAAAATAGAATCAGTCTGAAATAAGGCGAAAAGATAAATCCTTAAGGCCCTAACCAAACTTGGGTGATGGAGAAAACGCTCCTTGGGGTGAACCAGTCTTAGGTAAAAGGAAAGACAGCATAATATCCATTTTAAGGTGAAAAACAGTTACCACTTTGGGTAAAAGGGCACCCTACAGGACAATGCTGATATTTAAAAAAAACCTTTCTAGCCAATGTGATGGTTACAAGAAAGGCTACTTTGTGATTATAAAGAAAAAAAGGAGAGCAGCGCTTTCACAAAGTAAATCCTTATAAAGTGACTAACTAAGGTACTATAAACCGAACATTTAAGGCAGGGGTCTCAAACTGGTGGCCCTCCAGCTGTTGCAAAACTACAAGTCCCATCATGCCTCTGCCTTTGGGAGTCATGCTTGTAACTATCAGCCTTGCAATGCCTCATGGGACTTGTAGTTTCGCAACAGCTGGAGGGCCGCCAGTTTGAGGCCCCTGATCTAAGGTATCTATCTTACCAAACAGTGCTTATTTATCAATATTAAAACATGAACCCCTTGTGCAACCAAATATCATTATTTAAATGTAACCACAATACAGTGCAAATGGCTCTATTCAATCACATACATGGTGCACACAAAACTTTTCTAAAGGTGCTGCTAGTCAGTATTCAAACAAAATATATGTAAAGTTCAAAAAAGATTGTGAAATCCACTCTTCTTGAGCATTTAATAAAATCAAAACTGTTGTAGGATTGCTATTTTAGATACGTAATCATATAGACTGTGGATATTATGTTGCTGACTATATCACCTGTATGAAGATAAAAACTTGTGTTTACATTTGTAAATGTGACTCTTTGAAGAAGGGGGAAGAATTAGAAACAAACCCATTGGATAAAAGTAGCCCTTTGACTTGACATGATTACACCTTGATAAAGTTCACATCTTGATGGACAAAACACTTCAGTGAGGAACCAACTATTTTGCCTCATTCCTCCCAATAGTTTCCAGGCAATACGATGAACCAAGCAGTGAATGACACCTGTAACTGGAAGTTGTAAGACCCACAGACTGATTTAGTGTATGGAATAAGATGTGAGACCCATGTATTGATGCAACTCTTTAGTGAGGTGTATAGCTACTTCCACCTCTCAAGCTATGTAGATTTACATGTGGAGCATGGTGCCTAGTACAACATTGCTGTTGATCCCAGGCTTGAAGAAATGCTGCCTCTACCTTATAAGTTATTTGTGTTTAGATGTATGAACGTTAAACCTGTATGCTTTTGATAGGCATGCAGTATCACATCAGTCTGCAATATGTATTAAAAAGCTGATGAAAGCAGGCACAGGGACATGATATCGTCCTTTCAGCATTACATCTCTTGTAATGGTAAGCACAGAGTTTACCTGCACCAGGATACTTGTACTGTTAGAAATTTAATATTGTTCCTGCCCAGAAACGCCATGTGTGATCAGGGAAAGGTCTTTGTATTTTCATTTTTGTGAACTTTCCATCATTATTCAGGATTTGACATCTTGAACATCACCTCACTATACAGCTTATGCATTTTTTTTACCTTTACTGGTTTGTATTGTACCCTAGTCTTGTAGATATGTGGAGAAGATTTTATTTGGAATAGCTGGGTGAAAACATTGTCAATTCTGTTTTTAATTTCACTGTGAGATATTTCTTAAGAAAGGGGATTTCTATTAAATTTTGTAATATATGGAAATTGTAATAAAGGACCTTTTTTGACAGTATTTCACTTAGACTGTTTTTGTTAAATTAGTTTTTGGTTCTGGATTTCTGCTGGTCATTTATATATAAATCTGTGTTAATACTATGCTGATTAGCATACATGAATAATTTTAGATTTGTTTTAAACGTTTCAATAAAAAGCTTGATTTTTTTTCCCTATGGTGTGCCTAGAATGTTTAGAACCCCCTAAGCCTTAGGGGGTGGAAGAAAACTTGTGGGTCAGGGAACTTAAACCCGAATGAAGAAATGAAAGGATTGTTTTGATTCTGGATAGAAATATATTGACCGGTGTCATGAAAGTGTACTGTATGTTATCTGAAAATTTCACATCCTTGATATGTGTCTGTTGTACCATGAACTTGTATTAAAAAGGTATTCTGTGCTCTTTGCATTCCTTTGTGTGAAATACCTGGGAATCTTGCCAGTACCCCTGATTTCCTTTTTCAAAGGGACCATCCTAGGCATGGTAGCACATCTATCCCAGAGTAGTCAGTTATCTGGTTGAGCTGGGAGCACAGTCTACCTGTCCTCCAATGGTCAAACTTGTGCTGACACACCTCCTGTACAGCACTCTACTGCTTTACTGGAGGAATCAGTGTACTACTGTTTCTTTGCCTCCTGCTGACACCTCCAGTGCAAGACCAAGGAGCCCAGATTAATTTATTGGTTTATAAATGTATATGTGACTGGTATAATCATAAGTCTCACAGTCATAGAAAACCATGGATCTGTCCAGAAAAATCCCGGCCTTTCTTAATCTAAGGAGAACGGTTTGTGAGACATCGATGTAACCTGGCAGCCAAGGAGAGTGGACCGAAATGCATGTGTGAACAATGCCAACTTTACTGTACTATATAGTTAGGGTTCTAAACGCCGTTGAGTGAGCATGTGTACCGTGTGGCTGTTGCATTCAAAATGACTGAGCGAGTAGAGCAATAAATCTGCATCAAAATTTTGTTTAATCTTGAAAATCTCTCAGGGGAAACTATTCAGATGATTCAAAAGGCTTTCAGGAATGATGCAATGAGTGTAGCGCCAATAAAAGTGTGACACAAATGCTTTAAAGATGGTCAAGAATCTGTTGAAAGTGATCTATTGGAGAACTAGCAGCTGATTTGGAAATTCCAAAAGTGTCTGAGATTTTGACGCAGGATCTTGGCATGAAATCTGTCATGGCTAAATTAATTCTGAACACAATACTGTACCCATAAGACATTTTTATCATTGTTCACACAAATAGAGCTTTCTTTTGGTGGTATTTAATCACCACAGTTTTTTTTAGTTTTTGCTAAAAAGACTAAAAAAAGACAGAACATTTTGAAAAAAGTGTGTTTTTTTCTGTTTTAAAATTTTGCAAATAAATAATCTTTCTTCATAAATTTAGGAAAAAATGTATTCTGATACATTTCTTTGGTGAAAATAACCCAAATCAGTGTAGGAAAGTCCACAAACTATGGTTTATATGTATCTGAAAATTGATCAGTCCTCATGAACTGATGGCCTCATTTCTTGAGGCCTGAAAATGGCTGGACGGTACAAATTTTTACATACTGTCACCAGTGCAATACAGCATTATATAACTGGTGTCGTGTGATCAGGTACACTGGTACTATATATATATTTATGATTTTTCTTTTTAACACACTGACTAGTGCAATACAGAATTACCATAGTGACACTACTACTCTGGGGAAGTGATCAGGATTTTTTTTTTTTTTTACACATTATAATTGCTTATACCAGTGAATTTCATTTTTAATGAATGAAACTGGTTCATTCAATGTCTTTTGTTGTGATTAGCTGTGATTGCCAAAGCTAATCACAAGGTACAGATGGGCTGTTATTAGTCATGTCTGTACCATGTGATCACTGTGACCTATCACAGCTAGCAACACAATTGTATACAATGGATTGGCATGAAAGGAAACCATCTATTGTTTACAATTGTCATGTGATCTGCTGTGAATGATCACAGCAATTACACGGTATAGTCATCAGCTGTGTCATATGATGTCCTCCCAGAACAACAGTGGTCCTGCCCAGCCCCCATTTTGCTATCGTGCTATAGGCCGGGTTGGAAGGTGTTAAGAGAAGAAAATCTATCTATGAGGGAAGCTGATTGCTGTATTTGGGGTGGCCAGTAGTATCTGCATGGACCATCAAGATAAGAAACCACTCATAATTGTGACCCATATTTAAAAAGTAACTTCACTTTTAAGAAAAAAACATTCCTCTCTGGGCGATTCATGTAAATTGCAGGGATTTTAACAAACTTGTCCAAAGTGAATGTGAATAGAGGTAACTTTATAATTATCATTCAGCTTCTGAAGTTGAAGGGTACCAATGAGGAAAGTGGCAGGGTCTTCATCACATCAAAATCTTTACCCCACTAATTAAAGCACAATTGACAATGTTGTCAAGTACTATAAAAACAATGCCCGGGCTCACAAACATACTACCATACACATACACTGATACTAACAGGGAGAAAAATAGCCATTATGAGAGGAGAAACAATACACAGAGCTAAACCTACATTAAGTCACAGTTTAGAGACCATCGATTGGATGCTTCACATGATATAGTGAAATCCTGCAAGATAGCACTAAGATTAAAACAGCAGATTAGAGGGGCGTGCCTGGCCAGCAAGGAAGATGGCCACGTAGACCAGAGCACCGACAGCCTTCTCTTCCTAGCAGCGATAAAAGCAACATACGGGGAGTGGTGCTGATAACCTCATGCCCGCCCAACTTTGCCCACATACCAGAGAACAATGTCTAAGCGCAGGAAGCCTGCCACGCCACTTCAGACTTCAGACTTCTACCCAGCCAGCCAGCGGGACAAGAAAAATGGCACCGGCGGCCCAGCTGGAGGATCTTCCCGCCCTCACCCAGACTCCATTAACAGACCATCTCCAGACGACTGTGGCTTCCAGGACACAGGTAAGTCCTCTCTCTCCTCATCCACTACCCATAGCCCGGCCAAGTCAAAATCTGAGGAGAGAGGAGGATGCAGCACCTCTATTACAAAGTCAGGCTGCTATGAGGGAGGAATTGCCAGATATGCAGCACAGACCCTCTATAGACTCTTTTCCAGCTGATGATCACCCTATCTCAGACAGCACTATGAAAAACATGCTAGTGTCATTAAGGCACACGTTGTTCAATGATTTTTCAGACATGTTAGCCACACTTGCTGACACTGTATAAAATGGCCGACTTGTGCACAGCTCACAATGACACGGTGGACATGTACACAGATCAGGAGGCAGAAATCCAGAGATTACAAGCTAAAATTGCCTACCTAGAGGACCGCTCCTGGCGGAATAATATAAAATTTAGAGGCATCCGAGTCTGTTGCATCACCTGACCTGACCAATTTCATTCAGCACCCTTTGAAGGTTCTTAATCCATCTCTCAGTGAATTGGAACTCTGTATTGACAGGGCCCATGGGATTCCTAAGCCTCCAGTCCTATCAGACAAAGCACCTAGAGACACATTGGCATAGATACACTTTTTCCATGTAAAAGATAGCATCACGTTGGCAGCCAAAAAAATCTCACAGCAAACTGCTGAGAACAGAAAGAAACTCTCTCCTCTGACCAAAATTTTGTGGAACAACAAGATTCCCTACCAATGGTTATTCCCCACAAAATTGCTGGTTACCTGTAACTGAAAGAAGATGCCTATCTTCAGCGTGGAGAAAGTTCTACAAATATTTAGACAGGGGCAGCTGTTACCTTTGGGCACGCAGCCGCCAAATCTACAACCTCCAGCCCACTTGGAAGCAGAGTGGACCTAATGCTTTTAGGTCCCCCAGACGGGAGCACTGCAATCTCCCCTACCCTTCCTGACCCTACAACCTGTGGAAGGCCTTAAATTGGTTCTTGTTTTTTGCTTTTTAGACCTTCCTTTATCTGGATCCTTGAACTGTTCTCCCTTAGATCTCCCAGAGCATGTACCCCCAGGTTACGCCAGCAGCCTAGGTTGCCCATGATGCCTGTCTTTCTTGCAGGTTTTTCCTTGTTTTTTTTTCTTTGTTACCCCCTTCCACGGTTGATCACCTCAGACCAGTCAACATGCATCTATATCACCACTTCATTGTTTTGTTTCAGCTACCAAGTCCTAGACAGGAAAACCCTGATTTCATTTATTGGATGCACATAAAAATAAAAAACAACAGCTGGCAATAAGAGAATAAAATCAAACTAATTAAAAAAGAATCATTGTCAGAACTGAAGTACTCCAAATAGTAATAAAAACAATACCGCCATAACTCCAAATTGTAAGGGGTTAATGTCAGAAAGTGTGCTTTATGTATCGATCCTCAATAACGGACCCTGTGGATGGAGTATGCACAAAGTGGAATAGGACAGACACCACTCTCTGCAGTGCAACAGGTGGCTAGATGTTGATTATCGGACTCTCTGTGACCAGGAGATGACCTTTAGAACGTGTCATGAAATACCCACAGTCAGGCTGGCTGATCAGGCGAGCTGAGACTTGGCATTCAGGGCGGTGCTGTAAGTGATACACAGTGAATCCAAGAACCAGGAACCACAGTCAGAGCCGGAAATGAGGATTAGGCAAATGCTGGGTGGATCGTAAGCTCTGTAGTGTTGCCGTGGCGACAGTGACTAACATGTTTCACGCACCTGCGCTTTGTCAAAGTCACCTCGTTTTTATTACTATTCGGAGTACTTCAGTTCTGACAATGATTCTTTTTTAATTAGTTTGATTTTATTCTTTTATTGCCAGCTGTTGTTAAGTAATGGCTGAGCATCATCTGGTCAATATATGGAGGGCGCTCCATCCCCTGGAAAGAGACTATACGTTCCACTCCAAGGTTCATGGTACTTATCACAGAATCGATTTCTTTCTGATGAATCAGCTGGGAGTAGCTGTGACTTCCTCCTCTGAAATTGGCAGTGCCATATGGTCAGATCATGCACCGATATTTCTAGTATTAGATATTTCCAGGGAGAGGAGCTCAAGAGGTACCTGGAAATTGAATGATAATTTGCTATTTGATGAGGTATGCGTTTCAGAAATAAAGAGGGCAATAATAAACTTTTCTAAAGATCATATAAGCGATACTACCTCCCTTTTGATCCAATGGGAAGCGTTGAAATGCGTAGTTCGGGGCCTATTCATAAAGCACGGGGCTAGACTAAAAAAGGCAAAAAGGAATAGAACGACCCACCTCCTGAAGGAGATATCTAAACTGGAAACTCAGCATAAGCAAAATCCTCTTGGAGAAGTATTATTAGAATTAACAGAAAAGAAAACGGAACTGCAAAATCTACTTAATGTGCAGACATTACAAATTAGGGATAAAAATCGTACGTTATTTTACCAACATGGCAATAAACCGGGTAAATTACTGGCAAGAGCTTTACATCAGCGAATTAACGCCTCATCCATTGTTAAAATCAAAGCAGATAATGATGAAATGATATATGATCCAAAAGGTGAGTAACAAAAGTTCCGCGCTTAGGACAATGAAATAAAAAAGGGACTGCTGCCCCCCTAAAAGTGGAAAACACCAAGGTGTAATCCAAACTGAAATATATGTTCTGGATAGGGGATAAGGCGCTGTCCTACTGTGTTTTGTGATAAATCTTCTCAAGAGAAAACAAGAAAATATTGGTTTAAAAGCAAAAGTGTCATAAATATCAGGAGACAATTGATGTGCAAGAATAATTGATAAGTGAATCACCTGTGAGGTGAAAATAAAGAAAAAGTGCAAAGCGTGCTAAAGTGCATATAAAATGGCATATACAAAAAATCGCATGTGCAAAAAAAAAATTGTATATCTATGTAACATGAGAGATCCCTATACATGAAAAAGTGCTTGGGGAACCAAAACCAGTAGAATAAATATAAAAGACATGTATTAGATGATCCGCTCAAACAATAATTAAAACAAATGCATAGCGTAAACCTCCAAAAATGGAAAGTTTTCGTGTGGAAAAAACCTTAGTGTGTGTGAAAACACAATTGCAATCAAGTCAATCAAGGCAGACCCTTCTAAAGGTGTATAAACACACTCAGTGGATAATACAATCAATAATAAGTTCTTTGGAACAGATTATTTCAGCAACAGTTCTGGAAGTATGTCCCACTGGTGTAGGGAAAAAATCACAATTTTCACCGTTGGTGTCCCGACCTCCGCTGCACCCCCACTCGTGTGTACACTTACCGGACTGCCTAACCCCTGCAGGGGTAAAAGGCATATGTAGACAGTCCTGCGATGACAACAGCGGGAAGTGGTCCTCGGTTCAAGGGTGCTATATACTGCTCTGGCGTGAGGTCAGTCCCAGTGACAGATATCCGTGCAAGGTGAAAACAGAAAACACTTCATAGTGTGAATCCATAAAAGGTAGGAAGTTTATTGAAAATCCATAAAATAACAGTCCATAAACTGGAGTTAAAACCACAACTAAAAACACTGTGCAGGAAGCCGACTAACAGTCGAGGGGCAACGTGGTGAGGCGTGCGTTCCACCGCCCGACAACTGAAAGCGGAACTGACACGAGCTGGAAGAGAGCGATGCTGACGTGTGCGTATCACGAGGCCACGCCTTACGCGTTTCGTCATCAAGACGTCATCTATGGATTCACACTATGAAGTGTTTTCTGTTTTCACCTTGCACGGATATCTGTCACTGGGACTGACCTCACGCCAGAGCAGTATATAGCACCCTTGAACCGAGGACCACTTCCCGCTGTTGTCATCGCAGGACTGTCTACATATGCCTTTTACCCCTGCAGGGGTTAGGCAGTCCGGTAAGTGTACACACGAGTGGGGGTGCAGCGGAGGTCGGGACACCAACGGTGAAAATTGTGATTTTTTCCCTACACCAGTGGGACATACTTCCAGAACTGTTGCTGAAATAATCTGTTCCAAAGAACTTATTATTGATTGTATTATCCACTGAGTGTGTTTATACACCTTTAGAAGGGTCTGCCTTGATTGACTTGATTGCAATTGTGTTTTCACACACACTAAGGTTTTTTCCACACGAAAACTTTCCATTTTTGGAGGTTTACGCTATGCATTTGTTTTAATTATTGTTTGAGCGGATCATCTAATACATGTCTTTTATATTTATTCTACTGGTTTTGGTTCCCCAAGCACTTTTTCATGTATAGGGATCTCTCATGTTACATAGATATACAATTTTTTTTTTTTTTGCACATGCGATTTTTTGTATATGCCATTTTATATGCACTTTAGCACGCTTTGCACTTTTTCTTTATTTTCACCTCACAGGTGATTCACTTATCAATTATTCTTGCACATCAATTGTCTCCTGATATTTATGACACTTTTGCTTTTAAACCAATATTTTCTTGTTTTCTCTTGAGAAGATTTATCACAAAACACAGTAGGACAGCGCCTTATCCCCTATCCAGAACATATGATCCAAAAGGTATCTTGAAAGCATTCCATACTTTTTATAATAATCTATATAATTTACCAAACCAATTAGCAAATACAGATCCGATAAGATATCAAGAAAATATACAACAATATATCAAAGACACAGCATTACCATCACTAGCAACAACAGATATAGAACAGTTAGAACAAGAAATTTCAGAGATAGAAATACAAAAAGTAATAGATTCATTAGTGATAGGGAAAAGCCCAGGCCCGGATGGTTTTACCCCACGGTTTTATAAAACATTTAAAGACGTCTTAATCCCTATTATTAAAAGAACGTTTAACTCTGTATCTACCTCTCAACCGTTTGTCCCGCATAGCCTACAGGCATATCTCTCACTCATACCTAAACCGGAAAAGGATCCCTCTTTCTGTGGTAATTATAGGCCAATATCCTTGACTAATATTGATATTAGATTGTATTCAAAGATTATTGCTAACAGACTTACCCCAATAATACCGGCACATATACATCTAAACCAGGTGGGATTTATAAAGGGGCGAGAGGCGAGAGATAATACGCTTAAAACATTAACACTGGTGGAATATGCCCGGAGACGCTACATCCCATCCTGCCTGTTGGCAGTGGACGCCGAAAAAGCATTTGACAGGGTGGGATGGAGCTTTCTCAGGGAGACATTAAAGCAGTGGGGGATTGGTCCCCTACTGCAGGATAAAATAATGGCCCTTTATCATAATCCAATGGCCAGAATACGGGCAAATGGGGAGTTATCGGATACAGTAAATATCACCAATGGAACTCGTCAAGGATGTCCATTGTCCCCAATTTTATTTGTATTAGTTATGGAACACCTCTTAATAGCGTTTCGGAAGAATAATGACATTAAAGGCATCAAGGTAGGGCAGATTGACTATAAAATGTCAGTATATGCAGATGACTTGTTATTGTACATCACAAATCCGGTGGTGACAATACCAAATCTAATAGCAGTATTTAAAAGATTTGGAGATTTGAGTAATTTTAAGGTGAATTATAATAAATCTGAGGCCTTAAATATTTCTCTGTCTAACTCTTTGGTTGAGCTCCTAAAAAAAAACTTTTCATTTAAATGGCAGGAGGAGGCAATTAAATACCTCGGAATTTTTATCCCTAGAGAGATGAATAAGATACAGGAACTTAACTATCTTCCACTAATACGTAAAATAACAAAGACACTACAACTTTATGATAGAGGGACCTTTTCCTGGATGGGAAGGATAAACATTGTAAAAATGGATATACTGCCTAAAATCATTTATATACTCCAAACGATACCTATATATCCCTTAAGAACCGTAATGAATCAAATCCGTAAGGCTATAGGAAGTTTCATTTGGGCAAAAAAGAGCGCCAGAATAAATAGGAAAACATTATATAGACTAAAAAAGGATGGTGGACTGGCTCTCCCAGACATTTCGTTGTACCTCAGATCAATATTTATAACCAGGATTGTGGATTGGTTCCATAATATGGACAAAAAACAATGAGTGAAACTGGAGGAAGAAGTCACAGACATAAAACTGA
Organism: Lithobates clamitans; assembly: GCA_037952925.1. Taxonomy (NCBI): domain Eukaryota; kingdom Metazoa; phylum Chordata; class Amphibia; order Anura; family Ranidae; genus Lithobates; species Lithobates clamitans. Next base: position 199,670 of record JBBGZY010000903.1, on the reverse strand, counting down.
AATCATTACCTTGGATTAAGAGGGAATATAGACCCCGGGAAGGGGATATGCCCTTCTTAGTCGTATCAACCTTGAAAGTGTGGGACGATTTGATAAAAAGGGGGATAGGATCTACATTGAGAGGTCCAATGACCCCCCTCTTTAGCAACCCGGAATTCCCACTTGCTTTTAAAGCCAAGACCTTCCTAAAGTGGCAAAGGAGGGATGATACGAGGATAGTGGAAATAATGGAAGAAAATAAACTCCCCCCATTGGAGGCCCTTGGTACCGAATATAGAAAGAAATGGTTTCAGCATGGACAACTCCAGCAATACATTTCATCTTTGACGAAGGAGTCCATAATGAATAGACCATTGTTAGGGTTAGAAAAAATACTGTTACAGAAACATAGACCCATACATATCTTATCTGTTGTGTATAAATATTTAATTTCAGAAAACAAGGAGGAAGGGTTACAATACATAAAAAAATGGGAGGAGGAACTAGGGATGGTTATCCCTAGAGCTAAATGGGAAAAAGCAATTACAGTAACTCATAAATTATCAATCTCTACTAGGCATCAAGAAAGAAATTACAAAATACTAGCCAGGTGGTATAAATGCCCAGTTGATATGAACAGAATAAATTCAGATAATACAGACAGATGTTGGAGATGTGAAGTAGCAAAAGGCTCAATGTCGCATATCTGGTATTTTTGTCCAGAAATTCAATCATTTTGGGAAAAGGTATTTAAAATATACAGGGCTACAACCGGGGTAAAGATACAATCAGATATATATGTGGCGATATTGTCAATGATCCCTGGATCAATAAAAAATATAAAAAAGGGAACTTTGAAGTACTATATAACTGCGGCACGTACCATCATAGCTAGAAATTGGAAAAATAAAAAAAGCCCCCTCCATAAAAGAATGGGAGTGTGAAATGGGAGTGATGCGATCCTTAGCCACTTTAAGACCAGCCTCGTTTTGGATTTTAGGTGTTTACAAGTTTAAAATAGGTTTTTTTGCTAGAAAATTACTTAGAACCCCCAAACATTATATATTGTTTTTTTTCTAACATCCTAGAGAATACAATAGCGTTCATTGCAATACTTATTTTTGCACCGTATTTGCGCAGCGGTCTTCTAAGCGCACTTTTTTTGGAAAAAATTCACTTTTTTGAAAAAAAAAATAAGACAACAGTAAAGTTAGCCCAATTTTTTTTTATATTGTGAAATATAATGTTACGCCAAGTAAATTGATACCCATCATGTCACACTTCAAAATTGCGCCCGCTCGTGGAATAGCGTCAAACTTTTACCCTTAAAAATCTCCATAGGCGACGTTTAAAAAATTCTACAGATTGCATGTTTTGCGTTACAGAGGAGGTCTAGGGCTAGAATTATTGCTCTCACTCTACCGGTCGCGGCGATACCTCACATGTGTGGTTTGACCACCGTTTTCATATGCGGGCGCTACTCACGTATGCGTTCGCTTCTGCGCGCGAGCTCGTCGGGACAGGGCGCTTTAAAAAAATTTTTTTTTTTTTATTATTTATTTTATTTTATTTTATTTATTTTTTCACTGTTTTTAAAAAAAAAAAAATTTTGGATCACTTTTATTCCTATTACAAGGAATGTAAACATCCCTTGTAATAGAAAAAAGCATGACAGGTCCTCTTAAATATGAGATCTGGGGTCAAAAAGTCCTCAGATCTCATATTTAGACTAAAATGCAAAAAAAAAAAAAAAAATTAAAAAAGTCGTTTAAAAAAAAATGACACAAAAAAAATCTGTGCCTTTAAGAGAGTGGGCGGAGCCGTCGTAATGACGTCGCTCCGGCCGTCACATGGTATGGAGACGGGTGAGCACCATCTTGGCCTCACTTGTCTCCATACCTCAGCAGGGAAAGGACCCGATCACCTCCGCCGCTACCGACGGCTCCGGTAAGCGGCGGAGGGTGCGGGAGAGCGGCAGGAGGGGGGGTGGCACCTCTCCCGCCGCCGATAACGGTGATCTCGCGGCGAACCCGCCGCGGAGACCACCATTATTGTGTACGGAACCGCCCGCTGAAAAGATGGATATCTCGGTTGTGGCAGCAGCTGCTGCCGTTACCGAGATATCCATCTTCAAAAAAATGACGTATATATACAGTGGGCGGTCCGGAAGTGGTTAGAGGAGAGGATGATATTAGAGGGAAGGAGATGAGTAGGTACAGGAAGAGCGTGGGAAGAGTCTAGAGCCTCGCCGCGATATGGGAACGAGAAAAAGGGGATAAAGATAGAGCAAATACTGTGATGAAGAGTTGGAGAAGGGGGGAGAGTTCTTCTGAATTGGAGAAATTTTTTTTTTTTTTTTTTTTTGCTTTTCGGTTAGCTGAGTGGTATTGTGTAAGAGGATTGGTTAAGGGTGTATGATGGGTATAGATGGGGGGTACTGGGATAGTATTGTGTTGTAGATATAGGGGCCGTGCAAAGATAGAGTAACGAATTATATCCAGAAATGTATACAGATGATGCTAGTATAGATCATGGGGATATATAAAATGATCTGAATATTAATTGTGAATGCCCCTATACACCATGATTTATTTTTTTTCTGTGTAGATGTATGTATGTGTATATGTTTCATATAAAAATTTTGTAAAAATGTTTGATAAATAAAGATTGTAAAAAAAAGAAACTCAATACTGAACTAAGTATGCATGTGTTCCTTGATCCTTAGTGTGTATCCTCTAATGAAACTATGAAGATCCCACCCTATGCATTTCCTTTTTATTAAAATTCCTTCCCTAACCCTATGGTTTCCTATATTGGCACCCCTCTCTCTTGGATACTTTACTATCCAAAAGTGATTCTTGTCAATTACTTCACTTATTTCTTAAAAAAAAAAAAAAAAAAAATAATAACCCGACGCCAATGAGTGTACACCCGGGGAGCTCAATCAAGACATGTGAAAAAATAATAACATATAATATGTAGTCAACAATCCATGTCCCTATAAAAAAAAAATAGAAACATTATTCTGGAGATCTGGCGAAAAAAAAAACCAATTATTTAAGAGATCATGAGAAATAATAAAGAAATCAGTTTGACAGAACTCTGTGTGAATAACAGCAGCAAAACAACTTCATTATTCTAGCATTCTAAAGAAGAAGAGAATGCGCTGCATTAAAAAAATTTAAAAATGTGCAGCGTGACAAATGTGCTATCTCCATTATGAACGCTAGTTTTAGCAGACCGAGCGCTTCCATCTCGTACTTGATTCAGAGCATGCGTGGAACTTGTTGCGTTGGAATTGTCTACACGTGCTTGGAATTTACGACAACAGATTTTGTTGTCAGAAAATTTGAGATCCAGCTCTCAAATATCTGTTGTCGGAGATTCTGACTGGAAATGTCTGATGGAGCCTACACGGTCGGAACAACAAGCACACATTGAACATTTGTTGTCGGAAATTCTGATCGTGTGTGCACAGCATTAGTGTAGCACTTCTTCCCACACTATGTTTTTACTGTATTGGCTAAATATTGACGACGCGTTTCGCGCATTTGCGCTTTTTCATAGTCTCATAGGACTATGAAAAAGCACAAACGCGCGAAATGCGTCATCAAGGCAACCTTTGACAGAGGTCCCACTCAGTACCATGCCACGGTGAATACCCATCCATCCATCCACCCACCCTTGGGAGCTTCACACGGTTTACAACAGTGCTTTCCAACCAACCTGCTGGCTCCATCTATTCCTTTCTGGCTGGAGGCTCATGTTTACCATTGGACTTCTTGAGTGACACCACTCTTCCCTGAGGCTTTTTTCCAATCAGAGGGGACACAGACCGGCAAGTTATCTGTTCCACGTCCCCAGCTCACCCTCTGGCGGCTTCCCTGTCTATCATGTCACTCCCTGATAGCTTTATTACATTTCTACTGGCTTCACTAAGTGACACTGCCTCTCACTGAGGCTTTTTACTCAGAGGGGACAAAGACCGGCATTTCAGCTGCTTAGCGCTATCAGATGATTCTCCGGCGGTTCCCCTGTGTAAAGGGCTGAGGTCATCGCCCCTCGGCGCGGAGCCTCTGTGAGACTTCCCTTCCAGTGGATTCACTGCCTGTCCTCATGTTACATCTACAGAACTGTCCTCTGGAACTGGTGAGCCTTCCCCTCTGGATCCTATAGCCATTGTTCAAAGTGTGAGTCTCCTGGGTCTGTGGGCTGGGGCTTCCATCTCCCCTCCAACCCCCTCCAATCTGTCTACAGCCAGGGGTTAGGTTTTTTTGGATGGATCTCCCATTTTAGTTTGCCTGTTGCTGATTGGACTTTCTGGCTGTTATATACTTTTTATTCAAGTGCAATATAGTGCTATTTACATGGGACTATTTTATACATTGTTTATCAATTGTTTTTATTATATACATTTATTAAATCTCTCAACTTTTATTTTTGGACTGCTGCTATTTGTCTGTGTGATATTCAGAGCGCTGGACATTTTTTGGTTCACCAGCATCTTCTAATGGGTATATTTGAATGTGTGGAAACCCCAGCTGGGTGCTATGAGTATAAAGCTGTAGGCTCTTTTCTGACTTTATACATTTGCCAACAACTTTTATTTAACATTATGATACAGTAGCCATTGGGGAGTTAAATTTGGAAAGGAGGCTGTCAGCCCATTTATAAGCCTGTGATTTGATGGCCACAGTGTCCTGAAAAAGCTCACATGATCAAGCAAGTGAAATGCATTGACGTTATCAAGTCATTCTACCCAACCCCCAGACCACACCATGCGGCTTGTCTATCAGCAGCTCCACACTGACTGCGAGAGCTAGGCAGCATAATTCCATCACTCTGGGATGGTGCCAAGTCGACCTGAGCACAGGTGTAACCTGAGTCTGGAGATACAGCATGTTGGGAATGGATGCCGATAAGAGTTGCCAGTCACCCCATACATCTTTGGGTAAATCTGTTATTGGGAGGTGCTTCATAGGATTACCATTGCTCATATGAGTTTTTTTTACTACTATGTGTTACACCCAATAAAGATTGTTTCTATTTAAGTGTCCACTGCTCCTGCCCTCCCCTGCTGTCCTGGCTGCATATGTTTATCACTTATCTGCTTGAAGATTTGCTACAAATTGATTCTGTATATATGCCGATAGACGATCCTACTAATGACTGAGTTATGATGGATACTAGTACCGCCCTGCAATATCCTGCTTGAATGGCCAGCTGGCCAATTACAGAGACAGGTGGACTGCTCTAATCTGCAATCTTAGCACTATCGTGCATGATCTCACTATGCCATGTGGAGCATCTAACAGATGGTCACTGAACTGAAATCAAATACTCCCTGTGAACTGATTTTCATCATAGAAGTCCATGAACTACCCATGATCTGTGTGGATATTTCCATCAGTTCATGCCTGTTCTGTCATAGTTACTATTTTTCTCCCTGTTAGCATCAGTGTTGGGGGTGAAGGTTTTGATTTGCTATAATTAATTATGTAATTTTTGCTCATTAATCTCATTTTTGTAATGCTGCAGAATCAGATTGTTCCTATATGGAGCATAAATATACATATAATTATGCTATGAAGAAAGTGATAAATGACATGAACCAGATGATGAACAAAATCACAAAATAATAATGGTGATAAAATCAGACATGTGTGGAGAAAAGAATGGGGATCGTGCTCTGCGTACAGTAAAAATATGCATGCATACAAATGTATGCACATCTAAATATACAAATGTGCATATATAAATATACATGCATGTCCACACATACACAAAAAAATGTACGCCCATATACACATACATGTGAATACATGCATGCACATATACTTACATGTTTAGCCAATAGAGTATTAACATAGTGTGGGGAGAAGTGCTACACTAATGCCGCGCACACACACTCTCTGAATTTCCGACAACAAATGTTCGATGTGTGCTTGTTGTCGGAAGTTCCGACCGTGTAGGCTCCATCAGACATTTCCAGTCAGAATCTCTGACAACAGATATTTGAGAGCTGGATCTCAAATTTTCTGACAACAAAATCTGTTGCTGTAAATTTCGAGCATGTGTAGACAATTCCAACGCAACAAATTCCACTCATGCTCCGAATCAAGTATGAGATGGAAGTCCTCGGTCTGGTAAAACTAGCGTTCATAATGGAGATAGCACATTCGTCACGCTGCACATTTTTTAATTTTTTAATGCAGCGCATTCTCTTCTTCTTTAGAATGCTAGAATTATTATTTTATTATTATTCAGGATTTATATAATGAAGTTGTTTTGCTGCTGATATTCACACAGAGTTCTGACAAACTGATTTCTTTATTATTTCTCGTGATCTCTTAAATAACCTTTATTTTTTTATCGCCAGATCTCCAGAATAATGTTTCTATTTTTTTTATAGGGATCTCCTTTTTTTTTTATCAAGATCTCCTGATTTTTTTTTTTTTTTTAAACATTTTGTTTTATTGAAAGTAAGAATATATGCAAACAGAGCAATAGAAATCAATTGCTTGGCAAATAAGTTACAATAGTAGGTAGATATTTAAAGCACAAGATGGAATTACAGTGATTTCTGGGCAATTATCATCAGTATACCGTTACTTATGTAATATAGTCTGAGAAACTAAATTGAAAGTTAACTGAGATTCATCATTCTGTATGTTAGTTATGGGGTAAGCATATAAACCCATGCTATATCCTAAGAAGGGGTAGTTACCGCTTCTTTGTAACTAAACAACATACATTGCAGCAATCTACAGTGTACATTTGGTTTATCATCTTATGTAAACATCACCTTCTTCTTAATATTAACTATTATAAAAGTAACGAGGGGAGGAGGAAAGAAAAAAAAAGAGAAAGAAAGGGAAAAAAGAAAGGGGGAATGGGAGGTAGGAGATGAGTCAGACCAGGTTTTGTGCCAAGACTGCATTGAAGTCTTGTGAGTACTTAAAGGTGAACCAAGGTTGCCAAGTTCTATGAAACCGTTCAATATGGCCCCTGTCCTGTGCCAGCATGTCCTCCATCTCGCAAATATCCCCTACTTTATTCAGCCATTCTGCTGTAGAAGGGACTCTCACTGAATTCCAATATAGCGGAATCAAAGATTTAGCCGCATTTAGAAGGTGCTTAGTCAGAGAGTGCTTGTACCGTTTGAATGAAAAATTAGTTACGTGTAAAAGGCAGCAAGCTGCCGTGAGATTTATTCTGGTTTCGGTAATTTTTTTAATCAAATTTCTTATTGTAGACCAGAAACTTGCGATAGAAGGACAGTGCCACCATATATGGGCCAATGTGCCTAACTCACCCTGACATCTCCAGCATAATTCTGACTTCTGAGAATTCCATTTATGCAATTTGTCTGGTGTGTTGTACCAATGCATTAGCAATTTATAACTCGTCTCTTGTGATTTAGTGTTTATAGAACCTTTATGAGCAAAAATACATGCATACCTCCATTGTTCACCCGAGATGTCCTCTCTCAGCTCCTCCGACCACCTCCTCCTGTGACCGTCATCCTCTGTGCTCTTGGGGTGTTGCAGCCACGCATATGCGAATGAAACGGCTCTGTTTAAAGGAGTCCTACTATGGCAAACCGATTCCAGATCCGTGAGAGGTCTAAGGAAATCCCCCTTATGACTATGGCTGGTTAGGTAGCTTCTTAACTGAAAATAAGACCATTGCCTTAGATGTGGTAGGTTATTTTCAGCCTTCAATACCATCCAATCTTTAAATCTGTCATCAGTAAAACAGTCACCCGTAAGTAACGGAGATGCGTCCTGAGTTATGGGTTGGAACAGATTGTTCCCGAGTCCAGGGGCAAAATCTGGGTTATCTGTTAGTGGGGTCAGTGGGCTTACGTCTGAAGTAATCAAATGACGATTGGCAAGTAAGTGTATAATCTCTAGTGTGATGCCAGTTATAGGGTGTTTGCGAACATTCGACGGATATCTAGCCCAGGGGATCCACGGGTAGAATTGTAACTTTAGGGAACTCAATTCTCCCTCCAGGGGGACCCAATCCTTCATGTGGCCATGGCAATGCCAATCTATCACTCTGGCCAAGTGTGAAGCTTAATAATAATGCTTAAAGTTAGGTAGGTTAATCCCCCCTAAATCTTTAGGTCTTGTCAGCCAGGGTAACCTAATCCTAGGTTTCTTTTGGTTCCAAAGGAATCTCAAAATTATAGAGTTTAGTACACGAAAAAAGGCATGAGGGATTCTAACTGGCAGGGTGCGCATTAGATATAGAAACCTGGGTAGTATAATCATTTTTATAATAGCGGCCCGTCTGAACCAAGATAGGAAATCCAGGTGCCAGTCCTTAAGATTCTTTTCACAGCTCTTCAGGAGTGGAGGAAAATTTTTTTCAAACGTGTTTTGGAGTCGAGGGGTAAGCCAGACTCCCAGATATTTAAGTGCATTGGGGACCCATCTAAACTGTGAATTGGAAGTGGTTAGGCGGAGCAGATTATCTGGTAGAGTAATGTTAAGGGCTTCCGATTTTGAATAATTTATTTTTAAATTTGAAATGTAACTGTATGTGTTAAATTCTTTCAGTAAGTTAGGTATGGAAACAGTAGGGTTCGTGAGAAAAAATAAAAGGTCATCTGCATAGGCTGCCACCTTGAACTCCCTGTCCCCAATCCGGAATCCAGCTATTGCAGTATTTTGTTTAATTGTTCTTATGAAGGGTTCTAAGGTTAGTATAAACAGCAGGGGTGACAACAGACACCCCTGCCTAGTCCCATTCGCTATGTGTACAGGCTTGGAAAGGGTACCATTAATTTTTAATTGCGCCTTGGGATTTTGGTATAAAGCTGATATCCAGGAGAGCATGTGCTTGCCCAGTCCCACATGTTGGCACACTGCCCTCATGAAATCCCATGCCACTCTATCGAAGGCCTTCTCCGCATCCGTGGACAGGAGAAGGCCCTCGATATCCCGCGCTTTTGCTGCATGTATAAGAAGGAGCGCTTTAGTGACATTATCTTTAGCGTCTCTTCCAGGGATGAAGCCCACCTGTTCCAGATCAATCAGCTCAGGCAATAGTGGGCTCAATCTCGTAGCCAGGATCTTAGCGAACAGTTTAACATCCAGGTTTAGCAGGGAAATGGGTCTATAACTAGGACATTCTAACGGGTCTTTTCCTGGCTTCGGTATCACCGTGATGTGGGCCGAAAGAAAATCTGGGGTCACCTCTCTAGGCGAGGACAAGGAGTTCAAGGCAGCCGCAAGGGGGTTCTGAAGGATGTTCAAGAAGGTTTTATAATAAATGGTGGAATAACCATCCGGTCCCGGACTCTTGCCATTTTTTAAGTGTTTAATGGCCTGGGTGATTTCTAGTGGTGTGATTGGGTCCTCTAGCAGGGCAGAGTCCGACTCCTGGAGAGCTGGGAGACCGCTCCTGAGTATGTAGTCTTTTATGATTTGGGTTCTGTCGTCAGTCATATTATGTTCTCTGTGTTGTGGTGAAAGATTATAGAGTTTTGTGTAGTATTTCTGGAAATGATCGGCTATTGCTTCTGTTGTTATGTCAATTTTACCTTGTGTCCCTCTGATGCCGGGGATGTTATTAGAGGTTGTGTGTTCCCTTATCGCTCTTGCTAAAAGTTTTCCCGTTTTATTTCCCGCCTCGTAGTATAGTTTCTTTCTAAAGAATAGAGTTCTTTTAGCTCTAGAATCCAATATTTGTTGAAGAGTCTTCCTAGCTTCTAGTAGTTGTGTGGCTGTGACTGTAGATAAAGACTGTTTATGCAAGGTCTCTAGGGTATTAATTTGTGTAATCAGTTTTTTAATAGTAAGTTCTTTTTCTCTTTTACGTTTGGATCCCATTCTTATCAACTCACCCCTAATCGTACATTGTGGGCCTCCCAAATCATGAGAGGGTCTGCGTCTGGGGTGTTGTTTAATTTGAAAAACTCAGTCAGTGTGGAGGTTAGAGTAGGAAGAAGCGACGGGTCTGTCAGGAGCGATGCATTTAATCTCCATGTCGGTTGTTTTTGTGGAGGATTTAACAAATCCAACGATAGGGAAATCGGTGCATGGTCAGAAATCGTTTGGTTTCCTATGTATGCACCCTTTACTAACTGGAGGTCTCTCTGTGAAATGAACAGGTAGTCTAGTCTCGCATATCTAGCATGTGGGATAGAAAAAAAGGTAAAATCTCTATCCTCAGGATGGAGAAAGCGCCATGTATCTACTAACTGGAGGGATTGGAGCAGCGCCTTTAGTTTTTTGAGTATTCTGTAGGTGATACATGTTTTCCCATTGGACGTGTCTGCTAGAGGGTTAAGCGGGACATTAAAATCCCCTCCTAGGATCAAACAGCCGGAAGCAAATCCCTGTAACTCCTTTACCATTCGTTGGCAAAACGTGATATGGGCCTTATTCGGTAAGTATACGTTTGCCAGAGTCACTGGGGTGCCCCCTAAAGATCCCTTTAGAAAAATAAACCTACCTTCGGGGTCAGAAAATTGCTCAGTCAGTTCAAAAGGTGTGTTTTTGCCTATTAAAATTGATACTCCCTTGGATCTGGAATCGTTATTTGTAGCATGGAATGCCCTTGTAAAGTGGGAATTCGTAAGTTTAGGGACATGATGTGTCCTAAAATGAGTTTCCTGCAAGTAAACAATTTGCGGCTTACCTTTTTGGAGTTCCCTTAGTAGGGAAGTGCGTTTCTCAGGGACATTCAGTCCTCTTACGTTGTGTGAGATAATCAGAGGGTTTTTCCCCTGCGATGAGTAGGTCATGGCGGAAGGTCAGGAGGAGGCGGTCCCGAGGGCAATCTGCAAGGAGACAACTACAAAAACCTGGTTAAGCACTTTGCTATTATCAAAGACTCTCAATCTTAATCCCAATTGGAGTGTGTCTGAGTAGATTAGGATAAAAGATTGAGCAAAAAAAACTAAAAAAAAAGGGGGAGAAGCAGAGAGAAAGGGTAAACGATGAGTAAATAAAAAGGGGGAGAATAGATTGAGGGAGCAAATAAAGTACTGGGGGGTCCCTCACCAGGGCGTGATCTTACTGCCCTAGAGGGGGAGCCCACTGGGTATAATAGTGAACCCCGAGACCTGTAATCAGGCTACTGGGTCACTTTGTGGGGGAAGAGGGAGTCGTCAACGACCAAGCGGGGGCACACCAACTAAATAAGTAGATGTGTAAAATTAGGTTTGAGAGAGAACTCTATTGAGTCACACACAGCCTTAGTGAAATTAACTGAATAAAAATTAAAAGAAAAACTGAACCATTGTATACCCAACCCAAGTATTAGTCAAAAATTTCGGGTTGAGGTGGTGGGAGGTCTTATAAAGCAAGGGCTGAGACCTAACATAAAATTCAGAGCTAAGGCTAAAGCTCCCTATGGACGAGTAGGGAGAGTTCAAGTGGGGCACTAAAGGTATTATCGTCCTCTTTAGAAGATCAATGTTTCCGCCCTGTGAGAACAGCTGGTCTTCGATTGTAACTTAGGGTGAACATGTGGAATAAAAACAACTGCAAAACTGTGGTGCCGCACATCCGTGCAGAGGGTCTTGAGATTTAAGGGTGGAGGAGGAAGTCAAGTGTCTTCCAAGCAGATGTAAACAAGAGTTATCAAGTTCGAAGTTTCTGCAAAGCACCCGTGAACAACGTAACTGTAAAACGTTAGTGTACACCAACAACAAATTGGGTTACGGGTATCACATCATTCATCCTCCTGGAATCTGGCTTCTTCTGCGGATCTTCTCGGGGTTCCCATTTTGGAGTTTTCAGATCTGCTGTATTTGGATTTCTTAGATATTCTCTTGTCAGGTGTGGAGAGAGGTGAGCTCGGTGGACTTCTTTCAATAGGTGTCCGGAGGAAATCAGCGTACCATTCTGGCAGGTCAATCTGATCCATATCTAGAGCGCGGCAAAATTCAGGGAGGTCAGTGGGGGTGCGCAGGGTGTGTTGGTGGCCATTGTATGAAACCGTCAGAGCAAAAGGGAATCGCCAAGAGTATCTGAGATCTTTTTCCCTTATTTTCTCCAGCAGAGGGCGCAAAGCGCGTCTATTTTGCAGAGTAATCTGAGATAGATCTTGAAATAACATGATCGATGTACGATTGAAGACAATTCTCTCATTTCTCCTTGCTTTCCGCATTATTTCATCTTTTAGCACAAAACTTTGCAGGCAGCATATAACATCCCTTGGAGGGGCTGTGTCTGGACCTTTCGGTCTAAGGGCTCTATGAGCTCTGACAAAGTCAATCTCCATGTCCTCAGGTCTCTCTAAACTGTTGAACACCCTCTGAAGTGCTGGGGCTATTTGGGCCTGTTCCACTGATTCAGGGATCCCTCTCACCCTGATATTGCACCTTCTGCCTCTGTTGTCGAGGTCTTCAATATGTCTATTCATGTTTATTAGGTGCTGGGATTGCGTCAGTGAGGCCTTTTCAAGCCTGCCTATGGCCTTGTCTCTGTGTCTTCCCGCGACCTCTGCCGCCGACATTTTCTCATTAATAACCAGCATGCTGGTCTTCAGGTCTGTGATGGCAGCTGAGAAAGTGGCTTTGATATCTGCAGCTATCAGGGACATGTCGGCGAATGTTAAGGGGTGATCTGGCCTGAGCTTACCCCTGCCTGAGTCCTCCGGTGCCGACTGGGAGTCTTCGCTGTACTCCTCCTCGTTGTGGGCCGGCGCCATCTTGGATCTCGTTTTGCTGCTGGTGAGCTGCTTAGCTTTAAAGATGTCCGGAATAGTAGAAGCCGAGTGGGGCACCGATCCACGTCTCGGGCGGGATTTAGGTGTGTAGTATAACTTCTTACCCGGCATCTGGTGGCTCTGGGTCGGGTATTAGGTTGCGGACGGCTGTGTGTGCTGCGGAGCTCAGTTAGTGTGCGACCATCCTCGCCGCGCGCCAAGCCACGCCCCCCGATTTTTTTTTTTAATGTTTTTTATAGTGAACTCCATAATATTTTTTTTCATTTTGTGTGTCAAGTTACCACAACACCATTATTATCTTATATTTTTTAACCTCAAGGAGATTGGTTGGTGTTGGTGTCCCTTGTTAATTTGACATTGTCTTTTTGAAATGTACCTCCCTACTCAAAAAACAAACTGTCCTTTTTGAACTAAAACACATAGCCAAGTATTTGTGAAAAAAAAAAACTAGACATTTATTAGGGGTCATTGCAAAATAAAGAGGAAGGCAACGCTGGATAAACTGTTCGAAATTGGCGAAGCCTTTGTACCCCCAGGGCAGACATCAATTATTTGACAGGCAAAATTGGTAGCCTGAGAAGTCCATTTAATAGGGAGCACAATACGGTCCAGAACTCCGAGAGATTGGGAGCAGCAACAGATGACATGTATGTCCTGAGGCTGTGGTCTTACAACAGCCTGCGTCTTTTGCAAAACCAGACCAAACCCAGGTCATCACTCTCTTGTCTTCCTTCTAGGCTATGGTGTTGGAGTTGTGGTAGGGGGTGGAGGAGGAGTATGGTCCAACTCACATACATGACTTTTTTTGTGAGTTTGCCCATCACCCCCTTATTTAGGGCCTGATACATGACTTCATCATAGATGAGGCATTGGCCTACCTCCATTTCCTGCAATTTGCTGGCTGAAGATTGGGGGTGGTTCTGAGGGCCGCAGTAGCCTCCCGAATCAAAGAAAGTGCTGACTCCTCCATGTTACTCTCCTACCTGGGCCTTTTTGTTGGAAGGCGGTGGGGAGGAACCTGCGATTCGGTCAGGCTACTGGGCACAGCCACCTCCTGGCTGCCACCTTCCATGGCCACCTCCTGGCTGCCACTTTCCATGGCCACCTCCTGGCTGCCCCTTTCCACAGCCTCCTCCTGGCTGAGAATTTCCATGCCCTGCTCCTGGCTGAGACTTTCCTGTGTATGAAAATGGGACATAGTTTTAAGTTTTTGGTCATCAATCACATTTTGGAGCTCATGACTGTTGCAAATTGAATGTTAACAAATAGGAAGGACTATACTTCTGACCCCAGCAATTGTCATTCTTGTCCCAATAATTTTTGGCTACTACTGTCTATTGGTATGTAAACCACTTTGTTAATTCTGAAATTAGTGATCAATAACAACATCTAGTTAACATCATTAATTTTTGGCAAGAAATATGTTGAACAACGCTATACCTGACTCAAGCTGGGCTCCTCCACATCTTCCTGGGTGGAAGGCCCAGGTTGGACTTCTCCGCCCGCCCCTGACTTTCTTTCTAGTATATTCCCCGCCCCTTCTTTCAGCTTAGTGGGAGAGCACATGTCTGGAGACAGAGCAGGTGCATGCAGAGGAGAGCAGCAATGATGAAAGCCCGCAGAGCCACAAATATCAAGATCCAGGATATTTAAGGCGTCAAATATGTCCTTTGGTGAGATGGTGGAAATGGTGGACATCTTGAAGAGGGCAGACTATGACGGGAAATATGGACCGTACAGCAACCCAAATGTGAGAAAGGCCAAAATCATGACTAAAGTTGTGAAAAGTCTGCAGAAGAATTTTGGGGAACGGCCATCCAAGGATCAACTGAGGAAACGATGGTCAGACCTCAAATTGAGGGAGCAGGATCAGTACAGAAGAATCAAGAGAGTGCTGCAAAAAAGTAAGTATTTTGTCATGTGTTCCTATTATTATTATTACTTTCGTGCTGCTCCATGTGCTTTTCTTTACTGTTGTACAGTTTAAAATAGCTTTTAAAATGGCAAGTTTCAGGTTCGTGGGCACAGTAATCGTTAGTAGTAAACATTGTTCGTTCAGTAATACAATGTTTTTTGCAGGTGCAGGTTAACTACATTTGTTCAGGCCTATTTGTATTAAAATAAGTTTGTTGTCCAGATGGGTTTGTAACAAGAATGAAATGCAAACTTGATTCAGTGTACAGAGAGGACACTCTACAGCTGTTTACACATCTGGACACAGGAGCGCTAGTGTGGGACACAAGAACACCCTTTTTAGGGTGTCCCACACAGGTGCTCCAGTGGATACTAGGGGTGTCTCCATGTGGGCAACTTTACCAAAAAAGGTAAGTATTCCAGCTTGAAGAATGGGAAAAAATCATGTCTTCAGCTTGGAACTCTGACAAAACAGACAATTGTACGACACTTCAAGCAATGTTTCCTATTTCTTGCCTCAAATATCTGTGTGCTAAGTATTCCTTTTTTTATTCACATAGGCGAGAAAAGACTTGGGACATCAGAGGACACCAGGGACCCCCAAGCTCCTAAAGAAGGGGAAGTCACCACACCACAATCTGAGGATGTGGAGGGAGGAGAGGTTCATGATGTGGTTGAAATAGTGACCACAACAGGTGAGTGTCTGAGACCACTGCTTCAGGTAATAGATGTATGCCTGCATATTTATAATACATGGTGTGTTTTCTTATTTTAGGTGATGTGGATGTTGTGGAAGAAGAAACTCATTTCACAAGTGCAAGTGCACACGTCCTCATCGGGGAGATCATGGTGTGCAATCGTGATTTAGAAAAGATAAAGTAAAACATCAATGATGTTCACCAAAAAATGAAGAACATCACTGATGTTTTAGGTAGAATCTAAAACACACAAAAATTGTACCTTTTTTGACTTTTTTGTTATTTTAATTCAAGTTTTAAAGTATTTTTAAAGCCAAATTTTGAAGTTGCACACAGTGTATCAACATGTGCTATCTGCCATCATGGGTTATCAAGGTACGCGTTTTGGGGGTGCAACCCCTTCCTCGCAACTAAAGTAGATGAGAGGAAGGGGTTGCACCCCCGAAACACGTCCATTGATCCCCAATGATGGGAGCTAGCACATGTTGACATTAGGCATGGGATCAGGAGGGAAATCCACATTTTGACTCCCAATTTGTGTGCATCTTTAAAATTTGGCTTTTACAGGGGTAACATCACCCCATCTGATGAAGGCAATATCAACACAGTTTTGACATACTAATGTCTGATATTACCTTCACTTTTTCAAAGTTGAAACTTGTAAGTTCATGAGTTATGTATGTCATGGTTTGAAACATGCCTGTTGAACCAAAAAAATTATATTTCTAATGTCAAACATAAAAACAAAGATGTTGGTTTGTTCAAAAACCCTTTTCTAATGCACATGTGAATTTGAATAAAATGTTTTATACTCAACAATGTGTGGCTTCTTCTTTCAATGCTCAATACCAGTTTTTGGAGTAAGTTGGTGTTTACAGTGACAATGGGGGTTATCTACTAAAGGCATATCCACGTTCAGTGCACTTTCGAATGCACTTGCAGCGGATTTGCTTTTAGTAAATAAGCCACACAGTGCTCTAAAATTGGCCCCAATCAGTCCATTTTAGGCACTCAAAACAATTAATTCATGGTGCTGAAAAGGATGATTATTTTTAACATTAATGCATTACATACATTAACAACAAAAACAATGTGTGCGTGTCTAGTAGACCCACAACAGTATAGTATAGCTGAAGAAGAGATTGTCACCACATGTATCAAATAAATTACGTTTGCACTATTTAAGAAAATGGCCAAAAAGAAAAGCCCATTGGAGAACCTAGGAGACAGCTAAAAAACACAAGCAGTAAATCAAATGAAATATTATTTCAGTTTAAAATAAAAATTTATTTTAAAAATGTTTCTCAAACATTTGCTGGCATATCAATGGCCCCTTACCCGCAAAGTACTCCAGATATTTTTGTCTGACTTTGCTGGCGCTTTGGGGGGGCAAGCCAGGACGGCCATCTTCAAGTGCCATCAGGGTTGGTTGATCTGGATAGCCAGCCTTAGGCCCAACTGAGGCCACATAGTTAGTAACATTTTTCCTTAGAAAATTATGCATAATGTAGCAGGCAAGGACTATAAGGTTGAGTTTATATACTGCCATGTGGATTGGCGTCAGGAATAGGCGGAACTGACTGGCCATTATGTCGAAAGCATTCTCCACCACTCTTCTGGCTCTGGCCAGCCGGTAGTTAAAAACCCTCTGGTCCGGGGTGAGGGTCCTCATGGGAAATGGACTCATCAGATGTTAGCCCAAATGCTTCATCAGCGAGGAACATTAACGGAAGACCAGCCGCGTTGTCTTCCGCAGGTGGCAAGCCCAAGCCACTATACTGGAGCTGCCTGTAAAACTATGTCTTGGTGATGACTCCACCATCCAACATCCAGCCATTCTTCCCCACGTCCACATACAAAAACTTGTATATCGCCGACACCACCTCCAACATCACAGTACTGTTAAACCCCTTGTAATTATAATAGTATGACCCTGAGTGGTGTGGTGGAACAATGTGGATATGTTTCCCATCAATT
This sequence comes from Lithobates clamitans, assembly GCA_037952925.1. Classification (NCBI taxonomy): domain Eukaryota; kingdom Metazoa; phylum Chordata; class Amphibia; order Anura; family Ranidae; genus Lithobates; species Lithobates clamitans. The sequence continues at coordinate 182,412 of JBBGZY010000903.1, read as the reverse complement.
GCCCCTCCACAGTTTGGAAAGTCCCACCGCTGGGCAAAGTGCAATGCCACAGTCTGCCATTCCTGTGGGGTTGAAGGAAACTGTGAAGTCAAACAAGAAAAAAAAATGTATTTTGCACATAAACAGTGCAAGCAGATTAGACACAAACATTCTTGGCCAACATAAGTATAACATTTATTTTAAGGAGTATTTAAAGACAAAAGTATAAGGTTGTCAGGGCTGGCTCAGCCCTTCCTTCTCTGAGCTGACCGCTCAGCTGTCGGCTAATTGCCAGCTCTCATCTCTCTCCACAGTTAACCAGCTGTTGTTTATCTGCTTGTCAGTCCTGCCTACTTAAAGATCTCCAGCTCACTTCATTCACTCACACTTGCTTTGACTACGCTTTCTCTATTTACCTTTTTATTTTTATTAAATAACAAGTGTGATTTTACTGTACTTCTATCTCGGTCTGGTTCATGGTTTCTGACAGTAGGCGAAGGCCATGAATTCAGAAGATACAGTCAATCCACTTGTTGGTAACATTTTTTCCAGATTGGATGAGCAAGATCACCACATGGATCAGTTTGCCATGGCGTTATAAACACTCCTGAGTCACACGGCTCACCTGGAATCCCCCACTGTGGCTTCTTCGGTACAACCTGAGTTGCAGGCCGTATCTGCTGCTGCGCCAATCTCTGCGCAGGCACCTGCCTTGAGTATTACCTCTATAAGGGGTATGTCTGGTTCCGCCCCGCTTCCCCAGTGATTTGGAGGCAATCCAGTTCAAAGCAGAGGGTTTCTCAACCCAGTTGAGATATAGTTTGAGATGCTGCCCCAAGCGTTTCCCCTCGGACAGAAGCAAAGTAGGGTTTATGATATCTTTGCTTTCTGAGAGATCCTTGGCCTGGGCTAACCCTATATAGGAGATGCAAAAACCTGTTGTCTTGAGTTATCCAGAGTTTGTGGCCTCCTTTAAAAGGTTATTTGACGTTCCCGCATGCTCCACTTCTGCTGCCAAGTGCCTCATGTCCATTAAACAGAGTACGTGAACTGTTGTTGACTACGCTATTGAGTTCCGTGCTCTGGCAGCAGAGGTTGCTTAGAACAATGAGGCACTCGTGGCTGCTTTTTTCCATGGTCTCTTGGATTTCATCAGGGATGAGATAGCAGCTCGAGATATACCCACTGAGCTGGAGAGCTTGATCTCGTTTGCCATCCTCATTGACTCCAGACTCAGAGAAAGACTTTCTTTTAAGGAGCACTTGTGGAAGCCTCCTGTACATTTGCCTCCGAGCTTTGAAGTTCCACCCATGTCTCCCTCACCTCCCATGCCTCCTGATACCAAGTCGGTCAGTGAAGATGAACCCATGCGCTTGGGCTTCACGCGTCTCTCTGCGGATGAGAGAGCCTTTGGGAGGAGGGAGAGATTTGCCTTTATTGTGGCCAGGCAGGTCACTTTTTGAAGTCTTATCCTACCCGTCCTGGGAACACCCGAACCTTGAGGTCCTGTCATGAACAGACCTTAGGTGGTGTTGTGTGGTCCCCAGTTATCCAGAAGGATAAGCCCCTGGTTTCGGTCACCCTTTTTTGGGCTAAGTCGTCAAGATACAGGCTCTAATGGACTCTGGGGCTGCAGGCCTGTTCATTGATGCTGCCTTTGTATCAAAGCACTCGATTCCACTGCAGCTGCGTGACACTCCACTTGCCATTGAGGCTCTTCATGGGAGACCTCTACAGCCTGACCATGTGACTCATGAGACGGTTCCATGGTCCATGGCCGTAGGGGCTCTTCATCATGAGATAATCCAATTCCAAATGATTTCCTCTCCTAAGTTTCGGCTGGTTATTGGTTATCCTTGTTTACAGAGACACAACCCCTCTTTTGATTGTCTCCGTGCTGAGGTTCTCTCCTGGTCACCACAATCCAGTGAAACATGCTTCCAGAAGGTAGCCAAAGTCCTGTATACCTCTTCACTCTCCTCCCTGCCAGAGGAGTACCGTGATTTTAGCGATGACTTTGACAATGGTCAAGTCGGTAGTTTGCCTCCACACCGGCTGTATGATTGCACAATTGACCTTCAACCTGGTGCCACTCCCCCTCGTGGCTGGGTTTACCCTTTGTTGGTCTTGGAGGATAAAGCCATGGAGGAGTATGTTGCAGACACACTTTCTCTGGGTTTCATCCACAAATCCTTGTCTCCTGCTGGTGCTGGTTTCTTCTTTGTGAGGAAGAGGAGTGGTGAACTGAGACCTTGTATTGATTATAGGGGTCTCAATCATTTCACGATTAAGAATGCCTACCCAATCCCGTTGATTACAGAGTTAATTGACCGCCTCAAGGGAGCAACGGTTTTCACTAAACTTGATCTGAGAGGGGATTACAATCTCATGAGGATTAAGGAGAGCGATGAATGGAAAACTGCATTTAATACCATAACAGGCCATTATGAGTATCTCGTAATGCCTTTTGGCCTTTGTAATGACCTGGCAGTTTTCCAGGAATTTATTAACGATATCCTCTGAGATTTTTTGCAGTTATGTGTGGTGGTTTATCTCGATGATATCCTCATACTTTCCAAGTCCCTGGAGAGCCACCACACAGATGTCTGTCGTGTGCTTCAGAAATTAAGAGAGAACAATCTCTATTGTAAACTGAAGAAGTGTGAGTTCCATCTGGAACAGGTTAAATTCCTGTCATCTCCACTGCTGCTTTTTCGTTGGACCCAGAGAAACTTTCGGCAGTCCTACAGTGGCCTTGACCCATGGGGTTACGTCCCCTGCAGCGTTTCCTGGGTTTTGCCAACTTTTATCGGGAGTATATTCACAACTTCTTTGGTCAAGCCCCTGACTGATATGACCAGAAAGAACAGAAACCCACAGAGGTTGTCTCTGGAGTCCATTAAGGCCATTGAAAGTCTCAAGGCTGCCTTTGTTTCTGCTCCTGTGTTGGCACATCCTGATCCTATGTTACCTTTTATCCTTGAGGTTGATGCGTCTGAGACTGGTGTTGGCACCCTTCTGTCTCAACATCCTTATATATACTTATTGAAGTCTATTTCTGTTATTTTGTAGTTTCACCTGGCTTGTCCTAATAAGACTGAGATCAAAGAAATATGGTATCTGAAGTTATTAGGATAAGCAGGTTTAGCTATCTGTCCCAGAGACAGAACACCGGTTCTCATTCTTACTGACCATAAGAATCTCACATTCTTGTCTGAGGCTAAATGCCTCTCTCCCAGTAGGTTGCGATGGGATCTTTTCTTGTCAAGTTTCATTTACATTGTCTCATTCTTACCCGGTACTAAGAATGTAAGGGCTGACGCCTTGTCACGACAATTTTCCTCCACTTCCAAGTTGGAGTCAGTTCCGGTTCCTATGATTCCTCCTGATTGTATTCAGGCTACGGTTCGCACCACACTGCTCCTTTGGGTGACAAAATTCATGCTGCTCAGGTCGATTCTCCTCCTGAGAAACCTTGTGACAGCTGCTTTGTCCCAGAGTGTCTCTGTACTGCTGTGCTCCAGACTTACCATTCTCCCAAGGCAGCTGGCCACCCTGGTAAGAATCAACTCGTTTGGGCCATTTCCCATCAATTCTGGTGGCTTAGTCTATGTGCTGATGTAACTGCCTTCATAGCTGCCTGTTCCATGTGTGCTCAGAGTAAGACTCCATGACACCTTCCAGTGGGCCGCCTACAACCCATACCCAATGGAGAGAGGCCCTGGACCCACCTGTCTATGGATTTCATTGTGGAGTTGCCCAACTCCCAAGGCAACACAGTTATCCTTATGGTGGTTGACCGGTTCTAAAAGATGTGTCATTGTATTCCACTTAAGAAGTTGCCCACTTCTAAGGAATTGGCTTCCATTATTGCTCAGGAGATCTTTCGCTTACATGGGCTACCCAAGGTGATTGTCTCCGACAGGGGTAGTCAGTTTGATATTTTGCCTTACCCAATGGGGAGACTCTGGTCCCTCGTACCTTTGCTAATTGTGGCACTAAAGCGGTGATATATTTAATGTTCTGCATCTGCAAAGCATTTTATGTAGGAAAAACGATCCGAGAATTCAGACAAAGAATTGGTGACCATCTTTACGACTCTGAAAACGGGAAATTAACTACCATTGGCCGACATATTGGCTTGCACCACAGATTTGACAACTCGGTTGCCAAGTTTTTGGTCCTTGAGGTAGTCCAGCCCAACCCCAGGGGTGGTGATTGGGATCGCTCGGTTCTGCAGAAGGAGTCCCTGTGGATCGAGCGACTCAATGCCACCCTCCCTCCGGGCCTCAATGAGGCAGTATCATATAGGGCATTTTTGTGAGGTTCTGGGTTCACCTTCTATTACCTTCCCCTCCCCCCCTGCTCCCCTCCTTCCATTTCCCCCTTCCCCCCTTCCCCCCCTTTCCCTTCCCTTCCCCTCCCCCTTTCCGTAAAATATGTTTGTTTATCCTGTTTAGTGTAGGATGGTTCTACATAGCATGTGTATCCATCTGTGACCACCCTCAATAATGTTGGGACTATTGTTGGTCCTAGGTGACGCTGCTTGTGACTCTATGTCTGGGAACTTGATTCCCTTCGACATGAGCGCGCGCTTGCGCAGTAGCACACAAAGGTGTACCTGCGCAGTGCGAACAAGCGACCCGGTGATGTCAGAGGCCACCCACGTCGGCGTGCCCTGGCTTCCAGGGTTGGGGAGCCCATATAGCGGCCATTATCAGCTGCTGTGTGAGCCTGACAGCCTCCCTGATGCTGAGTCTGCTTGGATTGTTCCCTAAGGTCAGTCTCTATCACTCTTTCCTCTGCGGTTACATTGTTGTCCCCTTTACCCTGTATGCTGCTCTCCTTTTATTTATGCACTAGTGCTACCTGGCGCCTATTTACCGCCTCCTGTGCCAATATTAAGTTTATTAGAAGCGGAGGCTTATCGTTAATTTTCTGATTGATTTACCTTGTATTGCCTTTTATATGCGCCCCGCAGCTCTTAAGGGTGCCACCACTGTCATTCTCATTACCCCTCTGTTTCAACCCTCTATCTGCCATTTATGTTTTAGCAGCCTTGGTTGTTGACATATTTTGGCCCCATTCCCCCTTATTTTATTTTTTTCTCTTTTCTTGCACCCATTTTTATTATTCTTTTTCTACCCTGATGTCATTGGTTAATTTAGACATTTACAATTTTGTCTCTAGCTGGACTGGCCTTAATGTGATGTGCCCACCAGCCTATTAATTCAGGTGTCCTAAATTGTGGCACCTTATATGGCCCCACACTATTCCATTTACCTACGTCTCTTATGAATGGAACCCCTGCATTAATTACAACTCAAGCGTCACATAGTACCCTAATCCACAATTGGTGAGTGCCAGCTTTTGTTACTGTATGTGCAGTCTCTCTAATTCTATTAACCGTATGGCCCCCAGTACCTCTTAGGGTGGTGGTTCCCTTTGCTTTTGTTTTGGTTCTTTTTCCCCCTCCTTCACTCTCTCCCCTTCCCTTCCCTCTTTCCCTTTCCCTCCCCCCCTTTGCCCCCGTGGGCCCCCCTTTTTCCCCCCTTTCCCTTCCCCCCCTTCCCCCCCCCTTCCTCCCCCTGGCTGTCATCTCGCAACCTCCGACTTCGTGTTCCCTCACTGTTCGCACCTCGGTTTATTGGGCCTTTCCATTTCCTTCGCAGGATTAACCCAGTGGCTTACGCATTGGACCTTCCTCCTAGTAAGCGCATCTCAAATGTGTCTCCTTATTGAAACCGTTGGTCTGCAACCGCTTTACCACCTTGGTGTGGCTAGGTGTTTATGGGCCCAGGATAGCATGCTGGGGAGGTTAGTGAAGGCAAATATGCATGAAGGACAAAAAAGGAGCATTAAAATCTTCCAGCATGCATGAGGACAAAGAGATGTGATTCCAATCTTTGTAAATAATATCATTGAATGGGGAAACATTTTATTGAAATGATTAGCGCTATGGAATGGCACCTTGTTGCAGTGGTAGGGTGAGGAATGGTGGAATGAACAGCCTTGATTACAAAATAATTTGTTTCTTTCTATCTTGGTAAAACAATTGCTGAAGTTCAGCTGGTGGGGTTTCCTCCTTTAAGTAAGGGAGGGATGCAGTGTCCAAAAACAAGTCATTTGGTGTATCCCTAACAGAATTAGAAATATTACCCATCTCTGTGTCACATTCCACTGGGGTGTTTTAAGCTCTTGCCATCATAGGGAGTTACAAGTTGCACTAACTGAGACATAAATCTTTGAGTTACAGAAGAAAAAACCTCCACTGTGAGACAACAAACTGAATTAACACCCAAGGTAAGGGTCAGACTGGGAATTGTAGGTAGTGCAGAAGGCACAATCTTTTCCTGCATCAAGCTTAACCTTACACATTGTTCAAAGAAGTTATGAATTGGTGCGTTGCCTGAAACTGTAACCAGACATGCTCAAAATCAAAAAGGATGCTGCATCTTTAGGGATACTATACTCCCTTAGGAATGCTCACAGACCAGTTTAGCCTGAAAAGGTATTTGAGGATACACTGTCACTCCAGGCAGGCAGCAATAATACAAGACTACACCCTTTGTTGTGTCCCTGTGCAGGCAATAGGAAAGAAAAAGTTCTGTCTTTTTCAACTTGTAGAGTGTCAGGTATTGCATGTAGAGATCTGCTCTGTGACACTCAATATGAGAGAGCATTGTGGGAAATGTGAGTGCATGCATGCTTGGTCATCCACAGAGCTGCATCACAAACACCCCAGTTGCATAAAAGGAACTAACTCCCAACACAGCAAGAAACCTACTAAAAAAAATAAACAATAAGTGAGTCTTCAGAGATGGGGACCAGTGACCCGCCACAGCTTTAGTCCTGATAACTCAGCTAGGAATCATCGGGGGTATTAGCCCAATATGAAAGCAAAGACCTGTGTTAAATGTCAACTGCAGGATCATAGCAAATAGAAAACCAGTCGATTTAACAGACAGGGTAGACCTGTGTTCAGTTGCTAACTGGAGAGACTTCTATTACTTGTGACATCTGTTCTGAGTCTAGCAATAACCGTTGACATTAGAACAATTCCTTCTAATTAGGCAAAAAATAAAAACATAACATAAAGGAAATAAACATCAATTCTCCAGAGATCAGTAAGTGAAAAACTGAGCAGATGTGAGATGGGAGAGGTTAATATCTCAAGAGAGCTGGTCTTCTGTTTTCTATATACATTTCTCTTGTACTATCAAGTGGTGTCCCTCAATGGACAATAAAGAAAGACAGTTTTGTTTATACATACACTTTGGTCCAATTTATTTTTTTGTTTTTGATTTTTTTTTAAACAATTAAGTTTATTTATCTTCAAAATTAATAGGTGTACAATCATACTAACATTTGTACATTAAGTTTGGTATGTAAGGTAAGTACTTTGTATAACTGAGTTAAATGATAGAGTATTTAATAAAGAAAACAAACATTATTTAAGCACCTCACGGTTTGAAATTGTATTTTCTGAGTTCAGTGAAGGTGCCGTGAGTGATTCCTTAACTAAACAAGAATGTTTTAGCAAACAACCTAAAACTAGACCAAATGAAACATGCAAAAGTAGAACCATACAAAGAAAGATGTGTACATTGGGTGTGACTTATGGACGACCAACAACAACAACTCCAGATGCTCATTCCCTTGACAAAATCCCCAGCTAGATAAAAATACAGAGTGGTACACTGGTGGAAAAATATAATTCAAGAATAAAAAAACTTGTTTAGATCTATGCTTTTATATAATGATGTATCATGCAATACTGGTTGACAAGTGCTCTAATCCCAGCACTAAACTTTCATACCGAAAGAATGATAAATGATCTAGTTATCCAAAGTTATCCAAAGCCTTTTGGGTGGTGTAAGTTTGAGAAAATAACAAAAAAAAAATAAAAAAATTAAGCAGAATGCAAAGTAGAAACACATACGGTAGTTGTAGCTTGTTTACTGCCAGTCCTTGCAAAGTGGAGCTATCTTTGATATAGATTGACCACAATCTGTTACCTCAGGTAATGCAAATACAGTATCTAAAATAGTTTTTGTAATGTGTAGAAAATAGAATGTTTATTACAATATTGTATTGTGCACAGTTTGTGACTCTTTTAAACTTGTTTTGGTGTGGTTAATAAATCTTTATTTTTTTTTTACATTCATTTTTTGAATGTAAGCCTTTGGGTTCTGTCCTAGAAATTCTCTAGTACTTTTTTGCTTGATCATTTCCTTCTTTGGGATGATGACATGCCAAGGCTTAAATGCAGTTTTCATCCAGTTTTCATCATGCTTCTCTCCCTTCAGAGTAGGGCAACAGGAAAGACTACACACATTAGGCTCATTTTCCCTGGAGAAGAGACGCTTAGGAGGGGGATAGGAATGCAATATAAAAATATGTAAATGGTGAATCTAGCATAGAGAGAAAACTGTTCAGTTTCAGGTTGCTCAAGAGGACACATTGCCACTCAATGAAGCTGGATGAAAAGTGGTTTAATCCTAAACTACATAAGTGCTTGTTTACTGTTATGCCCCGTACACACGGTCGGATTTTCCGATGGAAAATGTCCGATCGGAGCATGTTGTCGGAAATTCCGACCGTGTGTGGGCTCCATCGGACATTTTCCATCGGATTTTCCGACACACAAAGTTGGACAGCAGGAGATAAAATTTTCCGACAACAAAATCCGATCGCGTCAATTCCGACCGTGTGTGGCCTGTTCCGACGCACAAAGTGCCACGCATGCTCAGAAGAAATTCCGACACGGGACAGCTCGTTCTGGTAAACTTAGCGTTCGCAATGGATACAGCACTTTCGTCACGCTGCAATGTTAAAAATGGTTTAATACAGCGCACTCTCTTCTTCTTTATAATGTGACAAGAATTAAGTAGATTTGCTGCTCATATTCACACACACTTCTCACAAAGTTTTATTTGTGTTTTTTTAGTGGGATTCCCTCAATATATTGTTATTAGTTGTCACATCTGACAGTTTTATATTTTTTATGTTTTTTTTTTTCTTTTTAAGCCTTTTTTTTTCTTTAATGTTTGGATTTTTTCCAAGGCTGATCTTTGTTCAATGTTATTTTTATTTTTACTCCAGAATATTTTTGTGTGTGTTTTGTGTGGCAAGTTACCCCAACACCATTGATATCTTTTATTATTTAATCTCCATGAGATTTTTTGTTGTTGGTGTCCCTTGTTCATTTCACATTGTATATTTGAAATGTACCTGAATCCTCACAAACAAACCATCATTTTTGAAGTAAAACACATAGGAGAGTATAATTCAAAACAAAAATCCTTTATTAAGGGCTCAGAACCAAACAAAGAGGAAGGCAACACTGGATCAACAGGAGAAATTAGTGAAGCCTGGGACCCCCACGGCAGACAACAATTCTTCAACATCAAAATTGGTGGCCTGAGGAGTCCATATATAAGGGAGGGCAGTCTGGTCCGGGATTCACAGAGACTTGGATAGCAGCAGATGACATCAGTGTCCCCAGGCTGTGGTACCACAAGAGGCTGCATCTTTTGGCCGACCAGACTGGATCCAGGGCAATCACTCTCTGGTCTTCCTTTCACACTTCCTTCCCGGCTGTGGCTGTGCAGTTGGAGATGTGGCAGGAGGAGGAGTAGGACCTGGAGGAGGAGGAGGACTGGGAGGACCTGGAGGAGGACTGGGAGGACCTGGAGGAGAGGGAGGAGGAGGAGGACCTGCAGGAGGAGGAGGAGGACCATCCCAAAGCTGTGTGTGAGGTGTAATGTGGCCCCTCACACCTTTCTCCAGAGCCTCTGATATGAGGGCCTGACACATGGCTTTTTGGCCCTCCTCCATCCTCTGCATTTTATAGGCTATGAATGCCGCAAGGTTCTCCTGCATGGTGTGTGGTCCTCTGTAGCCCTAGAAAAAAATCTGATAGCCGCCTCCTCTAGGGCACTCCTCCTCCTGCCACTTTCTGTTTCCAGGGGGGGGTGGAGGGACCTGCAGATCAGCCACCTCCTGGCTGAGACTTCCCTGTGTATGAAAAAGGGACATGGTTTTAGTTTTTGCATCATCAATCACAATCCTAAATTAGTACTCCCAACTAACATCTAGGTAACATCATTGATTGGACAAGCAGAAATATTTAGAGGAATGCTATACCTGGCTCAATCTGGGCTCCTCCACATATGGCCTGGAAGGCCCAGGTTGGGCATCAGAAGCCTCAGCCGGGGAGGAAGGAAGCGTGGAAGGAAGACTGGAGAGGGATTGCCTGGGTTCAGTCTGGCCTGCCAGAAAGTGCAGCCTGTCGTAGTACAACATCCTGGGGACATAGATGTCACCTGCTGCTCCGGATCTCTGTGAATCCAGGACTTTATTGCGCTCCCTCAGATATGTGCTCCTCAGGCAACCAATTAATATCTTTAAATAAGTGATGTCTGCCGTGGGGATCACCTGCTTCACAATTTCACACAATTGCTCCAGTGCTGCCTTCCTCTTTGCTTGGTTCTTGAAATGGGGGTGGTTATTCTCCCACAGACAGGGCAGCTCACTTAGCATATCAATGAATAGTGACATGAAGTCAGTATCTCTCATTAAGATATCCATGTTCACTGCAAGACACAACACAAGACAAAGCCTAATGTCACACCAAACTCTCCTAATCTTGTTACAATATAGGCCTCAATCTCGAAGCAGTATAGGCCCAAGTTTGTCGCTTACCTTCGTTCTTACGATCGGCGCGTCCAATGCTCCTTCCTCCGCTCACAGATCGTACGTAATACGCACGCGTGTTACGCTTTATACACACTGCGCATGTGTGTAACTCCGCCCGCCCCTGACGTTCTTTCTATTCTATTCCCCGCCCCTTTTCGTTCGGCGCAGTGGGGGAAGAGCATGATGGCGGAGTTACACCAGGTGCGTGATAATTCGAACAACGAGGAGGAGGAGGAAAGCCCGGATCGAGGCATGTCCCGATCCAGAAGGAGACGTTTTAAGGCCACAAATATGTTGTTTGGGGAGATGTTGGAGATGGTCGACATCATGAAGAAGTCCGACTATGACGGAAAATATGGGCCTTACCCCCACCCCAACATCAGAAAGGCCAAAATCATTGGTAAAGTGGTCCGGAGTCTGGAGAGGAATTTCGGGGTACGAAGATCTACAGATCAGCTCAGGAAGCGGTGGTCGGACCTGAAGTTGAGAGAGCCGGAGCAGTACCGAAAGATCCGGAGAGTGCTGCAAAAAAGTAAGTAGTTGTGCTGTGTTCATATTCTTTCTGTCTTTATTCCGTTCGTTCTGCTCCATATGCTTTTAGTAATTGTAACGTTTAAAAGGGCAACTTTAATGTTCATGGGCCCATTATTCGTTCGTATCAAACATTTTTTCTTTCGGCCTCTAGAACACCATTGTTTAGGCCATATGCATTTTCACACATTTTTTTTGGGCCTACTTGGATGCAAAATATTTGTTTGTGTAGATGGGTTTGTTACTAGAATGAAATGCAAACTAGATTGTGTGTAAGGAGAGGACACTGAGCAGCTGTTTTCACATCTGGACACTGGAGCACTAGTGTGGGACCCCAGAACACCATTTTTATTAGGGGGGGCACACAGGTGCTCCAGTGTATACTATAGGGGGGTCTACATCTGTGAAGCTTGTACCAAACAGGTAAAGTATTGCAGCTTGACAAAGGCCCATAAAAAATATACATCTTGGAACTCGGCTAAAATAGACAATTGTACCCCACTTCCAAGCAATGTTTCCTATTTCTAGTTCTGCCATCAAATATCTGTGTGCTAAGTATACCATTTTTGTTTTACATAGGGGAGAAAAGACTCGGAGGTCACTCCTCATCCCAGGAGACCAGAGCCCCCCCCCCTCTGGAAGAAGGGGAAAAACCCCCAACCCAAGAAGAAGAGCAGGAGGAAGAAGAAGATGTGGTGGAGATTGGCACCACAACAGGTGAGTGTCTGCGACCACAGGCTCAGGTAAAAGAGATGGCTGGTGGCAGATTTTTGAGACCTTTTTTTTTGTTCTTTATCTCTTTTTAGGTGATCGGGATCCAGAACGCTTTACATCAGAAAGTGCCCAGATACTGATAGGGGAGATCATGGGATGTAATCTCCAATTGCAAAACATCCAGCAACAAATCACTGATGTTATTAAAAAAAATAATAACATCATTGATGTTTTGGGGCAAATTTAAACCCCACAAAATCACCTGTTTTATGTTAATAAAATTTTTACAATGTTTCGAAAAGCCAAATTTGGAGGATGCACACAGTGTGCCAACATGTGCTATCTGCCATCACAGGAGATCAATGGACGCGTTTTGGGGGTGCAACCCCTTCCTCAATTATAAAGTAGCGTTGAGGAAGGGCTTGCTCCCCCAAAACACGTCCCTTGATCCCCCCTGATGGCAGATAGCACATGTTGACATTCGTAAATTTGTGTGCATCTTCCAAATTTGGCTTTTCCAGGGGTGATTTCCCCCCATCTGAACGCTATATCAAACCCAGTTCCTAAATACTGATGTCTGATATAGCCTTCAGGTTTTACCTAATGTGAACTTTGTAAGTTCAAGTTTTTTGGCTTTCTTGTTGGTTTTACACAGGCCTGTTTTATCTGAAATGGATATTTCGATTTTTGATAATGCCCCCCCACAAAAATTGTTATACAACAAACATATTGTTTTGTTTTAAAAACCTTTGGTAAATGCACATGTGATTGTGCAGGTATAAAAAAGTGCCTTACTCAAGAATGTGTGGATTATTGTCTCAATGCTACAACACATTTGGGGTGATGTAATTGCTGTTTTATGCAAAAATGGGGGTTATTTCCTAAGGGCAAATACACTTTGCACTACAAGTGCAGGTTCAGTGCAGTTGCAAGTGCACTTGGAGTGAAATGTGCTTTTGCATTTAGGAAGTACCAGCCAACACTATTCTTTATAAGGTTACCCAATCTTGACATTTTCTGCACTCAACACATTTCTGTCAGGGTCAGCTCAAACAAACACAAGCAGTAAATGTCCACCAAGAATTTCTTTGGGTTGTTTTTTATTTGAAAAAGGTGTCACATATTGTCTGGCATATTGATAGCCCCCCTACCCGCAAAGAACTCCAGGTATCGTAACCGGACATCACGGGCATTCAGGGAGGGCAAGCCAGGACGGCCGCTTTCAAGTGCCGTCATTGTTGATGTATTTGGGATTCCGGCCTCAGGCCCAACTGAGCCAGCATAGTTGGCTGAATGTTTTCGTAGAAAATTATGGAGAACACAGCAGGCAAGTATTATATGGTTCAGTTTATACTCCGCCATATGGATGGGTGTCATAAATAATCGGAACCGGCTGGCCAGGATTCCAAATGTGTTCTCCACCATTCTTCGGGCTCTGGCCAGCCGGTAATTAAAAAACCCTCTGTTCCGGGGTGAGGGTCCTCATTGGGAATGGCCGCATCAGGGGGTCCCCCAGCGCAAATGCTTCATCAGCAACGAACACAAATGGGAGACCTTCAACACTGACCTCTGGAGGTGGCAAGTCCAAGCTGCCATTCTGGAGACGCCTGTAGAACTCTGTCTGGGCGATCACTCCACCATCGGACATCCGGCCATTCTTCCCCACGTCCACATACAAGAAGTCGTAATTAGCCGACACTACCGCCAACATCACTATACTATTAAACCCCTTGTAATTATAATAGTACGACCCCGAGTTGGGTGGTGGGACGATGTGGACGTGTTTCCCATCAATTGCCCCTCCGCAGTTAGGAAAGTCCCACCGCTGGGCAAAGTGGGAGGCCACAGTCTGCCATTCCTGTGGCGTTGAAGGAAACTGTTGAGGAAAAAACAATAAACATTACTATTTTTTCACAGAAACCTGGCAAGCAGATTAGACACAAACATTATGGGTCAACCTCCAGATAGCATTTATTAAGGGGAATTTAACAACAACAAAGTATAAGGTACACCTATCATATTCCCCCTCCCCCCTCTCATGGGCCATTTCTAACATTATAGGGGGGGGGGACTCTTGGACAGGTAACCCTCTTCACTTCATTGAGAGATGAATGCCTAAATACAGGGTATTACTTGGAACAGCCCCTCCTTAGTTACACTATTGGCAGCCCACTGGACAGGTAAGAAGTGTCATAATACAAAGATATAAATACACACTGTACACATTTGAGCACATTTGGACATTCTGCTATTACCTATCAAGATCATAATAAGATACAAGAACTTTAAACAGTACGATTGGAAAGTATACAGGCAGGCCCTTGCACTACATGCTTTGGGGAATTCATCCATAAATCTGAGCACTATAGAGGTGGGTATATTGTGTATGGGTTTGGCAAAGACAGCAGATAGATGATTGAGGATAGAGAATTGGGATCAGCTGACTTAGCAGTTGGGGGAGGGAGGGTTACAAAAAATTTGGGGACACCACAAAAAAAAGCCTCTGGCCCTCTGCCTGAATTTAAATCCAAAATAACATTTCCAAACATTTTAGGGGGTGTTTGGGGTAAAGCACTACTATGGAGCTGATAAAATACATTGTTAAGTGACTACATGAGGTGAATATAGGGCAGGAGACACCATGCTGGGGAGGTTATTGAAGGGCAAATATGTATGAAGGACATAAAATAATAATTACATAAAAATCCAGCATGCATGAGAACAAAGGGGACATTCACAGCATATTACAATCATGGTAATTAGGGAATGAGGAAAGAAATACAATATATTATCAAACATTCAATACAATAAAATGTGATATAAAAGGATAAAAATCTTACCTTCATATACTCCTTCTGCAGGACCTATATGATGGCAGAACAGGTCTCTGGGATAATGATCCCCAGAGCCTGGGGGGAGATGCCTGTCGAGAACTTGAGGTCCTGCAGGCTTCTCCCTGTGGCCAAATACCGCAAGGTAGCGACCAACCTCTGCTCCGGAGTGATGGCTTGCCTCATGCAGGTATCCTGCCTGCTAATATAGGGGGTCAGCGAAGCCAACAGACGGTGAAACACGGGGTCCGTCATCCTGAGAAAATTCCTGAAATCATCAGGATTATTCTCACGGATCTCACGGAGCAAAGGCATATGACAGAACTGGTCACGCTGAAGCAACCAATTCTTGGTCCATGAACTCCTCCCCACCCTGTTCATGGACTGGACTTGTGTCAAGGTCAGCACCCCAACACCAAGCTCCCGCACAGCACGAACTCTACGAGGAGTACGCATACGAAACATGGCTAGAAAACGGTCGGCTGCTCAGAACGAAGTAACAGAACGCACTGAAGAACAGCAAGGCCTGTGAAGAGCGACCTGAAAACCAGTAACGAACGAACAAGAATACAGTGACTAAAGTCACGCGGAACTTGCTTGCACGCACTGAAGAGCAGATACAAACCCACAAGCACAAACTGAACGGCAGAAAACGATCTGAAAGCCACGAGTCTGAAAAAGCGCGAATCGTCTCTCACCAAACTTTTACTAACACGAGATTAGCAAAAGGAGCCCAAAGGGTGCTGCGCTTGGTTCTGAACCGGCCTTTTCTAGTCTCGTCGTACGTGCTTGACGTCACCGCGTTCTTGGCGATCGGAAATTCCGACAACTTTGTACGACCATGTGTAGGCAAAACAAGTTTGAGCCAACATCCGTAGGAAAAAATCCGAGGATTTTGTTGTCGGAATGTCCGATCAATGTCCGACCGTGTGTACGGGGCATTAGAATGGTAAAGATGTGGAACTCCTTTCCACAATCAATGATGTCAGCAGGAAGTGTTAATGATTTCAAAAACTCTTAGATAGGCATCTTAGTGTAACCAATATACATAGATGTGGGAAGTGCTAGAGACATAGATGCATAGACACACCCACACAGGTTGAACTGGATGGACTGATGTCTTTATTCAACCTCACCAACTATGTAACTAGGACACCCAATAAGTTAATAAATTGTATTTCAGGGACATATTTAGGTGTAGCACTACCTTTTACTCTAATGCCCCGTACACACGGTCGGACTTTGTTCGGACATTCCGACAACAAAATCCTAGGATTTTTTCCGACGGATGTTGGCTAAAACTTGTTTTGCCTACACACGGTCGCACAAAGTTGTCGGAATTTCCGATCGCCAACAACGCGGTGACGTACACCACGTACGACGAGACTAGAAAAGGTCGGTTCAGAACCAAGCGCGGCACCCTTTGGGCTCCTTTTGCTAATCTCGTGTTAGTAAAAGTTTGGTGAGAGACGATTCGTGCTTTTTCAGACTCGTGGCTTCAGTTTGTGCTTGTGGGTTTGTATCTGCTCTTCAGTGCGTGCAGTCAGTTCATATCGGAGTTTTCTGTGTGATCTTGCCTGCTCGTTGCTGTTTTTCAGGTCGCTCTTCACAGGCCTTGCTGTTCTTCAGTGCGTTCTGTTACTTCGTTCTGAGCAGCCGACCGTTTTCTAGCCATGTTTCGTATGCGTACTCCTCATACAGTTTGTGCTGTGCGGGGGCTTGGTGTTGGGGTCCTGACCTTGACACAAGTCCAGTCCATGAACAGGGTGGAGAGGAGTTCATGGACCAAGAATTGGTTGCTTCAGCGTGACCAGTTCTCTCATATGCCTTTGCTCCGTGAGAATAATCCTGATGATTTCAGGAACTTTCTCAGGATGACGGACCCCGTGTTTCACCGTTTGTTGGCTTCGCTGACCCCCTATATTAGCAGGCAGGATACCTGCATGAGGCAAGCCATCACTCCGGAGAAGAGGTTGGTCGCTACCTTGCGGTATTTGGCCACAGGGAGAAGCCTGCAGGACCTCAAGTTCTCGACAAGCATCTCCCCCCAGGCTCTTCTTTGTGGACATTTACTGCTTGTGTTTGTTTTAGCTGACCCTGACAGAAATGTGTGGAGTCCAGAAAATGTCGTGATTGTGTAATCTTATACAAAGCACTGTTGGCTGTTATTTACTAAATGCAAAGACACTTTTCACTACAAGTGCACTTGCAACTGCACTAAAACAGCACTTGTAGTGCAAAGTGGATTTCCCCTTAGGAAATTACCCCCATTTTCTCATAAAACAACAATTACATCACCCCAAAAGTGTTGTAGCATTGAGACAATAATCCACACATTCTTGATGAACAATCTTTTTAATACCTGCACAATCACATGTGCATTTACCAAAGGTTTTTCTGACAAACCAACATGTTTGTTGTATAACAATTTTTGTGGTGTCATTATCCAAAATCAAAATGTGCATTTTATAGAAAACAGGCCTGTGTAAAACCAACAAGAAAGACACAAATCTTGATCTTACAAAGTTCACATTTGGTAGAACTGGAAGGCAATATCAGACATGAGTATTTAGGAACTGTGTTTGATAGTGCGTTCAGATGGGGGGAGATCACCCCAGGAAAAGCCAAATTTGGAAGATGCACACCAATTTCACAATGTCAACATGTGCGACCTGCCATCACGGGGGATCAAGGGACGTGTTTTGGGGGAGAAAGCCCTTCCTCACCGCTACTTTATTATTGAGGAAGGGGTTGCACCCCCAAAACGTGTCCATTGATCTCCCGTGATGGCAGATAGCACATGTTGACACACTGTGTGCATCCTCCAAATTTGGCTTTGGGAAAAATCACAAAAACATTTCACACATTGTAGCAGACAAAAGAAGAAAGTGATTTGGAGGGGTTTTAAACTCGCCCCAAAACATCAATGATGTTTTTATATTTTGGAATAACATCATTGATGTTTTGCTTGATGTTTTCCAATTGTAAATTACACCCCATGATCTCCCTGATCAGGATCTGGGCACTTTCGGATGTGAAAGGATCTGGATCCACAACCTCACGATCACCTAAAAAGAGAGGAAACCCAAAATAAATTAGGTTTGCAAAAATATGCCGCCATCCATCTCTTATCTGAGCCTGTGGTTGCAGACACTCACCTGTTGTGGTGACTACTTCCACCACGTCTTCTTCCTCCTGCTCAGCTTGTGTTGGGGGGATTTCCCTTTCTTCCAGAGGGGGGGGTCTCTGGTCTCCTCGGATGAGGGGTGTCCTCCGAGTCTTTTCTCCCTTATGTAAAACAAAAATGGTAAAATTAGCACACAGATATTTGAGGTCAGAACTATAAAGATGAAACATTGCTTGGAAGTGGGGTACAATTGTCTATTTTAGCCGAGTTCCAAGATGTAGCTTTTTTAGTGTCCTTTGTCAAGCTGCAATACTTTACCTGTTTTGTACAAGCTTCACAGATGGAGACCCCCCTATAGTATACACTGCAGCACCTGTGTGGCCCCCCTAATGAAAATGGTGTTCTTGTGTCCCACACTAGTGCTCCAGTGTCCACATGTGAAAACAACTGCTCAGTGTCCTCTCCTTACACACAATCTAGTTTGCATTTCATTCTAGTAACAAAGCCATCTCCACAACCCAATTCTTTGAAGACAAGTATAGGGCGTCAAAATGGTGGCCAAATGCATATGGCCTAAACAATGGTATTTTATCGTCCGAAATAACAATGTGTGATCCGAACGAATAATGTGCCCATGAACATGAAAGTTGCCATTTTAAACTGTACAACAGTTCCTAAAAGCGCATGGAGCAGCACGAACGTAATAAACACAAAAAGAATAGGAACACAGCACAACTACTTACTTTTTTGCAGCACTCTCCGGATCTTTCTGTGCTGCTCATGTTCTCGTAATTTCAGGTCCGACCACCGCTTCCTGAGCTGATCTTTCGATCGTCGTACCCCGAATTTCCGGTGCAGACTCCTGACCACTTTCGCCATGATCTTGGCCTTTCTGACATTGGGGTTGGGGTAAGGCCCATACTTTCCATCATAGTCGGCCTTCTTCAGGATGTCCACCATTTCCAACATCTCCCCAAAGGACATATTTGAGTCCTTTAATCTCCTTCTGGATCGGGACGTTTCAGGCTCCAGCCTTTCCTCCTCCTCCTCCTCCTCGTTGCTGTACTTAGCACTATCCTGCTGTCTCTCCGCCATGTGCTCTTCCTCCACTGCGCCGAACGAAAAGGGGCGGGGACTAGACTAGAAAGAACGTCAGGGGCGGGCGGAGTTATACGCATGCGCAGTGTGTATAAATCGTAACTTACGTACGATCTGTGAGCGGAGGAAGGAGCATCGGAGACGCCGATCGTGCTAACGAAGGTAGGATCTAAACTTGGACCTATACTGCTTCGAAATGGAAGCCTATATTGTAACAAGATTAGGGGAGTTTGGCCTGACATTAGGGTTTGTCTTGTGTTGTGTCTTGCAGAGAAAATGGATGGGTTCAACGACCACAATTTCCTGCCCCTGTTCATAGACAAGTACAGGGAGCTGCCCTGTCTGTGGCAAGTGAGACACCCCCACTATAACCATAAACAGAAGAGGCAAGCAGCGCTGGAGAAACTGCTGGAGTTGGTGAAGCCGGTGGTCCCCACAGCAACCATCCCTTATTTAAAAGCTAAAATTGATGGCCTGAGGAGCACTTATCTTAGGGAGCGCAAGAAGGTCACGGATTCCCAGAGGTCCGGAGCTGCAGCAGATGACGTTTATGTCCCCAGGCTGTGGTACTATGAGAGACTGAGATTTCTGTCAGACCACACTGAAGTCAGGGAATCCCTCTCCACTCTTCCTTCAATGCTTCCTTCCATACCAGCTGAGGCTTCTGATGTCCAACCTGGGCCTTCCAGCCAGGAAGAAGTGGAGGAGCCCAGCTGGAGTCAGGTATAGCATTCCTCTACAGATTTCTGGTCAATAAATAAATGATGTTTATTAGATGTTATTATTGATCACTAATTGCTGATTAAAAAAATTGCTTTACATATCAATAGACAGTAGTGGGCACCCAAAATTGGGAAAAGAATGAAAACTGCTGGGCTCAGAAGGATAGTCTGTTATATTTGTTAACATTCAATTTGCAGCAGCCAGGAGGTGAAAATTGTGTGTGATTGATGAATAAAAAACTAAAACTATGTCCCTTTTTCATACACAGGAAGACCTCAGCCAGGAGGAGGCTGTGGAATGTGGCAGCCAGGAGGAGGCGGGGATCAGTGGCAGCTAGGAGGAGGCGGGGCTAAGTGTCAGCCAAGAGAAGCCTGGGACAAGTCGCAGCCTGACTGAGTCTCAGGTTCCTCCCCTCCGCCTGCCATACAAAAGGGCCAGGAAGGCCACTCTGAGTCCCGTGCAGGATTCAGCGTACAGGCTGATCCAGGAGGCTTCGGCGTCCCTCAGAGCCTTCCCCAGTCCTGAAGAGGCCTTTGCCTGCATGGCTGCCACAAAATTGCAGGGCATGCAGGAGGGCCAACGCAAGATCTCTGAGGACCTGATTTATAAAGTCCTACGTAAGGGGTTGAGTGGGGAACTGACACACAAGACGGATGTCATGGAGATGGACGATCCTCCTCCTCCTCCTCCTCCTGCTGCCACAACTCCACCACCACAGCCAAAGGCTGGAAGGAAGCATGGAAAGAAGACCAAAGAGTGATGACCCTGGGTTCAGTCTGGTCTGTCAGAAGATGCAGTCTCTTGTATGACCACAGCCTGGGGACACAGATGTCATCTGCTGCTTTCCGGATCTCTGGGACTTCTGGACCAGACTGCCCTCCCTTAGATATGGACTCCTCAGGCCACCAATTTTGCTTTTAAATAATTGATGTATGCCCTGGGGGTCGAAGGCTTCACCCACTTCTGCAGTTTCTCCAGCGTTGCCTCCCTCTTTGTTTAGTTGTGAGCCCTTAATAAAAATTTTTTCAGTAAATTCTACTCTCCTGTGTGTGTTTTCATCCAAAAAGGACAGTTTGTTGGTGTTGATTCAGGTACATTTCTAAAGTACAATGTGAAATTAACAAGGGACAACAACACCAAATAATCTCCTACAGATTAAATAGAACAACATATTAGTGGAGTTGTGGGAACTTGTCACCAAAAACACACACAAACATTTTCGGGAGTACAAATCAAAATCACCAAAAAAAATAAAAATAAAAAAGAGAAACACAAAAAAAGAATCTACATTAAAGTCCAAAAATAACAAAAAATTTTGTTGTCAGATGTGAGAAATCTAAATATATTGAGGGAATCCCGATAAATAGTAACAAAATAAGTTTGTGAGAAGTGTGTGTGAATATGAGCATCAAAACTACTTAATTCTTGTCACATTATAACCACTTGCCGACCGCCTCACGCCTATATACGTGAGCAGAGCGGCACGGGCAGGCAAAATCACGTACCTGGAACGTGATTGCCTTCCCGCGGGTGGGGGGTCCGATCGGACCCCCCCCGGTGCCAGCTGCGGTCGGCATTTGGTTGGGAGCGATGAGAGACGAGGGGGAGGCCATCCGATCGTGGCCCCCCCCTCGCGATCACTCCCAGCCAATGAGAAACATCCCCTGCCTCTGTATAGTACACAGAGGCAGAGGATGTGATGTCATCTCTCCTCGGCTGGCCAGTTTCCGCTCCAGCGCCGAGGAGAGATGACATGTAAGTGCACCAACACACACACACACAGTAGAACATGCCAGGCATACATTACACCCCCGATCCCCCCCCCATCGCCCCCCGATCCCCCCCAATCACCCCCCCTGTCACAAACTGACACCAAGCAGGTTTTTTTTTTTTTTTTTTTTTCCTGATTACTGCATAGTGTCAGTTTGTGACAGTTAGCAGTGGTAGGACAGTGAGTGTTACCCCCTGTAGGTCTAGGGTACCCCCCTTACCCCCCCTAATAAAGTTTTAACCCCTTGATCACCCCCCCTCACCAGTGTCGCTAAGCGATCATTTTTCTGATCGCTGTATTAGTGTCGCTGGTGACGCTAGTTAGGGACGTAAATATTTAGGTTCGCCGTCAGTGTTTTATAGCGACAGGGACCCCCATATACTACCTAATAAATGTTTTAACCCCTTGATTGCCCCCTAGTTAACCCTTTCACCACTGATCACCATATAACCGTTACGGGTGACGCTGGTTAGTTCGTTTATTTTTCATAGTGTCAGGGCACCCGCCGTTTATTACCGAATAAAGGTTTAGCCCCCTGTAGGTCTAGGGTACCCCCCTTACCCCCCCTAATAAAGTTTTAACCCCTTGATTACCCCCTGTCGCCAGTGTCGCTAAGCGATCATTTTTCTGATCGCTGTATTAGTGTCGCTGTTGACACTAGTTAGGGACGTAAATATTTAGGTTCGCCGTCAGTGTTTTATAGCGACAGGGACCCCCATATACTATCTAATAAATGTTTTAACCCCTTGATGGCCCCCTAGTTAACCCTTTCACCACTGATCACCGTATAACCGTTACGGGTGACGCTGGTTAGTTCGTTTATTTTTTATAGTGTCAGGGCACCCGCCGTTTATTACCGAATAAAGGTTTAGCCCCCTGATCGCCCGGCGGTGATATGCGTCGCCCTAGGCAGCGTCAGATTAGCGCCAGTACCGCGAACACCCACGCACGCACCGTACACACACCGTACACCTCCCTTAGTGGTATAGTATCTGAACGCATCAATATCTGATCCGATCAGATCTATACTAGCGTCCCCAGCAGTTTAGGGTTCCCAAAAACGCAGTGTTAGCGGGATCAGCCCAGATACCTGATAGCACCTGCGTTTTGCCCCTCCGCCCGGCCCAGCCCAGTCCAGCCCACCCAAGTGCAGTATCGATCGATCACTGTCACTTTTTTTTGTAGCGTTTTGGTGAACTGGCAAGCACCAGCGGCCTAGTACACCCCGGTCGTAGTCAAACCAGCACTGCAGTAACACTTGGTGACGTGGCGAGTCCCATAAGTGCAGTTCAAGCTGGTGAGGTGGCAAGCACAAGTAGTGTCCCGCTGCCACCAAAAAGACAAACACAGGCCCGTCGTGCCCATAGTGCCCTTCCTGCTGCATTCGCCAATCCAAATTGGGAACCCACCGCTTCTGCAGCGCCCGTACTTCCCCCATTCACATCCCCAACCAAATGCAGTCGGCTGCATGAGAGGCATTTATATATCCTCCCGAGTACCCCTACCCAGCGAACCCGCCCAAAAAAGATGTCGTGTCTGCAGCAAGCGCGGATATAGACGTGACGCCCACTATTATTTTTTTTTCATGTAATCAAAAAGTGTCAGAAAGGGCTTTGTCTTCAAGTGGTTAGAAAAGTGGGTGATGTGTGACATAAGCTTCTAAATGTTGTGCATAAAATGCCAGGACAGTTCAAACCCACCCCAAATGACCCCATTTTGGAAAGTAGACACCCCAAGCTATTTGCTGAGAGGCATGTCGAGTCCATGGAATATTTTATATTGTGACACAAGTTGCGGGAAAGAGACAAATTTTTTTTTTTTGCACAAAGTTGTCACTAAATGTTATATTGTTCAAACATGCCATGGGAATATGTGAAATGACACCCCAAAATAAATTCTGTTGCTTCTCCTGAGTACGGGGATACCACATGTGTGGGACTTTTTGGGAGCCTAGCCGCGCATGGGACCCCGAAAACCAAGCACCGCCTTCAGGCTTTCTAAGGCCGTAAATTTTTGATTTCACTCTTCACTGCCTATCACAGTTTCTGAGGCCATGGAATGCCCAGGTGGCACAAACCCCCCCCCCCCCAAATGACCCCATTTTGGAAAGTAGACACCCCAAGCTATTTGCTGAGAGGTATAGTGAGTATTTTGCAGACCTCACTTTTTGTCACAAAGTTTTAAAAATTGAAAAAAGAAAAAAAAAATTTTTTTCTGGTCTTTCTTCATTTTCAAAAACAAATGAGAGCTGCAAAATACTCACCATGCCTCTCAGCAAATAGCTTGGGGTGTCTACTTTCCAAAATGGGGTCATTTGGGGGGGGGTTGTGCCATCTTGGCATTTTATGGCCTTCAAAACTGTGATAGGTAGTGAGGAGTGAAATCAAAAATGTATGCCCTTAGAAATCCTGAAGGTGGTGCTGGGTTTTCGGGGCCCCGTACGCGGCTAGGCTCCCAAAAAGTGCCACACATGTGGTATTCCTGTACTCAGGAGAAGCAGCTGAATGTATTTTGGGGTGCAATTCCACATATGCCCATGGCCTGTGTGAGCAATATATCATTTAGTGACAACTTTTTGTAAATTTTTTTTTTTTTTTTTGTCATTATTCAATCACTTGGGACAAAAAAAATAAATATTCAATGGGCTCAACATGCCTCTCAGCAATTTCCTTGGGGTGTCTACTTTCCAAAATGGGGTCATTTGGGGGGGTTTTGTACTGCCCTGCCATTTTAGCACCTCAAAAAATGACATAGGTAGTCATAAACTAAAAGCTGTGTAAATTCCAGAAAATGTACCCTAGTTTGTAGACACTATAACTTTTGCGCAAACCAATAAATATACGCTTATTGACATTTTTTTTACCAAAGACATGTGGCCGAATACATTTTGGCCTAAATGTATGACTAAAATTTAGTTTATTGGATTTTTTTTATAACAAAAAGTAGAAAATATCATTTTTTTTCAAAATTTTCAGTCTTTTTCTGTTTATAGCGCAAAAAATAAAAAGAGAGGTGATCAAATACCATCAAAAGGTGATCAAATACAGAGGTGATCAAATACCATCAAAAGAAAGCTCTATTTGTGGGAAGAAAAGGACGCAAATTTCGTTTGGGTAGAGCATTGCATGACCGCGCAATTAGCAGTTAAAGCGACGCAGTGCCGAATTGTAAAAAGTGCTCTGGTCAGGAAGGGGGTAAATCCTTCCGGGGCTGAAGTGGATAAAGAAGAAGAGAGTGCACTGTATTAAACCATTTTGAACATTGCAGCGTGACGAAAGTGCTGTATCCATTCCGAACGCTACGTTTACCAGAACGAGCTGTCCCGTGTCGGAATTTCTTCTGAGCATGCGTGGCACTTTGTGCGTCGGAACAGGCCACACACGGTCGGAATTGACGCGATCGGATTTTGTTGTCGGAAAATTTTATCTCCTGCTGTCCAACTTTGTGTGTCGGAAAATCCGATGGAAAATGTCCAATGGAGCCCACACAGGGTCGGAATTTCCGACAACACGTTCCGATCGGACATTGTCCATCGGAAAATCCGACCATGTGTACGGGGCATAAGACGAACTATGGCCTGCAGTGTGATTTTAGTGGGATTTTACAGCCCTGTTTTAATAGGGGTTGAGAAATTTCTTTTAAAAGAACTTTACATAAAAAGGTATTTATCCTGGTTTTCAAGAAATCAATTATTAATTTAGAAGTGTGTTATAAGTTATTTACACCATACATTGGGCTCTTTTTGTAGATTATTATATGACACAGAAATCACTGAACTTAATAATGAATTTAATGATTCTCAAAAGTAGGTTTCCAGATGACTGTTATACCACCCCAAACTTAATAGTTTGCAATTAACACTGTAGGTTGAAGGTATCTTTTATATAGATTTAACTAAAAATGCACCTTTCTTCACAATCATTAAAGTGTATCTCTCGGCAAAACATTTTATTTTGGTTTTAAATAGAGAAGGGGGGTTAAACACCCTCTTTCACATTTGTATTTCTGTCTCCATTGAGGAGATTCATATCCTAAATTGCTCTGGTGACCATTGTCAAAAAGTAGGGGAAAGTCTACCCCTGGGTACATCTGTTACAGGGACTGTCTAAAAGATGTATTCCCCTTACTTTTGGAGATTTCCTTTAACTTCCCATGGTGCCCATAGCTCAGGAAGCTAATTGAAATTTTACCAATGATACACAGAGGGCAATATATAGACTGGGAAAAATCTAACCCTACCCCCTCTATCCAAAGTTAATGCCTGAAATGGAGTGGCTTTACTAAAAATATGCACCAATCTCTAAATATATTATTTTGATAGTAAAAGCACATATTTGCTTCACTACTTGTGTAGACTTTAAGGGGTTCGTTGAGTATATTGGTACATTTTTGAGTTATATGGGTTGTCACATGTGTTGTCAGACCAAAGGGTCGTCAAAAGTTCACCATGCTGCAGGACATAATGATATATGTCTTCGCATAACTAGAGTTTTCTAGTTTTTTTTAACTATTAATTTACTGTAAGTACTATAAGGTGACTTGGCAAGCCAAAAAATAAAAAAGGAGCACCAAAAACTTACACCTGACAGATTATCTGAAGAAGCAAGAGTTGAAGGGAATTCATAAAATAGCAACATAAAAGTAGCCACACTAGAGGACTGTGCAAATTCATTTTGTACTTTAAAGAAGTTTAATTTGAAAAAAAGGGAGATAATGAGTTGAGAAGAGAATGAGTACTACCTAGGACCACAAATCATAAGCATATTGAGAATGAGCATTTAATAGTATAGCAAAATACTATACATACTTGATTGCAAAGCTGCTAACTGAAACATTGGAAAATAAAGAACACCTACTAATAATTTTAATAACTTTTGTATCTGAAAAAAGTTAATGCCCATTGTTCTGCTAAGTTTCTGAAACATGAGCAAAGGGTGATTAGATAAAACATGCAACAGGATAATCTTGTACTGTTTGAAGCTAATCTAGAAAAAGTTCTTTAACACACACACTATATATATATATATATATATATATATATATATATATATATATATATATATATATATATATATATACACACACATACACACATACACAGTGCCTTGCAAAAGTATTCACCCCCTTGGCTTTTTACCTATTTTGTTACAATACAGGCTTTTTTAACATTTCAATGTTTTTTTTTAATCTGGATTATATGTGATGGATCAGAACACAATAATCTAAGTTGGTGAAGTAAAATTAGAAAAATATATACATAAAACTATTTTTCAGAATTAAAAAACTGATAATTGGCATGTGCGTATGTATTCACCCCCTTTGTTATGAAGCCCATAAAAAGCTCTGGTGCAACCAATTACCTTCAGAAGTCACATAATTAGTGAAATGACGTCTGCCTGTGTGCAATCTAAGTGTCACATGATCTGTAATTACATATACACACCTTTTTGAAAGGCCCCAGAGGCTGCAACACCTAAGCAAGAGGCACCATTAACCAAACACTGCCATGAAGACTAGGGAACTCTCCAAACAAGTAAGGGACAATGTTGTTAAGTACAAGTCAGGGTTAGATTATAAAAAAAAATATCCAAATATTTGATGATCCCTAGGAGCACCATCAAATCTATCATAACCAAATGGAAACACAACAGCAAACCTGTCAGACGGCCGCACACCAAAACTCACAGACCGGGCAAGGATGGCATTAATCAGAGAGGCAGCACAGAGACCTAAGGTAACCCTGGATGAGCAGTGAGGTAGAAAGAAATCCTGGATAGCCGCACTCTGGGATAAGGACATCTTTTTTTTAAAAGAAATCCAACAATACAGTTAATTGCAGAGACGTACAGGGTGGTAGACTGCTACCCCTGGATGAGCTGCAGAGTTCCACAGCAGAGACTGGAGTATCTGTACATAGGACGACAATAAGCCGTACGCTCCATAGAGTTGGGTTTTATGGCAGGGTTGCCAGAAGAAAGCCATTACTTTCAGCAAAAAAAACCCAAAATGGCACATTTTGAGTTTGCGAAAAGGCATGTGGGAGACTCCCAAAATGTATAGAGGAAGGTGCTCTGGTCTGATGAGACTAAAATTAAACTTTTTGGCCATCAAAGAAAACACTATGTCTGGCACAAACCCAATACATCACATCACCCAAAGAACACCATCCCCACAGTGAAACATGGTGGTGGCAGCATCATGCTGTGGGGATTTTCTTCAGCATTTGGGACTGGGAAACTGGTCAGAGTTGAGGGAAAGATGGATGGTACTAAATACAGGGATATTCTTGAGCAAAACCTGTACAACTCTGTGTGTGTTTTAAGGCTAGGACGGAGGTTCGCCTTCTAGCAGGTCAATGACCCCAAACACATTGCTAAAGCAACACTTGAGTGGTTTAAGGAGAAACATGTAAATGTGAATATCCTAGTCAAAGCCCAGACCTCAATCCAATTGAAAATCTGTGGTCAGACATAAAGATTGCTGTTCCCTCCAACTTGAAGGAGCTGGAGCTGTTTTGCCAGGAGGAGTGGGTAAAAATCCCAGTGGCAAAATGTGGCAAGCTCATAGAGACTAATCCAAAGCGACTTGGAGCAGTGATAGCTGCAAAAGGTGGCTCTACAAAGTATTGACTTTGGGGGGGGGGGGGTTGAATAGTTATGCACATTGACTTTGTCTGTTATTTTGTCCTATTTGTTCTTTGCTTCACAATAAAAAAAAAAACATCTTCAAAGTTGTGGTCATGTTCTGTAAATTAAATAATGCAAATCCTCGAACAATCCATGTTAATTTCAGGCTGTGAAGCAACAAAACATGAAAAATGGCAAAGCTGGGTGAATACTTTTGCAAGGCACTATATATATATATATATAGGAAGGCCTGTTTACTGGCCTGAAGTTATGGGAGGAGCCTGGAGGGTATTTAACCAGACCACCCAGGATGGTCTGTGTCGGTTCCAGTGCGCGGTAGTTCACATCACAGGGCTGACTCTTCCCAGCTCACCTCATGTTCGGCAGTCTGTGCATTCAATCGCAGGTGCACTCCGGCTTTTCATTCGTGGTCTTTGTCAGCGGTTCCCACTCACGGTCACAGGTAGTATCCAAACTTTCGTGTCATGTGCAAAATCTTGCGGTTTATTATGCTTCCTATCCTGTACCCCTTTCGTGAAAGAACCTGCCCCGGAGTGTTGTCGCTCATGTCCTGACATCATTCGGCACAAGCATAGTACATTCGTAAAGTTCCTTCTGACAAATATACGATTCATTCGTAGACCCGAGTCTCCAGTCACTATAGGTCGTTCTCAATATCACTGCAATAGGCTTCACTGGTTATAAAATTCATGATCCATGGGGTTGCCATCTCATTCATTAGGAGATCAGCATGTATTGTTTGTATAGGTTTCTGTGGCTGATTGAGGTGTGGTTGAGCCCACCTGGTGCCTTCTCTGCACTTGATTAGCCTGGGGGGATGGGTGGTTGATAGGTGTTCAGTTTCACAGTAAGGGATGGCATACACTCTACAACCAGTTTGTATCAGATACTCCTTACTACCGATTTATATCGGATTAATTTAATACGTTTTACAAACTGATTCATATCAGATGCATTGCAGAGGCCGACTCTACCAACTCACTGCATGTCCTTCGAGATTGGTCGTAGGTTTTCATCAATTGTCCCACACTCACTGTCGCAGGTAGCACTTGTGGTTTCCTGCTACCGAACCGTTACTTTATGTTCCCCTTCGTAAACCACCCATAACTTTGTAGGTCTTACTCGGTTATTCGCACACATCTGTACTTACTGCCTTTCTCCATTCCTCATTCGAGCCCAGTCACATCCACGATGTTACGACTCATGACAGCCTCCACTCGGCACCACTGGTATCTTACCGACTAGGTGGTAAGAACCGTACGAATAAGCACAAGCCACCTTCGGGAACAAGTCACTTAAAACGAATGTAGTCGCAACATCGGCCCTATGATTTAGATCCTCAGCAAATCACAAGCCCCTTCAACCACTAACACCGTCAGCCGATCCGAGTCCAGTCGCAGCACCGGCTCAACGATTCGGATCCGGAACACAAGCCCAATCGTCACCTTACATCCACAACCGATCTGAATCTAGTCGCATAATCAGCGCAAAGATTCAGATCCTCTACAAAGCGAACTCCACCAACCGATCCGAGTCCAGTCGCAGCACCGGCTTAAAGATTCGGATCCTTGGCAATACAAACATCACCAACCGATCCGAGTCCAGTCGCAACACCGGCTCAATGATTCGGATCCTCAGCATACACAAGCACTCACCAACAGTGTGCTTCTTTCATCCGACCGATCCGAGTCCAGTCGCAAAACCGGCTCAATGATTCGGATCCTCAGCATACACAAGCACTCACCAACAGTGTGCTTCTTTCATCCCACCGACCCGAGTCCAGTCGCAACACCGGCTCTATGATTCAGATCCTCAGCATACACAAGCACTCACCAACAGTGTGCTTCTTTCATCCGACCAATCCGAGTCCAGTCGCAACACCGGCTCAATGATTCGGATCCTCAGCATACACAAGCACTCACCAACAGTGTGCTTCTTTCATCCGACCGATCCGAGTCCAGTCGCAACACCAGCTCAATGATTTGGATCCTCAGCATACACAAGCACTCACCAACAGTGTGCTTCTTTCATCCGACCGATCCGAGTCCAGTCGCAACACCGGCTCAATGATTCGGATCCTCAGCATACACAAGCACTCACCAACAGTGTGCTTCTTTCATCCGACCGATCCGAGTCCAGTCGTAACACCGGCTCAATGATTCGGATCCTTAGCATTACAAACCCCACCATCCAATCCGAGTCCAGTCGTAGCACCGGCTTAACAATTCGGATCCTTCCCAAACCAACTTTCACCAACTGATCCGAGTCCAGTCGCATACCGGCTCAATGATTCGGATCCTTAGCATTATAAACCCCACCACCCAATCCGAGTCCAGTCGTAGCACCGGCTTAACGATTCGGATCCTTCCCAAACCAACTTTCACCAACTGATCCGAGTCCAGTCGCATACCGGCTCAATGATTAAAGATCCTTGGCATTACAAACCCCACCGTCCAATCCGAGTCCAGTCATAGCACCGGCTCAACGATTCGGATCCTGGCCAACCCAACTTCACCGACCGATCCGAGTCCAGTCGCATACCGGCTCAATGATTCAGGATCCTCGGCATTATAAACCCCACCATCCAATCCGAGTCCAGTCGTCGATTCGGATCCTTGCCAACCCAACTTTCACCGACCGATCCGAGTCCAGTCGCATACCGGCTCAATGATGCAGAATCCTCGGCATTACAAACCCCACCGTCCAATCCGAGTCCAGTCGTAGCACCGGCTCAATGATTCGGATCCTCTGCAATACAAAGCATCACCAACCGATCCGAGTCCAGTCGCAGCACCGGCTCAGCGATTCGGATCCTGCAATCCAGCAATCCATACAAGCCCCCTCGTCACCTCACATCCACAACCGATCCGAATCTAGTCACAGCATCAGTACAATGATTCGGATCCTCGGCAATACGAACTCCACCAACCGTACAAATCCACCGACCGATCCGAGTCCAAATCGCAGCACCAGCTCAACGATTCGGATCCTGGGCAATACAAAACTTCTTCGACTGATCTTTCACAAATAAACCCCTTACGTGTATTAAAGCATTAACATTCACAGACACACATCTCATCATAACTCCTTGCAATCGCTGCAAGACACGCATCTCATCATAACTCCTTGCAATCGCTGCAAGACATGAATCTCATCATAACTCCTTGCAATCACTGCAAGACACGCATCTCATCATGACTCCTTGCAATCACTGCAAGACACGCATCTCATCATGACTCCTTGCAATCGCTGCAAGACACGCATCTCATCATGACTCCTTGCAATCGCTGCAAGACACGCATCTCATCATGACTCCTTACAATCGCTGCAAGACACGCATCTCATCATGACTCCTTGCAATTGCTGCAAGACACGCATCTCATCATAACTCCTTGCAATCGCTGCAAGACACGCATCTTATCATAACTCCTTGCAATCGCAGCAAGACACGCATCTCATCATAACTCCTTGCATTTGCTGCAAAAAGCACGCATCTCAGCATATACCCATTTTGCAATCTCTGTAAAATATGCATCTCAGTACAAACTCCTTGCAATTGCTACAAATACACGCATCTTACCACATACCCATTTGCAATCACTGCAAAACATGCATCTCAGTATAAACTCCTTGCAATTGCTGCAAATACACGCATCTTAGTGTTTACCCACTTGCAATCGCTGCAAAACACGCATCTCAGTATAAACTCCTTGTAATCGCTGCGAAACACGCATCTCAGCATTTACCCATTTTTTGCAATCACGGCAAAACATGCATCTCAGTATATACTCCTTGCAATCGCTGCAAAAACACGCATCTCAGTATATACTCCTTGCAATCGCTGCAAAACACGCATCTCAGCATATACCCATTTTGCAATCTCTGTAAAATATGCATCTCAGTACAAACTCCTTGCAATTGCTACAAATACACGCAACTTACCACATACCCGTTTGCAATCACTGCAAAACATGCATCTCAGTATAAACTCCTCGCAATTGCTGCAAATACATGCATCTTAGTGTTTACCCACTTGCAATCACTGCAAGACACGCGTCTCAGCATATACCCATTTTTGCAATTGCTGCAAAACACGCATCTCAGTATAAACTCCTTGCAATCGCTGCAAAAACACGCATCTCAGCATTTACCCATTTTTTGCAGTCACGGCAAAAACACGCATCTCAGTATATACCCCTTGCAATACCTGGAATGGTATGTCAATGTTCATTCCGTTAGCATCTCCCTCTTCATCTCAGGTAGTCACGGATGCCGCAGCCTCCACAGGTCCTCGCGTCAATTTTTTGGCTATCTTTGGTTTGAAGGGCCATGGCCATCAGAAAGCCTTTTGATTCCCGGCTTCAGTTAGTCCTTTTCTTTGTTTGAACTCTACCCCATTTTTGCAGCAGCTCATGTCTGGCGCAGTAACTGGGCAGGACAAACACTGTCGTTTATGACAGACAACCAAGCCACAGCTAGTATTATAAATAAAAGCAGGTTCAACTCGCTGGCCATCATGGCCTTCCTGAGCAGGCTGGTGCAACTATCCCCACAGCACCAAATAATGTTCGCTGCATCTACATCCCAGGCAAATGCAATACTCTGGCCGACGCACTACCCGTTTTAACTTTGCGTTATTCTTTCGCAGGGATCTGGAACCGACCCGACCATGTTTCTTATCCCACATTGGTCGTAGCTAACCTCGGATTAATACAAACACCTTCACAATGCTACCCGCCTTATTAATCTATCATTTTCTCACAACGCCCTGAAGGCCTACCGTACTGCCTGGAAAATCCATGACAGGTTCCTAGCCTCAAACCCTGGGGCAGTATCAGGAGATTTCCATCACATCCTGGCCTTCATATCATCTTGCCACACACAGTTGGCATTTTTTACACTATACCATTAGTCTCTACTTAGCTGGCATCCTGCATTTCATCTCCTTACAAAAACCTACCAAACCATCTTTGGTTGCCACCCATGCGGTCAAGTCTATACTGCACGGTAGTCACAGACAACTCAAAATCAACAGTAAACACCTACCTGCGACCAGCGCCATATTCCCAGACAGGTCTACCATCCTGTCACATTCCCCTTTGGGTTAATTTCAGCCCGGTCGTTCACGCAGCCATCTACCTGGCTTTCTGCGGTTTCTTTTGCCCCAGTGAATTCATGGTCACCGGCCCCAGTAACATGTTACATAGACGCCACCTGACACGCCACCAAAGTTACTTCATCCGGCACCTCATGGTGTCCGAAACACAACAGTCTGGTCCAGGTGTAGATATCATACTTCCCAGACTCGTAACGTCTGGTGCCCCGTGGCCATTCTAGACCAGTTATTAGCTCATCTGCCCGACCTCTCGGAGGGCAGCCATTACTACCGTTCCCTACTAGCCCTCTAAGTAGCAACCAGTTCACTAGACACGTTAGAAATCTTTTGCCCAACTTAGGCCTTGACCCCGGACAATTCTCTGGAAATTCTTTCGCATTGGAGTAGCATCAGCAGCCTCACGGAACGGGGTCCCGGACCACGTCATCAAGAAGATGGGCAGGTGGAAATTCGCTTGCTTCGCTCGATACATTCCCAATCCACAAACAGAAATGTCACAAGCCTTTGGCAAGCTTGCCCCGTAGTATGTCAATAAACTTAAATCATTACCTCCCTAACCAAGTCTTTTTGCGCCCTTCTCTGGCATACCACCCAGCAGATCTGGGTTTACCATACAGCAGGCCAGGGCACACTTCAGGTCTATTTTATGTTGTTAGTCTTGTGACGTGTTTATGTGCTTCATATCTCTCAGGACGGAGGGCTCCGACCATAAATAGGAAGGCCTGTTTACTTGCCTGAAGTTATGGGAGGAGCCTGGAGGGTATTTAACCAGACCACCCAGGATGGTCTGTGTCGGTTCCAGTGTGCGGTACCCACCCACTCATTCCCCTTCTTGGGGTACTTCTCCTCAAACATCCATTACTTTCATAAGGTATGCGCCCTTCTCTGGCATACCACCCAGCAGATCTGGGTTTACCATACAGCAGGCAAGGGCACACTTCAGGTCTATTTTATGTTGTTAGTCTTGTGACGTGTTTATGTGCTTCATATCTCTCAGGACGGAGGGCTCCGACCATAAATATATATATATATATATATATATATATATATATATATATACATCTTACTCTCAAGATGAACCTGAAACTATGAACTATAGACTATGTGAGGTGTAGTGTACATAGAGCAATGCATATGACTGCAACTAATATACCCTGCTCGTTCAAACAAATGTAAGAGGGAAAAGGAGAGGTTTGGAAGCTCATGAAGGACATTGCAAGAAGGCAGAAACGCATAATGAGAAATGATTTAATAAACAATTATAGGACCATTACAAAGTTGATGTGTAATATGTTTGGAAAATAAGGATGTTGTTTTGTGTCACTTTAAAAAAAGCCTAACATGATCATTTAAAAATGTTTATGGACCTAGAAAAGTAGTCCTACTGTCAGGTAAGGCTTGCCCATAGTGCAGATAACTTTCCCAGGTGCATACCTTTGTGCATGCGCAGGCCAGCAAGTGTCCGAACAGATGTGTGCAGGCGTGCGCATAGGCACACGCATACTGTACTCTGGAATGAGCCTTTCATTAATGCTGGCACCAAACGCCATATTTAAACAGGGCTTCTGCACTGGCTCTTCGCTGTCTGATCCACAGAATTTGTGTATGCTGTTCCTGATTTCTGTGCCTGATCTTTTTTTATTGAGGTAATCACAAAAAGTTACATAAGAGACAATGGATGGGTCAATCCATAAAAAAACATTTCCATTGGCATCAAAAATAAAATACCTCTTATGCCCTGTACACACGAGCGGACTTTTCAACCGGACTGGTCCAACAGTCTATCCGACGGACTTTGTGTGGTCTACCGACGGACTTTTCGAACAAACGGACTTGCCTACACACGATCACACCAAAGCCCGACGGATTTGTACGTGAAGACGTACGACCGGACTAAAATAAGGAAGTTGATAGCTGCCCTAGCGTCATTTTTTGTCCGTCGGACTAGCATACAGACGAGCTGACTTTTTGACCGGACTTGAGTCCGTCGGAAAGATTTGAAACATGTTACAAATCTGAAGTCCGTCAGAATTTTGACCGAAAAAGTCTGCTACAGGTCTGGTGAAGCCCACACATGGTCAAATTGTCCGCCAAACTCAGTCTGTCGGACCAGTCCGGTCGAAAAGTACGCTCGTGTGTACGCGGCATTAGTCATGGTTTAACAAGTATCAAAACCATACTGGCATAGGAGACATCCACCTACCACTTAGGCTCAATTTGAACATATCAAGAAAAATGTAAGTTGCTAATGGTCCTTATTAGGGTGCGTATAATGACCCCACATTGGGGCTTCACCACTACTATATGCTGCGGAATTAACAAAGTACTGTGTAGTAAGACTCAGCACTGTGGTTTACAGGGGCTTATTTATGTACACACTCCATGGTTCCCACACCACCTCAAATGTATTAGAGGTGGCCATAAGAGTGCTGACCATCTGAGCCATTACACAAGATACTCTTCACTGAGCTGCAGCATATGACACCGTTGGTTGTTTCCATGCTCAGGCCAAGGTAATCCTAGTATCCAGCAATATAAAGTGAATGCGTTTCGGTAGGTACTTAAAGCCTCCTGCCAGCTTACTATTTAGTAAGGTGATCTCTGGAGTTTTGGGTACTGCAAGGTTGGTGACCCAACAAAAGATTCTGTTCCAAAAGCCCCTATTGTGGGGGTGATTGCCACCATATGTGGAAGAGTGAACCCACATGGTCAAAACCCCTAAAGCATAAAGTAGAATAGCATGGGAACATTTTGCCCAGTCGGGATGGGACAAGGTACCAACGAGTGAATAATTTGACATTTGCTTCCATCAGTGAGACATTCATAATTCCCTTAACTGACCTTTGGAAAAGTCTGTACCAGGTGTCAGCTTCCCAGGTGATCTCCAAATGCCGTTCCCAACTTAATGCATAGGAGGGTTTTTGCAGAAGTCTCTGCTAGAGCATTGTAAATCAATGATATACCTCCCTTTTGGTCCATGATTCAGGAACACTACTGCTCATAAGCAATGATTCGTGGGGGGGGTCAGTTTTAGACCTCCAAATGGAAAAGATGTATTGTCGGATTTGATGCAGTCTGAATCTTTCAGAAAGGGGCATATCCAATTTACTGATACAATGGGACACCGTTAAAGGACGCATAGAGGAAATGAAATGACCAATTCTAAATAATTCCTTGTTTTATCCATCATTGAAATGCTTGTATATCCTGTCAAGGGGGAAATTGGGGATTAGTAAAAAGATGTGTCAATGGTCCAAATTAAGATGTTAGTGCATGGGATTTGTACAACGTGTCATATAGGTCCATAGCATGAAAGAGCATAGGTGCTGATATTGGAGGTCTATACTTAGGAGGAGCCGAAGTCAAAAAAGTCTATAGTGTGTCCTGGAACAACTTATCTATCCATATCTACCCAGTCTGGTCTCTGTCCCCGTGAGTAGATGATTGAGAACTGTGATAATTGAGCGGCTTGATAATATTTACATTGATAAGGTACTCCCAATCCCCCTTGAACTCAGCTTCTAAAGAGAGTGTTTTTGGGACATTGAAAACCTCCAGTGCCCCAAATGAAGTGAACTACCTGAGACTGGAATTTCTGAAGGTGTGGGTTCCTAAGAGGAATTGGGAAGGAACAGAATAGACATAGTATCCTGGGGAAGAGCATCATTTGAACTTAATAAACCCTATTCAGCCATGAGATGTTCCATTGCTCCCAGTTGGACATGTCTTCGCCTAGTTTTTCATATAGAGGGGGGTAATTGACAGAGTAGAATTGGTCAATACTAGCTGCCAGGTTGATTCCCAAGTAGGGTAAAGAAGCAGAACTCCATGCAAACTAAAAGTGGTTCTTAAGTCTTTCCACTAAAGAAGCAGGGGTACTGACGTTTAATGCTATAGATTTAGCCATGTTAACATGAAGGCCTGAGATCCTTCCAAAGATGCAAAGGAGGTCAAAAACATTTGGGGTTGATATGAGGGGGGAGGTGATAAAGAGAAGCAGATCATCCGCAAACAGAGTGCATTAATGGGTTTGTTGTGCACAACGTAATCCATGAATATTTGGGTTATTCCTAATGGCTATTGACAAGGTTTCAATTGCAATGGAAAGAATTATAGGGCATAGAGGTCACCCCTGAGAGGTATAGTGAGTATTTTGCAGACCTCACTTTTTGAGTCCTGCAAAATACTCACCATGCCTCTCAGCAAATAGCTTGGGGTATCTACTTTCCAAAATGGGGTCATTTGGGGGGGTTTGTGCCGCCTGGGCATTCCATGGCCTCCGAAACTGTGATAGGCAGTGAAGAGTGAAATCAAAAATTTACACCCTTAGAAATCCTGAAGGAGGTGATTGGTTTTCGGGGCCCCGTACGCAGCTAGGCTCCCAAAAAGTCCCACACATGTGGTAACCCCATACTCAGAAGAAGCAGCTAAATGTATTTTGGGGTGCAATTCCACATACACCCATGGCCTGTGTGAGCAATATATCATTTAGTGACAACTTTGTGCAAAAAAAAAAAATTGTCACTTTCCCGCAACTTGTGTCAAAATATAAAATATTCCATGGACTCAACATGCCTCTCAGCAAATAGCTTGGGGTGTCTACTTTCCAAAATGGGGTCATTTGGGGGGGGTTCGTGCCATCTGGGCATTTTATGGCCTTCAAAACTGTGATAGGTAGTGAGGAGTGAAATCAAAAATTTACGCCCTTAGAAATCCTGAAGGCGGTGATTGGTTTTCGGGGACCTGTACGCAGCTAGGCTCCCAAAAAGTCCCACACATGTGGTATCCCCGTACTCAGGAGAAGCAGCCGAATGTATTTTGGGGTGCAATTCCACATATGCCGATGGCCTGTGTGAGCAATATATCATTTAGTGACAACTTTTTGTAATTTTTTTTTGTCATTATTCAATCAATTGGGACAAAAAAAATAATATGGGCTCAACATGCCTCTCAGCAATTTCCTTGGGGTGTCTACTTTCCAAAATGGGGTCACTTGGGGGGGGGTTTGTAATGCTCTGCCATTTTAGCACCTCAAGAAATGACATAGGCAGTCATAAACTAAAAGCTGTGTAAATTCCAGAAAATGTACCCTAGCTTGTAGACGCTATAACTTTTGCGCAAACCAATAAATATACGCTTATTGACATTTTGTTTACCAAAGACATGTGGCTGAATACATCTTGGCCTAAATGTATGACTAAAATTGAGTTTATTGGATTATTTTTATAACAAAAAGTAGAAAATATAATTTTTTTTCAAAATTTTCGGTCTTTTTCAGTTTATAGCGCAAAAAATAAAAACCGCAGGGGTGATCAAATACCATCAAAAGAAAGCTCTGTTTGTGGGAAGAAAAGGACGCATTTTGTTTGGGTACAGCATTGCATGACTGCGCAATTAGCAGTTAAAGCGACGCAGTGCCAAATTGTAAAAAGTGCTCTGGTCAGGAAGGGGTAAATCCTTTCGGGGCTGAAGTGGTTAACAAAGAATTTTTACTTTTAATAAACCCCTTTCACAATGAAAAAAACTCATTAAAAAATAAAGTATAATTAAGTAGAAATCATGACTAACTGACAAATTTACAGTTCAGTCACACAGATGGAACTGCTTGCAGCAGGCCAGCTCAGTAACCCTTAGACCCCTTTCACACTGGTGCCGCGGCCATGTTCGCGGTAAAGTGTTGCTTCTTTTAGCAGGGCTATACCGCTGTTTAAGTGGCGCTTTTGTCTGCTAGCATTTTTAAACCCAAAAAAGGGGTTAAAAACTCCCATGTTGCAGCTCTTCGGAAGTGCTGCCCATTCATTCCAATGGGCAGGGTGTTTTGGGAGCGCTAAATGTAGCAATCCCAACCCACCCCAAACAGGCTGCTTGCAGGACTTTTTGGAACGTCTGCCTGAGTGTGAAAAGTCACACTTGACTGAATGAGATGCAGTTTTCAGGTGCTTAGCAGAGCTATTTCCAGCGCTAAAGCACCTGAAAAACGCCCCAGTGTGAAAGGGGTCTTAATTCTATTGCCTTCGACCCAGATTGACAAAAGGCCCACCCAGCTGTCATTTTGCTTTAGGCTGGGCAGCAACTGGGTACAATGCAATACACCACTTGAGATGAGCGCAATGTTCGAGTCGAACGTAAGTTCAACTCAAACATCGGGTGCTTGCCCTTTCGCCGAATTTAGAAGATTATGGAGTGCTCGCAGGAGATTTGAGCACCCGTGGAACGCCTTATAATGAACGGCGAGACTGTCAACGCACTGCGAGATCGCAGTGCATTGACAGCTGCTGATTGGCCAAAGCATGCACCTGACCTGGATGCTTTGGTCAATCACAGTGCGCTCTGATGTGAGAGCCATAATTGGCCAAAGGCAGGGTGCCTTTGGCCAATCATGGTTCAGGGTTAAGGCTGCTTACATAGCAGCCGTACATTGTTTTATGAATGAGAGCAGCAAAATCACATTTCTAAAGGAAAAAAATTTCACTCAAAACTGCTTGCAACTGTAATGTATTGCCAGAACCCGGCAATATAGATACAAATCTTTGAAAATAACGGCATGGGCTCCCCCCAGTCCATTACCAGGCCCTTTGGGACTGGTATGGATGTTAAGGGGACCCTGCGCCAAAATTAAAAAGAATAAATGGTGTGGGGTCCCCCCAAAATCCATACCAGACCCTTATCCGAGCACGCAACCTGGCAGGCCACAGGAAAAAGGAAGGGGGATGAGGGAGCGCCCCCCCTCCTGAACCATACCAGGCCACATGCCCTCTACATGGAGAGGGTGTTTTGGGGTCCCTCCCAAAACACCTCGTCCCGATGTTGATGGTGACAAGGGCCTCTTCCCCACAACCCCTGCCCAGTGGTTTTGGGGGTCTGTGGGCAGGGGGCTTATCAGAATCTGGGAGCCCCTTTAGCAAAGGACCCCCAGATCCCAGCTCTCCCTATGTGAATGGGTATCGGGTACATTGTACCCCTACACATTCACCAAAAAGTGTCAAAGTAAAAACAACAATTTTTTTTCAATAGTTTGAGACAATTCCTTTAAAAAAAAAAAGAGAAGAACTCTGCCTTGATGGGAGGCTCCCACTGACTGCAGCCTTTTTTGCAATGACAGCTCTTATATAGCTGAGGGCAGGGCCACCCGGTGATGTAAGAGGGTGACCCCACCCCCTCTGACATTACGTGATGTCACATCTTGGGTCGTCGGCGCTGTGATCGAAGATGAATGGCCATCACGGGACTTTTTTTAACTGTCTACTGTCATTTTTACTTTTTTGAAACTTTTTTTGTGAATGTGTAGAGGTACAATGTACCCAATACCCATTCACATGGGGGGGCGGGATCTTGGGGCCCCCTTGTTAAAGGGGGCTTCCAGATTCCCATAAGACCCCATCTGCAGACCTCCACATCCACTGGGCAAGGGTTGTTGGAAAAAGGCCCTTGTCCCCATCTACATGGGGGCAAGGTGTTTTGGGGGTTACCCCCTTTTCCTGAGGCCTGCCAGGTTGTGTGCTCGGATTAGGGTCTGGTATGGATTTTGGGGGGGACCTCACGCCATTTTTTTTTTACATTTTGGTGTGGGGTTCCCCTTAATTTAAATTTTTTCCTTTAGAAATGTCATTTTGCTGTGGTACTGTTATAAGCACGGGAAAGATGTGCTACTTTACAGGCAGACTAAGGACACCCCCAGGCACAATATTTAAAGGAATATTTATTTTTTATAGTTTCACTTTAAGCATTATTAAAATAGCTGCTCCTAAAAAAACAGGGGGGGGTTTAAATTTTTTTTGTATTGATACATGTTCCCTGGGGCAGGACCCAGGTCCCCAAATACTTTTTATGGCAATAACATGCATATAAGCCTTTAAAATTAGCACTTTTGATTTTTCATGTTCGTGTCCCATAGACTTTAACAGTGTTCACACAAATTGTTTGCCTGCTTTGGTGCAAACGGAACTGGGGGGTGTTCCACTCATCCCTACACACCACAATGCCTGTTGTGATGGGCTGCAGTGTGGGTACATTACTCACTACTGTATTACAGCATTAGAGAGCCATTCAAGTTTAATGACACCACAATGCAGTGCAGTTGGAATGTTTTACCACGCATTAATGTAACTCATAGGTGTGGCGGGGACATTAGAGGCCAATTTAGAGCAAAATAATAGGGTCAATGAAACCCCCCCAAAAAACAAAAGAAACACTAATGCCCTGTACACATGGTCGGATTTTCCAACGGAAAATGTGCGATCGGAGCTTGTTGTCGAAAATTCCGACCGTGTGTGGGCTCCATCAGACTTTTTCCATCGGAATTTCCGACACACAAAGTTTGAGAGCAGGCTATAAAATTTTCCGACAACAAAATCCGTTCGTGTAAATTCCGACCGTGTGTGGACAATTCCGAAGCACAAAGTGCCACGCATGCTCAGAATAAATTCTGAGACGGAACTGCTCGGTCTGGTAAAATTAGCGTTCGTAATGGATATAGCACTTTTGTCACGCTGCAATGTTTTAAATTGTTTAATGCAGCGCACTCTCTTCTTCTTTATAATGCTAAAAGAATGAAGTTGTTTTGCTGCTCATATTCACACAGACTTCTCACAAACTTCTTTCTTTATTATTTATTGTGATTTCATGAATATAATATTTTGATTAGTCACATCTCCCGACTAATCTCCAGAATAGTTTTGTGTGTGTTTTGTGTGTCAAGTTGCCACAACACCATTATTATCTTGTATTATTTAATCTCAAGGAGGTTGCTTGGTGTTGGTGTCTCTTGTTAATTTCAAATTGTATTTTTGAAATGTATAAAAATCAAAAAGTCGCGCTAAAGACTGAAGGTGACAACAGGCAAATGCCTAAAAAACCTCATAGGAGTATGAGGGTAAATAATAACCACTAAATGAATGAGTATTATAGGAGTGCTGAGCAATGTGCGTACACACTATAAAAATAAACAAAACTAAATGCTGTTAGTTAAATGGGACACAGATAAAATTAACTATGTCCGTGTGAAAAAATCAATATTGCATGACCCAATCCATGACAGGTGAGTATCTCAAATAACTATAGGAATACTAATAAGACAAATCTGTGACTAGAAAAACTAAACCATGATGAATGAGGAAAAATGATAAAAAAATATAAAGAAAAATACAATAAACCCAAAAAAAGTCCGTAGCTCAACAAAAACAGTAATGATATAAGTCCATCCGTGTTAAATTAACATGCATAGAAAATGACTTGTCTCCAAGTGCTCTGTGAAATAATGTGACAAAATCTTGCTGTGGTGAAAAATAGTGCGTAGACAGACCTCCACCTCTTGGAAAAAATTGCTGCCTCTTACCAGATAGAAATGGTCTCTTAATTACAGGAGACCCAGGGAGCGGATGGCTGCAACCCCAGCCAGGGATCTTTAAAGCAGGCACTCAGCGTCTAGATCCAGGGACTCTCTCCCACCAGCCTCAGCAAATAAGGAAATGTCACCATGCAAAAAACAAAGTGCTCCACATAGCATAAAACCAGCGTTTTATTGGATAAAATAATTAAAGGTTGCACTTACAGAAACATAGTAGTTTAAAACGTGTGAGAAAAAGCCGGCCGGCTCCTAAGTAACCCGTGTCTTCCGGGTATGTGAATCGCGGTGTCGTCGGGACGGAGCTGTAATTAAGAGACCATTTCTATCTGGTAAGAGGCAGCAATTTTTTTTTTTATAAAGGGGTCATAACCAAAGAAAGATGGAAGGCAACGCTGGAGAAACTGCAGAAATTGGCGAAGCCTTTGGCCCCTAGGGCACACATTAACTATTTTCCTTGTCAAAAGAAGTTTATTGAGTATACAATATTATAAAGATACATAAAGTAAGTTTACAAGGATCTATAAAGTAAGCTCATTGTTTTACAGTAGGGTTTATATAGGTAAATATCATGAAATTTCAAATATTAAACATTGGGTTCACGTAAACCTAAATTAAAGATATATATCATTTCCTTAGTTACTTTTGTAGGTATTTAAATTATTTATACCTACTATACATATTGTTTACAAGTAGAGTGTATATAGGTCAAATAAATTCTGATAATGAGCTTTAATCGTAAGGTGGAGAAAAGGAAAGAGAAAGAAGAAAAAGGGTTGAAAGGTAGAGGTATGGTCCACAAGGTTGTCCCGCTCGTCAGATTATTATTCTTTTTGGTTCTCTTTGAAGCCTTAGAATGGGTGTCTCTGTAAGTCATTTAATCTGCTACCATGGCAACAGGACAGAGTCATTGAAGTTTGACAGGAACTGTTGTTTTATCCAAGGATGCCAAAGTTTTTCAAATTTTGGAATTTGATTTTGATCGATGGCTACCATCCTAGCATGGGACATTGTATTATTCATTCTGTGAATTGTTTCTGCTAGTACCAATTTAGGAGAATTCCATGCCTTGGCCACTGTTTGTTTTGCAGCCGTTATTAGTTGGATCATAAGTTTGAATTGAGAGAGTGTTAA
This sequence comes from Lithobates clamitans, assembly GCA_037952925.1. Classification (NCBI taxonomy): domain Eukaryota; kingdom Metazoa; phylum Chordata; class Amphibia; order Anura; family Ranidae; genus Lithobates; species Lithobates clamitans. The sequence goes on along the minus strand of JBBGZY010000903.1, from coordinate 138,697 downwards.
CCATTCCGGTTTTAGATTAAATAAAGTTAAATATGGATCTGGTTGTATTATTTTTTTAAATATTTTAGATGCAATCATGAAGACTTCCTTCCAGAAGGTTTGGATTACTGGGCACATCCACCATATGTGTAAATATGTGCCTATTTCTGGGCATCCTCGAAAACAAAGAGCTGAGGTATTAGGTGAATATTTTGCCACTCTAGCGGGTACAAGGTACCAGCGAGTTAGGACTTTATAATTTGTCTCCAGTGCTAAGATGTTGGGTGAAGATGACTTAGATGTGAGCCATATGTTAGACCAGTCCGTGTCTTCTAAAGTTCGTCCCAGGTCCTCCTCCCACCTCTGAACGTAAGAGGGTCTATTAAGATTTGCTACTCCATATAATTGATTATAAAGTGATGAAATTGTACCTTTAGCAAATGGATCTTTTGTACAGATTGATTCAAAAATGGATAATTGGGATAATGGTGTATCCCCCTTTAGGAATGGTGTATAGAAATTTTTGATTTGGAGATATCTAAATATCTCAAAGTTTGGTAGATCATATTTTTCTCTAAGCGATGGGAATGAAAGGAATGATTTAGATGCTATGAAGTCATTTAGTGTCTGAATGCCTGATGTTGTCCAAGCTTTAAAAGAATTTGGGTAGATCCATGCCCGGATAAAAGGCCAGATTTCTGATAAAAGAAAGGAGAGGATTGTGTGGAGATTGTAACTGATATTTGGTTTTTAGTTTATCCCAGAGAGATGAGAAGTGTTTAGTTATAGGATTATGAATTTTAAAGCGGTCTTTAGGATCAAGCCATAATAAATTTGATATTAATAGAGGGTCATTTTCTGAAGCCTCTATAAATACCCATAATGGGATTTCCTGTTTTGCATGGTATTTGGACAGACTGGCCAAATGTGCTGCTCTGTAGTAGTTAGTAAAATTAGGGTATCCCAGGCCTCCTTTATTTTTGGGAAGATGTAGTGTGTGTGTAGGTATACGTGGTTTAGAAGAGCCCCATATAAACGAAGTTGCTCTTTTTTGTACTATTCTCAAAAAATAGGAAGGAATTGGAATAGGGAGGACTCTGAATAGATAAAGCAATTTGGGTAGAATAGTCATTTTGATTGCATTAATCTTCCCTATCCAGGATAAAGGAAGTTGCGACCATTGTTTTATTAGATTTGTGATCTGTCTTAATAAAGGAGGATAATTGGTTGAGAATAAGTCAGAATGAGATGCTGTTAAATGAATTCCAAGATATGGGATTGATTTTTCTGTCCATGTGAATGGGAGTGCAGCCCTAGCCGGGATCAATTCCATGTTTGTGAGTGAAATATTAAGCACTAGGCATTTCTTAGGATTAATCATAAGGCCGGATAGGGCTGCAAATCCATCAAGAGCGGGTATTAAGTTAGGACCAGAGACCTGTGGTGATGATAGAAAAAGTAATATATCGTCTGCAAATATACATAATTTGTGTGTAATACCTCCTACTTCAATGCCAGTTATAGTTTGGTTTGTTCTGATGTATTGGGCCATGGGTTCGAGTATAAGGGCAAATAATAAGGGAGATAATGGGCAACCCTGTCGGGTACCTCTTTCGATATTAAAGGCATCAGATTTGTATCCAGCATATTTTATATAGGCTTTGGGTTTATTATATAATGCTTTGATCCATGTTAAAAAGTGGGGTCCAAAACCCCATTTTTGTAATGAATATTGTATATATTGCCAGGATACTGTGTCAAATGCCCTCTTAATATCGAGAGATAGAAAACATAAAGGGATTTTCCGTTTTTTAGCAATATGTGCCAATAACACTGCCCTGCGTATATTATCGCCTGCCTGTCTATTTGGCATGAAGCCTACTTGATCTCTATGTATTAATTTTCCTATAATGCTATTGAGGCGTTTTGCTATTATTTTTGCTAATAATTTAATATCGAGGTTTAACAGAGAGATAGGCCGATAATTTACACAGGAATTATCATCAGAAAGGGGTTTTGGGATCATACAAACAATTGCCATTAGTGTTTCTTGCCGAAAAGAATGTCCATCTAGAAGTTTGTTAAAAGTTTTAGTGAGAATGGGAGAGAGTATTTCTGAGAATGTTTTATAGTATAAAGCCGAGTAGCCGTCTGGGCCTGGTCTTTTGTTAAGTTTTAGGTCTTTTATGGTGTTAGGAACTTCATCTATAGTTATAGGCTCATCCAAACTGCTTTTTTGATTCTGAGATAACTCAGGTAAGGTTATTTTTGAGAAGAAGGATTCAGCCTCTGTATGATTAAATTCATTGTTTGTCTTGTTTAAAGTTGCGAGATGTGAGTGAAATTTATGGACTATTTTAACTGGATTACAAGTGTAAACATTTTTTGATAATTTCAAAAGTATTGGTTTGAAAGATTTGTTAGTTAAATTTAATGCCCCAGCCAAATATGTACCTGGTTTGTTTGTATTCATGTAGAAATTGTGTTTGGAGCGTTTGAGGGATTTATCAACTGACTCAGTGAGAAATAGATCGTATTCCAATCTAGATTTTTCCAGATGAGATTTTGTACTCTGAGATGGATTATCTTGAAATGATATGTAGGCTGCATTAAAATTGAGTTCTAGTTTTTTTGCTAGATTTTTGCGTTCCTGTTTAAATAGTGCCATTTGTCTTTGTATTGTACCACGCAAGACATGCTTTTGAGCTTCCCACAGTGTTATTGGGGAGATGTCTGTTGTATTATTAATTGATATGTATTCCTTTAAAGCTTGTTCAATGGCCATCTGATGTAGTGGGTGTTTGAGCATTATGTCCGGTAAGTACCACGTTGGGTCGTGCGCTTTTGGTATGGCTGAAGCTATAGTAGTGTATACTGCATTATGGTCAGACCACGGAATCGGAATTATATCTGATGCAATAATTTCTGGTATTATTCCTATTGTTAGAAAAATATGATCTATTCTGGTGAAGGTTTGATGAGGGTGCGAGAAATAAGTGAATTTCTTTTTCATTGGGTTACTTTCTCTCCACGAATCTACCAGATTGTATTTGGAAAGAAGTTGAGAAAAAGGTAATCTAGAGGTTATTTTGGATGGTGTAAAAGGTGATTTATCTAGAAATGGGAGGAGGACCTGGTTCGAATCCCCACACATTATCACTGTTCCTATTTTGTGTGTATTAATCACTTGTAATATATGTGAGAGGAATGGTGTAGGTTGTTTGTTTGGAGCGTAGTAGGAAATCACCGTGATTGCTGTATCCATTATACAACCCATGAGTATCAATTTACCCGTGAAAGAGAGTAAATATCTCTCTCAGGGGAATAAGTGCCTTCGCCACACTCCCACATAATATGGTTGGGAGAATGAAGAGGGCTAATGGGGGTACACAGATCTTCTGCTTACAGGAGAGAAGTGCTATGTCAAAAGACATCAAAATGATGTTTCATTAATTGGAGTGCAGAATATAGTTTTTGTTGAAATTATTTATTCCAGGGTGGTTGTATATGGTTAGTCTTGCCCTAGGCTAAATAATTCAGTTAGAAAGGTACTGTTAATAACTTTGGTATTGATGAAAATAGTTTGAATTATTTTGGGATTTTAACCCTTTTAGAGTAAACAATTACATATTTTATTCATATGTAACTGTTTAGATATGTTAACTCATAAAATTGAGGTTGTATTGCTTCAGATTAGAATAAGCAAAAACATAATTCTAGGAACTAGTTAGGTAATAATATATTTGTTTTAAGAAAAGAAAGAAAAAGCTTCCATTACTTCTGGATTATTGAACATATTTGTCCTAAAAAGTAATAAATCTATTGTTATTACCTGATAATATATAACTGAACAAGAATTTCCTTATTTCACTTATATATTCTAAGGCTATATGAATCAGAAGTAATAAGAAATATAACTGGAATGTAACATGATCCCACACAGTGTGTGACTATCAGAATGCAGTTACATTCAGTTATAAATACAGGTTTTTTATAGAGAACCATCTCTTAGTATAATAAATGAAGAGATATCAGGAAATAGGATGTCAGTCTATTGAATCTTCTTGGTCCATGGATGATGTGGCATAACGGCCTCTTTTGTGAGAATGATGATTCCCATTTTGTTCTGAAATTGAAAATCAGTGAAGATGATGTCATTCTTCTGCGTGTGGGAGAGTTGCTGCTTGCGGGTTCTGTCAGATTTAATTTTAAAAGGGTTTGTTGTAGTTCATCTGCTGATCTGCTTCTGTAAATTGTACCTTGGTAGTTAAATCTGACTGAAAAGGGGAAGCCCCATTGATACATAATGTTGTGGCTTTGCAGTTCCATTAGTTGGGGTTTCATGGATCGTCTTTTAGTAATAGTAAGTTGGGATAGGTCAGCAAAAATTTGATAATTGTGTCCTTGAAAATTAAGTTCCTTTTTTTCTCTTGCAGCAATTAGTATTTGTTCTTTCGTTCTGTAATAATGACATTTTGTGATTATATTACGTGGGGGTCCATCTTTCTTTTTGGCTGTGAGGGCTCTGTGTACTCTGTCCAGTTCTAAACGTTCAGTAGGGATATCTGGCTTTAGTTCTTGTAATAGAGCAGTAATAGTAGATTGCAGGTCTGTCACAGTTTCAGGTATTCCCCTTATGCGCAAGTTTGAACGTCTGGCTCTATTTTCGTAATCTTCGAGCTTAGTTTGAAGTATTAAATTCTCTTCTTTTAATTGTTCCAATTCTGTTATATTTACTTGGGTTGTAATTTCAATTTCATCCATTTTTATTTCTAAGGCTGCGGTGCGGTTTCCCAGCTCTCTTATTTCTTTGGTTAGGCTTTTTGTTATTTGGTCTGAGGTTTGTTTTAAAGCCTTATGAAGCATCTTTTCAAATTGTAATAATATTACTGGGGATGCTGAGGAGGCTTGTGGAGAAGTTTGTGAGAGGATTTGTTCTGTATCTGACTCAAATGGAGAGTCTTGCTGTGACATTTTCTGTCTGTGAGAGTCTCTTCTCTCCTCAGCGGTGCAGAGCTCTAACAATGCATGTCTGCTCCGCTAGGCTCCGCCCATCTCCCCCCCCACATTAACTATTTTATTGCAAAATTGGTGGCCTGAAGAGTCCATATATAAGGGAGTACAATCTGGCCCAGAAGTCCAAGAGATCAGGAACAGCAGCAGATGACATGTATGTCTCAGGCTGTGGTCTTACCACAGCCTGCATCTTTCATCAGACCAGACTGAACCCAGGTCATCACTCTCTGGTCTTCTCTAAACGCTGTCTTCCAGGCTCTGGCTCTGGTGTTGGAGGTGTGGCAGGAGAAGGAGGAGGAGGAGGACCTGGAGGAAGAGGAGGAGGACCATGGCCAGCCAAACCTGGCTTTGGCTTGTGAGTTGGCCCCTCAACCCCTTATTTAGGGCTTGGAAGATGAGATACTCACATATTAGGCATTGGCCCTCCTCCATTTCCAGCATTCTGCAGACTGTTATGTATGCAAAGTCCTCTTGAACACTGTGGGGGGTTCTGAGGGCCACAGTAGCCTTCCAAAATAGGCCAATTGCTGCCTCCTTTATGTTATTCTTCTTCCTGCCACTTTTTTTTTGAAGGCGGAGGGGAGGGACCTGGGTATCTGGCAGGCTACTGGGCCCGGCCACCTCCTGGCTGAGACTTTCCTGTGTATGAAAAAGGGACATCATTTTAGTTTTTGGTTCATCAATCACAATCAGAAATTAGGACTCCAAACTAACCTAGATTTAACATAATTATTTGACCAACAGAAATATTTTGAAGAATGCTATACCTGGCTCAAGCTGGGCTCCTCCACATGTGGCTGCCTGGAAGGCCCAGGTTGGACGTCAGAAGCCTCAGCTGGGGGGGAAGGAAGCGTGGAAGGAAGATTGGAGAGTGCTGGCCTGGGTTCAGTCTGGCCTGCCAGAAAATGCAGTCTGTCATAATAGCACAGCATGGGGACATAAATGGCATCTGCAGCTCCTGATCTCAGGGAATCCTGGACCTTCTTGTGCTCCCTTAGATAAGTGCTCCTCAGGCCACCAATTAGGGCCTTCAAATAGGGGATGTCTGCCGTGGGGATCACTGGCTTCACAAATTCCAGCAATTGATCCAGTGCTGCCTTCCTCTTTGGTTTATTGTTATAATGTAGGTGGTTTATCTGCCACAGACAGGGCAGCTATCTGAACATATCAATGAATATTGGCATAAAGTCATGATCATTGACTAGATCCATTTTCTCTGCAAGACACAACACAAGCCAAACCCTAATGTCAGGTTAAAGTCTCCTAATCTTGTCCCAATATAGGCCTCAATCTATAAGCAGTATAGACCCAATTTTAAATGTTGCCTTTGTTATCACGATCGGCGCTTCCTATACTCCTTTCTTCGCTCACAGATCGTACGTACGACACACGCGTGTTACGCTTTATATACACTGTGCATGAATGAAACTCCGCCCGTCCCTGACATTCTTTCTAGTCTATTCCCCATCCCTTCTCATTCGGCGCAGTGGGGAAGAGCACATGGTGGAGACACAACAGGTGCATGCTAATAGCAGCAACGAGGAGGAAGAGGAAAGGCCGGAGCCAGAAATGGAGGAGATGGTCGACATATTGAAGAGGGTCGACTATGACGGGAAGTATGGACCTTATCCCAACCCAAATGTCAGAAAGGCCAAGATCATGGTGAAAGAGCCTGCACAGGAATTTTGGGGTATGGCAATCCAAGGATCAACTGAGGAGGCGGTGTTCGGACCTCAAATTAAGGGAGCACGATCAGTATAGAAGGATCAGGAGAGTGCTGCAAAAAAGAAAATAGTTGTGCTGTGTTCCTATTCTTTATTTTTATTATTTTCGTGCTGCTCCATGTGCTTTTCTTTACTGTTGTACAGTTTAAAATGGCAACTTTCATGTTCATGGACACATTATTCATTCGTAGGAAACATTGTTTGTTCAGCCAATAAAACAACATGTTTTGTCCAGATGTAGTTCAATACATTTTCTCTTAAAATAAGTTCGTAGTCTAGATGGGTTAGTAACTAAATAAAATGCAAACTATATTCTGTGTAAGGAGAGGACACTCAGCAGCTGTTTACACATCTGGACGCTGGAGGACTAGTGTGGGACACCAGAACACCCTTTTTATTAGGGGGCCCACACAGGTGCTCCAGTGTATACTATAGGGGTGACTCCATCTGTGAAGCTTGTACAAAACAGGTAAGTATTCAAGCTTGAAAAAATGAAAAAAATATTTCTTCATCTTGGAACTCTGCCAAAAGAAACAATTGTACCCTACTTCCAAGCAATGTTTCATATTCCTATTTCTGCCATCAAATATCTGTGTGCTAAGTATACCTATTTTTTTTCACATAGGAGAGAAAAGACTCAGAGGACACCACTCATCAGAGGAGGCAAGGAGGATGAGGGAGACGTTGTGGAAATAGTCACCACAACAGGTGAGTGTCAGGGACCAAAGCTTCAGGTAAGATATAGATGCCAGCATATTTATAATACACGGTGTGTTATTTTTTATATATTTTAGGTGATCGTGATGTTGTGGAAGAGGAATGTCATTTCACCGGTGAAAGTGCCCAGATCCTCATCGGGTAGATAATGGGGTGTAACAGGGATTTGTAAAACATCAAGCAAAACATCAATGATGTTCAAAACAAAATGAAGAACATCATTGATGTTTTAGGGAGAATTTAAAAGCCCTAGAAATCCCTAACTTATTTGTGCTTTATTATTGTTTTTTTTTCTGACAATTTTTTGACATATTATTGAAAAGCCAAATTTTGAAGATGCACACAGTGTGTCAACATGTGCTATCTGCCATCACAGGAGATCAATGTACACGTTTTGTGGGTGCAACCCCTTCCTCAATAATAAAGTAGCTGAGAGGAAGGGGTTGCACCCACAAAACACGTCCATTGATACCCCATTATGGCAGCTAGCACATGTTGACATTAGGCAATTTGTGTGCATCTTCAAAATTTGGCTTTTCCAGGGGTGACTTCACCCCATCTGCTGAACGCAATATCAAACACAGTTTATAAATACTCATGTCTGATATTGCCTTCACTTTCTATACAAGTTGAACTTTGTAAGTTCCAGAGTTGTGTATTTTTTTTTGGTTTTAAACATGCCTGTTTTACCTTAAAAGGCAATTTCTACTTTTAATGTGACCTAAAAAATTGTTATACAACAAACATGTTGGTTTGTTTTAAAAACCTTCTATTAGAAATGCACATGTGATTGTGCTTTCATTAAAAAGATTGAGAATCAACAATGTGTGGCTTCTTCTTTCAATGGTCGAAAGCATTTTTTGTAGTTAAGTTGTTGTTTTCAGTGGCAATGGGGGTTATTTACGAAAGGCAATTCCACTTTGCAATACAAGTGCAGTTTCAGTGCAGTCTCAAGTGCACTTGTAGTGCAAAGTGTATTTTCCTTTAGTAAATAACACCCACAGTGCTTTCTAATTTTACACAATCACGCCATTTTCAGGACTCCCCAAATTTCGGTCATGGTCAGCTAAAAGAAAGCCAAGCAGTAAATCAAAGCAAATATTTGTTCAGTTTAAAATATATTTTTATTTAAAAAATGTCTCAGACATTGTCTGGCATATCGATGGCCCCTCTACCCGCAAAGTATTCCATGTATCTTAGACGGACCTCACGGGCACTCTGGGGGGGGCAAGCCAGGACAGCCAGCTTCAAGCACCGTCAGGGTTGGTTCATTAATATTAATTCTGGCCTAAGGCCCAACTGAGCCAGCATAGTTCCAAGAATTTCTCCTTAAAAAGTTGTGGAGAACACAGCAAGCCAGGATGATGTGATTGAGTTTATATTCCGCCATGTGTATCGGTGTAAGAAATAGGCCATTATTTCAAACGTGTTCTCCACCACTCTTATGGCTCTGGCCAACCAGTAATTAAAAACCCTCTGGTCTGGGGTGAGGTTCCTCATAGAGAATGGCTGCATAAGATGGTCCCCCAGAGCAAATGCTGCATCCGCAATGAAGACGAATGGGAGTCCTTCCGCATTGTCTTCTGGAGGTGGCAAGTCCAAGCTGCCATTCTGGAGATGCCTGTAGAACTCTGTGTGGGCGATGACTCCACCATCTGACATCCGGCCATTCTTCCCCACGTCCACATACAGGAATTCGTAAGTAGCCGACAGCACCGCCAACATCACAATACTATTGAACCCCTTGTAGTTGTAATAGTATGACCCGAGTTGGGTGGTGGGACAATGTGGACGTATTTCCCATCAATTGCCCCAACGCAGTTAGGAAAGTCCCACTGCTGGGCAAAGTGGGAGGCCACAGTCTGCCATTTCTGTGGGTTGGAAGGAAACTGTGGAGTCAAACAAGAAAAATAAATGGATCATTTTGCACATAAACATGGAAAGCAGATTAGACACAAACATTCTTGGTAAACATCAGTATAACATTTATTTTAGGGAGTATTTAAAGACAAAGGTATAAGGTCCACCTATCAGATTCCTCCCCCCACCCTCTCATGGGCCATTTTAAACATTTTAGGGGGAGATGTTTTGCCCAGGTAACCCTCTCCACTTTATTGAGAGATGAATGCCTAAATAATGTGTATTACTTTGGCCAGCCCCTCCTTACTTACACTATTGGCAGCCCACTGGACAGGTAAGAAGTGTCATAATACAAATATATAAATACACACTGTACACATTTTAGCACATTTTTACATTCTGCTACTACCTATCAAGATAATAATAGGATACAAAAACTTTAAACAGTGCCATTTGAAAGTATTCAGGCAGGCCCTTGCACTACATGCTTTGGGGAATTCATCCATAAATATTACCACAAAAGATGTGGGTATAGTGTGTATGGGTTTGGTAAAGTCAGCAGATAAAGGATTGGTATCAGCTGAGTTGGCAGTTGGGGGGAGGGAGGGTTCCTAATGATTTTGGGACCAAAAAAAAAACCTCTGGCACTCTGCCTGAATTTAAAGCATAAATCACAATTTTACACATTTTAGGGGGTATTTAGGGTAAAGCACTACTGTGGAGCTGACAAAATACATTGTTAATTGAGTAGACGAGGTGGATATAGGCCCAGGAGAGCATGCTGGGGAGGTTAGTGAAGGCAAATATGTATGAAGGACATTTTTTTTTTAAATCCAGCATGCATGAGGACAAAGGGGACATTCACAGCATATTACAATCATGGTAATTAGGGAATAAGGAAAGAAATACAATATATTAACAAATATTAAATACAATAAAATGTGCTGTTAAAGGATAAAAATCTTACCTTAATATAGTCCTTCTGCAGGACCTGGATGATTGGAGAACAGGTCTCCGAGATAATGATCCCTAGAGCCTGGGGGGAGATGCCTGTCGAGAACTTGAGGTCCTGCAGGCTTCTCCCCGTTGCCAAGTACCGCAGGGTGGTGACTAGTCTCTGCTCCGCAGTGATGGCTTGCCTCATGCAGGTATCCTGCCTGCTGATATAAGGGGTCAGCAAAGCCAACAAATGGTGAAAAACGGGGTCCGTCATCCGGAGAAAGTTCCTGAAATCGTCAGGATTATTCTCACGGATCTCACGGAGCAAAGGCATGTGACAGAATTATTCATGCTGGAGCAACCAATTCTTGGTCCATGAACTCCTCCTCAACCTGTTCATGGACTGAGCTTGTGTCAAAGTAAGGACCCCAACACCAAGCCCCTGAACAGCACGAACTCTACAATGAGTATGTACATGCAACATGGCTAGAACATGGTCAGCTGGTCAGAATGAAGTAACATAACGCACTGAAGAACAGCAAGGCCTGTGAAGAGCGACCTGAAAATCAGTAACAGATGGACAAGAACACAATGACAAATAAATGGGAACTTGCTGCATGCACTGAAGACCAGATACAAACCCACAAGCACAAACTGAACAGCAGAAATACGATCTGAAAACCACAAGTCTGAAAAAGCACAAATCGTCTCTCAGCAAACTTTTACTAACACGAGATTAGCAAAAGGAGCCCAAAGGGTGGCACGCTTGGTATTGAACTGCCCTTTTATAGTCTCATCGTACGTTGTGTACGTCACCACGTTCTTGGCATTCGGAAAATCTGACAACTTTGTGTGACCGTGTGTATGCAAGACAAGTTTGAGCCAACATCCGTCTGAAAAATCCATGGATTTTGTTGTCGGAATGTCCGATCAATGTCCGACCGTGTGTACAGGGCATAATACTCATCACTTTGGCTGCTTTCACACTGCAGCCACCCAAATGTTAGCTGTAAAGCGCTGCTCGTTTTAGCGGCACTTTACCGCTCTTATAGTGGTGCTTTGGTGCCACTATTCAGGCAGTAGCGAGGTGCTTTTAACCCCCAAGAAGAGGTTAAAAGCACCGTGATGGGGTACTTCCGAATTGTTTTTCAGACACTTCTGAAGCGCTGCCCATTCATTCCAATGGGCAGGGGCGGTCTGGCAGCAGTGTATACAGCACTCTTACACCTCCCCAAAGATGCTGCTTGCAGGACTTTTTACACTGGGGTGGTAGAAGAGGCAGTTTTCAGGCGCTATTTTTAGAGCCAAAATGATTAAAAACTGCCTCAGTGTGAAATGGGTCTTAGTTATGCTTAGAATGGGAGAGCTTATAACTTGGAAGGCTGAACCTGGCAGTGAAAGGGTAAAAGGATATCAGGAAAATAAATTCAGCATAGAAATCTAAAAATGTTACATATAACAAGCCTGATGTTTCTGGTCTATTCACAAACTATTCAAAATATTTATTAATTTATTCACAAACTGTCAAACACTAAAGATTTAAAAAGCACACAGCTGTGTCATGTTCTGTTAAATGTTTGCTGGTGTCATATAAGTCAATATTATAGCATTAATTGTCTCCGAAATTGTACTGAAATGTAACCCCACTGTTAATATCAATAATATATTGAAAAGGCAGCTACTATAACGGTTAACCAACTGATTTATTAATGCATTCAATAATGTAACTGCTAGACACAAGTTGCTTTCACACATAAGTGTATGCAAACCGATACCTTGATTGCTTCTTTCATAAATTGTATCTAAAGTAAAAACTTTTTTTTAGTTTTAGATAAAGTTGAGGTTTTTTGCCATCTGTGTCCAAATATGAGTAATTACCTCCAAAATAAGGGAAGTGACATTTTGATTCTCTATGGTCACCAGGACTCAAAAAAGGATAATATCCTCAGTAGGGAAACCAAGAGGGATAATATCCTCAATAGGGAATCCCAGAAACAGCAATAAAATAGCCTGCTATACAAATATAAATTCTCATTTCACAAGTGTGATGTTACAGAACACATTTATCAGAATAAATAACACTAAATTTGGAATTATCCATATGAGACAAAATATCTAAAACTCCATAACCCATATTAATGAGCTTATATATAACATTGCAATATATTAATATAATACTAATATATATAAATAGTATCTCACAAAAGTCAGTACATTCCTCACATTTTTGTAAATATTTTATTATATCTTTTCAGGTGAAAACACTGAAGAAATTACACTTTGCTACAATGTAAAGTAGTGAGTGTACAGCTTGTATAACAGTGGAAATTTGCTGTCCCCTCAAAATAACTCAACACACAGCCATTAATGTCTAAACCGTTGGCAACAAAAGTGAGTACACCCCTAAGTAAAAGTGTCCAAATTGGGCCCAAAGTGTAATTTCTGATGCGGGACGAGAAGAGCGGAGAAAGAAGAAGATGGAGAAGAAGAAAATGGAGAAAAAGAAGATGGAGGAAGAAGAAGAACACAGAAGGAAGATCAGAACAAAGAAGATGAAAGAAGATGAAATTAATAAAGGACTTGTCAAAAACCGTCTCTTGTGTTTTTTAACCTCTTTGACACTTTTTTTGTGAAATGGTAGGGGTACTTTTGTACCCCATTACCAATTCACACAGGGGGAGATCTGGGTGTCCCCTTGTTAAAGGGGGCTTCCAGATTCCGATAAGCCCCCCGCCCGCAGACCCCCACAACCACCAGGCAAGGGTTGTGGGGATGAGGCTACCCCAAAGCACCCTCCCAATGTTGGGGGCATGTGGCCTGGTACGGTTCAGGAGGGGGGGGGCTTTCTTGTACCTCCCTCTTTTCCTGCGACCTGCCAGGTTGCATGCTCAGTTAAGAGTCTGGTATGAATTTTTGGGGGGACCCCACACCATTTTTTTTTTAATTTTAGCATGGGGTTTCCTTTAAAATCCATACCAGATTCAGGTCTGGTATGGATTTTAAGGGGGACCCCAACACCATTTTTTAAAAAAAATTTGGCGTGGGGTTCCCCTTAATATCCATACCAGACCTGAAGGGCCTGGTATGGAAATTAGGGGGACCCCCACGCTTTATTAAAAAAAATTTTGGTTCAGGGGTTCCCCTGAGGGGAAATTTAATGCCATTTTTATCAATGAACTTTTATGTGTATTGCCGGACTGACAATTCATTATAGCCGGCGCTAGCGATAGTAGTTTTATATGACTTTTTTTTCTTTAGAAATGTCATTTTTCTGTCAGACTGTTCTAAACACAGGAAACATGCACCCCTTTACAGGCATACTATAGACACCTATTTATAATGTGTGGGCAACCGACTGAATCCTATATGTGCTTCAATATAAAACTTCAATATAAAACTTAAAAAACTAAATTGACAACCGTGGTTGCTGCAGTCAAAAAAACAATTCCTCCAACAAGTGAAAAAATATAAGATGTGTATATACCTGGTGTTGGCTGCACTACCTCCAATGATATAATATGATATCAAAACCACCACTTTATCTAAATTAATCATAAATCCACATATACATCAATGATTGTTCACTAATACTTAATATCACCACTCAAAACTACCAATCTGCGTGTAAAAGACACTAATAAATATATTAATAAAATAAAGTTCAGTTATAGTCCACTTGTGCTGATGTGCTAAAAAAGACGTGGATCCCTAGATGGGCTATCCACTACAGGTGTGTTGTTTTCTGTACTCTTATTTCTTATTGTGATTATTGTGACTTGCAGTGCCAACACCACCACGACATAAATTGGCCACTCACCAGATACTAATAAATATAGGCCCTTGGTCTATTGAGGGATAACCATTCCGCTTTATTATTTACCTTGTGCTGTCCCCAATGCAATGTAGCAAGTATATCCATCCTCATGGAAAACAATCAAACAGCGGTCATAGCGCAGTATGCTTAAACTGTTTATTTAAAATCATGCAGAAAAGGCTATAAAACTCACATGTTTCTGGTGCCCATGGGCTGGCACCAAGCTTATCCAGCAGTTTAAATGGATGGAAAGGGATCGCCGTCTGTTTCGTCCGTTGGCGTGTGGAGCAAGCCTCATCCCAGCTCAGCTTACGATTTGCAGCTCAAGCCTCGCTTTCGCCCGACAGGAAATGACAGGAAATGACGTAGTGACGTCGCGTGTAAATTCCCAGCAGCCTCTACGCGTTTCGCAATGGTAATTGCGTCATTAGGAAGCTGCTTGGTGATTGGGTGTCACTATATTTATGTCCTGGTCCCATTACTGTGGGCCAATCGCATGTTCCCCTATCCCGGAAGTTTCTCGCCGTCATTTTAACTATTCCTGTGTGCCCACACCCGAATCTTGTGTTGTTACATATTTTTACCTATTCTTACTCTCCCGCTTTGTTTGTTATATTATATTATTATCTGAGCACTGTAACGTGTATTTATAGTTTGTCCCTTCTCCTCGCCGAGGTCACTCATGTAAAATGGCTGGAAAAGCTTTAAGAATCTTATAACATTAACTACTGTGTTACATACAAATCCATTTAAAAAATCCATTAAAAAATCCATAAAAAATCCCCTGAATCTTTATTAGGTCCACACAAGCATCAAAAAATATTTCATTTAAAATAATTATATATTTCAATATATTCTCTATACCTAAAAAAATATTATTATATTGTCTAAAAAATATATATATATATATATGTAAATATATAAATGAATAAAACACACACATATATATATAGGGGGAGCTTCATAACCCAAATTAGTTTTTATATATATATATATTATATTTTATGTACATTTCCCTTTCCTTTTCCTTTCCTTTCCCAGTTACTTCTCTTTATATGAAAAAATAATAATAAAAAATGAAAAAAGTAATACATGAAAAAAATATACAAATATACAAAATGAAAAAAAAAATATGATCAAAATATATAAAATTGGAAATGAAAATAAGCATAAAATAAGAATAAAAATAAAAAAGAAATAAAATAATGAGAATAATAATAAAAAAAACAAAAAATGTAAAATAAAATAAAAAATAAAAATAAAATAAAAATATTAACATTAATTAAAATGTTAATAAAAAATTAATAAGAATACAAATTTTTTTTTTTAGTAATGTGTTTAAAAATCCTCTATGTAGCAGTTCACATCTAGTTCCACATTCAACCCCATAGGCTTCATTATTATGTCCAGTTCTATTTTATCTATCACATAAAACTTCAGGTGTCTGTGGTCTCTCCTGTGTGTGTCCCTGAAATGTTTCGACACACTATGGTATTTATACCCTTTCTTGATATTCCTGACATGTTCACCTATTCTTACCGAAAGTTCCCTTGTGGTTCTACCCACGTACTGCAGCCCACAGCTACATTCCAACACATATGTCACGTGGGTGCTGCAGCAGATTAACTTGTCAACCTTATATTTTTATTTAGTTGAATTGGATTGGAACCCTGCTGTTTTTCTTTCTGCCTTACTAGTAAGTTTGCAGGGTTTACACTTGTCACATCTATAAAAACCTTTCTGATCCAAAAAAGTAGAAATTTTCTTTGGGGGGTCGGGTACATTCTTCTCAATCTGATCCCTGATTCTTTTTACTCTTCTGTAAATGAATGTGGGTTTTGATGGCAAAATTTTACTTAGCTGTGGATCACTACTAATTATGGGCCAATTTTTCTTAATGATACCCTCCAGCGCCTTATATTGTCTATTAAATCCTGTTATGAACTGTACTCCGTCTTTACATTTGCGTTCCCTATTTTTATTTTGTAATATGGTTTCCCTATCCATATTGCCAACTTTTTCATGGGTAATTAGTAACTCCTGCCTATTGTAACCCTTATCCACAAATCTTTTGATCAAAATGTCTGTTTGTGTAAGAAAATCTTCCATCAGGACGCAATTGCGCCTAATCCTGATGAATTGGCCTTTGGGGATGACCTTCTTCCACTGGGGGTGGTGGCAGCTTCTCATTGTTATGTAGCCATTTCGATCGGGGTCCTTAAAGTGCGTTCTAGTGCTTAGTTTGTTACCAGTTTTAAAAATTTCCAAATCCAAAAAATGTATGGTGTTCCGATCAACATTTGCAGTAAACTTTATTCCATATTTGTTTGCACCTATATGGTTAACAAATTTTTTCAGCTCATCCTGACTGCCTTTCCAGACGATCAGTATGTCATCTATAAACCTTTTGTATACCAGCAAGTGTGGGTGGCCAGCATCTTCCAAAAATCTCATCCTCCTCCCATTTATTAAGGAAGATGTTGGCCACATGCAGTGCGTATTTATTGCCCATCCCTACCCCCTTAGTTTGTCTGTAATAACTGTGGTTGTGCCAAAAAAAGTTGTTGCTCATGGCCATTCTGAGTCCTTCCAATATAAACCTCCTTTGTTTTAGCCTTAATTTAGTCTTAGGTTTTTCATTGCCCATGCCACTGCTACCAGAGCATCCGTCTGCTTGATGTTAGTGTACAATGACTCCACGTCCAATGTCACTAATAACGCAGAGTCATCAACATCGATCTGTCTCAGGATGTCGATTACATCTTTGCTATCCTTAATGAAGGCCTTCCCCTTCCCTGCCATTGGTTGGGGGAACACATCCAGGTACTCACCTAGCCTGGAATGCACTGATCCAATCCCACTTCAAACTGATTAAACGATTTGTTGGGTGCATATTTTACTCCTTGGTCTAATACTAGTAGCTCCTCCTGTGTGAACACTACGTCAGTTAAATTGAACACCCCCTCTCCTAATTTTCTCTTTTTCTTTTTAGGTTCCCCCCTACAGCCTCTCCTTCTTGTGGATTTCTGTTCCAACCACCTTCTTGCGGGTTCCTGTGCCAGCCTCCCCTGCTGGTCTGAAATACCGGCATGGGGGGTTTGTAAGTGTCAGGGGCATATCAGCAGTCGTCGGGTGAATCTGCGTGCACGAAGGTCCTCAAGGATCATTTCCAAGCATGTTCAGCCAAAATCCCCACCAGGGGGGCGCCGGAGCGCTCCCGCGAATGCCCGTACGCGCGTTCGCGCGTTCGCGGGTGCGCGCGCGCGCCCGTGCGCGCGCCCGTTCGCGCTAGCGCCGTTTGGCGCCAAAGGGCCTTTAAAAGGGTGACAGGTGCTCATGTTAGCTGCTGTTCGTCTGCAGCTCTGCACCTGAAAGTTCCTGAATCTGCCTGCTTGTTGTTTGATATTGACCCGGCTACGTCTGACCATTCTCCAGTCTCCCATCCGACCCGGCGTGTCTGACCTTGTTTCTTCTGCTACCCGTTGCTGAACTCCTGCCTGTCTGACTACCCTTGGATCATCCCTCCTGTTGATATCCTGCCTGATCTCCTGCCAAATACGGACTGTCTGACCTTGCTTGCCTGTGTCCTGTCACGCTGCTCCAGCCTGCCTGTTTGCATCCAGCTGCTGTCTACGCATCCGGCTACCAGCCTACCTACCGGCCTGCACCAGTTACCTGCATCCACAGCTCAGCCATCCCTGAGGGACTTCATTCCAGTTCCGGTGTCTGCTTCTACTGGAACCCGCATCAGGCCCTCCTACCCACTGTGCTCAGGAGACCACTGTTCCCACTTCCAGCGGCTCCTGAACCAGCGCTTAAGAGAGGTCTCCTTCTACCAGTCAGGCTCAACTACCAGGTACCTTACAGTACGAACAGCCATGACTGAGCCTGCAGGAGAGACCTCTCCCATTCAGGAGATCTGTACACACTTGGCGGCCCTCACCCAAGCAGTAAAGACTCTACAAGACAGTTATAACAGACTGGAAGGGCAAGTGTTAAACCTCAGTGGTTCCGGTGGTGTGGCCGCTGCACCCGCAGCTGCTCCAGTACAGGCTGCTGCATCACCCTCAGTGGTCATGCTCCCACCAGAACCAAGAGTACCTGTTCCTGACAAGTTTTCCGGTGACCGAACTAAGTTTGTGGCCTTCCGCAGCGCTTGTCAACTTTACTTTGGACTACAGCCACGGACTTTTTCTTTGGAAGCCACCAAAGTGGGGTTTGTTGTATCCCTCCTGCAGGGGGAACCCCAGACCTGGGCCCATCGCTTGATTGAATCCAACGCCATACAGGTTCAGACCCTACCTGCCTTTTTTGAAGCCATGGCCCAGCTTTATGAGGATCCTCAGCGGGCTGCCACCGCTGAGGCAGCTTTGATCGCGCTCCAGCAAGGCCGTAGACCGGCCGAGGACTATGTCATGGACTTTCGACGCTGGAGCGCGGATACTCAATGGAATAATGCAGCCCTACGCCATCAGTTCCGCATGGGGTTATCTGAGGGTCTTAAGGATGAGCTTGCCCGAGTAGGAATGCCTGACACCTTAGAAGAGCTCATTACCATCACTATCCAGATTGACCGACGCCTTCGTGAGCGCCGCTCTGAACAATCTGCCCAACAAACTCGGCCTATGTGGATGACTGCCAGAGCCCCGCTGCCTGCCTCTCGGTATCTACCTTCTGCCGGGCCAAGTCCAATCAACCAGGCAACGGATGCCCCTGAACCCATGCAACTTGGACTTATGCGTACCACTCTGACCCCTGAAGAACGGGCACGCAGGCGCCAACTAAACCTTTGCCTTTATTGTGGCGGAACGGGCCACTACGTGAACAACTGCCCAGTGAAGATCCGTAAGTGTTTTTCTTCAGCTCCAACCAGTTTGTCTGCTTTAACAGCCAATGCCACTCAACTTGTGCTCCCTCTCTCATTACAGCTCCAGGGAAGAACAATCCAAGTCAACGCCATTGTTGATTCCGGGGCATGTAGCTGTTTTGTTGACTCCACCTTTGCCACACAGCAAGAACTTCCGCTAAAAGACAAGACACATAGACTTTCAATTTTTCTGGCCGATGGGTCCCGTATAAAGTCCGGGCAGGTCTCTCAAGAAACCCTTCCACTATCTGCTATCTGTTCATCCCAGCACCGAGAGATCTTAATCTTGGACGTCATCTCATCACCTCTTTTCCCAATCATTTTGGGTATGCCCTGGCTTCAAGCCCACAATCCTCTTGTTAATTGGGCCACGGGCGAGATCAAGTTTCAGTCACCCTATTGTCAAAGACATTGCCTACCTGAACCTGTTAATCCTGCTACTACCCTACTATGTATGGACACTGACCCAGATCTGCTTCAAAATGTACCAGAGGTCTATCAGGACTTTGCAGATGTTTTCAGCAAGAAGGGAGCAGATTCTCTGCCACCCCATCGCCCCTATGACTGTCCAATTGAATTGCTTCCTGGAGCTGAGATCCCTTTTGGGCGCATCTTTCCTCTGTCCGAAAAGGAACAAGAGGCGCTCAAGGTTTACATCAATGAAAATCTAGAGAAAGGCTTCATTCGACAGTCCACTTCACCAGCAGGAGCGGGAATATTTTTTGTCTCCAAGAAAGATCATACGCTCCGCCCTTGCGTGGATTATCGGGAATTAAACAAGGTTACGGTCAAGAACCGTTATCCGTTGCCCCTAATACCAGAACTGTTTCAAAAATTACGGACCGCCATTATCTTCACCAAATTAGACCTGAGAGGGGCCTATAACCTGGTCCGCATTCGGGCCGGGGATGAATGGAAGACGGCTTTCCGGACCCGTTTCGGGCACTACGAATATTTGGTCATGCCCTTCGGCCTTTGCAATGCTCCTGCCACATTTCAGCATCTGGTCAACGATGTGTTTAAAGACTTCCTGGACATCTTCTTAATTGTTTACCTGGACGATATCCTTATCTTCTCCAGCTCACTTGAGCAACACAGGGAACATGTCCGTAAAGTCCTAGCACGACTCCGCTTGCACAGATTGTACGCCAAAGCGGAGAAGTGCGAATTTGAACAAGAAGAGATCCAGTTTCTGGGGTTGGTCATCTCCCCAACCGGTATTAAAATGGATCCCCAGAAAGTGTCTGCTGTATTAGAATGGCCAGCACCCATGGACAAGAAAGGTGTACAACGCTTTGTTGGCTTTGCAAACTTTTACAGGAAGTTTATCAGGGGGTTCTCTGCCATCATCTCCCCTATTACACAGCTAACCAAGCAGAATCTTCGTTTCCACTGGAACCAGGAGGCCCAGGAGGCCTTTGGAGAATTAAAAAGGCGTTTCACGTCAGCTCCGATTCTTAGCCATCCAGACCCATCTTTGCCTTTTATTCTAGAGGTTGATGCTTCCGAAGTAGCTGTGGGTGCTATTATTTCCCAACGTCAGGGCAACAAAGATCTGATGCATCCTGTTGGGTACTTCTCTAGAAAACTTTCGCCAGCTGAGCGGAACTATGATGTGGGGGATCGGGAGTTACTTGCCATCAAGACTGCCTTGGAAGAATGGAGATACTTGCTTGAAGGTGCAGTCCATCCAGTACTGATTTATACAGATCACAAAAATCTGGAGTATCTAAGATCTGCTAAAAGACTAAAACCCAGACAGGCCCGTTGGGCCCTATTTTTCACACGATTTTGCTTCCACATCACCTACCGGCCGGGATCCAAGAATACAAAACCAGACGCTTTGTCACGCATGTTTGATAATCCTAAGGACTCTTCTGTCCCTGACACTATTTTGCGGGCAAACAGTTTTCTTCTCCTTCAGACAGACTTGCTATCCATGATTAGAGAAGCATCCCCAGAACCTTCAAGTCTTCAGGAGTCTTTCTTAACACCTCGAGATGGACTATTATGGAGGGGAAGTCAAATCTTCGTGCCAGAGAACGTTAGAGTCAAGGTACTGACGCTTTTGCATGACCATCCACTTGCAGGACATTTTGGGGTCCGTAAGACCCTTGAGCTGGTGCAGCGCACCTTTTGGTGGCCTAACTTAAAGGAATTTTGCAAGAAATATGTCAACTCCTGCTCTGTCTGCATCCAGAACAAAACCCCCAGGAACAGAGCGTGGGGTCTACTAAGACCATTGCCTATACCAGATAGGCCCTGGAGAATGATAGCAATGGACTTTATAGTCGAACTGCCACATTCGGAGGGGTGTTCGGCGATCTTTGTGGTCGTCGACCGGCTATCCAAAATGGCCCACTTTGTGCCCCTAAAAGGAACACCTTCTGCTGTAGAGACAGCCCGTGTGTTCATTAAGGAAATCGTTAGATTACACGGGATTCCCGCAAATATAGTGTCTGATAGGGGGGTGCAGTTTACTTCACGTTTTTGGAGAGCCCTTTGTGAAAGCTTGAAGATTGAACTAGCCCTGTCCTCAGCATACCATCCCCAAACAAATGGGCAAACTGAAAGGACAAATCAAACTCTGGAGCAATACATTAGGTGTTTTACATCTTTTGTGCAAGATGATTGGGTATCCTTGCTGCCACTTGCAGAATTTGCGTACAATAACGCCAGTCACTCTGCCACCGGTCAATCTCCTTTCTTTGCCAATTATGGGTTTCATGCATCTTTTTTACCAGATTGTCTTTCAGAATCTGCAGTTCCAGCGGTCCAGGACACAGTGCAGTTCTTCAGTCGCAATAATCGGATCTTGCAGGAGGCGGTATCCAAAGCGCAAGCGGATAATAAGAGGTTCTTTGATGAGAAAAGAAGGGGAGATCTAAACCTCCAACCTGGCGACAAGGTATGGCTGTCCACTAATAATATCAGATTGTCATGTCCTTCCAAGAAACTTGCCCCAAAATTTATTGGACCTTTCCCTGTGAAAAGGAAAATTAACGAAGTATCGTATGAATTATGCTTACCTGATTCACTTAAGATACATCCTGTATTTCACGTATCACTCTTAAAGCCTGCTGTAGATGATCCTTTTCCTGATAGGGGCACCAGGGTCCCTGAACCAGTTCTGGTGGACGGCAATGAAGAATATGAAGTGGAATCCATCCTTGACTGCAGGAAGAGGTCTGGGCAAGTACAGTTTTTAATTAAGTGGAAAGGGTATGGTCCGGAGAACAACTCATGGGAACCTGACTGTAATATTCATGCCAAACGTTTAATTCATGCATACTTCTCTACCCATCCTGAAAAAAAGGCGCATCTGGGCATCCGGAGGCTGCCCGTTGGGGGGGGGCAATGTCAGGGGCATATCAGCAGTCGTCGGGTGAATCTGCGTGCACGAAGGTCCTCAAGGATCATTTCCAAGCATATTCAGCCAAAATCCCCACCAGGGGGCGCCGGAGCGCTCCCGCGAATGCCCGTACGCGCGTTCGCGGGTGCGCGCGCCCGTTCGCGCTAGCGCCGTTTGGCGCCAAAGGGCCTTTAAAAGGGTGACAGGTGCTCATGTTAGCTGCTGTTCGTCTGCAGCTCTGCACCTGAAAGTTCCTGAATCTGCCTGCTTGTTGTTTGATATTGACCCGGCTACGTCTGACCATTCTCCAGTCTCCCATCCGACCCGGCGTGTCTGACCTTGTTTCTTCTGCTACCCGTTGCTGAACTCCTGCCTGTCTGACTACCCTTGGATCATCCCTCCTGTTGATATCCTGCCTGATCTCCTGCCAAATACGGACTGTCTGACCTTGCTTGCCTGTGTCCTGTCACGCTGCTCCAGCCTGCCTGTTTGCATCCAGCTGCTGTCTACGCATCCGGCTACCAGCCTACCTACCGGCCTGCACCAGTTACCTGCATCCACAGCTCAGCCATCCCTGAGGGACTTCATTCCAGTTCCGGGGTCTGCTTCTACTGGAACCCGCATCAGGCCCTCCTACCCACTGTGCTCAGGAGACCACTGTTCCCACTTCCAGCGGCTCCTGAACCAGCGCTTAAGAGAGGTCTCCTTCTACCAGTCAGGCTCAACTACCAGGTACCTTACAGTAAGGTTCCCTCCGATCCCGCCATTCCCCCTGCCACTGTGGGGGCCATAATATGGATTGTAATTATAATGTCCCCTGCCTCTACCTCTAAAACCTCCCCTCCAAGGTCTAGGATATTTGCCCATGGGTGGTTGATAGGCAGATGTGTTATTTGTTTTTCCACCTTGTTCTGGTCTGTTATTAGCTATTTTCTGTTGGGTGCTAGTACTCGGGTTGGGTTCTAAACTTTATTCCATATTTGTTTGCACCTATATGGTTAACAAATTTTTTCAGCTCATCCTGACTGCCTTTCCAGACGATCAGTATGTCATCTATAAACCTTTTGTATACCAGCAAGTGTGGGTGGCCAGCATCTTCCAAAAATCTCATCCTCCTCCCATTTATTAAGGAAGATGTTGACCACATGCAGTGCGTATTTATTGCCCATCCCTACCCCCTTGGTTTGTCTGTAATAACTGTGGTTGTGCCAAAAAAAGTTGCTGCTCATGGCCATTCTGAGTCCTTCCAATATAAACCTCCTTTGTTTTAGCTTTAATTTAGCCTTAGGTTTTTCATTGCCCATGCCACTGCTACCAGAGCATCCGTCTGCTTGATGTTAGTGTACAATGACTCCACGTCCAATGTCACTAATAACGCAGAACCATCAACATCGATCTGTCTCAGGATGTCGATTACATCTTTGCTATCCTTAATGAAGGCCTTCCCCTTCCCTGCCATTGGTTGGAGGAACACATCCAGGTACTCACCTAGCCTGGAATGCACTGATCCAATCCCACTAATTATGGGTCTCCCTGGTGGTTTTATTTTGCTCTTGTGGATTTTGGTTACTTGGTATATTTCCATGACTTTTGGTGCTTCGGGTACCTTTTTATTTATTATTCTGTCTACAATCCCCTTATTTAAAAATTCCTTCAGTTTAGATTTAAGTTCTTAATCTGGGTTCTTCTTCAGTAATTGGTATATGG
Source organism: Lithobates clamitans (assembly GCA_037952925.1). Lineage (NCBI taxonomy): Eukaryota > Metazoa > Chordata > Amphibia > Anura > Ranidae > Lithobates > Lithobates clamitans. The sequence goes on along the minus strand of JBBGZY010000903.1, from coordinate 114,722 downwards.
TAGTGTCTGAAACCAGTCTTTCCAATTCTTAATTATATTCCTTTTTTCTCAAAATTACCAGCCCTCCCCCTTGTCAGCGGGTCTTATCACTATGTTTTTTTCGTTTTTCTAATTTTTTTATACCTTGCCATATTCTATCTTATTTTGGGTTTTCTGGTTTTATGTTTTTTATTTCTTTTTCAACCATTCTTTTAAATACATCAATCTGTTGATTTGTGCTGGATTTGAGATTGAATGTGGACTTGTTTCTAAGTTGACTATGTGTATATATTGTGTTACTCTGCTGTGTGTTGCTCTCCCCCTTTTCCAAAAAATGCTTTTTCAAATTTAGCTTCCTGACAAATTTTTGTAAATCAATGAACGCTTCAAACTGAATAAACGATTTGTTGGGTGCATATTTTATTCCTTGGTCTAATACTAGTAGCTCCTCCTGTGTGAACACTACGTCAGTTAAATTGAACACCCCCTCTCCTAATTTTCTCTTTTTCTTTTTAGGTTCCCCCCTACAGCCTCTCCTTTTTGTGGATTTCTGTTCCAACCACCTTCTTGCGGGTTCCTGTGCCAGCCTCCCCTGCTGGTCTGAAATACCGGCATGGGGGGTTTGTAAGGTTCCCTCCAATCCCGCCATTCCCCCTGCCACTGTGGGGGCCATAATATGGATTGTAATTATAATGTCCCCTGCCTCTACCTCTAAAACCTCCCCTCCAAGGTCTAGGATATTTGCCCATGGGTGGTTGATAGGCAGATGTGTTATTCGTTTTTCCACCTTGTTCTGGTCTGTTATTAGCTATTTTCTGTTGGGTGCTAGTACTCGGGTTGGGTTCTAACATTTTTTACTCGTATTGGTTACTTTTGTGGTGGGGGTACTGGTTACCCTATTGTTTGTACCTTCTGTCTCCAAACCCCTAGTTTCCATTTCTTCATACAGGGATGTTATTTGAATTTGTTACTAACTCTTCTTCCTGCCACTTGCACTTGTATACCCTCCCTTCCATATAGTCTTTCTTGTCTCTTTGGTATTTTTTAACTTTTTTATTTTTAACTTCTGTTTCAATGTTTTTATTGAAATTTTGCAATGAAAGTATAATATGAACAAAACATATCACATAATACTCCTCAATGACCAAGGCAGTCAAAAGAGGGAAATACAAAGCAGGAACAGCATAGCACTTACACAGATAATGTATCTAAGGTAGAGCAAAGTTCCTGGCTAGTTTATTATCTTATTAATGAATTGTTAATTTCCGCTAGGAGAACGGACAACCTGAGAAGAATTTCAAACTGGAGACTCCCCCCAGGAAGGCCCCCAAGATCATCACTCCACCCCCATGGGGACACACTGTGGAGTGCGAGAGCTTCAGGGTTCCCACCAAAGGGGGTGCCTCCCCACTTCCTGTCAGATCCCCCGGGAAAGTGCTCACACTGGAAAGGAACCCAGGCACAGCAGCCCCCCGGACGGAGCCGACAGACACATTGTCCGGGATAGAAACCTGAGAGTGACTGGCTGTCATCTAGGCTGGTACGCCAAGTGAGTAGTTTAGGACAGCCTAACAGAACAATTGAGTATGTTTTGGCTTAGTAAGACAATTATTAGCCGTTAGCTGGTATAAGAAAGATGAGGATAGAACATGAAAAGAAAAAGCAGAGAATAAAGATGAAGAGGAGAGAGGGAGCTAGTGGAAGAGAGAGGGAGGGAGGGGGAGTGGGGTAAATGTATAGAGGTGGTAATCTCGCCGGACTCTCCCCTACGTGAGTAGGTGACCTGGGTAAAGTGAGACACCGACATACCTAGCCCAAGGTTCCCAAATCCCTTCGAAACGTGGGACCGTGTCATGCAGTTTGGCCACGATTTGTTCCTGTGACATTATCCAAGAAATCTTCCGTTTTGGTGGCCGATATGGACACCGAGGGAGTTTTCCAGGCTTTCGCTAGAGTGACTTTGGCTCCCAAACACATAAAGAATATAAGTTGTGTATTTTTAGAAGTGTTGGGTAGTTTGCAATTCAATAGGATGTATGTGGGGTCCTGTGGAACCCCTGCCCCAGATACTCTCCTTAGAATTTGGAGGAATTTATTCCAGTAACTCCGTATGCGGGGGCAAGTCCACCAGATATGATGCATCGTGCCAATATGTCCGCAACCTCTGTAGCAGAGGGGGGAGGAGTCCGGGAATATCCTGGAGAGTCTGGCCGGGACGTAGTACCATTTAGTAAAGATTTTAATGTTAGCTTCAATCAAGGCCATATTTAAAATACCTTTCGATGATCTGCTGAAGGCTTGGAACCACTTAGTAGGGTCCCACTGAATGTCCAGGTCCGATTCCCAGGAACGAGCGTATGCCGGGGTGTGCGTCCTATCTGCCAGGGACGCGTAGATAATGGATATCCCACCCCTTTGGGGGGCTGACGAAGAGCACCATTGCTCATACATCGTGGCCTTAGGAGTGTTCAACCCATCAGTACAAAGTGAGTGGAGAAAGTGACAAATTTGCAAGAGTCGAAACTTTTCCGAGGTAGGCATTTCCAGTGAACTCAAACAATGACCTAATGAAATGGGGCCATTGGGAGTAAAGAAGTGTCCTATCCGGAAAGGCCTTTGTTCAGCCACCAATGAAATGCATGAATGGTGGAAAGTCAGGGTTGTGAAACAGGTGTGTGAGGGGCCTTAAGGGGGAAATCAAGTTGGCGTGGGTATGCAATTAGTCGCAGAGGGCTAGGGAGTGAGACAAAGTAGGGGCTAAGATGGCCGGTCTATGTTTGGGAGGTCTCCATGTTAAGAAGTCGAGTGTGAAATGCGGTACTGCTTGTCTCTCAATGGAGATCCAATCTGGCCTGCAGCTTTTAGTGTAAATGGTTGAGAACTGTGCTAGCTGTGCTGCCTGGTAATATAGCCACAAGTTTGGTAGTCCCAAGCCCCCTTGTGACCGTAGCCTGAACAAAATTTCTTTAGCAAAGCGATGGCCCCTGTCCCCCCAGACAAACCTAATCACCACGGACTGAAATTTAGTCAAGACAGATTTTTTAATCGGTATTGGAAGTGATAGGAACAGGTATAGAAGGCGTGGCAGGAGAGTCATTTTGACTGCGTTGAGTCTACCTAACCATGGCAGGCCCTCCCTCGACCATTTCCGTAGGTCCTGCTCTAGAGAGCGGAGCATGGGTGGGTAGTTAGCGGCATATAGGTCTCCAATGTTTTTCGTCAGCTTGATACCCAAATAGGGGATTGAGGTGCTAGCCCATGTGAAGGGAAAGTGTGGTCGGAGTTGGTCTATGAGAGGTACCGGGACCGAAACATTGAGGGCCACAGATTTAGTCACGTTCACCTGAAGACCAGAGATGAGACTGAAGTCTCTCAAAAGTCTGAGGACATTAGGTGTGGATGTGAGGGGAGCAGTGAGGAACAAGAGCATGTCGTCAGCAAATAGGGCGCATTTGTGAACGTCAGGACCACAGTTCACTCCCTTGATGTTCTCGTTCGATCTGATGGCTATAGCCAGGGTCTCGATTGCAATAGCGAAAATCAAGGGTGAAAGGGGACAGCCCAGTCTAGTTCCCCAACGAATACTGAAGGGTTCCGAGTAATGACCCATTAGCCGCACCTGTGCTGAGGGTGAGGAATATAAAGTGTGAATTATCGTGCGAAAACCATCGCCAAACCCCCAGCGTTCTAGAATGTCAAAAATATAGGGCCATGATACGGAATCAAAGGCCTTCTGCAGATCCAGCGACAGCAAGAAGCCCTCTTGTGCAGGTACTCCGTCCCACCGGGACTGCAGAAGGGAAATCAAGTCAATAGCTCTGCGAACCTGGTCCGGTCCCTGTCTCCCCGGGATGAAGCCCACTTGGTCCCTATGTACCCTGTTTCCCCGAAAATAAGACCTAGCACGATCGTCGGTGATGGCTGCAATATAAGCCCTACCCTCCAAATAAGCCCTAGTTAAAGTCCTTGTAGGTCTTATTTTCAGGGTAGGGCTTATTTTCGAGGAAACAGAGTAGGGCTTATTTGGAGGGTAGGGCTTATATTGCAGCCATCAATGACAATCACGCTAGGTCTTATTTTCGGGGAAACAGGGTATATAATTAGCAATAAAGTTAGACATCCTGTTTGCCAGTATTTTAGTCATTATTTTGAGATCGTTATTGATTAACGAAATAGGGCGGTAGCTGCCCACCTCGCTTGGGTCTTTACCCTGTTTAGGTATGACCGAGATAAAAGCCGAGTTTAAGTCGCTAGGGATAGGGGCTCCATCCCGGAGGGAGTTGAAGAACCGGGCCATGTAAGGAGCCAGACGAGGGCCGAACTTCTTGTAATAACATACAGAAAAACCGTCTGGACCCGGTGCAGAATTCATTTTCAAGGATTTCATTATTTCCACGATTTCCTCGGAGGAGAAGGGGGCGTCTAGCAGGTCGCGGTGTGTTTACTGTAGGTGGGGTAGGTTAATGTCTTGGAGAAATCGCTCTCTGGCCTTGGAATGAGTGTGGGGTACTGTCTCATAAAGATGTGAGAAAAAATCATGGAATGATTTCATAATGATGGTAGGATTTTGCGTCAGATTCCCCGATGAGGCACGAATTTTGGGAAATACCAAGGTACGGATCCTCGGGCTAAGCTTAGTAGCTAATTTAGCACCTATCCTATCCGATTGGTAATAGAAACGCGCGCCGGACCACCGTAAGTGTTTCTCCGCGGAAGTAGTAAGAGCGAGGTTGAGTTTCACTCGAGCTGAGTCAAGTTTGGCTAAGTTATCTGGTGTGGGGTGTTGTTTGTGGGCTTTACTCAGCAAGCGGAAGTCTGCAGTGAGGCGCGAGACCTCCGCCCTGCTTTCCTTTTTAAGTTGTGAGGAGAGTTGTAAGATCCTGCCCCTCATCACCGCTTTGTGTGCTGCCCAAAGACATCCCGGGGAGACCGACCCCGTGTCATTCTCACTGAAGTAGTCGGAAAGAGCTTTGTCTAGGAGCGTGCCATGGGTTGGGTGAATGAATAGTGAAAAAATATATTGTGGTGAACTGTGCACAGAAGAACAGTGTAAAAAAAGGAGAACATTAAAAACTTGACCCCAGAGTTCAAAAGTATTGGGACAAGATGGCGCCAAATTAAAAAATGATGAGATACTAAAAGAATATATGTGTATAATATAATCAGTGTAATGTCCATGTTGCCCCTTCCATATGTATATATACAAAAGATTAATCAAGTGTGGTTGACCCCAATGTTCAAAAGTATTGTGACAGTATGTTGTTTATGTAGCATAAGGTGTCCTTCTATATAAAACGTGAGGTGTCCCTCTACGTGACCAACTGAAATTATAATTCAATAATAACGCTCCCTGTGCACAAAATGCAGTAAAAAAATACACAAATGATTCCAAATTTCTTTTGTTTGTAACACGTGATATGGTTAATTTCTAAAAGTTTTTATATATAATCCATGCAGAAAAAAGCGTTGTTAACCGGTGGGAGAAACAGAGTTCAACTGTAGATGCTGTTTATTTCACCCTAGAGGGTACACCGCAGTGACTTCTGTGCGATTATTTCATAAGGTGACTTGGAGTGCTCACCCCCCGATATTACCCCACTCACCAGATATAATCACCCCTGCAGGGGTACCGAGCGATAAAGTGGGTGCCTCAGGGCGGATGGTATTCACTCCAATAGTGCTTCCATTCCTCTGCTCTGTTCCAGGGTAAATAAATGCTCTGCTATGACCATGCTACTCCAGCAGTGAACCACCTTAATCTGTTAAACTCTCCAGAAATCCAGAGAAAAGAGAAACACAAGGGGGCTGCCTTCGTGAAGTATGTCAAGTTGTTTTATTCCATAAAAGCATAGAAAATCCAAAAATTACAAGCCAGAATATAGGTACTGTAGAAACAGGCAACGCTGTGTGCAGAGAAGGGACCAGCAGCGATCTGCGAGCATGCGTCCCAGCTTGCGTTCCAGCGTACACTTCCGGGTATGACGTGTGAGCGTGACTCCGCCTTACGCGTTTCGTCATAGGACGTTTTCAAAGACGGCGTTGACGCCTACGCTTCACACTCTAATATAGTCCTGCGGCCCACAACGTCACTCCCCTTATTATGGTAATATCGCTCGGGGGGAGGATGTGTTGTGGCCGCTATACTTCAGTGATGCATTGCATACATAGAGCGGAACTGAACACTTTCCAAGCATTCTACAAAACTAATCACCGCTATTTAAACTCCAACTACTCATAGTTATAACGACCCCTAGACTAAATACATTGCATTTAGAACGGGTATATAAGTTAGTCAAATTTTGAGTAATTTCTCCTGGTTTATTGTGTGTAAATGGAAAAAATAGCAGTGATTAAGCACCAATGCACCATTAATAGGTATAAATACTAACTGCTATGGTAAAACCAAACCATGGAGACAGGCAGAGATAAAAAAATATATATAAAAACATGTATATATTAGTATATACATAAAAATGTATATAAAGACATGTATATAGCAAATACATGTATAAAAATCCCAACATTAATAAATTTAATATACAAAAAATACACAAAATATATAAAAAATATACAAACAAATTAATTTATATGTAAAGCTAAAAACCATTAAAATAAACCATTTATATAAAACGACCTAGTGTAAAAAGACCGATGCATATAATTAATCAATTAAAATCGATCAATTAAAATGCATATAGTTATTCAATAAAGTAATATCCATATTAGGTCAGTAAAGTGCGTATAGTTTGTGGTGGAGGGTGAGAAGATGTAAAATTGTATTTTAGGTTGATAAAATACATATATTAACAGATGTAAGGTGAGGAGGTGTTGAATTAGATGTTAGAGGGTACACAGGATTATTAGTACCATATATGCTTATATAGAGGGAAAGCCATATGTGATGTAAGTGACCCAGCCCTACTGCAAAAAAGTACGGCGGCCACTTTAGTGCTGTATCTTCATACCTAGTGTAGATTAACCCCAAGGTTCAAAAGTTTTGGGACATAACTCGTATGCCAGAACAACTATTAAAAGTAATACAACAGACTATAGAGGAATATTGAATGGGGATTGAGAGAGACCTCCCATATTCAAGATAGGGGAGGGGGGGTGTTGGTTTTCCTGTACACATAGATCTAACGGTCATCCCCTGATATTGTGTCTCTATAGTAGGCCAGATACCCACAACCTCATTGCTAGAAACAGTAGGTGCAATTGAGAGACCCATTGGCCTTATATATATAGCTGCGTTAACCCCTACGTTTCATTTTATAATTATCTAGGGGTTGGCTATGTAGCAATTCAAGTCTATGTCCAAGTTAAGCCCTTTGGGTGCAAGGGAACCCAGTCGATAAATCCAACTCGTTCTCGTTTCTGGATATTGAGGTCTCTCTATTGCCTCCACGCCAGTGTTCCTGCACGGAATCAATCCCATAGAAAATAAGTACACTTGGATCCCTGTGGTGAACCTCGTCAAAATGTCTAGATAGACTATGATTGGGGAACCCCTTCCTAATATTTTTGATATGTTCCCGGATACGGACAAAAAGTTGACGGGTGGTTCTTCCCACATATTGGAGGCGGCAGGGACATTCCACAACATATGTGACATGTGTGCTCCGGCAGGTGATCAATTGGTTAATTCTGTATTCTTTGTGATCAGTACATGACTTGAAAGTATTCTTCCTTCTTGGTTGTCTTTTAGCTACTTTACACGGTAAGCATCTCTGGCACCTGAAAAAACCTTTTAGTTCTGGACATATTTTGATGGACTTCGGAGGATCAGTAACATTCTTCACTAAGTGGTCCCTTAGATTGGGTGCCTTTCTGTATATGAATTTAGGTTTGGCCGGCAGAAGTTTTGTTAGGGTAAGATCTTCCTTGAGTATAGGCCAGTACTTTTTTATTATTTTCTCGAAATCTCTGAACTGGCTGTTAAACCCTGTGATGAATGCTACTTCCGGCATCTTCTTAGCTTTTTTGTTCTTATTTAAGAGCAGGGAGGTTCTGTCAAGCTTCATAATGTCTGCTTTTAATTTCAGGAGTCTCTCCTTATCATATCCTTTTTCTTGAAATGTTTTAATTAAAATATCGGCCTGTATATTAAAATCTTCAGTTCTATCACAATTGCGTCTTATCCGTAGCAGCTGTCCTTTAGGGACATTACTTTTCCATCTTGGGTGATGGCAGCTGGAAGTAGGGATGTACCCGTTTCTATCTGTCGGTTTAAAGAAGGTACGAGTAGATAGCTTGTCTCCTGTCTTAAAAATTTCTAGATCCAAATAATCAATTTTCTCGTAACTCCACTTCCCGGTGAACTTAATACCATACTTATTATCGTTCAAGTTCTCAAGAAATTTTGTAAGGCTGTCTGGTGTTCCATTTCATAAAATGAACAGGTCATCTATGTACCTTTTATACATCTTGATCTGAGGTATATTTCTACTGTAGATGTATTTATCTTCCCACAGGTCCATGAATAAATTAGCTACGCTAGGAGCATAGCGTGCTCCCATTGCAACTCCCTTAGTTTGTACATAATATTTTTTATCATGCCAAAAATAGTTACATTCCATGGCCATTTTTAGGCCTTCAAGGATATAACCTATCTGTTCCTGCTTCATACTTGTGTTCGTATGAAGGGCTCTTTCCACACCCCGTAAGCCGTCCTTCTGTTCAATACTAGTGTACAGAGAATTAACATCTACTGCCACCAGTAACCATTGTTCAACTCCCTTGATCTCTTGCAGTTCTTGAATTAATTGCATACTGTCCCGCAAATAGGATTTCCCTTCTTTCACTAGAGGTTTGAGAAATATATCCAGGTACTCTCCCAGCCTGGAGAAGATGGAATTGATCCCACTGATTATGGGCCTCCCTGGTGGTTTTTCCAACCTTTTGTGGATTTTTGGTGTATGGTATATCACTGGTGTTTTAGTCGAATTGGATATTAGATATTCTGCCTCTTTGCAATTTAGTATACCTTTGGTTTTCCCTTTTTCCACATAGGTTTTAAGCTTCTTTTCATATTTTTTCTTTGGGTTCCCTTTTAGCGTTTTGTATGTATTCTCTATACTGAGAAGATTGTTCATCTCATCCTGGTAGTCCTTTTTATTCAGAATGACTAGGCCTCCCCCCTTGTCAGCAGGCCTGATCACTACCTCATGTTTTTTTCCTATATCCTTAATGGTATTCCAGATATTGTTGGATCTTTTTTTATTAGTTTTTCCCATTAATGTAATATCTTCTTCCACCATTTTTTTAAAAGCATTAATACATTGGTTCCCTGGGGTTTTGGGATTAAAAATTGAATTATTCTTGAGGTTCGTTTGTTCAAATTACTGTTTCACCTGGGTTCATCGCAAAATGTTTCTTTATATTCAGCTTTCTTAAAAACTTTTGTAAATCAATAAAAGCCTCAAATTAATCAAACGGTTTATCTGGGGCATATTTAAGTCCCAGTTCTAGTACCCTTAGCTCTTCTCGCGTAAATTGCACGTTACTAAGATTAAAAATGCCTTGTCCTAATAGTTTCTGGGCCTCTTTCTTCTTCTTGCCTCCACGTTTTCCTCTTGCCTGTTTTCTCTTTCTGTGTATCTGTGTGTGGGTCCTATGTCCGTCCCCTGTTGGTATTCCCTCGTAGTTTCGGTCCGGGGATTTGTGTCGTATTCCTGGTATACGTTGCGATCTCTTATCCTCCTTGGACTCCAATACCGGTCTTCCTGCCTTGATCCTTCTTCCATATTCCGTCCCCTCCATCCATATTTCCTGTACGGGATACGGGGTCTCCATCTGCCTGGGGGTTTGTCTTGATAAGTGACTCGGGGAAAAACCTTCCTTCCACCCTCCCATCTTACATGTTCTGGGTACGATCTTCTGTGTTATCCCTCATAGGCGGTCTTCTATACTCTTCCCTCAAAGGGGAGTATCGGTTATTCACAGGTACGTATCTATTTGTTGGGGTCCTATAGTTGGAGGGTCCTCTATAGGCGTCTCTTCTAGTATCCCTTCTGTCTAGTGGTGTATTGGGAATGTTATGCCCTGCTGGACTATATGGTGGATTGTCTAATATTCTAGGTGTACTCAGGGACGGGATAGGTATTGCTTCCTCAGATTCCTCTTCCATAGAGGGGTCTTCTAGTGGATCATCATCCTCTTCTCCATTGGTTTGCCATTTATAGACCTTCGAATTTTTGTAATCCATCACATCTCTTTTGAATTTTTTCTGTTTCTTTGCCTGTATGTTGCTATCATACTTTTTGATAGACTCCTGTAATTCTTTTTCCCTATCTTTGTATTCCTTCAGATGAATGAAGGGTAGGAGTAAGTTTTTTATTTCAGTGATGTTAGTTTCAATTGTTCGCATTTTGAATTGTCTTCTTTTGATAATATTCTGGAGCAGTTCTCCCTCACACTTATTAAATAGGGAGTACCAATCTCTCATGAGGTCACTGTTGTCTATTCCATCATTGGGGTGCATGTCCCACCTAAGCCTTCTGGGGGTAATTTTTTCAGTAACATACATTTCCAATGTGGAGATATCCCACCATCCGCCCTGAGGCACCCACTTTATCACTCGGTACCCCTGCAGGGGTGATTATATCTGGTGAGTGGGGTAATATCGGGGGGTGAGCACTCCAAGTCACCTTATGAAATAATCGCACAGAAGTCACTGCGGTGTACCCTCTAGGGTGAAATAAACAGCATCTACAGTTGAACTCTGTTTCTCCCACCGGTTAACAACGCTTTTTTTCTGCATGGATTCTATATAAAAACTTTTAGAAATTAATCATATCACGTGTTACAAACAAAAGAAATTTGGAATCATTTGTGTATTTTTGTTACTGCATTTTGTGCACAGGGAGCGTTATTATTGAATTATAATTTCAGTTGGTCACGTAGAGGGACACCTCACGTGTTATATAGAAGGACACCTTATGCTACATAAACAACATACTGTCACAATACTTTTGAACATTGGGGTCAACCACACTTGATTAATCTTTTGTATATATACATATGGAAGGGGCAACACGGACATTACACTGATTATATTATACACATATATTCTTTTAGTATCTCATCATTTTTTAATTTGGCGCCATCTTGTCCCAATACTTTTGAACTCTGGGGTCAAGTTTTTAATTTTCTCCTTTTTTTACACTGTTCTTCTGCGCACAGTTCACCACAATATATTTTTTCACTATTCATTCACCATTCATTATATATTTTAACTTGGATGACATTTTTCCATTGATGGGACACACTTCATTCAGCTGTTTCTAAAACACTGGTGTTTTTGAATTTTTTGGTTATTTCCAAATATATGGCTCTCCCTGGTTTAGACCGTATTATCTTTGGATATTGGTGCAGTTTTGACACATTGGAGCCGCTTGGAGTCAGTCTGTATTTTATGACACCTTTACCCGTTATTTAATATCAATATAGGAGGGCAGCGCCGGTTTCATTCTCAACCTTACCCATCTATTATGTAATTAGACCCCTAGGGGTACTAATTGGAGATAGGCAGCAGCTCTCACACTGTCCTAAGCGCGGATTCACTGATTTATATTTTTACCAGAAACATGTGAGTTTTATAGCCTTTTCTGCATGATTTTAAATCAGTTTAAGCACACTGCGCTATGACCGCTGTTTGATTGTTTTCCATGAGGACGGAAATACTTGCTACATTGCATTGGGGACAGAACAAGGCAAATAATAAAGAGGAATGGTTATCCCTCAATGAACCAAGGGCCTATATTTATTAGTATCTGGTGAGTGGCCAATTTATGTGGTGGTGGTGTTGACACTGGAAGTCACAAAAATCACGAATGAGAAATAAGAGCACAGAAAACAGCACACATGTAGTGGATAGCCCATCTAGGGATCCACGTCTTTATTAACACATCAGCACAAGTGGACTATAACTGGACTTTACTTTATTAATATATTTATTAGTGTATTTTACACACAGATTGGTAGTTTTGAGTGGTGATATTAAGTATAAGTGAAGAATCATTGATGTATATGTAGATTTATGATTGATTTAGATATGTGGTGATTTTGATATCATAGCGCAGGAGGTAGCGCAGCCAACACCAGGTATATACACATACTATAGACACCCCCCAGGTACAATATTTAAAGGAATATTACACTTTTATTGTTTCACTTTAAGCATTATTAAAATCACTGCTCCTGAAAAAACGGTCATTTTTAAAACTTTTTTTTTGCATTGATGCATGTCCCCTGGGGCAGGACCCAGGTCCCCAAACACTTTTTATGACAATACCATGAATATAAGCCTTTAAAATTAGCACTTTTGACTTCTCCCATAGACTTTTAAAGGGTGTTCCGCGGCCTTCAAATTTGCCGCGAACAACCCAAATTGTTCGCTGTACTGCGAACGGGCGAACAGCCAATGTTCGAGTCGAACATAAAGCCCATCCCTGGTGGTGAGCTCTTTCTGCCACACATTTAAAGCATAGACCCAGGGCCTCTGGTATGTGGGTGATGCAGATGTCCAGCAAAGATCCCGGCTTGTATGTCTCCGGAAGACTGATTATTCTTAAATTGTTCCTCCTCAAACGGTTTTCCAAATCTTCTATTCTTTCGTGAAGGAGTTGTTGCGCTTGAGAGTATTTCTCCAGAGCTGCATTTGTCTGATATTGATCATCTTCCAGAGATGATATGCATTGTTCAGCCTCTGTGAGTCTATGGGCCTGTTCTGTCAGCTCCTTCCTGAGCTGTAAAATGCCTGCCGCCACAGCTCTGTCCACAGCTGCTGTGATTGTGGGGGATAGGAGAGCTGCCACCACTTGGGCTATCTTTTCGTATGCATTCTGGGGTTCTGGTGTCCCCAATTCACTGATCATTCTCCTCCTGGTCCACAGCATCTCCTGTCACAGCGTCCTTTGTGTTCTGTGAGGGAGAAGAAGAGCGCACTGCAGCAGCCATTTTAGGATCTGTGCCTGTGTGTGAGGGAGGATGTGTGCCTCGATTATGATCCCGAACAGGACCATGATTGAGACAGGTACTTCTCCATATTGCAGAGATATGTGAGAGGAGATCCGGCGGTAGATGAGCTGCCCTCAGGAGATTATATGTCGGCTTTTCCTGCGGGCTGGAGCAGAGCCACTGGTTCACCCAACCAACTACATACGGAACCGGAAGTCTCAAGGCTTTCATTTACACACTCAAGTGTTCCATTAGCACTAAGACACAAGAAACATCTTACAAATTACTAACTGACTGGTATGCCACTCCAGCAAAACTTCATGTTTGTAATGCTCTGATCTCAAGCACATGCTGGAGATGTGGAAGTGACACAGGCACCTTTATACACATTTGGTGGCACTGCCCTCACCTGGCCCCATTTTGGCATCAGGTCAGGGAACTGATAAAACAAATTACGGAAACCAAATTAGTGCCTAATGCTGCCTGTTGTCTTCTACCTGTTTCAAATTTTTTGCTCAAACGCTACAAAAATTAATTAACCAAACATTTGTTGAATGCAGCTAAGGCATTGATCCTGGCCCTCTGGAGGACTACACGAGTACCTTCTGTCTCACAGTGACTGGCTCGGGTCTCTGAAATATGTGAAATGGAAGAGACGCTAGCACAGGCCTCCGACAGAGTAGACAGATTCCATAAAACCTGGTCACCTTGGTTCGAATTCCGTTACTCCGATGTTTACAATAAATTGAAATCCGGCAGATAACTTGTATTAAAGGGGTTGTAAAGGTAAATGTTTTTCACCTTAATGCATTCTATGCATTAAGGTGAAAAATCATCTGACAACACCGGCCCCCCAGCCCCCCCGTTTTACTTACCTGACCCCTCAAAACTCCCACGCTCTCCCCTGACATCCTCTTAGCTGCTCAGCCTGGCCGTTGATTGGTTACAGTGGATGGATTGAAAGCAGTGCAGCCATTGGCTTGCACTGCTATCAATAACATCCAAGGCGTGCTGGGGGGCTGGGCTGAGTGATGCAGTGAGCGGCTATGGCCACCGGCTGTATCACAGGAGCAAGCCCGCAAAGCACTTAACACCATGCGAGGGAGCTTGCATGAAAGTGTTGAGTCCTTGCGGGGGGGGAGCAGGGACAGCCGCCGAGGGACCCCAGAAGACCAGGTTCGGGGCCACTCTGTGAAAAACGAGCTGCATAGTGGAGGTAAGTATAACATGTTTGTTATTTAAAAATAAATAAATAAATAACTTTAGTGATCATTTAATACCTATACAAACAAAGAGTAGATAAGCTAATGTACATCTGAACCAACTCCAGCTATGCCTACTGTTTTCTACAATTGAAACTCATACCTGTTTATCCTTCCTGTCACCTATTGAGAGCTCCCCAAACCCTCCCACCACTACTCTAATAGGGCGTACACACGGTCGGACTTTGTTCTGACATTCCGACAACAAAATCCTAGGATTTTTTCCAACGGATGTTGGCTCAAACTTATTTTGTCTACACACGGTCGCACAAAGTTGTCGGAATTTCCGATCGCCAACCACGCGGTCACGTACACCACGTACGACGAGACTAGAAAAGGCCGGTTCAGAACCAAGCGCGGCACCCTTTGGGCTCCTTTTGCTAATCTCGTGTTAGTAAAAGTTTGGTGAGAGACGATTCGCGCTTTTTCAGACTCGTGGCTTTCAGATTGTTTTCTGCCGTTCAGTTTGTGCTTGTGGGTTTGTATGTGCTCTTCAGTGCGTGTAAGCAAGTTCCGCGTGACTTAGTCATTGTACTCTTGTTCGTTCGTTGCTGTTTTTCAGTTCGCTCTTCACAGGCCTTGCTGTTATTCAGTGCGTTGTTACTTCATTCTGAGCAGCCGACCGTTTTCTAGCCATGTTTCGTATGCGTACTCCTCGTAGAGTTCGTGCTGTACGGGGGCTTGGTGTTGGGGTCCTGACCTTGACACAAGTCTAGTCCATGAACACGGTGGGGAGGAGTTCATGGACCAAGAATTGGTTGCTTCAGCGTGACCAGTTCTCTCATATGCCTTTGCTCCGTGAGATCCGTGAGAATAATCCTGATGATTTCAGGAACTTTCTCAGGATGACGGACCCCGTGTTTCACCGTTTGTTGGCTTCGCTGACCCCCTATATCAGCAGGCAGGATACATGCATGAGGCAAGCCATCACTCCGGAGCAGAGGTTGGTCGCTACCCTGCGTTATTTGGCCACAGGGAGAAGTCTGTAGGACTTGAAGTTCTCGACAGGCATTTCCCCCCAGGCTCTGGAGATCATTATCCCAGAGACCCGTTCTACCATCATACAGGTCCTACAGAAGGAGTATATGAAGGTAAGATTTTTATCCTTTAATATCACATTTTATTGTATTGAATGTTTGATAATATATTGTATTTCTTTCCTCATTCCCTAATTACCATGATTGTAATATGATGTGAATGTCCCCTTTGTCATGCATGCTGGATTTTTATGTAATTATTATTTTAGGTCCTTCATACAGATTGTCCTTCAATAACCTCCCCAGCATGGTGTCTCCTGCCCTATATTCACCTCATGTAGTCACTTAACAATGTATTTTTTCTGCTCCATAGTAGTGTTTTACCCCAAACACCCCCTTAAATGTTTGGAAATGTTATTTTTTATTTAAATTCAGGCAGAGTGCCAGAGGTTTTTTTTTTGTGGTGACCCCAAATAATTTTTTATAGCCCTCCCTCCCCCAACTGCTAAGTCAGCTGATCCCAATTCTCTATCTATCCTCAATCATCTATCTGCTGACTTTGCCAAACCCATACACACTATACTCACCTCTTTAGTGCTCAGATGTATGGATGAATTCCCCAAAGCATGTAGTGAAAGGGCCTGCCTGTATACTTTCAAATGGTACTGTTTAAAGTTTTTGTATCCTATTATTATCTTGATAGGTAATAGCAGAATGTCCAAATGTCCTCAAATGTGTACAATTTGTATTTATATCTTTGTATTATGACACTTCTTACCTGTCCAGTGGGCTGCCAATAGTGTAACTAAGGAGGGTCTGTTCAAAGTAATCCCCATTATTTAGGCATTCATCTCTCAATGAAGTGAAGAGGGTTACCTGTTCAAGATTTCCACACACCCCCTATAATGTTAAAAATGGCCCATGAGAGGGGGGGAGGGGGAATATGATAGGTGTACCTTATACTTTGGCCTTGTTAAATTCCCCTTAGTAAATGCTATCTGGAGGTTGCCCCATAATGTTTGTGTATAATCTGCTTGCCATGTTTCTGAGTAAAAATAGTAATGTTTATTGTTTTTTCCTCAACAGTTTCCTTCCACACCACAGGAATGGCAGACTGTGGCCTCCCACTTTGCCGAGCGGTGGGACTTTCCTAACTGCGGAGGGGCAATTGATGGGAAACACGTCCACATCGTCCCACCACCCAACTCGGGGTCGTACTATTATAATTACAAGGGGTTTAATAGTATAGTGATGTTGGCGGTGGTGTCGGCTAATTACGACTTCTTGTATGTGGACGTGGGGAAGAATGGCCGGATGTCCAATGGTGGAGTCATCGCCCAGACAGAGTTCTACAGGCGTCTCCGGAATGGCAGCTTGGACTTGCCAGCTCCAGAGGACAATGTGGAAGGACTCCCATTTGTGTTTGTTGCTGATGAAGCGTTTGCGCTGGGGGACCACCTGATGCGGCCATTCCCAATGAGGACCCTCACCCCAGAACAGAGGGTTTTTAATTACCAGCTGGCCAGAGCCCGAAGAGTGGTGGAGAACACATTTGGAATCCTGGCCAGCCGGTTCTGACTATTTCTGACACCCATCCATATGGCGGAGTATAAACGGAACCATATTATACTTGCGTGCTGTGTTCTCCATAACTTTTTAAGGAAACATTCGGCCAACTATGCTGGCTCAGTTGGGCCTGAGGCTGGAATCCTTCATCAAACCACACTGACGGCGCTTGAAAGTGGCCGTCCTGGCTTGCCCTCCCTGAGTGCCCGTGATGTCCGGTTACGCTACCTGGAGTTCTTTGCGGGTAGCGGGGCTATCAATATGCCAGACAATCTGTGAAGCCTTTTTATAATAAAAAAAGAAATTCTTGGTGGACATTTACTGCTTGTGTTTGTTTTAGCTGACCCTGACAGAAATGTGTTGAGTCCAGAAAATGTTGTGATTGTGTAACCTTATACAAAGCACTGTTGGCTGTTATTTCCTAAATGCAAAAACACATTTCACTACAAGTGCACTTGCAACTGCACTGAAACTGCACTTGTAGTGCAAAGAGGATTTGCCCTTAGGAAATAACCCCGAATTTTTGCTGAAAACAGCAATTACATCACCCCAAAAGTGTTGTATTGTAGTGTTGAGACAATAATCCACACATTCTTGAGTAAGCAACTTTTTTATACCTGCACAATCACATGTGCATTTACCAAAGGTTTTTAAAACAAACCAACATGTTTGTTGTATAACAATTTTTGCAGTAGCATTATCAAAAATCGAAATGTCCATTTCAGATAAAACCGGCCTGTGTAAAACCAACAAGAAAGACAAAAAACTTGAACTTACAAAGTTCACATTAGGTCAAACCTGAAGGCTATATCAGACATCAGTATTTAGGAACTGGGTTTGATATAGCGTTCAGATGGGGGGAAATCACCCCTGGAAAAGCCAAATTTGGAAGATGCACACCAATTTACGAATGTCAACATGTGCTATCTGCCATCAGGGGGGATCAAGGGACGTGGGGGAGCAAGCCCTTCCTCAATGCTACTTTATAATTGAGGAAGGGGTTGCACCCCAAAAACGCGTCCATTGATCTCCCGTGATGGCAGATAGCACATGTTGACACACTGTGTGCATCCTCCAAATTTGGCTTTTCAAAACATTGCAAAAAGTTTTAAAAGATTGGACCACAATCCAAAAAGTGATTTTGTGGGGTTTTAAATTTGCCCCAAAACATCAATGATGTTATTATTTTTTTAATAACATCATTGATTTTTTGCTGTATGTTTTGCAGTTCTACATTACACCCCATGATCTCCCCGATCAGGATCTGGGCACTTTCTGATGTGAAACATTCTGGATCCACAACCTCACGATCACCTAAAAAGAGAGAAACAAAACAAAAACAGGTATCAAAAATCTGCCACCATCCATCTCTTTTTCCTGAGCCTGTGGTCGCAGACACTCACCTTTTGTGGTGCCAATCTCCACCACATCTTCTTCTTCCTTCTGCTCTTCGTGGGTTGGTGTTAGTTCCCCTTCTTCCAGAGGTGGGGGGTCTGTGGTCTCCTCGGATGAGGGGTGTCCTCCAAGTCTTTTCTCCCCTATGTAAAACAAAAATGGTATAATTAGCACACAGATATTTGATGGCAGAACTAGAAATAGGAAACCTTGCTTGGAAGTGGGGTACAATTGTCTATTTTAGCCGAGTTCCAAGATGTCTTTTTTTTAATGCCCTTTGTCAAGCTGCAATACTTTACCTGTTTGGTACAAGCTTCACAGATGTAGCCCCCCTTATAGTATACACTGGAGCACCTGTGTGGCCCCCTAATAAAAATGTTGTTCTTGTGTCCCACACTAGTGCTCCAGTGTCCAGATGTGAAAACAGCTGCTCAGTGTCCTCTCCTTACACAGAATCTAGTTTGCATTTCATTCGAGTAACAAACCCATCTACACAAACAAATATTTGGCATCCAAGTAGGCCCAAAAAAAATGTGGGAAAATGCATATGGCCTAAACAATGGTGTTTTAGAGGCCGAAAGAAAAATGTTTGATACGAACAAATAATGGGCCCATGAACATTAAAGTTGCCCTTTTAAACGTTACAATTAATAAAAGCATATGGAGCAGCACGAACGGAATAAAGACAGAAAGAATAGGAACACCGCACAACTACTTACTTTTTTGCAGCACTCTCCGGATCTTTCGGTACTGCTCTGGCTCTCTCAATTTCAGGTCCGACCACCGCTTCCTGAGCTGATCTTTCGATCGTCGTACCCCGAAATTCTTCTGCAGACTTTTGATCACTTTCGCCATGATCTTGGCCTTTCAGATATTGGGGTTGGGGTAAGGCCCATACTTTCCGTCATAGTCGGACTTCTTCATGATGTCGACCATCTCCAACAACTCCCCAAAGGACATATTTGTGGCCTTAAAACGTCTCCTTCTGGATCGGGACGTATCCGGATCCGGGCTTTCCTCCTCCTCGTTCCTGCAATTAGCACGCACCAGCTGTGACTCCGCCATGTGCACTTCCCCCACTGCGCCGAATGAAAAGGGGCGGGGAATGGACTAGAAAGAACGTCAGGGGCGGGCGGAGTTACACGCATGCGCAGTGTGTATAAAGCGTAACACGCGTGCGTATTACGTACGATCTGTGAGCGGAGGAAGGAGCATTGGACGCGCCAATCGTAAGAACGAAGGTAAGAGACAAACTTGTGCCTATACTGCTTCTACATTGAAGCCTATATTGTAACAAGATTAGGAGAGTTTTGTCTGACATTAGGCTTTGTCTGGTGTTGTGTCTTGCAGTGAACATGGATATGCCAATGGAAGGTAATGACTTCATGTCAGTATTCCTAGATATGTTAAGGGAGCTGCCCTGTCTGTGGGAGATTAAACACCCCCATTTCAAGAACCAAGCAAAGAGGAAGGCAGCACTGGAGCAATTGTGTGAAATTGTGAAGCAGGTGATCCCCACGGCAGACATCACCTATTTAAAGAAATTAATTGGTGGCCTGAGGAGCACATATCTAAGGGAGCGCAAGAAGGTCCTGGATTCACAGAGATCCAGAGCAGCAGATGACATCTATGTCCCCAGGATGTTGTACTACGACAGGCTGCATTTTCTGGCAGGCCAGACTGAACCCAGGCCATCCCTCTCCAGTCTTCCTTCCACACTTCCTTCCCCCCCGGCTGAGGCTTCTGACGCCCAACCTGGGCCTTCCAGGCCACATGTGGAGGAGCCCAGATTTAGCCAGGTATAGCATTCCTCTAAATATTTCTGCTTGTCCAATCAATGATGTTAACTAGATGTTAGTTGGGAGTATTAATTTAGGATTGTGATTGATGATGCAAAAACTAAAACCATGTCCCTTTTTCATACACAGGGAAGTCTCAGCCAGGAGGTGGCCGAGCCGGCTGGCTGATCTGCAGGTCCCTCCACCCCCCCTGAAAAGAGAAAGTGGCAGTAGGAGGAGTGCCCTAGAGGAGGCTACCAGAGGACTCTTTTGGAGGGCTACAGAGGTCCTGGGAGCACGACAGACCGTGGAGGAGGACATTGCTGCCGTCATTGCATATAAAATGCAGAGGATGGACAAGAGACAACAAGTCATGTGTGAGGCGCTCATATTGGAGGCTCTTAACAAAGGTATGAGGGGCCAAATGACAGCTCAGACACACCTTTGCGATGGTCCTCCTCCTCCTCCTGCAGGTCCTCCTCCTCGTCCTCCCTCTCCTCCAGGTCCTCCCAGTCCTCCTCCAGGTCCTACTCCTCCTCCTGCCACATCTCCAACAGCACAGCCACAGCTTGGAAAGGAAGCGTGAAAGGAAGACCAGAAAGTGAGGACCCTGGATCCAGTCTGGTCGGCCAAAAAATGCAGCCTCTTGTGGTACCACAGCCTAGGGGCACACATGTCATCTGCTGCTTTCAAGATCTCTGAGAATCCCGGACCAGACTGCCCTTACATATGGACTCCTCAGGCCACCAATTTTGATGTTCAAGAATTGATGTCTGCCGTGGGGGTCCCAGGCTTCGCTAATTTCTCCTGTTGATCCAGTGTTGCCTTCCTCTTTGTTTGGTTCTGATCCCCTAATAAAGGATTTTTGTTTTGAATTATACTCTCCTATGTGTTTTACTTCAAAAATGACAGTTTTTTTGTGAGGATTCAGGTACATTTCAAATATACAATGTGAAATGAACAAGGGACACCAACAACAAACAATCTCCTGGAGATTAAATAATAAAAGATATCAATGGTGTTGGGGTAACTTGACACACAAAACACACACAAAAATATTCTGGAGGAAAATTAAAAATAACATTGAACAAAGATCAGCCTTTGAAAAAATCCAAACATTAAATAAAAAAAGCTTAAAATCCCCCAAAAAATTAAATAAAAAAAAAAAATTCTGTCAGATGTGACAACTAATAACAATATATTCAGGGAATCCCAATAAAAAAACAAAAATAAAACTTTGTGAGAAGTGTGTGTGAATATGAGCAGCAAAACTACTTAATTCTTGTCACATTATAAAGAAGAAGAGAGTGCGCTGTATTAAACCATTATTAACATTGCAGCGTGACAAAAGTGCTGTATCCATTGCGAACGCTAAGTTTACCAGAACGAGCTGTTCTGTCTTGGAATTTCTTCTGAGCATGCGTGGCACTTTGTGCGTCGGAACAGGCCACACACGATCGGAATTGACGAAATCGGATTTTGTTGTCGGAAAATTTTATCTCCTGCTCTCCAACTTTGTGTGTCGGAAAATCCGATGAAAAATGTCCGATGGAGCCCACACACGGTCGGAATTTCCGACAACATGCTCCGATCGGACATTTTTCATTAGAAAATCCGACCGTGTGTACGGGGCATAACTCTTAATTTCTATCTTTTCTTACTTCTTATTAGCTTTTTTCTTGTGTAGAACATCTTAATGGTAACCTAAATATTACATCCCCAAATGGATAAATTGAGTCACTTGTGAATGACTTAGCTATATGCACTACCAGAACATGTCATTGATGCTTTGGTATATACTCACTTTACCACCAGGGATGAATGTGTGCGATACCAATACTACTGGATACAATATCTAGTTGATATGCAACTTTACTCTTCTGTATGACTTCTATACATGACTGTACACATTTCTGTACTCCTGTTGAACTTCAATAAACTTTGAATGTTAAAAAAAAAAAAATCTGGAGGTTTTCATTTTTTACTTACAGATTTCAGATTTTGTAAAAGACCCCCCATACCATTGGTTTCTGAAAGCACATGACTAGTAGAATAAAAAGAAGGTGCTACTGATTTTAAGGCCCTGACATTTTTGTACAAATGTTTATCAAATCACTATTTTCACAGAAAAACCCACAAAAAATTTGCACACAATATAATGCGTAATTCCTGCTAAATTCCTACTAAAGCCTCATTCAGTGGGGTGTGCTAAAGTGTTAGCCCATGAAGGGCCATGTTTACCTGCATGGGGATGTGCAGGTATTCTGTGCATCCCTGTGCAGGCAGTCCTATTTATGTCAATTGGGATGCAGTAGCTACCGGGACAGATCTGACATCCATGCAGGTGAAGGTGCATGGACCCAAACGCAGACAGTGTGAGTTCAGGGACATGCACACACAAGGATGTCAAGTTGGGAGCAGTGGCTGTGTCCTTGCAGCTGCTGCCTCTCAATTAAATTGGACTGCCTTCATGGGGATGCACAGAATACCTGTGCATCCCTCTGCAGCCAAACTCGGACCAGTAGTAGTATGCCCCGCGTGAACAAGGCCTTGAACTTTGTTTAAACTTTTGGTTGGACAGGGGGTAGCAAAAATGCATGATTGAGCTGTGTTTCTGCCACCCACCAACCATACCCCTCAAGCTGCAATAGGCAGTGGATGAGGGTGTTTACATGCTTGCATAAAAATTATTGCAGCGCTGAAAAGTTCAAAATGAAATTGAAGAGTGGGAGGAATCCAATCACCAAATATATTGTGCAGATGTAGAAAGAGTCACTCGTCACCACGTGGTAGTGTAGTCTGCGTATCAGAAGGTGTTTAAGGATTAGGCATAGATGATAAATTCTCAATAGCATCCAGCAAATCCAGCCCACTGGAACCCCTCATCAAACCACAACATCCGTGGGATTTCCTTCACATATAAACATCTCCCAATGGTCACTTCAGAATTAGGCATTCAGGCATGTAGTCATCATATATCCGAGAAAAGAAAATGAAGGACCCATAGTGAAGCCTGTAATGATAGATAAAAAAACTTTTATTGTAGTAACTTACAGTTGAAGCTTAAAACAGCATGCATCAAAGATAGGAACAAATGGCTACAGCAATCAGCGTACGGATGTCAGCCTGCCTGACATGTTTCATCATAACAGATGTCTTCAGAGGCATGGCTACAGTTACAACCGCACGCTATATATATTACATATATTTACATGCTTGGGCTGCATTGCTTTGTGCCCATGGCAAAGTTGGCCTGACTTGTAGTGATGCCACCTGCCAAACGCTACACATTTAAATGAATGGGGAAGTGCCACAAACACCCAGAAACTGCAATGCATGCAGTTGCGGCGCATTTGTCTGCAAAAATTGGGTTAAAACAGGCAGTGAGGAGGCACTGCATCTGTTCCTCACTGCCTGTCAGTAGTCTTTGGAGCTTAGCCTTGGGTTTTAGTGGCAAGGGCGATTTAGAAACATGTCTAAATCTACCCTTTGGACAGCCTGTGTGAAAGGGCCCTATCAGGTCCGCCTGTCTGTTTTTTGGGCAGACCTGATCAGACCCTCCATTTACCCCTATGGAGCGGCAGATGTCAGCGGTGACAAGTCCGCTGACATCTGCCACTATCTGGTCCGATCCTGCCTGCAAGGACTAGACGTATGGTGGTCCTATCTTTCATCCATCCAGGAATGGCCGGTCAATTACGGGAGCAGGGGTGCCACCCCCCTAGTTTGCATGTGGGGAAGCATGCAGGGCGTCAGACTCATACGTCTGTATCAGTTTTTTATTCAAGCCACATTATTAGAGCCTGAGGCTCTAAATGGCTTGAAAAAGAACATGTCATCCACCTGCTTCATGGGGATCAGCAGAGTGATCATCCGCTGAGCAAGCAGATTCCATCCCACGGGCGCCCATGTGAAAGGGGCCTTAATATGATTTGATGAATTATTTTTTGTTTACAATTTTTATTTTTTTTACATTTTATTTTGAGGGGGGGCTTTGGAGAGACATCAGACCTCTAATGTCTCTTTTTTTATACAGAGGAAGGAACTGAAGAGTTAAATCCTTTTCTCTGCAGGCTCAGCTGCAATATGTATGACTGGATGGAAGCCTCTGCATAGTAGCTCCCATTCATTCATAAAACAGGGGCTTAGTAAACACTGTTTACTATGCCACCATGACAGCTGAACATAGGAGCGTAATGGCACACTAGACCATTTCAGAAACATATGGTCAATATGGAGAGTCTTCACATCCTAAAACACTCAGCATTTGCTTGTGTAATACCTACAACCATTTTGTTTCAGTTTTTTTAATGCTACCTGGCGAGATACAAATGAGACTCTTGAATGGCATTCATTTCTCCCCTCTGTAGTATGGGTGAAGCTTGGATTGAAGCAATCCTTAGAGCTTTTCTTCACTCCCTCCCCACCCCTTTTCCCTTATCCATCTCCTGGACCTTACACCTTGCCTCTCCTCTCCCCTTTTTCTTTTAAATAATGTTTTAATTTTTTTCCTTTAACATTTCTATTTTTCCACACTTTCTCTTCAACACCACTAGACACTGACTAACAATTTGATCTGCAATCCCACTCAATATGCTGCCAGAGACACTTTTTTTTTTTTTTTTCATTGAAAAGATTTTTATTGGTTTTTCAGTAATTTACAGAAAAAGGTTGGAAACAGGAGATATACGCAAAAATATAGAGGAAAATAAAAATAAAGAACAAGAAGAAGCACATATCCAGGGCAATCATACGATGAACTCTACAGGTTATACATACAGTTAATTATGCATAATGATATTTTTCAGTCCATATTATCCACAGTTTGTCAAATTTATCGCATTTAAGCAAGTTAATTGCTATAAGTCGTTCAAATGTGTAGTTTTGCTGGACCTTCCTAATCACATCAGTAATGTTAATTGTTGGGGCGTTTTTCCAGTTGTGAAGTATCAAGGACCTAGCAACCAACAGGGTGTGAGATACTACATGCCTCATGGAATATGGGAAGTTTTCTAATCCAATTAATAGTATAGCCAACTTTGGGTTTGGGGGTGTAATTATTCCTGTGAGTTCTGAAATAAGTTTAAAGGTTTGGTTTCAGAAGCTAATGACGTTGGGGCATTCCCAGAACTTGTGTAGAAGATAGCCTTTATGTCCGCATGCTCTCCAACATAGAGGTGAGGTGTTAGGAAACATTTTTGAAATTCTACATGGGGTATACTGCCAGCGATGTATTATCTTGAGCGATGTTTCCCAGTGGTTAGTGCAGTGCGATACAGTTTGTATGGTTTTAAACGCGAATTGCCATTGCTTGTCTGTAATCGTTGTTCCTATATCCCATTTCAGATGTGTTCTAGGTTTTTTTTAACTCTTTTTTGTTCTGTAGTAGATTATAATATATAGATATGCCTTTGTTGTGCAATGAGCCTCGGGTGAGGTGCTGCCATACTGGGATTGGAAGGTGGGTATTGTTCCACGGGTGTGTGTGCATGAAGTGAGCCACACGTATGCAGGTAAAAAGCATGTTTTGTGGCATATTGTGTTCTTTCATTAAACATTCTGCAGATTTTGGTCTGTTATTGTGGAGTAAGTCTTTTACACTTTTAATCCCTTTAGAAGGGAATGTTTTCAGGGATATCATCAGTATATTGGCTTCAACCACACTTAATGGAAGTGTGAAGTCTAATGTTCTACTATTAGCAATTTGGCAAGATAGGAGAAATCTCCAAGCTTTAATTGATATCATGATAGTGGGGGGTAGGGATGAGCCGAACACCCCCGGTTCGGTTCGCACCAGAACCTGCAAACGGACCAAAAATTCGCACGACCGTTAGAACCCCATTGACGTCTATGGGGCTCGAACGTTCGAAATCAAAAGTGCTAATTTTAAAGGCTAATTTTCATTGTATTGTCCTAAAAAGGGTTTGGGGACCCGGGTCCTGCCCCAGGGGACATGTATCAATGCAAAAAAAACTTTTAAAAAAGGCCATTTTTTCGGGAGCAGTGATTTTAATGATGCTTAAAGTAAAAAAAAAAAGTGAAATATTCCTTTAAATATCATACCTGGGGGGTGTCTATGGTATGCCTGTAAAGTGGCGTGTGTTTCCCATGCTTAGAACAGTCCTTGCACAAAATGACATTTTTAAAGGAAAAAAAGTCATTTAAAACTGCTTGCGGCTTTAATGTAATGACGGGTCCTGGCAATATGGATGAAAATCAGTGAGACAAACGGCATGGGTACCCTCCAGTCCATTACCTGATTCTTTGGGTCCTGTATGGATATTAAGGGGAACCCCGCACCCAAATTAAAAAAAGGAAAGGCGTGGGGCCCCCAGGCCCTATATACTCTGAACAGCAGTATACAGGCGGTGCAAACAAGACAGGGACTGTAGGTTTGTTGTTAAGTATAATCTGTTTGTAATTTTGAACTGGTACATTTTCAAAGTGTAGCTTCAGCCAAAAAAGCTTTTTGGAAAACATAGGGAAGGGTTATCACCCCCATGACATTTGTTTTGCTGTCTGTGCTCCTCTTCAGAAGATTTCACCTCACTTTTTGTACCAATGACTAGGGATGAGCCGAACACCCCCCTGTTCGGTTCGCACCAGAACATGCGAACAGGAAAAAAGCTTGTTCAAACACACGAACACCGTTAAAGTTTATGGGACACGAACATAAATAATCAAAAGTGCTAATTTTATAAGCTTATATGCAAGTTATTGTCATAAAAAGTGTTTGGGGACCTGGGTCCTGCCCCAAGGGACATGGATCAATGCAAAAAAAAGTTTTAAAAACGGCTGTTTTTTGAGGAGCAGTGATTTTAATAATGCTTAAAGTCAAACAATAAAAGTGTAATATCCCTTTAAATTTCGTATATGGGGGTGTCTATAGTATGCCTGTAAAGGGGCGCATGTTTCCCAAGTTTAGAACAGTCTGACAGCAAAATGACATTTCAAAGGAAAAAAAGTCATTGAAAACTACACGCGGCTATTGCATTGCCGGTCCGACAATACACAAAAAAGTTCATTAATAAAAACAGCATGGGAATTCCCCACAGGGGAACCCCAAACCAAAATTTAAAAAATAAAAAAAACCCTTCAGGTCTGGTATGGATATTAAGGGGAACCCCGGCCAAAATTTAAAAAAAAATGATGTGGGGGTCCCTCTAAATTTCATACCAGACCCTTCAGGTCTGGTATGGATTTTAAGGGGAACCCCGCACCAAAATTTAAAAAAAAAAAACGGCGTGGGGTCCCCCCAAAAATCCATACTAGACCCTTATCCGAGCACGCAACCCGGCAGGCCGCAGGAAAAGAGGGGGAGACGAGAGAGCGCCCCCCTCCTGAACCATACCAGGCCACATGCCCTCAACATTGGGAGGGTGCTTTGCCCCCAAAACACCTTGTCCCCATGTTGATTAGGACAAGGGCCTCATCCCAACAACCCTGGCCGGTGGTTGTGGGGGTCTGCGGGCGGGGGGCTTATCGGAATCTGGAAGCCCCCTTTAACAAGGGGACCCCCAGATCCCGCCCCCCCTGTGTGAAATGGTAAGTTGTACCCCTACCATTTCACTAAAAAACTGTCAAAAATGTTAAAAATGACAAGAGACAGTTTTTGACAATTCCTTTATTTAAATGCTTCTTCTTTCTTCTTTCTTCTATCTTCCTTCATCTTCTTCTTCTTCTGGTTCTTCTGGTTCTTCCACCGGTGTTCTCGTCCAACATCTCTTCTCCTTGGGCCGCTCCGCATCCATGGTGGCATGGAGGGAGGCTCCCGCTCTTCTCTTCATCTTCTTCTCTTCTTCATCTTCTTCTCTTCTTCATCTTCTTCTCTTCATCTTCTTCTCTTCTTCATCTTCTTCTCCGGGCCGCTCCGCATCCATGCTGGCATGGTGGGAGGCTCCCGCTGTGTGACGCGTCTCCTCTTCTGACGGTTCTTAAATAATGGGGGGTGGGCCACCCGGTGACCCCGCCCCCCTCTGACACATGGTGACTTGACGGGACTTCCCTGTGACGTCACTGGGAATGCCACAGGGAAGTCCTGTCATGTCCCGTGCATCAGTGGGGGGGGCAGGGTTACCGGGTGGCCCCGCCCCTGTTATTTAAGAACCGCCAGACGAGGAGACACGTCACACAGCGGGAGCCTCCCACCATGCCAGCATGGATGCGGAGCGGCCCGGAGAAGAAGATGAAGAGAAGAAGATGAAGAGAAGAAGATGAAGAAGAGAAGAAGATGAAGAGAAGAGCGGGAGCCTCCCTCCATGCCATCATGGATGCGGAGCGGCCCGAGGAGAAGAGATGCTGGACGAGAACACCGGAGGAAGAACCAGAAGAACCAGAAGAACCAGAAGAAGAAGAAGAAGATGAAGGAAGATAGAAGAAAGAAGAAAGAAGAAGCATTTAAATAAAGGAATTGTCAAAAACGGTCTCTTATCATTTTTAACATTTTTGACAGTTTTCCGATAAGCCCCCCGCCCGCAGACCCCCGCAACCACCGGCCAGGGTTGTGGGGATGAGGCCCTTGTCCTCATCAACATGGGGACAAGGTGTTTTGGGGGGCTACCCCAAAGCACCCTCCCAATGTTGAGGGCATGTGACCTGGTACGGATCAGGAGGGGGGGCGCTCTCTCATCCCCCCTCTTTTCCTGCGGCCTGCCAGGTTGCGTGCTCGGATAAGGGTCTGGTATGGATTGTTGGGGAGACCCCACGCTGTTTTTTTTTAAAATTTTGGTTTGGGGTTCCCCTTAAAATCCTGAAGGGTCTGGTATAAAATTTAGGGGGACCCCTACGTCATTTTTTTTTTTAAATTTTGGTTCGGGGTTCCCATGTTCGAAATTCCAATGCCGTTTTTATCAATGAACTTTTATGTGTATTGTCGGACCGGCAATGCAATAGCTGCGAGTAGTTTTAAATGATTTTTTTTCCTTTGAAATGTCATTTTGCTGTCAGACTGTTCTAAACACGGGAAACATGCGTCCCTTTACAGGCATACTATAGACACCCCCCATCTACGAAATTTAAAGGGATATTACACTTTTATTGTTTGACTTTAAGCATTATTAAAATCACTGCTCCTGAAAAAACAGCCGTTTTTAAAACTTTTTTTTGCATTGATCCATGTCCCTTGGGGCAGGACCCAGGTCCCCAAACACTTTTTATGACAATAACTTGCATATAAGCCTTTAAAATTAGCACTTTTGATTTCTCCCATAGACTTTTAAAGGGTGTTCGGCGGCATTCGAATTTGCCGCGAACACCCCAAATTATTCGCTGTTCGGCGAACTTGCGAACAGCCAATGTTCGATTTGAACATAAAGCCCATCCCTGGTGGTGAGCTTTTTCTGCCACACATTTAAAGCATAGACCCAGGGCCTCTGGTATGTGGGTGATGCAGATGTCCAGGAAAGATCCCGGCTTGTATGTCGACTCAAACTCGAAGCTCATCCCTACCAATGACAAATGTTTTTTGAAAATTTGGGGTTTTTAGTGAAACAAGGATCAGTGATAAAGCATCAGTGGAAAGGAGAAAAGTTTTTCACATATTAACTCTTACAGGAGAGAATTTCCCTTCATATGGGGTAGATTTCATCTCACTTCCTGTTGTCTCCTTCCGTTTGCAAGTAGGAGTCTTTTATAAGTTGCATGTGTGAAAGTAGGGGCCTTCCCTATATACTCAGCAGAAATATGGGCCTTAGGTGTTGTTATGGCCTTAACACTGTAAGCCCTCACAGGGCCCTGCTGTGAAATATTAGATCAAGAATTGTAATTACATGCCCCTGTTGAACAGGGCCAGAAAAATTGGGCCTTTGGTGATGGAGGTGGTGGTGCTGGTGCCACAACACTGTAAGTCCTCACAGTTACTCTTGGTGGGTGCTGGAACGGGCCCTGCTGTGAAATATTAGATCAAGAATTGTAATTACATGTCCCTGTTGAACAGGGACTGAAAAATTGGGCCTTAGGCATTGGTGCTGGTGCCACAACACTGCAACCCCTCACAGATACTCTAGTTAGAGCACAGGAACTAGCCCTGCTGCAAACGAATTGCATCAAAAATTGTAATTACATGCCCCTGTTAAACAGAGGCTGAAAAATTGGGCCTTAGGCACTGGTGCTGTTGCCACAACACTGCAACCCCTCACAGATACTCTAGTTGGAATGCAGGAATGAGCCCTGCTGCAAAGAATTGCATCAAAAATTGTAAATACATGCCCTGTTAAACAGGGGCTTAAAAATTGGGCCTTAGGCACTGGTGGCGGTGCCCAGAACCAAAAATGTTCTTACAAGCTATCAGCATGATCATTGAGGAGGAAGAAGATAATTACTCAGCATAACAGGATAGTCACTCAGCATCAGCATACGCTGTCTTTGAAGGGATCTGACATTTCAAAAAAAAATATTCGGTTACATCAGCATCAGGTGCTTGGTAGCGGGTGGTGATCCAAGACTGATTCATTTTTATGAAGGTCAGTCGATCGACCGAGTCGGTGGACAGACGCACCCTGTGATCGGTTACAAAGCCTCCAGCAGCGCTTAATGTGTGTTCCGAAAGAACGCTGGATGCAGGACAGGCCAGTAGCTCAATTGCATACTGTGCAAGCTCTGGCCAGTGATCCATCCTCAAGACCTAGTAACCCAGAGGATTTTCGGTGGGAAAGGTGTCCAAGTCAGATCTTGCCCCTAGGTATTCCTGCACCATGTAAAACAGACGCTGGCGATGGTTGCTGGAACCGATCATACCTTGGGGCTGTGGACTAAAAAATTGTCTGAACGCATCGATCAGACGGCCTCCTTCTCCACCGCTCCTTCTTTGACTGACCGAAGCCTCAGGAACATGTTGTCCAGAAACAGGAGTTCGTAACCTCCCAGTCTCTGGGAACGCGTTACACAGACCTTTCTGCAAGGCCTCCCGAAGATGTTTCATCCTCTGCTCCCTCTGTGATGGCAAGATAAGGTCCTCAACCTTACCCTTGTAAGGTAGATCAAGGAGGGTTGCCAGCCAGTATTGGTCCTTCTCCTTGATACCACGAATAAGAGGATCCTTCCACAGGCTTTGCAGGATCAGGGAGGCCATGCAGTGTAGGTTTGCTGAGGCATTCGGTCCGGAGTCCTCTGGGTCACTAAGGACGACATAGTCCGCAGCCACCTCCTCCCAGCCATGTACAAGTCCATGTGTTTCTTGGGACTGATCCCTTAAAGACTGCTGCTGATGCTGAGTGCCAGGCTCCACCTCCATACTGACACTATCTTCCTCTTCCTCCTCCTTGTCCTCTTCCTGTGTGATCGGCGGGCACGCAGGAACACTGTCTGGATAAAGGGGGCCTTGAGAGCTAAGGAAGTCCTCCTCTTCCTGCCTCTGTTCTGCCTAAAGTGCCCTGTCCATTATTCCACGCAGTGTGTGCTCCAACAGGTGGACAAGAGGGACAGTGTCACTGATGCATGCACTGTCACTGCTCACCATCCTCGTGGCCTCCTCAAATGGTGACAGGACAGTGCATGCATCCCTGATCATGGCCCACTGGTGTGGGGAAAAAAAAACAAGCTCCCCTGACCCTGTCCTGGTGCCATAGTCGCACAGGTTCTCATTGATGGCCCTCTGCTGCGTGTGCAGCCGCTGCAGCATGGCCAATGTTGAGTTCCACCTGGTGGGCATGTCACAGATTAGGCGGTTCTTGGGCAGGTTAAACTCCTTTTGGAGGTCTACCAGCCGAGCACTGGCATTATATGACTGGCGGAAATGCACACAGACTTTTCTGGCCTGCCTCAGGACATCCTGTAAGCCCGGGTACCTGCCCAAGAACCGCTGCACCACCAAGTTAAGGACGTGAGCCAATCAGGGCACATGGGTCAGTTGTCCCTGTCGGAGGGCAGAGAGGAGGTTGGTGCCATTGTCGCAAACCACCATTCCTGCCTTAAGTTGGCATGGCATCAACCACCTCTGAACCTGCCCCTGCAGAGCTGACAGAACCTCTGCCCCAGTGTGGCTCCTGTCCCCCAAGCACACCAGCTCAAGCACCGCATGGCATCTTTTTGCCTGCCTACTTGCGTAACCACTTGAACGCCTACGGAGCACCGCTGGTTCCAAGGACAAAGCACAGGAAGAGGCCATGGAGGAAGAAGAAGAGGAGGGGGTGGAGGAGAGAGGTGTGTCACAATCATTAGTAGTGGCATTTTGGAGGCGTGGTGGTGTAAAAACCTCCAACACTACTGCACCTTGTCCTGCATCCTTGCCAGCTGCCAGCAGAGTGACCCAATGCGCCGTGAAACTTAGGTAACGTCCCTGTCCATGCCTGCTGGACCATGAGTCAGCGGTAATATGCACATTACCGCTGACCGCCCTGTCCAGCGAGGCATGAACATTGCCTTCCACATGCCGGTAGAGAGCCGGAATCGCCTTCCATGAGAAAAAGTGGCATTTGGGTACCTGCCACTGAGGAACCGCACATTCCACAAACTCACGGAAGGGGGCAGAGTCTACCAACTGAAAAGGTAGCAGTTAAAGTGCTAGCAATTTTGCCAAGCTAGCATTCAACCGCTGGGCATGTGGATGGCTGGGAGTGAACTTCGGTGGTGCAGCAGCTGGGGCAGGAAAATTTGCCTGGTTCAATCTGATGTCGGTGTACCGAAAGCAGATTGCCCACAAATACTTGGCTGTGACACACCTAATTCTACACCTTCGTTCCTCTCAGTGCAGGTCTCAGAGAGGACTGAAGGTATAGTGGGGTTGGAGATCTCAGCTGATGAGGAGCAAGGAGAGGTCCTTTTTGTTCTTTGGGGTGGGATTTTTAGGTACGCTTGCCAACGAACTGCATGGCAGGTCGACATATGTCTGGGTCAAGCATGTGGTGCCCAAGTGGGAGATGCTTTGGCCACGCGAGATATGCTTGAGACATATGTTGCAAATAGCAGCGGTGCAATCTGATTCACTTGCCTCAAAAAAGGCCCACACCAAAGAACTTTTAGAATAACGCACAGAGATAGCAGCGCCCTGCACATGCAGAGCTTTGCAGTGTGATGCAGTCAGTGTGCTGCCCTTAGGCTGGCCCCTGGAGGGCATCCTGCCTCGTTGGTGATGTGCCTCCTCCTCCTCCTCTCTCCTATCAGGCACCCACGTTAAATCAGTGACCTCATCATCCCCTCCCTCCTTATCACTGGAGCAAACCTGGCAGTATGCTGCAGCAGGGGGAGCATGACTGCCAGATTGCTGTCCTTCTTGGGCACCCCCTCTGTCCGTGCTCACATTACTGCCTTCATCTAGCTCAGTATCATCATCAGAGCCTTCTAAACGCTGGGCATCCTCCTGGAGCATGTACCCAACACTGTAGTCAAACAGTTCGAGGGACTCCTCAGGAGGACATGGTGGGGCTAGGGAAGGAGTCACTGATGCTATTGAGCTGAGGGAAGAGGCCGCGTTGGCAGCTGCTTTGCCAGAAAAAGTACCCTGAGCATGGGTGAGAGAGGATGAGGAGGATGAGGACGGCTTGGTCATCCACTCGACCAAGTCTTCCGCATGTTGCGGCTCAATGCGGCCAACTGCCGAAAAAAAGGCCAAGCATGTCCCACGGCCACGTGCTGATGAGGATGCACCGTCTCCATGACCAGCACTGTTGCCTCTAGACACAGAGCCTGCTTGCCCTCTTTTATTGGCTTGTGACTGTCTGCCTCTCCTTGTTGGCCTTCCAGACATACTAATGGCCTGTAGCTGCACTAAGCTGGGATATATATATATATATATACGGACTGGGCATAAAAACCAGCCCTGGAAATAATTTCATAGCAGCCCCAGTGGCGTAGCGTTGGTTGTCCGCACCCAAGGCAAGTAATTTGCGCCACTAACCCGCGGACATTTAGCACTCCAAGTCCCTTCCACTCGTACAGTATATTTAGCATAAGGTACCCTTATGGTACTTCTTAGGATGTACCACTCTTTCTATTTGTTCTCCTTTTCTTCCCTATATATCGCTCTCTATCCATCTGTCATGTTCTTTCTCACCAGCTTTCTTTGTTCCTCCCCCTCTTTTTATTCCTTCTCCTCCTCTTTGTTTTTTTCCCCTCTCTCACCTCTATATCTATACACACACATACACTGTACGTATTTACACCTATATTTATATTGCACCGAATAAATAATTGTCTTTTGGGGGCAGGTGGATTCCAATGTGAAATGTGCCTTGGCCATAGCACCCACCATAAAGCATTCTCCCTCTGTACTGGTCCAGGACTGGGGGCTGTAATTTAATTCTGCTGTGGCAGGTGAGGAAGTGTATACAGTGTGTGTGTGTGTATCATGTGTGTGTCCTCTCCTGCAGGGATTGCAGACACATTACAGGAGATGATCAGAGACTGCAGACATAGTACAGGAGATGGTCAGAGACTGCAGACATAGTACAGGAGATGGTCAGAGACAGCAGATATTGTACAGGAGATGGTCAGAGAATGCAGATATTGTACAGAAGATGGTCAGAGACTGCAGATATTGTACAGGAGATGGTCAGAGAATGCAGATATTGTACAGAAGATGTCAGAGACTGCAGACATAGTACAGGAGATGGTCAGAGACTGCAGATATTGTACAGGAGATGATCAGAGACTGCAGACATTGTACAGGAGATGGTCAGAGACTGCAAATATAGTACAGGAGATGGTCAGAGACTGCAGACATACTACAGGAGATGGTCAGAGACTGCAGATATTGTACAGGAGATGGTCAGAGACTGCAGACATGGTACAGGAGATGGTCAGAGACTGCAGACATAGTACAGGAGATGGTCAGAGACTGCAGATATTGTAAAGGAG
The DNA here is from genome assembly GCA_037952925.1 of Lithobates clamitans. NCBI lineage: Eukaryota > Metazoa > Chordata > Amphibia > Anura > Ranidae > Lithobates > Lithobates clamitans. Next base: position 80,018 of record JBBGZY010000903.1, on the reverse strand, counting down.
ATGGTCAGACACTGCAGATATTGTAAAGGAGATGGTCAGAGACTGCAGATATTGTACAGGAGATGGTCAGAGACTGCAGATATAGTACAGGAGATGGTCAGAGACTGCAGATATAGTACAGGAGATGGTCAGAGACTGCAGACATATTGCAGGAGATGGTCACAGACTACAGATATAGTACAGGAGATGGTCGGAGACTGCAGACATATTACAGGAGATGGTCAGAGACTGCAGACATATTACAGGAGATAGTCAGAGACTGCAGACATACAACAGGAGATGGTCAGAGACTGCAGACATATTACAGGAGATGGTCATAGACTGCAGATATAGTACAGGAGATGGTCAGAGACTGCAGACATATTACAGGAGATGGTCAGAGACTATAGATATAGCACAGGAGATGGTCAGAAACTGCAGTCATACAACAGGATATGGTCAGACACTGCAGACATATTACAGGAGATGGTCAGAGACTATAAACATAATACAGGAGATGGTCAGAGACTGCAGACATAGTACAGGAGATGGTCAGAGACTGCAGACATAGTATAGGAGATGGTCAGAGACTGCAGACATTGTACAGGAGATGATCAGAGACTGCAGACATAGTACAGGAGATGATCAGAGACTGCAGACATAGTACAGGAGATGATCATTGACTGTAGACATAGTACAGGAGATGGTCAGAGACTGCAGACATAGCACAGGAGATGATCAGAGACTGCAGACATATTACAGGAGATGGTCAGAGACTATAAACATATTACAGGAGATGGTCAGAGACTATAGATATAGCATAGGAGATGGTCAGAGACTGCAGTCATACAACAGGAGATGGTCAGAGACTGCAGACATATTACAGGAGATGGTCAGAGACTGCAGACATATTACAGGAGATGGTCAGAGACTGCAGACATATTACAGGAGATGGTCAGAGACTGCAGACATAGTACAGGAGATGGTCAGAGACTGCAGACATATTACAGGAGATGATCAGAGACTGCGGACATAGTACATGAGATGGTCAGAGACTGCCGACATAGTACAGGAGATGATCAGAGACTGCAGACATAGTGCAGGAGATGATCATTGACTGCAGACATAGTACAGAAGATGGTCAGAGACTGCAGACATAGTACAGGAGATGATCAGAGACTGCAGACATAGTACAGGAGATGGTCAGAGACTGCAGACATAGTACAGGAGATGATCAGAGACTGCAGACATAGTACAGGAGATGATCAGAGACTGCAGACATAGTACAGGAGATGATCAGAGACTGCAGACATAATACAGGAGATAGTCAGAGACTGCAGACATAGTACAGGAGATGGTCAGAGACTGCAGACATAGTACAGGAGATGGTCAGAGACTGCAGACATAGTACAGGAGATGATCAGAGACTGCAGACATAGTACAGGAGATGGTCAGAGACTGCAGACATAGTACAGGAGATGGTCAGAGACTGCAGACATAGTACGGGAGATGGTCAGAGACTGGGGACATGGTACGGGAGATGGTCAGAGACTGTAGACATAGTACAGGAGATGGTCAGAGACTGCAGACATAGTACAGGAGATGGTCAGAGACTGCAGACATAGTACAGGAGATGGTCAGAGACTGCAGACATAGTACCGGAGATGATCAGAGACTGCAGACATAGTACAGGAGGTGGTCAGAGACTGCAGACATAGTACAGGAGATGGTCAGAGACTGCAGACATAGTACAGGAGACGGTTAGGGATTGCAGACATGATTGATTCAGTAGATGGTCAGAGACTGCATTTAAAGCTGAATTCAGTGTACAGGTATATAGTATTGCAGGGTTGCTCCACTCTATTTAAACCATCTCTGCAAGATCAAGTCAGTCATTTTCCTTTGAAAGCACAAGCAACTGACGGAAGAAAACATCACATCCAGTTTCCAAAATACAAATTTTCTTGCAAACACTGAACTGCTCAAGATTAGATGAGGACAGTAACCATTTAACTGGTCTGTGAAGCTTTTAGCCTTATCCAGCAGTAAATCCTCAAAAAAAATAAAATAAAAAACCCCATCAAACAATCTGTGCAGCACTTACAGAGCTCTGGCTAAATAGCTGATTATAAGCTGAAATGGTTAACAGCCATGTGTCCCTGGTCTCATAGAATGGTGCTGCAGTCTTCCAGAGATCTTATCAGTGTGATCAGACAATGTGCAGGTCAGGTTAGGCAGATAAAAAAAAGTAACCAGGGAGACATGAATGAGGGGAGACTGATCGGTAACCTGCACACTGCCTGATCACATAGATATCTGGAATACACTGCAGCTGGTGTTACTGTGCTCCAGACGATCCTGTTTTTTCCTTTTAGCCAGAGTTGTGTGTCCTGGAGAACTTGCATTATTGTAGTCATACCTCCTTGTATCTCCCTCCTGGCGTCCCCATTCAGTCTCACTCCAGCACTTACAGTCAGTGTGAGCGGGGGAGGGCTACACTGCCTGCTGATTGGCTGTGGATGGATGGGAGGAGAAGCAAGTCCTCCCTTGTACTCCCCTAAGCAGCGCTATTGGCTGTGGGTTCCCTACTACGAGAAATGATCAGTCCAGTGCTCAGAGAACACACAGTGTCGATGCTCCCTCCCACCTGAATTATCCTCCTGCACAGCACAGACCTGCCTGCCGCACGATAGCCACGTGCTCCTCTGTCCTTCCGCTGCTAGAATTCATTTCCTCAGCCAGCCCCGCCTCCTCTTCACAGCTCCTAGCCGACAGCGGCCACAAGGCAACCAGCCTACCGGGAGATCTCCCGCTATCCCGGTAGGCCAGTCCAGCCCTGTATATACTGATACTGCAGCTAGCAAAATCAACTGCCTGCCTGTAGTATGAGAACGCCACCAACCTTCTACAGTTAGCTTTAGCTGAACACTGTGCAGAGGTCACACTACACTAACGTGTAAATAATTTAGCTGCCTGCAGTAGTGATAGGATCAGAAAAACACCACCAACCTTCTACAGGTAGCTTTAGCGGAACACTGTGCAGAGGTCGCACTACACTAAAGTGTAAATAATTTAGCTGCCTGCGGTAGTGATAGGATCAGAAAAACACCACCAACCTTCTACAGGTAGCTTTAGCTGAACACTGTGCAGAGGTTGCACTACACTAATTTGCAGCTTTAGCTGAACACTGCTCAGAAGACGCACTACACTAACTTGTAGCTTTAGCTGAACACTGTGCAGAAGTTGCACTACACTAACTTGTAGCTTTAGCTGAACACTGTGAGGAGGACGCACTACACTAACTTGTAGCTTTAGCTGAACACTGTGCAGAGGTCACACTAAACTAACTTGTAGCATTAGCTGAACACTGTGAGGAGGGCACACTAAACTAACTTGTAGCTTTAGCTGAACACTGTGAAGAGGACGCATTACACTCACTTGTAGCTTTAGCTGAACACTGTTCAGAGGACGCACTACACTAACTTGTAGCTTTAGCTGAACACTGTGAGGAGGACGCACTACACTAACTTGTAGCCTTAGCTGAACACTGTGCAGAGGTCACACTAAACTAACTTGTAGCTTTAGCTGAACACTGTGAGAAGGACGCACTACACTAACTGTAAATAGTCTAGCTGCCTGACTGTGGTACTAATAGGATCAAAAGAACATCAACAATGTTCTTCAGGTAGCTGTAAATACTGTAACAACACAAGCCTGCCTGTCAGTAGGAAGATAACAGGAACAGATCTAGCTAAGCTGAATACAGTGTGTATATATATATATATATATATATATATATATATATATATATATATATATATATATATATATATATATATATATATATATATATATATATATATATATATATATATGTGTATATATACACAACACCTGGGATGCATATATATACACAATACACTGTAAGTGCAGCTAACTGACTGACTGTCCTGCCTAATGTATTTAACTTAAATCAAATGACACTGTCTCTCTCTCTGTCTATCTCTCTGTCAAGCCGGAACACACTACACAGGGCCACCGTGCAGGCGGCCTTATATATTATGGGGCGTGTTCTAAACCCTCTCATCCATAATTGGCCAAAGCCACCCTGGCTTTGGCCAGTTACAGCTCTCTCTACAGACGGTGCTGTGATTGGCCAAGCATGCAGGTCATAGTGCATGCTTGGCCAATCATCAGCCAGCAATGCACTGCGATACCACAGTGAATTATGGGCCATGACGCGCACACGAATTTGGCGCGAACGGCCCATATCGTTCGCAATTTAGCGAATGATCGCACAGCCGATGTTTGAGACGAAAATGGGTTCGACTCGAACATGAAGCTCATCCCTAGTGGGGGGTAGATTCCTAAGATTCCAGGGTATCCAACTATCTCCCATTAGGACCGATGGTAGGTCTGATACAGGAGCTAAGGATTTTTCAATCTCCACCCACAGCGGTACCTCAGTGGAAGAAAACCAGTACTTGAGTTGGTCCAGTCTAGTTGCCCACATATAATAGTGAACATTTATTAGTCCCGCCCCTCCTGCTTGTTTATGAGGAATTAGAGTGGATTGTGAGCATCTTGCTTTCTTTTTGCCCCACAAGAGTGACCATTGGAGATTAGAGAGGGATTTGAGATAATTGCCGGGATGGTGATCGGGAGTACTCTAAAAATATATAGGATTTGCGGGAGAATTAGCATTTTAAATGCTGCTTATCTGCCCATCCAGGATAATTCACATTTGGCTATATTGTTGGTTTGAGTCACTATTTTGGTTAGAAGGGGTTTCAAGTTAGTATCTATTGGGAGCCGGTGTGGTTAGTCAAGGTAATGCCTAGGTATGGTATACCTTTGGAGCTCCAAGTGTACGGAAGTGATTGTTGTAATTTAATACGGTCATTGGCGGGTATACCTAGATCAAGGATGAGGGATTTAGAGCAGTTCACCTTATTATATGATACGTTACAAAAGGATTTCAGTGTTTCATGTGCTATAGGGAGTGAGGTTCGTGGATTTGTTAATAACAATATCACATCATATGCAAATAAATTGATAACATGTGGAGTAGCTCTGAATTGGAAACCAGTTATGTTAGCATGTGATCTAATGGCCTCCGCCAGGGGTTCAATCATGAGATTAAAAATCGTCTGAGATAAAGGACAACCCTGGCGAGTACCATTCGTTATTTGAAATGGAATGGAGAGCATGTTGGACGTATACACCTGTGCCGAGGAACAAGAGTACAAGGCCAGAACTGCATTCAATATATGGCCATAAAAGTCCAAATTTAGACAAGGTCATTGACATGTAATTCCAGTTTACTCTATCAAATGCCTTCTCTGCATCTATGGAAAGCAGCAGAGAAGGCGTTTTTGTTTTTTCAACATGGTGAATAATGTTGATTATTCTCCTTGTAGCATCTGAGGTTTGTCTCCCCCTCACAAAGCACATCTGGTCTCTTTGAATCAGAAATGGAATATAGTCAGCAATTCGTTTGGCTATAATTTTGGCGTAAATTTTGACATTGGTATTTAGGAGAGAGATTGGACGAAAGTTGGGTGGTGTATAAGGTTCTTTACCTGGTTTGGGTAGGGTGACTATGTATGCTTGTAGCATCTCTGGGGGAAATGTTGCTGTGTTTGCTGCTTTTGTAAACACTGTTTGTAGGTGTGGAGCTAGGTGAGATCTGAATGTTTTGAAATATTAGTTTGAGAACCCATCAGGTCCAGGTGATTTGCCATTCGGTAGTGTTTCTATGGCAGCTTCTATTTCAGGTATAGTGAACGGGGAATTTAATGAGAGAAGTTGGGGCTCTGATAACGCTGGTAACTTTAATTTTTGAAGGAAGTTTTGGATGTTTTCGTGTGTAGGTTGGTATGTGGAGGGGTCATCTTTAATGTTGTATAAGTTACTGTAGTAATCAGTGAACTGGTTAGCTATATCTTGCGGGTTTGTGATTTTATGTTTGAGAGTGGGATGTAGGAAGTGGGCATTTCTCATTTTAGTTTTCTCTGCTTTTAGTCTATTGGCTAAATATTTGCCTGCTCTATTGGCATTGGCATATGACTGCAGTTTCAAACATCTAAGATGATTATCGTATTGTTGAGATAGCAGATTTCTGAGTTCCTCTCTCAGACCTGAGAGTTTTTGGGTAAGAGTAGCATTAGGTGCTTGCTTATTTTGTGTTTCTATGGTGTGGATATCGGTTAAAATAGAATTAATATGGGCTGTTTGCCTTTTCTTTTCTCTGGCTCCAAGTTGTATGAGTATGCCCCTCATGTACGCCTTATGGGCATTCCATAAGGTGAAAGGGTTCTGAACAGAATTCGGATTGCATAGAAAGAATTCGCTAATATGTTGGGAGATCTTTGTGGAGGTTTGGGGTTCCTGTATTAATCTTACATTGCTACGCCAGATGGGTGAGGAGGAGGAGACAACCTGGTCATTAATGGCAATAGTAATAGCAGCATGGTCAGACCAGGTTATGTCATGTATCTGCGCAGATGAAATTTTCTGCAGTAGCCACTTATCTGTCAGGAATAGGTCAATGCGCGAATATGAGCGATGCCTGTATGAGAAGAAAGTAGTCTCTTGCATTTGCATTTAAACATCTCCAAACATCAAACAGCTCCGCTTGGTGCATTGTTTTGCTCAGATAGGAGGAGCTGTTGGAGCAGACGTATCAATTTTGGGGTCTACAATAAGATTAAAGTCACCACATACAATGAGATTGCCGTACAAGTGATTCTTAATTTTCCTGAGTAGTCTGCTGAGAAAACGGATCTGACGTGAGTTTGGTGCATATAAGGATACTAACGTATACTTTTTTGAGTTGATGTCTCCTGTCAGGATGATGTATCTGCCGTTGGTATCAAGGATAATGTCTTTATGTTGAAAGGACACAGTGTTCCTCAGTGCTATTAATACTCCTCCTTTTTTTGGGCCTGGCATACATATCATGAATACATGTGGATAGTCCTTATGTGAACATTTAGGGACTTTGGATCCCTGGAAGTGGGTCTCCTGTACACACAGGATATCTGCCCTGTGCATCTTGGCTTCCTTCCACATGGAGAGTCTTTTTGCGGGGTGGTTCAGTTAGCATTGATGGACAGGCAGTTAATGGGCATAAGGAAGGTTCTGTGAGGTCTGCAGCATTATGTAGAGTATATACTCACTGTGGCTGTAGTAGATTAGGTTAGGTAGGAGGTGTTGGCTCTGGCTTTATCTAGGGTAGAAGGGATGTTCACTGCTGGACGGTTTGCTTCAAACATATAGTAAGTAGAACAAAAGTGGTGAAAACGGAACAGGGTTAGCAAAATAAACTTAATAAGAAAAGGATCCATGAACTGATCCATGGGCAGGCGAAACTGCTACAAAACAACTGGAGGTAAAAAACAGGGATTGTAACATGTAACCCCTGTTGTCCGGAGAGAATTGAATGTTATTTAATGTGTTATATTCAAACGCTTCCACCGGTAGCTTTCTTTGAGGAACTTTTGCGGGAGACCACATGCCAGTCCTCCTGTAGTGGACTAGGTGTAGGAGTGTGAGTAGCTGACATATCGTGATCAGGTAGTATGCCCCATTTGCGTAATGCTGCAATACCTTCTTCTAGTGTGGATATCAGTATTGATACGCCATTGTGGGTAACCGAAAGCTTGGCGGGGTATTTCCACTTGTGGATGATATTGTGGTTCCTTAGGGCCTTAGTTATTGTCGCTAAGTTGCAACGTTGTTGGAGCGTATGCCTGGACAGGTCCGGGAGCAGTTGTAGTTCTGCGTACTGCGGGTGCCTGTTGTCGGTTCTGCGGGATGTTGTTAGGATTTGTTCTTTGATGTGATAGTAGTGCACCCTAAGTAACACATCTCTAGGAGTGTTTTCAGGAAGAAATGCAGGTTTGGGTATGCGATGTATGCGATCCACAATGAGATCTTGTGGCGATAGAGATGGTAGCAGCGTTGAGAATAGCGCCTGCGTATATGACAGTAGTTGCGTGGCAGGTATGGTTTCTGGGATCCCCCTAATTTTTATATTGTTCCTTCTGGAATGATCTTCCAAATCTGCAACTTTGTTTTTTAATATGCGATTTCCTCATTATGGTTGCTGTGGGCATCCACCATTGTATTAAATGATGAGGTAAAGTCACTCATACACTGCTCAATTTGATCAACCCTGCTGCCTGTACTTCCCTCTGACAGTGATTAATCCCTGCAGTCATGTCAGCATGTAGTGAGGCTTTTGAGAACTGTGTCTGATACTGGCCTGTCAGAAGTGGGGAATGCTGCTATAGGGTCCTGTGTAATATGCACCACTGGTTCCACAGCATTCTGGGCCTGCTTACCTCCATCTCAGGGTCTCTCAGTGGCCTTTCCGGGGAGGCGATCCTCTGTTTTTGTTTGGCTGGGCTCCTAGTAGAAGGGCTCGAGGTCCCAGAGGAGGATCCGCTATTGAGATGGGAGCCCTGGAATTGTTTTGTAAAACCAGAGCGGCCGTTGTCTTTGATCGCGGCCTGATTCTCCGACTGTCTCCCTGAAGCGCCGGCGCCATTTTGTTGGAGCTCGCGCGCTTTGAAGAAGTCCTGCATCTTCTGGGGACTCTGCGGATTTTTCCTGTGTCGGGTCATCTCATCGGATGCAGCGGGTCCCAATGAGTCCCTGGAGACTCTGTGCAGCGCGGATGGTGCCGGTGAACGCGGATGAATGTAGATTTTCTCCGTCGGCCGTGCGGAGCTCACTGCTTAAGCTTCCATATTGGAGCTCAGTAGCCACGCCCCCCCAGAGACACATTTTTGAGATCTAAAATATTAACATTAAACAATAGTTCTTGACCATATTTAAAGGGGTGACATAAGAATTTCCCAAAGCCCACATATGGTACATTTTCTCTTTTATTGTAATAAGCATGGGAAATACCTGATGCAATAAACGTTAAATGCGATTATGATCTTTCCCAAATACACAACTACCTATTACTCATGGTAAATACATTTACTTGAAAGCCATTGTAGGCGAGCCTGTTTCACCTGGTGGTCTTTTATATCCATTTCTTTTTTCTTTCTCATTTCATCTTTAATTTATTTTTAGTAGCTTTACAAAAACAAAAAACAAATACACTATTTCAAAGATAGTCAAAGGAGTGTAGACTTACATGTATGCCCTCTGCATGAACAACGCCAGAACCAAGCAATGTGCAGCAGTGGTACTATGACCTAATTGCACAATAAGCAGAGTATGTGATACATAAAGATTGTAAAACTGAATGAATCTAATAGAGACATTTCAGGAAACCAAAAGCTTTAACAAAGTGATGACAATTCAGGCATGTATCAATCCACAAATTAAAGCAGATATCAAAAACTCCACCTATGTCTATGCTTTTTTTTCAAATACTACCCAGACTGGGAGTTCAAGCTAGAACATTACAGTATTAGCTTTGGAGTAATGGATGCACAGTCACGCTTAGGAGGACTAACCTTTGTACAGATAGCCAGGGACCCCAAATAATAAATTCATGGGGAGCACCTATGGATTGGTAGATAGTATGCTCTTTTAGTAGGGTGGAATTAACTTGTGTTTGCCACTCCTCCAATTAAGAAGGATATGGGAAGGTCCATTTTAATGCCAGTAATTTACGGACAAGAAATAAGAGTCCTGAAATCAGAACCCTAGTTTCCAGGAGGTATATTTCCTCACGCTGCTAATTCTGTGATCTTTTAATACAGCGCATTCTTTTCTTCTTTATAATGCGAGAAGAATGAAGTTGTTTTGCTGCTTATATTCACACAGAGTTCTCACACACTACTTTCTTCATTATTTATCCTCATGTCATGACTAATATTATAGTTTTTAAAAGCCAGATCTCCAGAAATAATGTAAAAACTTATTTATTTGACTCATCTTTTTTACTTTTATATTTCATCAATATCTATTTTACAATTTGTGATAAATTCTCAAAAATCTATTAATTTAAATGTTTAATTTATTTATGGAGTTTCAAGTTACCACAATAACCTTATTATGTTGTATTGTTAATGAACCTTAATGAGGTTGGTGTCCCTTGTTAATTTGACATGGGGGGTTATTTTCAAAAGGCAAATTCATTTAGCACTACAAGTACAAAGTGCACTTGAAATTGCACTGAAAGAGCACTTCGAAGTGCAGTCGCTGTGGATCCGAGGGGCACATGCAAGGAAACCAAAACTAAATCATTTTATCTTGCACATGATTGGATGATAAAATCAGCAGAGCTTCCCCTCATTTGAGATCTTCCCCTCAGATTTACAGTGACTGCACTTCCAACAAGTGCACTTGTAGTGAAATTTATAAAGTGCACTTTGCACTTGTACTTTGCACTTGAATTGCAAAATGATTTTGCCTTTTGTAAATAACCCACATAGTCTTTTTGACATGTTCCTGCCTACTCACAAACAAAATGTCCTTTTTGAATAAAAACACATAGTAAATAATTTTAGGTAAATAAAATAGCCATTTATTCTGGGAAAAACATAAATGAGGAAGGCAACACTGGAGACACTTTTGGGATGTGTGAAGCCTTTTGTCTCCAGGGCACACATCAAGTCAGTGGAAAACAAAATTGGGATATTGCGGAGTCCATAGAATAGGGAGCACAATCTGCGTCTTCTGTCAGACTAGACTGAAGCCAGGCAATCACTTTTGACTCTTCCGTGGAGCCTTCCCTGCACGCTGCCCTGTAGCCTTCCCTCCATGCTTCTCTGCAGCCTTCCTTGGAGGCTGTGCCTCTGGTGGTGTACTTGTGGCAGAAGGAGGAGGGGCTTCATCTGAAATATGGCTTGTTGTAGTAAGCTGCCCTCTGAACCCCTTCTGAAGGGCCTCATAAAAAATCTCCTCACAGAGGAGGCGTTGCCCCTTCTCAAGTTCCACCAACTTGGTGGCCAAATACCAAGTACCATAGGCCTCTTCAGCATTGGGGGGGTTACTCAGCATTTGGCTTGCTTCCTGAATGAGGGCAAGTGATTCCTCCTCTGTTCGGGTCATCTTCCTGGGCCTATTGGTGGTAATGCGGGGGGGAGGCACCTGGCATTCGGTGAGGCTTCTACTGGGCCCAGCCACCTCCTGCCTGGCACTGGGCATGGCCTCCTCCTCTCTATCACTGGGCACGGCCTCCTCCTCTATACCACTGGGCACGGCCTCCTCCTGGCTGAGCTTATCCTGTGTATAAAAAAATGGACATAGTTGTAATTTTTGCTTCCTCAATCACACAATTTTCAGCTCATGACTTGCAAATATAATTATAAACAAATATAAAAGCTATCATTTTGACCCCACCATTATTCTAGCTGTTCACCAATCTTTGAAGTTCATTTTTGGCCACTACTGTCTAGTGATATGTATACATAATAATAATTGTGATTAAATCATTGATTTTTAAGCAATTAAAACATTTTATAGTTTACATCATTAATATTTACACAATCCAAAAATCACAAAAAAAGTATACCTGGCTGCAGCTGGGTATACCTGGCTGCAGCTGGGCGCATCCACTTCATCAAGGATGAAAGGGCCTGGTTCTACCTGGGAAGCCTCAGCTGGGGTGGAGGGAAGGGTGAAGGTGGAGAGAAGGGTGGAGGGAAGGGTGGAGGAAAGGCTGGAGGGAAGGCTGCAGGGAAGGGTCAAAAGCGATTGCCTTGCTTCTGTCTGGTCATCCAGAAATCTCAGTTTTGGGTAGTACCACAGCTTGGGGACATAAACCCTTGGTCTGCTGCTGCTCCTGATTTGAGGGAATCCTGGATCTTCTTGTGTTCCCGCCTGTACATATTCCGCAAGATCCCAATTTTATTTTCTACTAACTTAATGTCTGCCTGGGGGACTCGAGTCTTTACAAACTCCAGAAGTCTCCCCAGTGTTGACTTCCTTGCATGTTTAATGAAATACAAGGGGTACTTAACCTCCCACAGGTTTCTGTTCTCTTGATAGAGATCAATAAAATGAGACAAAAATTCCTCCTCCTTAAAGGGATTCATTTTTTCTAAAAGACAAGACACAAGATAAAAACTGTAATGTCAGTCCAAACTCCCAGTGTTATTTTTATCAGAATACAGGGTACACACACACACACAAACACACACACACCAAACACATACACAAAACACACACCCACGTTTAAATCTTACCTTTGTTTATGACGCTCGCTACTTCCGTTCGGACATACGTAGGCCAGCGTAATAGCTTTATATACACTGCGCATGTGTCATGCTACGCCTGCGTCGCCTGCCCCTGACGTTCTTTAGGACGATTTTTCTCCGCCCCTTCACTCTTCATTACGCAGTGGGAGTATATAGAGAAAGATGACATAGAGATTGTCTGGAACTAGCGTGGAGGAAAGCCTGGAGCCACAACCATCCAGATCCAGGAGGAGATATAAGGCCACCAACATGGCCTTTGAAGAGATGGTGGAGATGGTGGCCATATTGAAAAGAGAGGACTATGATGGCAAAAAAGGAATGTACACCAGACCCAATATGCGGAAGGACAAAATAATGCCCTCAGTTGTCACCACTATTGAGGAAAAATTTGGCATTAAACGGGCTAAAGAACAATTGAGGAAGCCGTGGTCTGACCTAAAAACTAGGGAGCCTGAACAATATTGGTGAATCAAGAAGGTGCTTAAAAAAAGTAAATACTTGTTGTTTGTTCCTATTGAGATACTTAACTTTCATGCTGATCCATATGCTTTTCGTTTATACAGCATCGTTCTTAAAGATCGTTCTTTTGAAACTACATATGATAATAATAAAACAGCATTTGTTTTGCAATAAATACGATGGTACAGGGTTGTACATACATTTAGGTCTTGATAATTTGTCGTATTAAAATAATTTTTGGATGTTATGTAGATGTGTTTGAAGCCAGAATGCTTATTAAAAAAATGATTCAGTGTACTGTAAGGACAGGACACAGCAGCTGTTTCCACATCTGGACTCACGAGCACTAGTGTACTGTGTGACACCAGAAAACATTTTTGAGGGTAATCCACACAGGGTCTCCAGGGGATACTTGAGGTGTCTCCATCTGTGAAACTTGCATCAAAATGTGAATTTTTGCACGAATAACCCCAAGCCCCAGCCCAAGACCACACTCACCCGACAATCTTGAGGAAGGAGAGGTGGAGGAAGTGGGCGAGATTTGCACCCCACCAAGTGAGTGACTGACACCCCAGCTTAAGGTAATCTATTTAGGCATGCATATTTCTAAATACATTTTTCTCCACAAATTTTAGGTGATGTTCTGGTTTTGGAAGACCAAGCGGAGGAGCTATTTAGCACAGACAGTGCACAAAGACTGATTGGGCAGATAATGGTGTGGAATGGCCAAATTGATCGAATGCGAGAACAAATTGACAACATGAGAAATCGGCTGGACAGCATGCAACAGGAAATGAAGAACATGATTGATGTTTTGGGCAGAATCTAATCACTTTTTGCCTAAAAACATCAATCATGTTCTTCCTTTCATTGTAAAATTTTATATTTTTAAATTTTTTAAAGTTGTGAAATAGTAATAGCAAAATTTAGCAGATGCACACGGTGTGTCATCATGTGCTATCTGCCATCGGGGGATCTCAATGTACTTGTTTTGTGTTTGCAACCCCTTCCTCATAATAATGTTAGTTTGTGAGAGGAAAAAAGGGATTGCACACACAAAACACGTCCATTGATCCCTCATGATGGGAGATGGCACATGTTGACTTGAACCATTTGGACTCACAATTTGTGTGCATCTGCTAAATTTTGTTTTTACATGTATGACATCAAAAGCACAGTTTTTGACATGTTGAACTTTCTAAGTTCCTGTTTTTTTTTTTTTATTATGTGTGAAAAAACCCTGTTGTCAAGCAAAAATTTGTCAAAACAAATATTTTTGGATAAATATGCTTAAAATAACCCCCCAAAAAGATGATGTTGTTAAAAAACAAATAAAAATGATAAAAAAAAAAAATAACACGTTTAAAAAAAATGCACCTTTGAATGTGCGCACAGTGAAATGTTTTTACTATTACAATGTGTGTGGCTTATTATTTATCAATACCAGTTTATTAATTTTTTGGGTGTTTACAGTGACAAAGGGCCTTATTGACTAAAGGGAATTGCACTTGCCACTACAAGTGCACTAAGAGACAGCCAAAAATAAATGCAAACAAGAATAAAAACAAGAGATTTGATCCAAAATATTTTTTTTATTTTGTAAAAATAGAAACAAAAGTTAGATAAGTGGTAGAATGTCTTCTTAAAAAAATATGGAGAATGCAACAAGCTATTATGATATAATTGATTTTATAGTCTGCCATGATGATGGGCGAGAGGAACAAACAGAACCGGCTGGTCAGAATCCTGAAGGCATTCCCCACAACTCTTCTTGCTCTGGCCAGTCGGTAATTAAACACCCCCCTCTCCGGGGTGAGGAACCTTTGGGGGAATGGCCTCATCAGGTGCTCGCCAAGAGCAAACATTTAATCTGCGATGAAAACTGAGGGGAGTCCATCAACGTTCTCATCATCAGGTGGCAATCCCAGGCCACCAGTCTGGAGACGCTGGCACAACTCGGTCTGTGTGAAGACTCCTCCGTCTGACATCCGGCCCTTCTTCCCCACTTCCACGAACATAAAATCCAATTGTGCCGAGACCACCGCCATCAATACTACACTATTAAACCCCTTATAATTAAAGTAGTAAGACCACGAATGGGGTGATGGCACAATGCGGACATGCTTCCCATCGATCGCCCCGACACAGTTGGGAAAGTCCCAACGGTCAGCGAACTGGGAGGCCACAATCTGCCATTCCTGTGGGTTGGAAGGAAATCGTGGAGTCAAACAAGAAAAAAAAATATATAAGTACTTTTAAACATAACTTTGCTAGCAGATTACACAAAAACATTCTTGAACAGCAGTCTAACATTTTTGAAATGTATTATTTCTAAAAATCTAAAACATAAGGTCCACTTATAAAATTACTCACCCCCTCTGATGGACCATTGATCAATTTGTATGTGGGTGGGGTGGGGCTGGGGTTCAAATTTAGTAGAAGACCACACATGACATTTGGAGACATTTGAGGGGGTGGGGGTTCTAATTTAGTAGAAAACCACACATGACATTTGGAGACATTTGAGGGGGTGAGCATGGTAAGGTAACGATGAAATTTATACAATACATTAGCAAATATTAAATACATATCATGTAATGTTAAAGAATAACAAACTTACCTTCATAAAGTCCTTCTGCAGGACCTGAATTATGGCAGAACAGGTCTCTGGGATTATGATCCCCAGAGCCTAGGGGGAGATGCCTGTCGAGAACTTCTGGTACTGAAGGCTTCTCCCAGTTGCCAAGTAACGTAACGTGCCAACTAGCCTCTGCTCCGCAGTGATGGCTTGCCTCATGCAGGTATCCTGCCTGCTGATATAGGGGTCAGCATAGCCAGCAGACGTTGAAAAATGGGGTCCGTCATCCTGAGATAATTCCTGAAATCCTCAGGATTATTCTCACGGATCTCACGGAGCAAAGGCATGTGCGAGAATTGGTCATGCTGGCGCAGCCAATTCTTTGTCCATGAACTACTCCTCGCCCTGTTCATGGACTGGACTTGGGTCAAAGTTTTAACCCCAACACCAAGCCCCAACGCAGCACGAACTTGAGAACGAGTACGTCCATGCACCATGGCTTTAAAACGGTCGGCTGGTCAAACAAACAAACTTAGAACAAACGCACTGAAGAACAGCAAGGCCTATGAAGAGCGATCTGAAAATCAGGAACGAGCGGACCAGAACGGCCTGCTATGCAGGTTACGAACTGACCAACATGCACTGAAAACCAGATACAAACTTCACAAGCACAAACTGAACCGCAGAAAATGATCGAAATAAGCTGAAGTGTGAAAAGCGCAAATCGTCTCTAAACAAACTTCTACTAACATGAGATAAACACGAGATTAGCAGAAGGAGCCCAAAGTCCCGTCGTACATGCTGTACGACACCGCGTTCAAAACCATCAGACTTTTGGAGTGATCGTGTGTTTCCAAGTCCGTCCGTTCGTAAGTCTGGCGCACCTACGCTACAAAGTCTGTCGGAAAGATCGTTGGACCAAGTCTGCCGTAAAGTCCACTTGTGTGTACGCAACAGTACTGTGACTCTTGAAGCCACTGGGATGGATTGATAAGACGGCCAAGCCTGCAGATAGAGGAACTTGTATCCCTAGGATACGTGAAATGAATCTAAATATTCAGGACCAAAAAGCATGTATAGCTGGACGTGTCCAAATGATGTGATACAACGTGCCACTAAATCCGCAGTTCCTCCAGCAAAGTGGGGAACTTTGAGAGTTGAATTTTGAGATTTGAAAGGGTGTCAAATACCAACGTAGCAGTATTTTGTGGGTTATTTCCCATAGATTGACACTCTTGGTCTCTGCATGCAGTGCTTTTTGCCATTGTTCTGTGGTGTAAGAAATACCTATCTCTTGTTCCCATGCTCTAATGGTTATGGCTTTTGTGAATTCATTTTTGGTATTCAAGATGCTGTAGAATAACGAGATACCTTTGATATTAGTGAAGGGATTCATGAGGTATAGATCTACTCTACACGGAAGTAGAGTAGAGGTATGAGGATTAGTATGAAGAAAATGAGCAATTTGTATGTATCTATATTGGTCGTGATCCTCTATGTCATATTCTAATTGTATGGCCCTAAATGTTTTTGGTGTAGGGCCCATCATAAGGTCCTCAACTAGTTTTATACCCTTAGCCACCCAGTGTGATATGTGTAAGTCCGGAATAATCAATGGTATGCTAGCTATGGTAAGTGAAAGGGTTTTAGTTACAGAGTCTCTAAACTGCATGGCTGATAAAGTCTTCCATGCTTGTAGCATGGCCACTATTGTGGGTGATAGAGCAGTATTCCTATATGTGTGGGGGCTGCTGGTCAATAATTTATGATTTTAGTGGGTCTGTGCATTAGATCTGTAGGATTCTATATAGCGTTCAGATTGGTGCAGCAGAACGATCAGCTGTGTGTGTCCCATCCCCGATCCATTGGAGACAATGAACGGGGCATGGAGCACAGTTCAATGACCATTGTAAATCAGTGCTTTCTCTAATTGGTTACAGGCCACATCACTCCGATAAATACTAGCCTCTTATGTGGTAGATCACGCCCTCAGACGAAGTCCGGAAGTGACAAAACACGTCAGAAGTGATGAGTGTGCTCCACGGTCTGAGGAGGAATCAGGAAGTACACCGCTGTTGTACACAGCGGAGGACTTCCTTCATCCAGCCGGCATCCGGAGCATCATACAGGCATAGTGCACTCATATTTGCTTCATTATTATTATTATATTGTGGTATGCATATTTTACTGGGAGGGGTATTTTTGATGGAATAAAGTTTTTAAAGTTTTAAATGATATCACACTATGTGGACATTCCATTTTCTCCCTTATGGTTCATTTTGAGCGCCAGTTAGCGTGACTGACACCTGGCGGACGCATGTATTTTCAAGGCTTGCTATTGCTGTATTTCTGGTGAGTGCATCCCCAAAGGGGAAGTTTTCCCTCATGTGGTGGAATTGTATGGTGGAAGCCCCCTGCACAGGACACAGCGAAAGTCATAGCTTATCTTCCCTGCTACCTATGTTGTTTCATATTTAGATTGCATATGGAAAACTGCCTTTTTGGAACAGTAGAGACAAGAAGCGCTGCTGCAATATTTAAAGAGACTTTTAACTTGAGACTTTTTCTTTTTGCTTTTATATTTACAATTTGATTTTAAGTAGCTGCTTTTAAGTGTTTTATTATTACCTCAGGCATCTTGTCGCCCAGGGCGCAGAGCGATGTTTTATTAGGCGGGCACATTTTCTAGAAACATCTTGGTTCATATGCTAGATATGGTAAGTGAAAGGGTTTTCGTTACAGAGTCTCTAAACTGCATGGCTGATAAAGTCTTCCATGCTTGTAGCATGGCCACTATTGTGGGTGATAGAGCAGTATTCCTATATGTGTGGAGGCTGCTGGTCAATAACAGATCATATAGTCATTACCAGGGATCTGTGATTTCTCTAGTTCTAGCCATTGGGGGAACCTAGTCTTTACCTGTGCAAGAATGGAAGCCGCGTGGTAATCTTTTAGTAGTACATGTCCTAAACGCACATCTTTCCCTTTTTCCTTGCCACAAATATCTATTTATCAAGGATTGGGCACTGGAGAAGAAGGCATTTGGGACTGGTATAGGTAAAGTCCTGAACAAAGAGCAAAAGAGTAACTGCGGCAGTACTACCATCTTAAAGGCTGCTAAGCGTCCTGACCATGACAATTCCACCTTCGCAATATCCTGGAGTTTTCTACGTAGGAATGGAGTGTAGTTGGCCATAACTAGGTTCTCTGTAAATGTTGTTATACCTAAATATTTTATCCCATCATCTTTCCAGATGTATGGGAACCGTGAACTAAGTTGTAGGGGTGGGTCAATACCCAATCCCATTATATATGATTTACTCTCATTAACTTTATAGTATGAGATCCGATTAAGTAGTTCCAATGCAGAATGTACCAAGCCAGGGAAGTTTCTGCCTCTGTGAGTATCATAATAATGTCATCCGCGAATAGGCTGATGGTGTGGGTGGAGTTTTGTATTGGGAATGCCTTAATGTCAGGGTGTGTGTGGATATAGGTAGCTAAGGGCTCCATTAGCAAGTTGAATATCAGTGGGAATAAAGGGGATCCCTGCCAAGTCCTGTTTGAGATGTCAAAAGGTTTGGATAGAACTCCTGAGGTATATACCTGGGCAGATGGTTTAGAGTAGAGGGCCAAAATTGCTGAAAGGATGGGACCAGAAAACCCAAACCTCTCCAACACCTGGCCTAGATATTGCCAACTAATTTGATTAAAGGCCTTCTCTTTGTTCAATGCTAACGGCAGAGAAGGCCTTTTAGGAAGTCTAACCAAATAATGAATGTTTGTTAACCTGCGTGTAGCATCAGAGGTCGGTCGGCCCTTGGTGAATCCTGCCTGGTCTGGGTGAATAAGAAGAGGGCGATATCAATTTGGCGTGTAGCAATAAGTTTGGCATATAATTTCAAATCAATATTTAGAAGTGAAATGGGTCTGAAATTTGGAGGCATATTTGGATCCTTCCCTGGCTTTGGTAAAGTCACAATTAGTGTCTTCAACATCTCGGGTGGGAAGGAGGAAGAGGCAGCAGCAGCCTTAAAAGTATGTTCCAAGTAAGGGGTTAGCAGGAGCTTAAAGGTCTTATAGTATTCCCCAGTGAATCCGTCTGGGCCTGGAGATTTTTTTGCTGGAAGTGATTCAATTGCCTTATGAATCTCTGGTAGGTTAAAGGGTAGATTTAGTGTCTGTAGTTGGTCTTGGGATATTTTAGGTAGGGATAGGTTCTGTAGAAATTGACTGATTAGGTCAGGATTTGGTTGGCTGGTCCCTGTGTCGTCCTTCAGATTGTACAAAGTGCTGTAATAATAGCTGAAGGCATCTGTGATATCTTGGGGTGGTATTGTTTGTTGATGTGGGGGTGAATCATATATGGTATCTTGGTTTTGTATCTTTGTCCCCTTAATTTTTATGCTAATAATTTCCCTGCTCTGTTTCTCATGGCATTATGTCATTTTCAGCTTTTTGGATGATTTTTTAAAGTTCTCCAGTAGAAGGAGTCTGAGATCATATCTCAACTGTGTTGGTTTTTGGGAAATTATTGGGGAGGGTTTTTGTTTGTTGCTTGTTTCTAACATAAAGATTTTGTTTGTGATCTCTTCTACAAGGTTTTGCTGCTGTATAAGAATACCCCTTATATACGCTTTATGAGCGTTCCATAAAAAAAAAAATGATCCTGCACTAAGGATTTATTAGTTGAAAAAAACTCTTTTAAATGCATTTCAAGATTCTGTCTAAATTCTATTTGTTGTAGAAGGTATTAGTTAGTCCTCCACATTGGAGTTGCGGTATTGGCTGTGCAGTCCTCTATAGATATAGGGTAATGGAAGCATGGTCTGATCAAGTTATATTATTTATGGATGCAGAAGTCACCTGGGATAGGGTCTGTTGATCAAATAAGAATAAGTCAATTCATGAATAAACCTATGAGGTGAAGAGAAAAAAGTAAAATCTCTTTCCCCTTCATGTAGGCACCACCATGTATAAAATAAGTCCTGGTTGTGGAGAGATGTTAGAAGAGATGGGCTTGTACGTTTAACGCCAGAAGAAGAGTCTATAAAAGAGTCTGGTGTTGTGTTGAAGTCTTCACATAACACTAGAAGTCCTTTTTGATGGATGCGCACCTTCCATAATAGTTTATGAAAAAAGCGCACTTGGTGCGGATTAGGGGAGTAGACATTTACAATGGTGTAAGTGACCGAGTTAAGGTGGCAAACTAGAATTAGGAAGTGGCCCTGACAGTCTGACTTCCTCGTGCAAGGTAAATGACACAGAATCTCTAATTGCCCTGAGGACTCCTTTTGTTTTAGTTTTTGTAAATACGGGGGGAAAGTTTCTGTGGGAGCAAACAGGTGGAGATAAATTGCAAAAGTGTGTTTCCTGTGCACATAGGATATCACTTTTATTAGAGAGTGCTGCCTTCCACAGGGACTTCGTCTTTACTGGGTGATTAAGGCCTTTCCAGTTTATAGAGAGAAGTTTAATTCCCATTTTGGAGAAGTTAGTGTGCTTGTATTATGTTCAGGAATTAATTTCATTTGTATGCTGTGAGTGCCATCTTGTGGCCAAGTCAAATATGATGAGAAGCAGGCACTTAGTGTGGAAAAAAAAAGCCTTGTACTGTACTCACTGTTTGTGATGGGTTTCGAATTCCTGAAGAATTGCGTGTTCATCCAGCGAGGAATTCTTCCATAGGAATCTGCTGTGTGGAGCTTGTAGCTTGTTGTGGTACTCCTGCAGCTGCCGACTGTGTTAGTAGGTAAAAAAAAGAGAGAGGGAACATAGGAACACAGAGATAAAAAAATTAAGTATCCATATAACTGGTGTAACACCAACATATTTAAGGGATTTCCCTTAACAGTGATAGGTAAAGAAATACCCGCATGCAGCACTTTGCTGCTCAAGTTAGGTGAGGGGTCAGTTCAAGCCCAGAGGCTCACCTGGGTTTCCTTCCAAGGATTCAAGTTAGCTCTTTTTCCCATCCGTGTTTAAGTATGCGATTTGGCAATATTATTTGTGACTTTTTTCGAGTCAGGTTCAACCTGTCTCACAGGCCTTGTGGTGTTTTGGTTGTCTGCATGCTCGGGGAGGATTTTCCATTTTTCCAATAGAGAAAAGCCTTTCTCCAGGGATTCTACAGTATGTGTGTGTCCCTCTCTCACGATGTTGAGTTTGGTGGGATAGCCCCATCTGTAAATTATCTTATGGTTTCTGATTGTCTTGGTGATATTGTTTACATTTTTCCTATTTTGCAAAGTATATTGGGACAGGTCAGCATAAAATTGCAAATTCTGGTAATGTGTAGGGATTTGGTCTCATTTGCGCATTATCATCATAAGCTTCTCTTTAGCATGGTAAAAGTGGAGATGGAGTATTACATCTCTGGGTACCTGTTCAGGTAAGTATGCTGGCTTGGGTAAACAGTGGATTCTATCTATTGTTAAATCCAGATCAGAGAGGTCAGGAATAAGAGATTTAAACAGAGATGAGGCGTAGGAGCACAGGTCAGATTGCTGGATTGATCCCCCTTATTTTCATATTGTTTCTTCTGGATCTGTCCTCAACCTGTCTTCGATATCTGCTTAATCCACTCTCTCTTCATTGTAATCCACTAAGTCATTGATGGTGGATGCATAGTCTCCCATTTTATTTTTTTATGTGCTTCACTCTAGCTTCTACAGCCTGGATTTCATTATTAAATCTGTGCATGCATTTTATCATGTCAGCCTGCAATGAGCTCATGAGGGACAGAAGCATATCCTTTAATGCAGTGTCCATCACAGGCTGATGCTTGTTGGGGAAGGATTCTATAGAATCAGGCAGCTCCCTCATGTCATCCCCTAGAGTCTATGATAGAGCTTGGTGCTGGGCTGCATCCTGCTCCATCCATTCAGAAACTGGCTTTGGCCAGGCTGCCAGATGCTAGGGAAGGAGGATAGGACTGTGAGCTATTTGGGGAGACACTATTTTGTGTAATCTCGCCTGATTATGGCATTTTATTTTGTGATCTGGCCGCTGGGGTAGATGATGTATTATCATCTACTCCAGTGGCCAATGGGTCACAGGAGTGCAACAAGAATTTTGACCCATAGGAGAAGTACAGCCAAACGAGCTACCTACCAATTATCAAATTGTTACAATCAAGATTAAATATAACATTTAACAATGTACTCTCTTTTGCATTTGGTTCAGATGTGTTTATTGTCATTTATACAGTGCATTAATATTAACAATTTCATCTTATTCATTACCACTTGTTGTGTTGCTATACTTTGCACAAGTAAAAGCTTTTAATAACTAATGCACAATAAAAAAGAACTCTGCTAAATAGAAACCCCTGTGTTTATTAGGGATTATAGATATGTGCTTGATATGTTGTTAAAACAAGGGTATATGGATAGAAAAGCATGTGTGCTGTTTTTGCTATCCTTACAATATAATCCCACAATACTAGTTAAAAATAAAAAAGTTCTTGATCTGCAAAGACATTACATATATAACAGAGCTTATCTAAGTCAGGAGTAAAATGTGCTATCACAGAATACAACCATCATAAGCACCACCATTTGCAAACACATGGTGCTGCTACATATTACAGGACTCAAGATCGTGGTCACTGAAATTCGCCAAAAAAATATAGTCATGTAAAACTAAAATTTAGTCACTCAAGTTGAACAGAATTCTCAATTTGCAATTTTCACTGGAATCCTACTAAAACATTTGCATATTTCCATCAAGTACATGAGAATTATTATTAAAAAAACTAGACCATTACTAAAAAAAAACAAAAAAAAAAAAACAACAAAGTCAGCTAATCCATTTCACAGAAACACTGACCTCATCTACAAAAGTAAATGTGTTTGTGAATTACTGGACCCATTTCTTAGATTATCTGTTGATTAATATAACTGGATTAAAGTTTGAAAAAAACAAAACACCTGGAATAAAAGAGGTTGCATTTAGATGTCCTTACTATCAGAAGTCACTTATACTCCCCTGAAATCCTCCATCTAGGTTCCCTGCTGATGCTGTTGTGCCTGAGGGGACCTCTAGTCCAGGCCCATGCATTAACCCTCTCAGTTTGGTCCCCTCTACTCCTCTTGATCTGATGTCAGTTTACTTCTGAATCCTAAGGGAACCCCTCCACAGCCCAACCAGTAGGAATTGTCCATGTTACACACACGTGGATACCCAGAGAAGCACCTAAAGAAGCAAAAAGAGGAGAAGGAGGACTCTAGATGATCAAGTGACCAAGTGAACACAAAGGTTTAGAAAGATTTTTTTTCCATCTCAGTAATTAGAGTGGGGTGTAAGGGGGGATTTTATCCCAGAGTCAGGTTTTAAATTCATTTTTCTCAGTAAATTGGAAAATGTGAGAATTTCCTACTGAATCCCCATTTGAGTAAAATGATTTGAAAAATAATGTGACACAATTAATTTTCTAACAATAAAGCCTTTTTGATGGAAAGGCATTTTCACAATCATGTACATGGCTAATTACAAATGGACAAGATCGTATTATACTTTAATACTGACTGGAAATGGAAATCATAACTTTAAGATCAGCATGTTTCAAAGAAAAAAAAAAAAAACGAAAAATGTAATAGCAGTGCAAAATGTTACAATTATATATTACAGCACAAAAGAAAATGTAATCTTTCACTTCCCATAGCATAATGATTAATTTTTACGTTTGGCATGCTCAATCAATATTCATAAAATTGCATCACTTACATTTTTTTATTAAAATATTAAAAAATAAAAATAAATCTGCCCAAGAAAGACCAACACTTTTCAATAGCTATCGTTAGCTTTAACATTGTGTAGTACATCGTGTACAAAGATCGACCAGATGTTTGAAACATGCATCATTACAGGTAAATTACCTAAACATAAATTCTCCCTGGTATTTTATTGCTACTAAAACTGGCCCTTTCTATTTTAGAAAAAAATACTGTGTGTTAGTACTGCTCAAGTAATCTGCCATATGCTTCTTTGATTTACTGTAAGCAGACATTCTAACATGACACAACCAAAGCTCTTATCTCCAGATGCAGTTTATCATCAACCTTGTCAGAAGTACAAGACAATTATTATTTGATGAACTCTTCGTCTATTTTTCATTGTGTGTGTGTTCAAATCTTTTTTCCATCCTTTCCTGGCCAGCCAGGTTGCATGCTTTGATTAGGTGTTTAGTATGCATTTTTAAAGGGGGCCTTACATTTGTTTGTGTCTGGGGATTCCCTTTAAAATTCAGATTTCCTGGGGACCTCATGTTTTTTTCAGTTTTTTGTAATGACAAAAAATTGTACAGTCTAAGTTGTCAGTAAATTAAATTTTTTTAAGAAGCAAGCAAAGGCACAGAGGCCCCCTCCAAAGACCCCCCTAAATACAATTTAGGGGATCTTTGGGACCTGTGTACTGTTTTTTCTTTAAAAAAAAGAAGTTAGGGAGGGAAATGTCATTTGTTGGCAACTTAAACCACTTTTTTTTTTATATGTCAGTGCGCGGCTCCTCTCAGCCGGATTGAATTAAAACCAATTTTAATTACCAATTTTTGCCTCTTAGCCCAGAAAATGGGCCTTTTTGATTTGACAGATTTGGCTCGTATTGTCTTAAATGAGGTTCAGGTTTTTACATCACCAAACCCTACTCAGACCATTATTAAGCTCTGCATATAAAGAGATATCTCTATTGACATAAATACCAGGCTAAGTTCACTATTAGGAGCCCATATTTAGAGTGTAACATGTAACATGCTCCTAGTGACCCACCTCCTGTCACTAATGGGCAGGGGATCTTCTTCCTGCACCCAATGTCACAATTTTAAAATAGCAATGCTCTGCAGGGCTCTGCCCACACAGCTGTATTATTTATTCACAGTTTCCTGTGAGTGAATTAGACTACAAGTGCCTTCAGCCTCTATGGCTGACGGCTTTCAGTTCTCAATAGTCTGCAAGGGTGCTGGTGAGCATCCTCGTAGTTGATTGATTCTTCCTGACATTCAGTAACTGCCTGCCTGCATCAGAGATATGGGCAGACAGCTTGCTGAATGTCTGCAGGATCCAGGCATTGCATCTGCAATCTGCTGATCACGGATGCAATGCTTTAAAGGCTTCAATGTAAAAAAAATAAAAATAAATGCAGTTTACCTGCAAAAAGTTATTTTTTTATTACAAAAGGTGAGTTTATGCTTTAAATGTCCCAAGATATTTAAATGGCTCAACTACAGGGATCTTACAATTAGGTATGTGAGCTTGGCCATCAGAGTTGGCAAGCAAATTTAGGGCTGATTTGGTCTAGTTAATGGTGGTAACCAAATAATACAATAGTATCCATAATCTCTTGAAGAGTTTATATTTCTCAAAAAAGAGAAGTGTATCATCTGCATATAATGTTATTTTTTAATGTACACTACCAAACTGGAAACCTTCTATAAGTGGATTATCCCTTATAAGGGTTGCTAAAAGTTCAATGGCAAGGGCAAATAGGAGGAGTAACAAAAGGCACCCCTGCCATGTCCCTCATTGAAGCCTGAATCAATCAGAGAGAGCTCCCATCCTTTATCCTGACATAAGCATGAAAATATAACAGCCTTGCTCGTCTGCTAAAGTTTCAGTACTCCCAACAAATAAGGCCATTTAGGACTGTTGATTGCTTTAGTGAACATTAAGGGAGAGTAAGGCCTGCTTCTTCCATATTGTCTACTGGAGTTTGTATGCTTATATAGAGTCTTCACAGATTACATGCTGTAGACTTATTTGGAATGAATCTGGTCAGCAAGTACTAATGACCTCAGTAGTGGTTAGAGAGGACCTTACCTAAAATCTTTATATCACTAGTTAAATGGGAAAGTTGACTATAGGAATCAAAACCCACAATGGTTGCTTCAGTCATAGAGTTCAGAAGAGCCTCTCTCTGATATGCCTCATTAAAACAAGTAATAGTTTGGACATCCTCAAAATGTTTGAAAACCTTCGTTGGTAGCCCATTACTACCTGGTGGCTTACAGTGCCTTCAAAAAGTATTCATACGCCTTGAAATTTTCCACATCTTGTCATATTACAACCAAAAACTTAAATGTATTTTTTGGGGATTTTATGTGATAGACCAACACAAAGTGGCACACAATTGTAAAGTGTAAGGAAATTGATAAATGTTTTTCTCGCATTTTTACAAATAAATATGTGAAAAGTGTGGCGTGCATTTGTATTCAGCCCCCCTGAGTCAATACTTTGTAGAACCACCTTTCGCTGCAATTGCAGCTGCAAGTCTTTTTGGGTATGTCTCTATCAGCTTTGCACATCCAGAGAGTGAAATGTTTGCCCATTCTTCTTTGTAAAATAGCTCAAGCTCTGTCAGATTGGATGGAGAGTGTCTGGAGAGTGTCTGGAGAGTGTCTGTGAACAGCAATTTTCAAGTCTTTCCACAGATTTTCAATAAGATTTAGGTCTAACACATGAATATGCTTTAATCTAAACCATTCCATTGTAGCTCTGGCTGTATGTTTAGGGTCATTGTCCTGCTAGAAAGGGAACCTCTGCCCCAGTCTCAAATCTTTTGCAGACTCTCACAGGTTTTCTTTTAAGATTGCCCTGTATTTGGCCCCATCTATCTTCCCATCAACTCTGATCAGCTTCCCTGTCTCTGCTGAAGAAAAGCATCCCCACAACATGATGCTGCCACCACCATGTTTCACAGTGGAGATGTTATGTTCAGTGTTATGTGCAGTGTTATTTTTCTGCCACACATAGCATTTTGCTTTTAGGCCAAAAAGTTCATTTCTAGTCTCATCTGACCAGAGCACTTTCTTCCACATGTTTGCAGTGTCCCCCACATGACTTCTGGCAAGCTGTAAATGGGACTTATGACTTTCTTTCAACAATGGCTTTCTTGCCACTCGTCAATGTAAATCATAGCTCGGAATCCCAAAAAGTAGTACAGAAACTGTCAAATTGCATGTCAAATCGTACCAATGTGAGCCAGGGCTAAAAGCCAGATTTGTGAAATGCACATCTAATAGTTGTCCTGTGGACAGATTCTCCCACCCGATCTGTGGATCTCTGCAGCTCCTCTAGAGTTACCATGGGCCTCTTGGCTGCTTCTCATTAATGCTCTCCTTACCCGGCCTGTCAGCTTAGGCGGCCATGTCTTGGTAGGTTTGCAGTTGTGTCATACTCTTTCCATTTTCGGATGATGGATTGAACAGTGCTCCGTGAGATGTTCAAAGCCTGGGATATTTTTTTTATAACCTAACCCTGCTTTAAACTTCTCCACAACTTTATCCCTGACCTGCCTGGTGTGTTCCTTGGCCTTCATGATGCTGTTTGTTCACTAAGGTTCTCTAACAAACTTCTGAGGGCTTCACAGAGCAGCTGTATTTATGCTAAGATTAAATTACACACATGTGGACTCTATTTACTAATTAGGTCACTTCTGAAAGCAATTTGTTCCACTAGATTTTAGTTAGAGGTATCAGTAAGGAGGGCTGAATACAAATGTACGCCACACTTTTCAGATATTTATATGTAAAAAATATTGAAAACCATTTCTCATTCTCCTTTCACTTCACAATTATCTGTCACTTTGTGTTGGTCTATCACATAAAATCCCAATAAAAATACATTTATGTTTTTCATTGTATCATGACAAAATATGGAACATTTCAAGGGGTATGAATACTTTTTCAAGGCACTGTATAGTTGGGAAATGCACCCACAGCCACCACCAATTCCTCTGCCTTAAATGGTAAATCAAGAAAATCTCATTGAACCTTAGTCATCCATAGGCCAAATAATCAGCAGATATCTTAGACACCATAGCGCGCAGTTTGGTAATAGTGTGGTAACAGTGCCAGAGTTTGTATGGCTCTACTACAAGGTAAACTGCTCTAAATCTCTAGTTCTTGACCTGTATGTACCTAAGGCACACAGACAGTTCCTACAAGCCTGACTTTTCATTTCAGAGGCTACAGGCAGACCATATTGAATTGCCCCAATGTCAAACCTTGAGTATGTACTCGTATGTGTAGATATGTTTTCAGGATGGCCAGAATAATGGCCTGTTTTAAAGGCAAAAGCCACAGCAAGGAAGTCCCTCTCAGTAGTATGTCATTACAGAATTCCAGAAATGATAGAGTCAGATCAAGGCAGACACTTCACGGAAGTTTTTGGCCATATACTTGGCTGTTTAGGCATATCACAAGCCTTACAAACTCCTTATCATTCACAAAGTAGTTAAAGGTGGAACGATTAAATGGCATTAAGAATAGGTTAGCAAAAATGACTTCAGACACAGGGAAACCATGGATAGAGTGTCTTCCTATAGTGCTATACACCAGTTACACTACACCTAAGGTGAAAACAGGGCTCTCTTATTAATGAGATGCTCTTTGGGCAGCTCCTAGATTAGGATATTATTTCCCACAACAAATGCCAGTTTTGAACAATGATTTCTATCTGTATGTTCAAGCTTTACATGCACAGCTAGCGGGAATACACAAACTGATCTACTCCTCTTTCTCAGACCCTTCCACTGTTACAAGTACTCCAACAAAACCAGAAAATTCCCACTTACCAATCAGTCTTCAATCAACCGAATTATTCTGTCTAATGATAATAATCAAAAACAGGGTTTTACCTTGAACACATTTGCAAATACATGCATAAGCTGCAGAATCACTTCACGATACCCCAGTATTATGTGCAGTCCTAACTCTAACTTTGAGAGCCTCCACAGTATAAATACATGCATAATAATTGATAGAGATCAGGTGAGCCTGGAGGGAGCCCACCCCTTCTTTAAAGGTATAGGGGTGCATTGGAAACAGCATATAGCACAATGGCAACAAAGGTGTCCAGTGCATCCCCTCACCAGTATTCCAACAGTACAAACAAATGGCCACTGTCCCCACCTATAACTGGCCTTCGCAGCAAGGAGCACATTGAAGAGTGACGTATGTCAAACAAAACCAAAGAAAAATCCCAGCCCAACTTACCAACCAGAACAAAATAGATTACAGCGCACACATACACAAATGACATTTAGATCATGCAACGCTCATTAAAACGCCTGAACAAATTAAAAAATATGGTGATTTGGTCACACTATATGATCACATAGTGCTAAGCCCACTTACTGCTTCAAAGTACCCCATTGTCAGTGAGTTCTACACTATAAATAGAATGAAAGATCCTGCGTCTCAACCATGGGAGACAAGCTCCTCTTTATCGGAGAACTGAAAGGACTCCTCTTATACCACAGGTGGCCACTAATAAGAGGTAATGGTGGGGGATGGAGTGCTACGGCCCAAGGAATCTGGTCAGGATCCTTGCAATATACAAAGCAAAGGTGTCCAGTGCATCCTCTCACCAGTATTCCAGCAGTACAAACAAATGGCCACTGTCCCCACTAGGGATGAGCCGAACACCCCCCGGTTCGCACCAGAACCTGCGAACGGACCGAAAGTTCGCACGAACGTTAGAACCCCATTGACGTCTATGGGACTCGAACGTTCGAAATCAAAAGTGCTCATTTTAAAGGATAATTTGCATGGTATTGTCCTAAAAAGGGTTTGAGGACCCGGGTCCTACCCCAGGGGACATGTATCAATCCAAAAAAAACTTTTAAAAACGGCCGTTTTTTCGGGAGCAGTGATTTTAATGATGCTTAAATGCTTAAAGTAAAAAAAAAAAGTGAAATATTCCTTTAAATATCGTACCTGGGGGGTGTCTATAGTATGCCTGTAAAGTGACGCGTGTTTCCCGTGTTTAGAACAGTCCCTGAACCAAATGTCATTTTTAAAGGAAAAAATCTCATTTAAAACTGCTTGCGGGTTTAATGTAATGTCGGTTCATGGCAATATGGATGAAAATCAGTGAGACAAACGGCATGGGTACCCCCCAGTCCATTACCAGGCCCTTTGGGTCTTGTATGGATATTAAGGGGAACCCCGCACCCAAATTAAAATTAGGAAAGGTGTGGGGCCACCAGGCCCTATATACTCTGAACAGCAGTATACAGGCGGTGCAAACAAGACAGGGACTGTAGGTTTGTTGTTAAGTAGAATCTGTTTGTAATTTTGAACGGGTACATTTTTAACGTGTTTAGCTCCAGCCAAAAAATCTTTTTTAAGCTTTTTGGAAAACATAGGGAAGGGTTATCACCCCTGTGACATTTGTTTTGCTGTCTTTCCTCCTCTTCAGAAGATTTCACCTCACTTTTTGTC
The DNA here is from genome assembly GCA_037952925.1 of Lithobates clamitans. Taxonomy (NCBI): domain Eukaryota; kingdom Metazoa; phylum Chordata; class Amphibia; order Anura; family Ranidae; genus Lithobates; species Lithobates clamitans. The sequence continues at coordinate 49,612 of JBBGZY010000903.1, read as the reverse complement.
CCAATGAAAAATGTTTTTTGAAAATTTGGGTTTTTTTGTGGAACAAGGATTGGAAAGCATCGGTGGAAAGGAGAATTTTTTTTCCCATATTAACTCTTACAGGAGAGAATTTCCCTTCCTAGGGGTAGATTTCATCTCACTTCCTGTTGTCTCCTTCCGTTTGCAAGTAGGAGTTGTTTGTAAGTTAGATGTTTGAAAGTAGGGTCCTGCCCTATATACTCAGCAGAAATTTGGGCCTTATGTGTTACTGTGGCCACAACACTGTAAGCCCTCACAGGGCCCTGCTGTGAAATATTAGATCAAGAATTGTAATTACATGCCCCTGTTGAACAGGAGCTGAAAAATTAGGCCTTAGGCACTGGTGCTGGTGCCACAACACTGCAACCCCTTACAGACACTCTAGTTGGAACGCAGGAACGAGCCCTGCTGCAAAGTATTGCATCAAAAATTGGAATTACACGCCCCTGTTAGACAGGGGCAGAAAAATTGGGCCTTAGGCACTGGTGCTGGTGCCACAACACTGCAACCCCTCACAGACACTCTAGTTGGAATGCAGGAACGAGCCCTGCTGCAAAGTATTACATCAAAAATTGTAATTACACGCCCTTGTTGAACAGGGGCTGAAAAATTGTGCCTTAGGCACTGGTGGTGGCGCCCAGAACCAAAAATGTTCTTACAAGCTATCAGCGTGATGATTGAGGAGGAAGAGGATAATTACTCAGGGATAGTCACTCAGCATCAGCATAGGCAGTCTTTGAAGGGATCTGAGATTTCAAAAAAAATTATTCGGTTAAATCAGCATCAGGTGCTTGGTAGCTGGTGGTGATCCAAGACTGATTCATTTTTATGAAGGTCAGTCGATCGACCGAGTCGGTGGACAGACGCACCCTGTGATCGGTTACCACGCCTCCAGCAGCACTGAATGTGCGTTCCGAAAGAACGCTGGATGCAGGACAGGCCAGTAGCTCAATTGCATACTGTGCAAGCTCTGGCCAGTGATCCATCCTCAAGACCCAGTAACCCAGAGGATTTTCGGTGGGAAAGGTGTCCAAGTCTGATCTTGCCCCTAGGTATTCCTGCACCATGTAAAACAGACGCTGGCGATGGTTGCTGGAACCGATCATACCTTGGGGCTGCGGACCAAAAAATTGTCTGAACGCATCGGTCAGATGGCCACCTTCTCCACCGCTCCTTCTTTGACTGACCGAAGCCTCAGCAACACGTTGTCCAGAAACAGGAGTTTGTAACCTCCCAGTCTCTGGGAACGTGTTGCACAGACCTTTCTGCAAGGCCTCCTGAAGATGTTTCATCCTCTGCTCCCACTGCGATGGCAAGATAAGGTCCGCAACCTTACCCTTGTAACGTGGATCAAGGAGGGTTGCCAGCCAGTATTGGTCCTTCTCCTTGATACCACGAATACGAGGATCCTTACGCAGGCTTTGCAGGATCAGGGAGGCCATGCAGCGTAGGTTTGCTGAGGCATTCGGTCCGGAGTCCTCTGGGTCACTAAGGACGACATGGTCCGCAGCCACCTCCTCCCAGCCACGTACAAGTCCATGTGTTTCTTGGGACTGATCCCTTAAAGACTGCTGCTGATGCTGAGTGCTAGGCTCCACCTCCATACTGACACAATCTTCCTCCTCCTCCTCCTCCTCGTCCTCTTCCTGTGTGATCGTTGGGCACGCAGGAACACTGTCTGGATAAAGGGGGCCTTGAGAGCTAAGGAAGTCCTCCTCTTCCTGCCTCTGTTCTGCCTCAAGTGCCCTGTCCATTATTCCACGCAGCGTGTGCTCCAACAGGTGGACAAGGGGGACAGTGTCACTGATGCATGCATTGTCACTGCTCACCATCCTCGTGGCCTCCTCAAATGGTGACAGGACAGTGCATGCATCCCTGATCATGGCCCACTGGCGTGGGGGAAAAAAAACAAGCTCCCCTGACCCTGTCCTGGTGCCATAGTCGCACAGGTACTCATTGATGGCCCTTTGCTGCGTGTGCAGCCGCTGCAGCATGGCCAGCGTTGAGTTCCACCTGGTGGGCATGTCACAGATTAGGCGGTTCTTGGGCAGGTTAAACTCCTTTTGGAGGTCCGTCAGCCGAGCACTGGCATTATATGACCGGCGGAAATGCACACAGACTTTCCTGGCCTGCCTCAGGACATCCTGTAAGCCCGGGTACTTGCCCAAAAACCGCTGCACCACCAAGTTAAGGACGTGAGCCAAACAGGGCACATGGGTCATTTGTCCCTGTCGAAGGGCAGAGAGGAGGTTGGTGCCATTGTCGCAAACCACCATTCCTGGCGTCAACCACCTCTGAACCTGCCCCTGCAGAGCTGACAGAACCTCTGCCCCAGTGTGGCTCCTGTCCCCCAAGCACACCAGCTCAAGCACCGCATGGCATCTTTTGGCCTGCGTACTTGCGTAGCCCCTTGAACGACTACGGAGCACCGCTGGTTCCGAGGAAGAGGCCATGGAGGAAGAAGAAGAGGAGGAGGTGGAGGAGAGAGGTGTGTCACAATCATTAGCATTTTGGAGGCGTGGTGGCGGAACAAGCTCCAACACTACTGCACCTTGTCCTGCATCCTTCCCAGCTGCCAGCAGAGTCACCCAATGCGCCGTGAAACTTAGGTAACGTCCCTGTCCATGCCTGCTGGACCATGAGTCAGTGGTAATATGCACCTTACCGCTGACCGCCCTGTCCAGCGAGGCATGGACATTGCCTTCCACATGCCGGTAGAGAGCCGGAATCGCCTTCCGTGAGAAAAAGTGGCGTTTGGGTACCTGCCACTGAGGAACCGCACATTCCACAAACTCACGGAAGGGGGCAGAGTCTACCAACTGAAAAGGCAGCAGTTGAAGTGCTAGCAATTTTGCCAAGCTAGCATTCAACCGCTGGGCATGTGGATGGCTGGGAGCAAACTTCTTTCGGCGGTGCAGCAGCTGGGGCAGGGAAATTTGCCTGGTACAATCTGACGTCGGTGTACCAAAAGCAGATTGCCCACAAGTACTTGGCTGTGACATACCTAATTCTACACCTTCATTCCTCTCAGTGCAGGTCTCAGAGAGGACTGAAGGTCTAGTGGGGTTGGAAATCTCAGCTGATGAGGAGCAAGGAGAGGTCCTCTTTGTTCTTTGGTGTGGGTCTTTTAGATGCGCTTGCCAACGAACTGCATGGCAGGTCAACATATGTCTGGTCAAGCATGTGGTACCCAAGCGGGAGATGTTTTGGCCACGTGAGATACGCTTGAGACATATGTTGCAAATAGCAGCGGTGCGATCTGATGCACTCGTCTCAAAAAAGGCCCACACCATAGAACTTTTTGAATAACGCACAGAGACTGCAGCGCCCTGCACATGTGATGCAGTCAATGTGCTGCCCTTAGGCTGGCCCCTGGAGGGCATCCTGCCTCGTTGGTGATGTGCTGCCTCCTCCTCCTCCTCCTCCTCCTCCCTCCTATCAGGCACCCACGTTGAGTCAGTGACCTCCTCATCCCCTCCCTCCTCATCACTGGAGCAAACCTGGCAGTATGCTGCAGCAGGGGGAGCATGACTACCAGATTGCTGTCCTTCTTGGGCACCCCCTCTGTCCGTGCTCATGTTACTGCCTTCATCGAGCTCAGTATCATCATCAGAGCCTTCCAAACGCTGGGCATCCTCCTGGAGCATGTACCCAACACTGTGGTCAAACAGTTCGAGGGACTCCTCAGGAGGACATGGTGGAGCTAGGGAAGGAGTCACTGATGACATTGAGCCGAGGGAAGAGGCCGCTGCTTTGCCAGACAAAGCACCCTGGGCATGGGTGAGAGAGGATGAGGAGGATGAGGACGGCTTGGTCATCCACTCGACCAAGTCTTCCGCATGTTGCGGCTCAACACGGCCAGCTGCCGAAAAAAAGGCCAAGCGTGTCCCATGGCCACGTGCTGATGAGGATGCACTGTCTCCACGACCAGCACTAGACACAGAGCCTGCTTGCCCTCTCTTATTGGCTTGTGACTGTCTGCCTCTCCTTCTTGGCCTTCCAGACATACTAATGGCCTGTAGCTGCACTAAGCTGGGATATATATATATATATATATATATACTGCAGCTAGCAAAATCAACTGCCTGCCTGTAGTATGAGAACACCACCAACCTTCTACAGGTAGCTTTAGCTGAACACTGTGAGGTGGACGCACCCCACTAACTTGTAGGTTTAGCTGAACACTGTGAGCAGGACGCACTGCACTAACTGTAAATAGTCTAGCTGCCTGACCGTGGTACTAATGGGATCAAAAGAACACCAGTAATTTTCTTTAGGTAGCTGTAAATACTTTAACAAGACAAGCCTGCCTGTCAGTAGGAAGATAACAGGAACAGATCTAGCTGAACACTGTGAGCAGGACGCACTGCACTAAATGTAAATAGTCTAGCTGCCTGACCGTGGTACTAATAGGATCAAAAGAACACCAGTAATTTTCTTCAGGTAGCTTTATATACTGTAACAAGACAAGCCTGCCTGTCAGTAGGAAGATAACAGGAACGGATCTAACTGAACACTGTGAGCAGGACGCACTGCACTAAATGTAAATAGTCTAGCTGCCTGACCGTGGTACTAATAGGATCAAAAGAACACCAGTAATTTTCTTCAGGTAGCTTTATATACTGTAACAAGACAAGCCTGCCTGTCAGTAGGAAGATAACAGGAACGGATCTAGCTGAACACTGTGAGCAGGACGCACTGTACTAAATGTAAACAGTCTAGCTGCCTGACCGTGGTACTAATAGGATCAAAAGAACACCAGTAATTTTCTTCAGGTAGCTTTATATACTGTAACAAGACAAGCCTGCCTGTCAGTAGGAAGATAACAGGAATGGATCTAGCTGAACACTGTGAGCAGGACGCACTGTACTAAATGTAAATAGTCTAGCTGCCTGACCGTGGTACTAATAGGATCAAAAGAACACCAGTAATTTTCTTCAGGTAGCTGTAAATACTGTAACAAGACAAGCCTGCCTGTCAGTAGGAAGATAACAGGAACGGATCTAGCTGAACACTGTGAGCAGGACGCACTGTACTAAATGTAAATAGTCTAGCTGCCTGACCGTGGTACTAATAGGATCAAAAGAACACCAGTAATTTTCTTCAGGTAGCTTTATATACTGTAACAAGACAAGCCTGCCTGTCAGTAGGAAGATAACAGGAACGGATCTAGCTGAACACTGTGAGCAGGACGCACTGTACTAAATGTAAATAGTCTAGCTGCCTGACCGTGGTACTAATAGGATCAAAAGAACACCAGTAATTTTCTTTAGGTAGCTGTAAATACTGTAACAAGACAAGCCTGCCTGTCAGTAGGAAGATAACAGGAACGGATCTAGCTGAACACTGTGAGCAGGACGCACTGCACTAAATGTAAATAGTCTAGCTGCCTGACCGTGGTACTAATAGGATCAAAAGAACACCAGTAATTTTCTTCAGGTAGCTTTATATACTGTAACAAGACAAGCCTGCCTGTCAGTAGGAAGATAACAGGAACGGATCTAGCTGAACACTGTGAGCAGGACGCACTGCACTAAATGTAAATAGTCTAGAAGATAACAGGAACGGATCTAGCTGAACACTGTGAGCAGGACGCACTGCACTAAATGTAAATAGTCTAGAAGATAACAGGAACGGATCTAGCTGAACACTGTGAGCAGGACGCACTGCACTAAATGTAAATAGTCTAGAATTTAACAGGAACGGATCTAGCTGAACACTGTGAGCAGGACGCACTGCACTAAATGTAAATAGTCTAAAAGATAACAGGAACGGATCTAGCTGAACACTGTGAGCAGGACGCACTGCACTAAATGTAAATAGTCTAGAAGATAACAGGAACGGATCTAGCTAAACTGAATACAGTGTATATATATATATATGCAACACCTGGGATGCATATATATACACAATACACTGTAAGTGCAGCTAACTGACTGACTGTTCTGCCTAATCTATCTAACTCAAATCAAATGACACTGTCTCTCTGTCTATCTCTTTCAACGCTGGAACACACACTACACAGGGCCGCCGTGCAGGCGACCTTATATAGTGTGGGGTGTGTACTAAATCCCCTGAGCCATAATTGGCCAAAGCCTCCTTGGCTTTGGCCAATTACGGCTCTCTGTTCAGGCGGCACTGTGATTGGCCAAGCATGCGGGTCATAGTGCATGCTTGGCCAATCATCAGCAAGCAATGCACTGCGATGCCGCAGTGAATTATGGGCCGTGACGCGCCACACGAATTTGGCGCGAACGGCCCATATCGTTCGCAATTCGGCGAACGACCGAACAGCCGATGTTCGAGTCGAACATGGGTTCGACTCGAACACGAAGCTCATCCCTAGTCCCCACCTATAACTGACCTCCACAGCAAGGAGCACATTGAAGAGAGACATGTCAAACAAAACCAAAGAAAATTCCCAGCCCAAATTACCAACCAGCCTGCAACCACCCAAATTATCCTGTTTAACAACACGCGTTAAAAATATATATATGATATTTGCAAATTCATGCATACTGTTAGACAGGATAATTTGGTTGGTTGCAGGCTGGTTGGTAACTTGAGCTGGGAATTTTCTTTGGTTTTGTTTGTTACATGTACTCATTGTCTGGCACCTGGAGACCTGGTCCGTGTGAGCAAGTCTGTCAGAAAGAGTCTTGAGGAGAGATTTGAATAACCTTTCCAAGTACTTTTAACCGAGACAGCCATCAACTTGAAGGGAAGTCCTTTTGGATACACACCAGCCATTGTAAAAAGCTGCTAAGATGATTGTGTTCAGGGACATTCCAAAAGGTTTTATGTGCTTGACTGCTATGGTAATAGTGCTGCTATTTACAGTAGTATGGCTACCACTTGCGTATATGAAGGATATGGCTGTCTGTACAAACTACACTGTGGTCAAAAGCAGCCAAATGATCCAGTGACTGCCCTAGTCTCTTATAGAATATGCATCTTAAGGTTCCCCAAAAAGAAAATAGATCCAATTGCTGGGTCTGCTCAAGTCCTCTTATAAAACATGAGGTTGCGATGCCGCTTCAAGCATGTTAGTGTCTCTAATAACCACCCTCCCCACTCACAACTTCAGGTGCAGGCTCTGCAATGGTGTAGAAAATTGAAGAAAACAGCTGAACGGCCGCACTCCGAATAACAGCTTTTGTTCGTGGCAAAACAATGTAGAAGATCCAAAATCTCTTATATCATGGTGATGAAAGGTACAGACAGGCTAACGCGTTTCACATCAATATAGAAGCTTAATCATAGCTGGCGACCATATTCAGACTGAAAAAAATTATAGTGAAATAAAACCAATTAGGGGATAGACAACCCCCAGAAATTCCTCCCATATCCAATCAGACTAAAGTGGAAACCAAATGTGCACAGGAAAATGGGCTGCACAAAAAAAACAGAGAGCCAAAAGGATTAAGACCTCTGAAAGAATGACACAGTATTAATATATGCTTAGTAAAGTCAGAATAAAACTTGTTCACTGTGTTGGCGTGCTGTCCCATAGCAGATAATATTGCTAACAGATTTCTAATATAGATACAATATACAGTATAAAAACATGACAAGGCACTGAACAATGCATTAAATATATCTGCACGGCTGAGCGCAATCAAACATACCATGAGAGAGAGACAATCACTGTCAAGGAACCAAAGTTGACTAATTTAAGGCACGGTTATAAAACATTAAGCAATACTATTGCGTCAGACATAAGTGAAAAAAAAAATCCCCAGACGACGTCCTATCGTGACGAAACGCGCAGAGAGGAGCCTGTGACATTGACATCATTACGTTTTCTTAGTGATTGATGGGACATACACAGTAAGCAGGCGGAAGTTCGTGGAGACGCCGCGATCTTTATGTTTGGCTACACACTATTAATGGATGAAGATTCTTGTAAGTGCAAACTTTTAGTTTAATAAACCACACTATTTTGCAATTTTACGCTATGGGAGCTTTTCTTGTTTTTGTTTTTTGAGTACCACGTTTACTACTGGGGACATCGACATAGGTTTGTGGGTGACCTGATAATTTCCCAGATGCCTGGTGAGACCACTGTTATGGTGGTCACTGCGAGCTGGTAAGGAGCCTCATATCTCACTTGGGTGCGAATCACTTTGGATGCTGGACTCACCTATGTCACATCTCTTCTGAATATATGCACTTTGGTCATCTACTCACCTTGTTTATGGACTTTTTTGAGTTTTTGCAATATTTATAATTGGGACTTATTTTATCATTTTACACAATAATTTTTTCACTTGTGGTATATGGTGAGACATCTGTCTTTGTCTTCTATGGGAGACCTGTTTTCTGTTTTTTTATATTTTTCTTCATTTATTTTTGGTGGATCAATTACTTTTTTATGGTTATTTTTAGTATGATATACAATTCATATTTAGTTTTAGCGCTGCACTTATTTTGTTCTTTGTTGTATTGGAGTTTAGTATTAGACTTTTAGTGCTGGCGGCTTTTACAACTCACTTATCAATATACACCTTTCTAGCGCAGCGTTAACCCTTTTCTGGGTTTTTTTATTATTAATTATATATATATATATATATATATATATAATATATATATATATATATATATATATATATATATATATATAATTCTGATCCTTTTGGCTCTATACACCACCACAATGGATTTGAAATGAAACGAACAAGACTTTCAGCATTAATTTAGGGTATTTACATCCAAATCAGGTGAACAGTGTAGGAATTACAACAGTCTGCATATGTGCCTCCCACTTTTTAAGGGACCAAAAGTAATGGGACAGATTAACAATCATCCATCAAACTTTCACTTTTTAATACTTGGTTGCAAATCCTTTGCAGTCAAATACAGCCTGAAGTCTGGAATGCATAGACATCACCAGACACTGGGTTTCATCCCTAGTGATGCTCTGCCAGGCCTCTACTGCAACTGTCTTCAGTTCCTGCATGTTCTTGGGGCATTTTCCCTTCAGAAGGGGACCCTACAGCTAAAAGGGACCGAATAGTGTCTAGTTTGTATAGGAAGCCCTGTGCGGAGAATACCCTCCTGAGAGCGGACTCCAATCATCTGGGCCACACCATTAGGAGTATACCAGTTGGCCAGTTTTGTAGACTCAATTGTTTATGTAGTAAGGAGTCTGACTTCAGGAGAGGAGCTACTATTATGACATCCAGATTCAAAGACAGGGGATATTCCAGCTCTGTCATCAATAAGGCCCTGGTTATTGCTGAGAACACCCCACGTGATGCTTTGTTGAATAGTGGGTCCCTTGGCATTAAACATCATAGATTGAAAACTTCACAATTCTCTAATATCCCTGTATTTTCAACTCCTTACAGTATAGAGTATGAGAGGATTAAAAAAGTTGTTAACAAGTACCTTCCGTTTTTTACCACTGATATGCACAGATCTTATCTGATGGGATACAGGTTGTTTCCAGGAGAGCACCCACTCTAGGCAGGTGTCTGTCACCCAGTTTATATATTAGTGCACGACCACCCATGCACTGGCTACAGTTTAAGGGCACTTTTAAGTGTGGTGTCAATATTGTTCATATTGTTCATTAATTAAAACAGGTGATTGCGTCACTTCGTTGTTCACAGGTAAAACTTTTAGGATTGGTTCCTTTATTAACTGTAACACGTGCTATGTGGTGTATATTATTACATGCACCACATGCCAGATTCAGTATGTAGGAAGGACCACCCGACGTCTGAGGGACCGTTTATATGATCATCTGTATGATATTGAAAAAAAACACTCTAATAACATAGCCAGACATTGGGTCCAACACCACAATAAGGATACATCTAGCCTAGTGATTCAGGGTATGGTGAAAATAAGCATGCCCATCAGAGGAGGTGACAAGTTTGGTATTTTGTGCAGAAAGGAAGTTTACTGGATATTCACTTTACATACAAGAATACAGTAGGGTTAAATTATGATTGGGACGTTTCCTACTTTTATGAATAGCAACACTGAAGTAGATCCAGCCATATATTGGTGCCCCATTCACACTCCTGTATACATATACCTCTACATGTGCTATTTTTTCATTTTTATGTGCATGCACGGTTGTGTTTTTCATGTTCTTTACTATCTTTGCACATTATATGAGTGTATTTAGGGAGGTATGTCTATGTATTTTTTGTCATATGGTAGATATTCTAACACATGTCTCCTTATAGCTTTCAACTTTGCATATACATTTTTTCTTCAATGCGACTTTTATCGCACTGCTATAGATATCGCCTTTGACATGCATTGGACGACTGTGTTGCTCCATACTGCTGTGGTTCATGCATGTCATATTTTGGTTGGTTGGAGTATCCATATGCATTTTACAGATACTTTATGTATGCATTTCCATGCGACTTTTATTGCACTGCCATGGACATTGCTTTTGGCATGCTCTGGATGACTGCGTTGCTTGGTACTGCTGTAGTTCATGCATGTCATATTTTGGCTGGTTGGAGTGTCCATTCGCATTTAAGGATACTTTATGTATGCATTTTTATGCAACATTTTTATTGCACTGCCATGGACATTGCTTTTGACATGCTCTGGATGACTGTGTTGCTTGATACTGCTGTGGTTCATATTATATTCTAGCTGGTTGGGAGGGAGTGTCCATATACGTTTTACGGATTTTTATGTATGCCCTTCTATGCGATTTTTATTGCACTACCATAGAATATATATATATATATATATATATATATATATATATATATATAAAAAATATATAAAAAAATATATATATATATATATATATATATATATATATATATATATATATATATATATATATATATATATATATATATATATATATATAAAAATATATATATAAAAAAAAAAAAAATATATATATATATATATATATATATATACATATATATAACATGTATTGGACAACAGGGTTGCTTTATACTGCTGGGGTTTTACTGCTGTGGTTCATGCATGTTATGCTCTGGCGGGATGGGGTAGAATGCCCATATGCGTTTTATGGATACTATATCTATGTCTTATGTATACGATATGCTGTTTACTTGCTGTTCATTTGCCATTCAAAGTGGTTCATTTGTGACAGTTTTATTTTGAGAAGCTTGTATACTTTGACACACGTATCTGCATGGTTTCCTTAACGACATCTGTGTAGCCCCTTTGCTTCTACGCTTCTACGTTTCTGCCTTCTGTTTTTGTCTTTGTTTGTCATCAGCTCTTTTCCTTCTATTTCATAAACGTTTCTTTTTACAAGGTGTCTTTTTTCCATGCATATATGGTGTTTTTTTTCATGTATATACACTATTGTACTCATAATCAATTCGATCTCTAATGAGCTTCTCTTTCTTAATAGCTATGACTCCCTTTTCCAATTTGTCCAGTCTTGTAAACTGTCTCTTTTTACAAGGTGTCTTTTCCTTTTCTTTACCACATACATGGTAGATGTGAGTACAATCGCTTGGTCTTATTATATATTATATGGCTTTTCGCTTATATTTCATTTATATATATATTTTTTTCACTTATGTCCGATGCAATAGTATTACTTAATGTTTTATAACCGTGCCTTACATTAGTCAACTTTGGTTCCTCTCTACTATTATCTGTGGTATGTTTTATTGCGCTCAGCCGTGCAGATATATTTAATGCATTGTTCAGTACCTTGTCATGTTTTTATACTGTATATTGTATCTATATTAGAACTCTGTTAGCAATATTATCTGCTATGGGACAGCACGCCAACACAGTGAACCAGTTTTATTCTGACTTTACTAGGTATATATTAATGCTATGTCATTCTTTCAGAGGTCTTAATCCTTTTGGCTCTCTGTTTTTTCGTGCTGCCCATTTTCCTGTGCACATTTGGTTTCCACTTAAGTCTGATTAGATATGGGAGGAGTTTCTGGGGGTTGTCTATCCCCTAATTGGTTTTATTTCACTATAAATGTTTTATGGTCACCAGCTATGATTAAGCATCTATATTGATGTGAAAGGCGTTAGCCTGTCTGTACCTTTCATCACCATGATGTAAGAGATTTTGGATCTTCTACACTGTTTTGCCTTGAATAAAAGGTGTTATTCGGAGTGCGGCCGTTCAGCTGTTTTCTTCAATTTTCTACAAGTCCTCTTATAGGCATAGCTGAACTATAAATGATAGCAGTATTTTTTCACTACAATTTAACTATAAATGAGTCCACTCCACTTAACAAAAGCCTGAACATTGCAATGACCCACCCCTATTATAAATGGTGGGGTACCAGTATAGGAAAGAACTTCTCTAGTACAAATGCAACCAGCTGCTCCAAACATAGACAGCTTCTCTATGTTAAAGGCAAACATGGCAATCTAGTCATATGCTACAAGCTTGGTGGGAAAGGAGGCAACATTGGGAAGACTAGATGTCCTAAGGGCCTTACAGTAGACAAAATTGTCCTCAATATATCTAACTCAACTAGTCTGAAATAGGGGTGAGCTCAATGTTCGTGTCGAACATAAGTTCAACTCGAACATCGGGTGTTCGCCTGTGCGCAGAACAGCAAACATTATGGGGTGTTTGTGGGAAATCCAAGCGCCATGGAATGCCCCATAATGCACTGCGACTTTGCAGTGCATTGCTGTATGATGATTTGCAGCCATTGCAGCCACACAAAGACAGGGTGCCTTTGGCCAATTATGGCTCAGGAGGACTAAGTTGATGCCCCACACTATATAAGGTTGCTTACATGGCGGCCGTGTGTAGTGTTGTTGGCGTGGACAGAGAGATAGCTTGAGTTAGATTAAGTAGGCAGGTTGTTCAGTTAGTGGCAGTGTATTTGATACAGTATATACAGTATCTCACAAAAGTGAGTACATCCCTCACATTTTTGTAAATATTTTAATATATCTTTTCATATTACAACACTGAAGAAGTGACACGTTGCTACAATGTAAAGTAGTGAGTGTACAGCTTGTATAACAGTGTAAATTTGCTGTCCCCTCAAAAAAACTCAACACACAGCCATTAATGTCTAAACCGCTGGCAACAAAAGTGAGTACACCCCTAAGTGAAAATGTCCAATTTGGTCCCAAAGTGTCAATATTTTGTGTGGCCACCATTATTTTCCAGCACTGCCTTAAACCTCTTGGGCATGGAGTTGACCAGAGCTTCACAGGTTGCCACTGTTATCCTCTTCCACTCCTCCATGATGACAGCAGGGAGCTGGTGGATGTTAGAGACCTTGCGCTCCTCCACCGTCTGTTTGAGGATGCCCCACAGATGCTCAATAGCGTTTAGGTCTGGAGACATGCTTGGCCAGTCCATCACCTTTACCCTTGGGGTCGTATGTTGGAATACTGCCCTGCGGCCCAGTCTCCGAAGGGAGGGGATCATGCTCTGCTTTAGTATGTCACAGTACATGTTGGCATTCATGGTTCCCTCAATGAACTGTAGCTCCCCAGTGCCGGCAGCACTCATGCAGCCCCAGACCATGACACTCCCACCACCATGCTTGACTGTAGGCAAGACACTCTTGTCTTTGTACTCCTCACCTGTCTGCCGCCACACACGCTTGACACCATCTGAACCAAATTAGTTTATCTTGGTCTCAGACCACAGGACATGGTTCCAGTAATCCATGTTCTTAGTCTGCTTGTCTTCAGCAAACTGTTTGCGGGCTTTGTGCATCATCTGTAGAAGAGGCTTCCTTCTGGGATGACAGCCATGCAGACCAATTTGATGCAGTGTGCGGCGTATGGTCTTAGCACTGACAGGCTGACCCCCACCCCTTCAACCTCTGCAGCAATGCTGGCAGCACTCATACATTTTAAAATTTTAAGTGCTGAGCTACTAGCCAGGCCTCCATGGTTACTCGCCACCAGTAACCCACCCAACCCCTACCCTGCCCCGCCCCTAAACACACCCTCATAAATTTTCATTAAATGACACTTAAATGTTTTATGCAGAATTAAGTTACAAAAATAATTATTAACAACAACTTTATCAATGCAGCCTCACCCATGCCCCTCAACGCAGCCTCACCTGTGCCCCTCAATGCAGCCTCACTGTGCCCACTATTGCAGCCTCACTGTACCCTTTGCAGCCACACTGTGCGCGCCATTGCAGCCACACTATGCCCACCATTGCAGCCTCACTGTTCCCACCATTGCAGCCTCATTGTACCCACTATTTCAGCCTCCCTGTGCCCAGTATTGCAGCCTCACTGTGCCCACCATTGCAGCCTCACTGTGCCCCACCCCTGAAAAACGTCCTCAAAATTATCTCATGAAATGACACTTAAATGTTTTATGCAGAATTAAGTTACAAAAATAAATATTAACAACTTTATCAGTGCAGCCTCACCTGTGCCCCTAAACGCAGCCTCACCTGTGTTCATCAATACAGGCTCACCTGTGCCCACTATTGCAGCCACACTGTGCCCACCATTGCAGCCACACTGTGCCCATATTGAAGCCTTGCCTGAGCAAAGGAATGCATGACTGGAGGAAGAGGAGAGCGGCAGAATCACAGAAAGCTGTTACATCTTACATTACAATTGTCTCCATTCTGCTCGACACAGCCCTGCCTCCTCCTGACCCCGTGCCTGTGATAGGCAGAATGCATTCCAGCATTGGACCAGAATTCTGTCTACCACAGGCACAGGTCAGGAGGGCGGCGGAGCTGTGTCGAGCAGAGCGGAGACAATTGTAATGTAAGTTGTAACAGCGTGCTATCCTGCTATGTGATCCCGCGGCTCTCCTCTTCCTCCATGATTCCTCCCCCCTGGGCAATCGCTGTGAGAACGGCTCCCAATTAACCCCGCCCCTGCCAGCGGTGCTCGCGCCCCTGCGTTCCCAGACAGCCCAGCTCGTAAGCTCTCATTTTCCACTCACAAAATGTGAGTAGGCAAGTGGAAAATTTGAGGGCTGGTCTTAGCCACCATGCTGCAGCTAAGTTTCAGGGTCTTGGCAATCTTCTTATAGCCTGGGCCATCTTTATGTAGAGAAACAATTATTTTTTAGATCCTCAGAGAGTTCTTTGCCATGAGGTGCCATGTCAGTGTTGTCATGGCATAAAATAAAATATTTACAAAAATGTGAGGGGTCTACTCACTTTTGCAAGATGCTGTATATAGTCATATATTATGTATATATATATATATATATATATATATATATATATATATATATATATATATATATATATATATATATATTCTGCATCCAGTGTAGCCTATATCTACAGGCAGTGAACACAGTATCTAATACAGTGTAATGTGGTGTTGCAAAACAAAAAATCATGTTCGGAACCAAGGAGAGGCAGACGCTCACAGGCCACTAAAAGAGGGCAATCAGCTTCTGTGTCTACAGTCAACAGTGGTGGACATGGACATGGTGCATCCTCTGTAGGTGGCCTTGGGGCATGCTTGTCCTTTTTTTCTGCTTCTGACCAAGTTATTGAGCCACAACATGCAGAAGAGTTGATGGAGTGGATAGCAAAGCCGTCCTCCTCCTCCTCCTCTGTCACCCAGGCTTAGTAGTTTGCCTTCCAACACAGCTGCCAAAGTGGCCTATTCCACCTCTTCCTTGTCCACATAGCCCTAGCATCATGCATGGAGGAGTCACAGTATCGGGTACATGCTGCTGGAGGATGTGCAGAAATTCTAAGGCTCCAATGTTGGTTCCCAGGTTGGAGGAAGGGAGTAACATGAGCCTAGAGAGGAGGGAAGGGATGATGAAGTCACCGACTGTACTTAGGTGCCTAAGAGAAGAGTGGAGGAGGAGGCACAACTCCAATGAGGCAGGGTGTCCTCTGGGGGGCAGCTTAAGGGCAGTCACCCTATTGCATCACACCGCAGAGCTCCACAGGTGCAGGGCACTGCTGACTCCCCACTGACTTTTAAAAGTTCCTTGGTGTGGGCCTTTGACACACGTGCAGCAGATCGCACCATTACTGTTTGCAACCTATGTCTGAAGTGGATCAAGCGTGGCTAGAACAGCAGCTGTTTGGGCACCACATGCTTGACCACACATATGACAACCTGCTATGCAGTCCATTTACAACAGCACTTGAAAGACCCACATCAAAGAAAAAGGCAGACTTCTCCTTGCTCCTCATCTGGGATCTCCAACTCTGCTATACCTCCAGTCCTCAAAAACCTAAACTAAGAGGAATGAAAGTATAGTAATAGGTGTCCAAGTACTTGCAGCCAATCTGCTAGCAGTACACCACCAATTGATTTTAGCAGGCAAATTTCCCTTTTTGGCCTCGTTGGACAGGGCGGTCAGCGGTAAGGTTCATATTACCGCTGACTCCTGATCCAGCAGGCATGGGCAGGGATGTTACCTTTCCTTTCTGGCTCACTGAGTAACTCTTGTGGCAGCTGGGAAGGATGCAGGACAAGGTTCAGTGTTGTTGGAGCTTGTTTTACCACAATGCCTCCAAAATGTTAGTGGTGATTCTGCCACAGCTCTCCACCCCTCCTCTTCTTCTTCCTCTATGGCCTCTTCTGTAGTTTTGTCCTCTGAACCAGCAGTGCTCTGTAAGCATTCAAGGGGCAACACAAGCAGTCAGGCTAAAAGATGCCATACGGTGCTTGAGGGGACAAGAGCCACACTGAGGCAAAGATTCTGTCAGCTCTACAGGGGCAGGCTCAGAGGTGGTTGATGTCACACCAGCTTCAGCCAGGAATGGTTGTATGCGATAATGGCACCAACCTTCCCTCCACCCTCTGGCAGGGACACTGGACCCATGTTCCATGTTTGGCACATGTCCTGAATTTGGTGGTGCAGCAGTTCCTGAACAGGTACCCAGGCTTACAGGATCTCCTGAGGCAGGCCAGAAAAGTCTGTGGTTATTTCCGCCAGTTATACAATGCCAGTGCTCATCTGGCTGACATTCAAAGGGAATGCAACCGGCCCACCAACCGCCTCATTTGTGACATGCCCACCAGGTGGAACTCAACATTGGCAATGCTGCACATATAGCAGAGGGCCATCAATGAGTACCTGTGCAAGTATGGCACCAGGACAGGGTCAGGGGAGCTTGGCTTCTTTTCACAAAGCCAGTGGCCACTGATCAAGGATGCATGGACTGTCCTGTCACCATTTGAGGAGGCCACAAGGATGGTGAGCAGCGACAATGCATGCATCAGTGACACTGTCCCTCTAGTCTTCCTGTTGGAGCAGGCCCACCAAACACACAGAAAGAAGAGGAGGAGCAGGAGGATTGTGCAAGCATGGATGTAGAGGATAACGCAGTCTTCAAGGGATGGTTTTCAGTCCCCAAGAAACCCAAAGAATTGTACGTGGCTGGGAGGAGGTAGTTACGGATCATATGTTCCTTAGTGACCCAGAGGACTCAGAATCAAATGCTTCTTCAAACTTACACTGCATGGCCTCCCTGATCCTGCAAAAGGACCCTAGGATTTGTGGTATCAAGGAGAGGGATCATTACTGACTGGCAACCCTTCTTGATCCATATTAAAATGGTAAGGTTGCAGAACTCACCCTGCCTTTGCAGGGGATGAAACATCTTCAGGAGGCCTTGAAGAAAGGTTTGTGCAACGTATTTCCAGAGCCTGGGAGGTTACCATTACCTGGTGCTGGACAACGTGTTTTTGAAGCTTCGTTCAGTCAGAGGAAGAGCGGTGGAGAAGGTGGCCGTCTGACCGATGCCTTTAAACCATTCTTCAGTCCTCAGCGCCAAGGTCTGATCGGTTCAAGCAACCATCATCAGCATCTGCATAATATGGTGCAGGAATATCTAGGAGCAAGAGCAGACTTAAAGACCTTTCCAACAGAGCATCTACTGGGTCCTGGGTCTTGAGGATGGACCACTCGCCAGAACTTGTTCAATATGCAATTGAGCTACTGGCCTGTCCTGCATCCAGCATGCTTTCTGAACACACATTCAGTGCTGCTGGAGGGTTTGTAATGGATCAAAGAGTGCGCCTGTCCACAGACTCTGTTGATAGGCTCACATTCATAAAAATGAATCAGTCCTGGATCAGCAGCTATCAAGCACCTGATGATGATGTAACTGATTGAATTTTCTATGGATGTGGGATCCCGTGAAGACTGCCAATGCTGACAATCCTATTCCTCCTCAATCTTGATAATGCTAGCTTTCAACAATATTTTTGGTTTAGGGCATTACCACCCAAGGCTCAATTTTTTTGGCCCTGTTTAACAGGGGCATGTAATTACAATTTTTTATATAATATTTCAAGCCCGTTTCTGCACCAAACAAGAGTAATTGTGAGGGCTTACAGTGTTCTGGTACCACCAACACCTAAGGCCCAATTTTCTGCAGAGTATATAGGGCAGGCTGTATAGTATATATACTGCTGTTCAGAGTATATAGTGGCTGGGGGACTACAAACCATTTTTTTTAATTTTGGTGCAGGGTTCCCCTTAATATCCATGCCAGATCTGAAGAGCCTGGTATGAATTTTGGGGGGACATTAACAACATTTTTTTTTGGTATTTTTATCTATATTGCCGGGATCCAACAATACATTACAGCCGTGAGCAGTTTTAAATGAAATTTTTTCCTTTAGAAATGTAATTTTGCTGTGGCACTGTTATAAACATGGGAAAGATGCGCTACTTTACAGGCATACTAAGGACACCCCCAGGCACACTATTTAAAGGAATATTTCATTTTTATTGTTTCACTTTAAGCATTATTACAATCACTGCTCCCATAAAAATGGCCGTTTTTAAAACTTTGTTTTGCATTGATACATGTCCCCTGAGGCAGGACCCAGGTCCCCAAACACTTTTTATGGCAATAACTTGCATATAAGCCTTTAAAAGCACTTTTGATTTTTCACGTTTGAGTACCATAGACTTTAATGGTGTTCGCACAAATTGTTTGCATGTTCTGCTGTGAACCATACCAGGGAGTGTTCGGCTCATCCCTAGTCTGGAAACCTCACTTCTTTGCAAGGGCCAACATTGTAACACATCCATTATAAATCCCCATTTATATTCCTCATTCTGTGTAATTGATAAGATCATTCAGAATGCTAAGATAAGAAAATGCTTTGGATTGCCTACCCACTTTTACTTCTTTTGCAGCATGGCTGCTTACAAGATTTTACCACTTAACCACTTCAGCTCTGACCAGGTGATTTTTTGCGATACGGTCACTTTAACTGACAATTGCGCGGTCGTGCATTGTTGTACCCAAACAAAATGTATGTCCTTTTTTCCTCACAAATAGAGCTTTCTTTTGGTGGTATTTGATCACCTCTGCATTTTTTATTTTTTGAGCTATACACAAAAAAAAGAAGAGCAACAATTTTGAAAAAAAAACCACAATATTTTGTACTTTTTTGTACTTATTACACAAAAATGAAAAAAAAAACTAATTTGTTGATCAGTTTAGGCCGATATGTATTCTTCTACATATTTTTGGTAAAAAAATAAATAAAAAATTATCGAGACTGCAACATTGCAACGTACACTTTTGACACTTTTTTGGGACCAGCGACATTTATACAGCGATCAGAGCTTAAAATAGCCACTGACTACTGTATAAATTTCACTGGCAGGGAAGGGGTTAATTGTGTCCCCTATGTGTGTGTTTCTAATGGTGGGGGGAATGTGGCTGACTAGGAGGAGACAGATCGTTGTTCCACTTAGTAGGAACACACAATCTCTCTCCTCTCCCCTGACAGAACCTGGATTTGTGTGTTTACAAACACAGATCCCGGTTCTCACTCTGTCATGAGCGATCATGGGTTTCCGGCGGTCATCACGCCTGCCGGGCACTCACATCGGCTCCGGGGACACGCTGCGGCGGTGTGCCTGCTACAGCATCTTAAAGAGCCAACGTATAGCTACAACGGTTCGTGCAGCTGTGTCAACCTGCCGCAGTAAAACTGAGACATAAGCTGCAAGTCCCTGCAGCTTATGTCTCAGATGGTGATATTTCCGGAATTACCGAGTTAAGAGGGAACTATTTGACAGGGGTGATATTGCCTGCTCCTTCTTCTCATCATTCATGGAATGGGGAACCATCATGATGTTGCGCTTAAATAATTTTTCCAATTTTATAGATAAAATCTTGAATAAAACTACTGATGCAATCCAATTGTTAATTGAGGAAATGAGAGAACTCTGTAAACTGGTATTACAAAAGAAAATGGCACAAGACTATTTGTTAGCTTCATAAGCAGGTTTTTGTAAATCTATTGGAGAAGAATGTTATACTTGGGTATCAGATCGAGAAGATAAAATTGAAGCACATTTAGATAAGATAAGGGTAATGCATCATAAAGCTAGGATCATAGCTGAAGGATGGAATCCTTTCAAGGGCATAGGACCCTTGAGAGATTTCTTTGGCAGTATTTTTAGCTGCTTTAAGAAAACAGGAATGCTTTTATTGATCCCTTTCGTTTACATTGCAGTTAAGCTGATGCTGTTATGTGGCCAGTGCCCATGCAAATCTGTTGACAAGCAAGTCTCTTTTCCCCCTCAACAGAAGATCCTCTACATAACACCTGAAGAGGAAATCCATTTTTAGTATTCATCTTAAGTCTTTAACTAGTCCCTGTCCCAAAGGCAACCTTGCTGGAACATGAAGATCAAGGACCCTCTAAGTATCTGGACCTATGATTACTGCCTTGGGGAAATACCCGGGCAGTGATGGCCTATTAGAGAATGTTAAAAAAAAAAAAGAAGGGAATTGTAAATAAGATTGCTTGATACTCCTAATTCTAAAAAAAAAGTCCTCTATTTTTACCAGTCTTTTCAGCTCTTGAATATTTCCTTTTAAGGTAGCTAAGTGAAACTAAACTTCTTCTATAGCTGTACATTAGAGATGGGCCAAACACCCTCCTGTTTGGTATGCACCAGAATTCCCAGAGAAAAAGTTCTGACTCGAACGACGAACCCTATTAACCACTTGCCGACCGGCCACAGTATATGTACGGGGGGGATTTTTTTAACCAAAAATACAGTATGTAGCAGAATACATATTGGCCTAAATTGGTGAAGAAATTTGATTTTTAAATTTTTTTTATTAGGTATGTTTTATAGCAGAAATTAATTTTTTTTTTCAAAATTGATGGTCTTTTTTTGTTTCATAGCGCAATAAAAAAAATGAATGTTATGACATTTAAATTGCAAGTAATACAATACCATTGCCAATAATAGAAAAAAAAGGTAAAAAAACAGTGTGAGCCGCCCCCCCCCCCCAGTCCATGCCAGGCATTTTGTGTCTGGTATGGATTTTAAGTGCAACCCCAGGCCAAAATAAAAAAAAACATGTGGGGTCCCCCCAAAATCCACGCCAGACCCTTTTCTGAGCATGCAGCAAGCAGGCCAGGAAAGGGGGACATGAGTGAGCACACCCCTCCTGAACCATACCAGGACACATGCCCTCAACATGGGGGTGAGTGTTTTGGGGAATGCCCTCGCACCCCAAAGTACCTTGTCCCCATGTTGATGGGGACGAAGGCCTCATCCCCACAACCCTGGACTTTGGGGGTTTGTGGCCAGGTGGCTCCACCCCTTACCTATATAAGAACTGTCAAACAGCAAGTTGGTGGTTTGCCTTAGTTGACGGTAGAGTGAATTTTTTTTCTTTTTTGGGTCTAACGGTGGCAGCGGCATTGTGTCTGATGATGAATTTACATTGGGGGCACTTTTTATTTTTTATAAAGGAATTGTCAAAAAAGTCTGTGTTTATTACTTTTTGACACTTTTTTGGTGAATGGGTAGGGGTACTATGTACCCCATACTCATTCACATAGGGGGACTGGTATCTAGGGGTCCCCATGTTAAAGGGATCTTCCATATTCTGGTAAGCCCCCTGCCCCCAGACCCCCACAAACCAGGGTTGTGGGGATGAGGCCCTTGTCCCCATCAACATGGGGACAAGGTGCTTTGGGATGGGGGCAGAACAGCCCCATCCCCAAAGCACCCACCTCCCTATGTTAATGTGGCCTAGTATGGTTTAGGAGGGGGGCACCGTCTCACCCCCCCTTTACTGGCCTGCCAGACTGCGTGCTTGGATAAGGGTTTGGTATGGATTTTGGGCCCATTGACAGCTTATGACTCATCGGTTGTTAAGGATGCCACGGCTGGATTCTCGGCCCTCTCCTTAAAAAAGCTTTGCTCAATCAGGGCTTAGAATGCACTATGCAGCACATAGTGCATTGCAGGGTGTTCGGCAGGGTGTACACCCACCAAACGCGCTGAAAATTTGGGTGTTCACCAAACAGCACACAGTCAATGTTCAGGCCAAACTTTTGCTTGGCCCAAACCGTTCGTCCAACTCTACTGTACATACAGTATCTCACAAAAGTGAGTACACCCCTCACATTTTTGTAAATATTTTATTCTATCTTTTCATGTAACAACACTGAAGAAATGACACTTTGCTACAATGTAGAGTAGTGAGTGTACAGCTTGTATAACTATATAAATTTGGCGTCCCCTCAAAATAACTCAACACACAGTCATTAATGTCTAAACCGCTGGTAACAAAAGTGAGTACATCCCTAAGTGAAAATGTCCAATTTGGGCCCAAAGTGCCAATATTTTGTGTAGCCACCATTAGTTTCCAGTACTGCCTTAACCCTCTTGGCATGGAGTTCACCAGAGCGCCACAGGTTACCACTGGAGTCCTCTTCAACTCCTCTATGACAAAATCACGGAGCTGGTGGATGTTAGAGACCTTGCGCTCCCCCACCTTCCAGTTGAAGATGCCCCACAGATGCTCAATAGGGTTTAGGTCTGGGATAATGTTTTGCCAGTCCATCACCTTTACCCTCAGCTTCTTTAGCAAAGCAGTTGTCATCTTGGAGGTGTGTTTGGGGTCATTATCATGTTGGAATACTGCCCTGTGGCCCAGTCTCTGAAGGGAGTGGATCATGCTCTGTTTCAGTATGTCACAGTACATGTTGGCATTCATGGTTCCCTCAATTAACTGTAGCTCCCCAGTGCTGACAGCACTCATGCAGCCCCAGACCATGACACTCAAACCACCATGCTTGACTGTAAGTAAGATTGTCTTTGTATTCCTTACCTGGTTGCCGCCAGACACTTAACACCATCTTAACCAAATAAGTTTATCTTGGTCTCATCAGACCACAGGACATGGTTCCAGTAATCAATGTCCTTAGTCTGCTTGTCTTCAGCAAACTGTTTGCAGGCTTTCTTGTGCATCATCTTTATAAGAGGCTTCTTTCTGGAATGACAGTCATGCAGACCAACTTGATGCAGTGTGCAGCGTATGGTCTGAGCACTGACAGGCTGACCCCCCACCCCTTCAACCTCTGCAGCAATGCTGGCAGCACTCATACGTCTATTTCCCAAAGACAGCCTCTGGTTATGATGCTAAGCACATGCAATCAACTTCTTTGGTCGACTATGGTGAGGCCTATTCTGAGTGGAACCTGTCCTGTTAAACTGCTGTATGGTCTTGGCCACCGTGCTGCAGCTCAGTTTCAGGGTCTTGGCAAACATCTTATAGCCTAGAAAAAATAAAAAACTCTAGTGGGGAATATGGCGCTGTTCAGAGGTGTATACAATGGAAATAATTATAATAAAATAACACCCTAAAAATGTGGTTACAATATGTGAGAAATACTGTGAACAAATGTATAAATGGTAAACAAAAAGCATGTCATGTGTATATGCCACAAATGTAAAACATCACATAATATAAAAAACACAAGTGCAAATGAAGTGTAAATAATCCTAAAAGAAATACATGTAATCAAAAAAGAAAAACATAACCAAGGTATAAATATATGCGTGATATTGGTGCTGGTTTACAAAATTGCAAGAAAAACGCACAAAAAATGCCCAAAAAATGCACAAATATAATCAATGGTGTAATAAATAATTAATGTGATATTGCACCAGAATTTTCAAAAAATCAGATCCAAATGATATAAGTGTCCATGCAAAATTAAAGTTCCATATATGTAAAAAAGAAAAAAGAAAAAAATCTGTGAGAAGTGTCTTTGCTTCCAAAAGGATCCCGTGTAAATCAATGTGGTCGTTGTGTAATCTCCTCCTCTGGAACCCCCAATTGTGTCCCCACTCACTGGAAAGCCCAACCCCTGCAGGGGTAATAGGCAAATGAAAGTAAATCCACTGGCAGAAGTCGATCGGTGTCCTCCTCTGTGGTTCAGCGATCTCCTTCCTGGTTGGGTCAGGATGCCGTCACCCGCATCTCGCCTCCTCTACACCTGCTTCAATCCTGCACTCCTGCACCCATCCGGCTCCCATCAGCTTCTCCGTTGAATCCTCCACGACTTGTTTAAAGGATTAGCGATAACCCAACCAGGAAGGAGATCGCTGAACCACAGAGGGGGACACCGATCGACTTCTGCCAGTGGATTTACTTTCATTTGCCTATTACCCCTGCAGGGGTTGGGCTTTCCGGTGAGTGGGGACACAATTGGGGGTTCCAGAGGAGGAGATTACACAACGACCACATTGATTTACACGGGATCCTTTTGGAAGCAAAGACATTTCTCACAGATTTTTTCTTTTTTCTTTTTTACATATATGGAACTTTAATTTTGCATGGACACTTATATAATTTGGATCAGATTTTTTGAAAATTCTGGTGCAATATCACGTTAATTATTTATTACACCATTGATTATATTTGTGCATTTTTTGGGCATTTTTTGGGCGTTTTTCTTGCAATTTTGTAAACCAGCACCAATATCACGCATATATTTATACATTGGTTATGTTTTTCTTTTTTGAGTACATGTATTTCTTTTAGGATTATTTACACTTCATTTGCACTTGTGTTTTTTATATTATGTGATGTTTTACGTTTGTGGCATATACACATGACATGCTTTTTGTTTACTATTTATACATTTGTTCACAGTATTTCTCACATATTGTAACCACATTCTTAGGGTGTTATTTTATTATTATTATTTCAATTGTATACACCTCTGAACAGCGCCATATTCCCCACTAGAGTTTTTTATTTTTTTGGATTACACCTTGGTGTTTTTTCCATTTTTTGGGGGGGCTGCAGTTCTCTTTTGAACATTGTCCTAAGCGCGGAATATTTGAGTTTGTATCTTATAGCCTAGGCCATCTTTATGTAGAGCAACAATTCCTTTTTTCAGATCCTCAGAGAGTTCTTTGCCATGAAGTGCCATGTTAAACTTCCAGTGACCAGGGGGCGTGGCCTGGACGGGACCCGAGATGGCTGCTTGAGGAGACAGCTCCTGCACAGTGAGGACGAAAGAAGCTGAATCTGGGGTATTTGCGACTTGTCCCACGATGGGAAAGTCAAACAGGAGCACCTCCACACCCCGCATACAGAAAGAACCCACACCGCAACTTAGCGGTAGTATTCCATACATTTTCCGGACCCGCCAGTCCGCACTGCTAGAGGCGTCACAGGCCTCATCACAGACCGCGCACGCCACACAGGCCACATCCCCGGACTCGATTAGGAGCGCCACGGACCCGCTAATGGACAGCGGCGACCACACCGATCCGCACCCAAGCCTGCTAGACCTCCAAAGAGACCTCCAGAAGGTTGCTCTGGACATCAAACACACCATGATGTCAGCAATCTCCGATCTCAAAGAAGATATTCATGCTATAACCCACCGGATAAATGATGTGGAGGAGAACGCTAGACTGCAAGCCTCAGCTATCAGGCAAGTACAAAAAACGTACGATCTCCACTTGCCTCACATGTTTGAGCTACACAGACAGGTGGAAGACTTAGACAACAGGGGACGCAGGCATAACATTCGGGTGAGGGGGGTCCGGAAGGGATTGACCAGGCCGCACTTCCCCAAACAGTCAGCACCATTTTTAATGACTTGCTCGACCGCTCGGCAGACTCCCCCATAGAAATGGAGCGTCTACACCGAGCCCTGCGTCCCCCCCCGAGACAACGAACCACCCAGAGACATTATCTGCTGCATCATTAATTTCCCCCTGAAAGAGGAAATCCTCAGGAAGGCGAGAGAAAAAGGACGTATAACCTTTAATGGAACTGAGGTGAAATTATTTCAGGACTTATTACAAATCACACTGCAGAATAGACGGACCCTACGCCCCCTACTGGATGTGCTTCGTTCCCGCAACATCCAATACAGATGGAAATTCCCCTTCTGTCTTTCTGCATCAACCAGAGGCCGCACAGCCTTGTTAAGAACCCCGGAAGACCTACCCAATTTTTGCGAGCAGCTGGACATTCCACTGGTGGATATCCCTGACTGGCACTCATTCTATTTCCCCACGGAACCGTGGAAGCCAGTATCTACTAATTCTTCCCCCAAAGCTCAAAGGCATCACTCGAGACGCTGCAGGTTGGATCCTACCTCCCCTGGAGACCGCCTATCATGCCGAGACATGCCTGTACACAGCCCTGGGCGACATGACACCCCGCGACGAAATCTTCCATTGGCATGATAGCCGCCTGAACACTCTGTCCACGCATACACGGGCAGCACTAACTTTTCCTTTTTTTTTTCCAGCACCGATCTAGCCCTATTTTATGGAAATTGACTTTCAGGTACCGCACCCCACAGACACCAATGAAGAACGTCGAAGCTTACTGGGACTTTTCACCTCTTACCTTCTACAGGAAGAAGAAGAAGCCTTACATGGACTTATGTTTAGGTAACCTATTCATCCTATTTCCAGGTATTGTTTACCAGCACACACACACATGCTGATGGAGATAACTTCTCTATCTCACTTTGGCCACCCTCTTGGAACGTAGGTATCCACTCTCGTAGAGAACCCATATGGTCATAGAGGATCACCAAACCAATCCCATCTACTTCGTATTTTACTAACCCAGACCAGGTGTACTCTAAGACACCCGTTTACAGATAAACCTAGCTAACTGGTGCACTTTACTCACGAGCCTGAAAGACCTGCTTCCAAAACACATTGTCTTTTGCTCTAGGAATCAATTAAAACCCTGTAGCGATAACATAACCTCTATTGTGTTAATATAAAGCTAATCCCCTAGTCAAGCCAGACTGTTCTTCTTCTCAAAGAATAACTATAATTGAGTCTTGGGTTACACTCATAAAATGTCTCATATAATGTTTTAGTGCGGTTCTGATGTACGCTACCCCTACTTACATAACGTAATTTAGCCCTGCTGGAGAAAGAGTCTACACCGTGCTGTCCGGACTGTTACAGTTACTGTTATTGTTAGGTTTAGATCTATGTTTATGTTTTTGTTTTCTCTCAGTTCAATTTGGTACAGGTAGCCCTTTTGCTCTCAGTTAACATTGACCCAAGCCCTTATTCATTACTATAGTGCCCAAGATCCGTTCACCTTAGATACAGTGGCCTGCCCATATTCCATACCCCCTACTTAACTGCCATATGTTTTTTCCTCTCCTGAAACTTAGACTATTATAATTTTTGTACACCCCACCCAGCCGAGGATTACCTCTCCACTCGTCCTCACCAGTGCAACAGATCTCGTGCCCGCTCAATCCTACGTACCCCACATAGCTGTCCGTACGGACTTGAGCTACCAACCCGGAACTATTACTAGGTGGATAGGCACGCCTACGACCACCTCCGGTAACTGACTCGCCCAGTTCATTAACTGGTGTCTTTTCCCGCTTCCCCCCTTTCCCCCCTGCTTTTTCTGATCTACTCCCTTTCCCCACTCTCCCCTCGTTTCATACTATCCCCATCCAAACACCTCACCCCACCCCTTTCTCTCTTTCCCTTTTCTTCTCTTTCCCTTTCTTTCCATCTCATACTTATCCTTCTTTTGTTTTATTTTCTCAAGGGGCCACCCCTTCGTCCTGCTCCCCATCGTCGATCCTTGAGCTCCCCCGATCAGGCAAACAGTACTGGAGGACAGGCTAACACCCATTTAAACTTTTCTCATTACTCACAACACTAACACAATGCAGACACCAGCAACTATCAACTCTCACTCAAATGCCTGTCACCTAATGTAAGAGGCATAAACCTCCCTGAAAAGAGATCTCAAGTTCTCTCAGAACTCACGAAACACAAAGCTCACTTCCTGTTACTGCAAGAGACACATTTCCGAACTAAAGCCATACCTAAACTGATGAACCATGTATACAAACAGGCCTTACACTCTACAAATCCATCTTCTAAGACAAAAGGAGTTTCTATACTTGTCTCCAAACATGCAGACTTTCACTTATCTGACACACTGATTGACCAGGAAGGCAGATACATTTTCATCAAAGGCACGTATGCGTCCAAACCCATCACACTAGCGAATATATACTGCCCAAACGACCATCAAGTCTCTTTCCTCCGGAAAATCTGTGACTTACTCTCATCTTTCCAAACAGGCATTCTGATACTGGGAGGAGATTTTAATGTTCCACTGAACCCTTGCCTTGACTCCTCTACCGGCACTTCCACACTCCCATTCCGGGCCTTAAAACAAATTAAACTCCAACTACAAAACCTCACCCTACACGACTCATGGCGCACTTTATATCCGACAGATAGAGATTACACGTACTTCTCTCCTCCACACCAGAAATATTCTAGAATTGATTATCTATTTCTATCCCAACCAGATCTCTCATATCTTTCGCAAGCTACAATAGAAAACATGTTCCTATCTGACCACCACCCCATTACGATAACCCTTTCATTCCCAGAATCGCGAAAGACTACCAAAACTTGGAGATTGAACCCATCTCTCCTAAAAGATCCTGAAACAATCCGGCAACTGAACGCCCAAGTCCAACTGTACTTCCAGGAAAATTCAACCCCAGATATCACTCCGGTGACGCTGTGGGAAGCACATAACTGCGTTTTAAGAGGCAAACTCATAGCGGAAAAAAAGAGACACCAAGAGCAGATCAAAGTCCTTACCGCAACAATCCACAGACTCGAAACAACTCATAAAAAGTCCATCTCGCAATCCACACTACAAGCTCTCTCACAGGCAAGAGCATCTTTGCTAGACGAACTGGGGAAGCGCACTAGGCGAAGATACATCCTAGGTCAAAAAGTGTTTTATGAACACGGCAACAAAAGCGGGAGACTTCTCGCTCGCACAATCCAGGCAGCTAAAACATCCTCCACTATACACCACCTCCACACTGCAAAAGGCACACTTCTCTCC
The DNA here is from genome assembly GCA_037952925.1 of Lithobates clamitans. Taxonomy (NCBI): domain Eukaryota; kingdom Metazoa; phylum Chordata; class Amphibia; order Anura; family Ranidae; genus Lithobates; species Lithobates clamitans. The sequence continues at coordinate 20,490 of JBBGZY010000903.1, read as the reverse complement.
AAAAATGAGGAAATAGCCAAACACTTTGAGGAGTTTTACTCTAAGTTGTACAACTTACCTCAAAATCCACCAGACTCCCCTTCCGCACATGACCGGTCCTTACAAATTCAAGAGTTCTTGACCCAATATTGCCCCAAGCCAATATCAACACAAAAAGCTAAAGAATTAGAACTCCCCATGACCATAGAAGAACTCAATCTTGCCATTAAACAAACGAAGGCGGGCAAAAGCCCAGGCCCTGATGGCCTACCTCTCATATACTACAAAACTTTCCTAGAGGCACTAGCACCCAAAATGTTGTCGGCCTTTAATTTTCTTTCAAACCCACTTGCCACATCTGGACACATGTTAGAAGCCCAGATAGCAGTGATACCCAAAGCAGACAAAGACCCAATGATAGTTTCTAATTATAGACCCATATCGCTGCTCAATGTAGACATTAAATTGTATGCCAAAATTATAGCCAATAGATTATTACCCCTGATTCCAGACCTAATTTTGCCCGATCAAGTAGGCTTTATCCCGGGCAGAGAGGCAAGAGACAATACCATCCGCACCCTGAACCTACACCACTGGCTCAATACATCCAATACCAAGGGATTTCTCTTATCCCTGGATGCTGAGAAGGCGTTCGACAGGGTGGCCTGGGACTACATGCAAGAGGTACTCAAAGGGATTGGCCTTCTACCACGCATGTTTGCACACATTAGTGCTCTATATACTACTCCAACAGCAAGAGTTAAAGCAAATGGCCTCCTGTCGAACGCCTTCCGTATCAGTAACGGTACCCGTCAAGGATGCCCTTTGTCCCCCCTAATTTTTGTCCTGTCTCTTGAACCCCTTCTCAACAGAATAAGAGCCAACCCTGATATCCAGGGTATCCCCATAAACCGCAGGGAATTTAAGGTTGCCGCTTTTGCAGATGACATCCTATTATCACTGCAAACACCTCGCACATCCCTTCCCAATCTGTTGAAAGATATTAGCCACTTTGGAACATTGTCCAACTTTAAAATTAACTATTCTAAATCCCAGGCCCTTAATGTCTCTCTCCCACCATTAGAAGTTACTCACTGCCAAGCTTCATTCCCATTTCAGTGGAAAAATGACTTTATTACCTACCTAGGCATTAGAATCCCCCGGCATCTAACAGAGCTCTATGATCACAACTTTCTCAATGCCTTGACGAAAATCCAAACAGACCTTCAAAACTGGAGTACCCTGAATGTCTCCTGGTTTGGTCGCTCGGCATTGATAAAGATGATAATCCTTCCCCGTCTTTTGTATCTCATGCAAACGATCCCAATCCACTTGCCCCCATCTTTCTTTTTGGCCTATAAAAAAGCCTGTTCAAAATGTATCTGGAAAGGCGGTCCCCCCCTGCATCAAATATACGAAGCTGACATGCTCCAAAACGAAAGGGGGGATTGCTTTGCCAGATCTACATAAGTATTACTTAGCTTGCCATCTCTCTAGAGTGGTTAACTGGAAAACTCATAAACTAAGCAAACTATGGACCATTTTGGAAAATGCCTCTAGTACTATACCCTTGCACACCCTAACATGGGTTCCAATGAAACACTACCCCCACGCTGTTAAAGCACACCCGCTTATATACCCATCATTGCGAGCTTTCTCCACAGCAAAGAACTTATACCACATAGTCTCAACACCAGGACAGTTGACCCCTCTTCGGGCCAACCCTGAATTCCCTCCTGGAGAATCAAACTCTTTCCTAACACAAGAGTGGCCACATGACGATATCTATACTCGTCACTTTTTTGTTGAAGGGAGGTTACGTACATATAACGAATTAAAATCCATCTCACGCACAAAAGAGTTCCCCTTTTGGTCTTACAGACAGCTAAGACACTTTTTCACATCGACCAACACAAACGACCTTTGGACAAGACCACTTACCCCGTTCGAAACAATGTACTCTCAGTCCATTCCACAAGGGCACTTAATTTCCATGATTTATTCCTTTCTCCAAGATGACTCGCTTCGCCCACAGACGGAAACCTCAAGACTATCTTGGGGGAAAGACCTACAAGTCAATTTTTCTGATGACGACTGGGAATCTATCCTTACATATGCTCATAAAGGGTCTATGAATGTAGCAATTCAAGAGAATGGGTACAAAATTGCCCATTAATTCAACCATTTTGGAAAGAGGTACACTCTGTTATTACACATGTAACAACCTATTCTTTAGATTTTAACCCAGCCCAATATCTCCTCCATCATTCAACCTTGTCCAAAAAAGTTTACCACAAATCACTTGCAATGCACATGGTAAACGCTGCTAGAATGTGTATTCCCGCACACTGGCGCTCAATTACTCCCCCGACCATTACAGAATGGTTAACCAAGGTTGCAAGGATCGAGGAGATGGAAGAACTGATTCACATATCCCAAGACCGTATCCAAAAATGTACTGCCATATGGGCTTGTTGGTCCCATTTTAAAACCACTGATTACTATAAATCTTTCTTTCCATCCTAAACACCCTCCCTTTTATAGCCTAATACCCATGACCTCCATGACCCGCAGGGCGCTCGTGGGGCCTGGATTGAGGGGCGGTCCCCCCTTTCTCTCTCTCCATCTGCCTTTCTCGCCTTATCTACTATCTTTTCTTTTCTTCCCTTCTTCCCCTATACCTTCCCCCTAACCCCTGTCCCTTTGTTTTAACAATCCCTCCCTACCCATCCCTTTATTTTTTCTTTTTCTGAATTTGGGGTCACGCTCCACGCATGATCGTCATAACGTGCCTAATCCCCCACTAACAGACACTCAAACTTGTATCCTTATATGTAATTTACTCAAAGAACAGGACGGACATTGGACCTTTCTGTACCAGAGACACTGGAATATCTTCACTACAGTATTAGCAACAATGGTACAGTTCTTGCTACCAAGTTTGCCCCCTCTTGTGTGTATACTTCAATAATTGCATATGCACTTTGTAAATTCAAACGTGTTATAACAATAATCATTATGATGTATCATTGTCCAATGAGTGTACTGTATGATTCTTTTTGATGTATTGTACCTGCTATCTTATTCCTTTTTCAATAAAATCTTTTTTGTGGAAAAAAAAAAAAAAAAACTTCCAGTGACCAGTATGAGAGAGTGAGAGCGATAACACCAAATGTAACACACCTACTCCCCATTCACACCTGAGACCTTGTAACACTAACGAGTCACATGACACTGGGGTGGAAAATGGCTAATTGGGCCCAGTGTGGACATTTTCACTTAGGGGTGTACTTACTTTTATTGTCAGCGGTTTAGACATTAATGGCTATGAGTTAAGTTATTTTGAGGGGACATCAAATTTACACTCTTATACAAGCTATACACTCACTACTTTACATTGTAGCAAAGTGTCATTTCTTCAGTGTTGTCACATGAAAAGATAAAATAAAATATTTAAAAAAATGTGAGGGGTGTACTCACTTTTGTGAGATACTGTATATACAGCTTATGCAACAAAGAGAGAAAAAAAAATAAAACTGCTTGACATACATGCACTGTAAAAAATATTGTGCTGGGTCTACTCAAAAAATTGAGGCAACTATTTACATCAACTTTTTAAGTAGTGTCAACTGAACTTATTCTTGTCTGACTCATTAGACTTTTCATGTTTTCAACTTTGTTGTTTTAAGTAAAGCCAACTCAATTTTTTGCAGTTTCTAGACCATAGGTTCAAGTAAAGCCTACTGATTTTTTTCAGTTTCTAGACCATATGTTTAACCTCCTGACATCCGGCCATAGCCGAATGACGGCTTCAGCGCGGATGTCAATTCCCGGGAGGCCGTCATATGACGGCCTCCCCTTTCCTCGCTCCCCGTGCGCGCTCACGAGCGCACAACGGGGAAATTCTGTGTTGGCCGTGTCTCTTGGACACAGCCAATCACAGATCGCTGTAAACGGCCAATCACAGCGGCCATTTACAGCGCGATCGCTGCCTCCAATGAGAGATGATCTGAAATGTAAACAATTGAGATCATCTCTCATTGCCAGTTCTCTCTCCTCACACAGAGACAGCGTGTGAGGAGAGAGAGATCTGTCAGCGATCTGTGAGTGTACCTGTGCGTTTTACTCTGCCTACAGTGCCCACAGTGCCCATCATTACAGTGCCCATCATGACAGTGCCCCATCATTACAGTGCCCTATCAGTACAGTGCCAATCGGTGCCCACCTATGCCAATCGGTGCCCACCTGTGCCAATCGGTGCCCACCTGTCTGCCCAGCGGTGATCAGTGTCCAGCTGCACATCTGCACAATCTGTGCCCACCTGTGCCACCTCATCAGTGCCCACCTGTGCCACCTCATCAGTGCTCTCCTGTGCCAATCAGTGCCCATCTGTGCTGCCTCAGTGCACATCTGTGCAATCAGTGCACATCTGTGCCACCTCATCAGTGCCCATCTGTGCTGCTCCATCTGTGCCGCCCCATCTATGCCGCTCCATCTGTGCTGCTTCATCTGTGCCACCCCATCTGTGCCGCTCCATCTGTGCTGCCCCATCTGTGCCGTCCCATCAGTGCCCAGCTGTGCCACCTCATCAGTGCACATCTGTGCAATCTCAGTGCACATCTGTTTCACCTCATCAGTGCCCACCTGTGCTGCCTCATCAGTGCCCACCTGTGCCACCTCATCAGTGCCCACCTGTGCCACCTCATCAGTGCCCACCTGTGCCACCTCATCAGTGCACATCTGTTCCACCTCATTACTGCACATCTGTTCCACCTCATTAGTGCACATCTGTTCCACCTCATCAGTGCACATCTGTTCCACCTCATCAGTGCCCACCTGTGCCGCCTCATCAATGCCCACCTGTGCCGCCTCATCAGTGCCCACCTGTGCCGCCTCATCAGTGCCCACCTGTGCCACCTCATCAGTGCCCACCTGTGCCACTACATTAGTGCACATCTGTTCCACATCATTAATGCACATCTGTTCCACCTCATTAGTGCACATCTGTTCCACCTCATCAGTGCACATCTGTTCCACCTCATCAGTGCCCCTCTGTGCCACCTCAGTGCCCATCTGTGCTCATCAGTGCTGCCTCATCAGTGCCCATCAGTACAGGCTTAGCAACCATGGCTTTCTGACTCCGATTCTGAGTCGGACATAAATTATGAGCCAGTCCTCAGTAGTGGAACACTGAGTGACTTAGAGGAGGAAGAGATTCGGCCCGTCAAACGAAGGCGTTCTGGTGGGGAGGCAGTGGCATCTACCAGCACCGCAGTCCCATCCACCAGCACTGCAGTCCCATCCACCAGCACGGCAGTCCCATCCACCAGCACGGCAGTGTCATCCACCAGTGCCTCGGCAAGAAAGGCCAAGGACCCATGCCAGCCTTCCCTATGCCCTGCAGAACCCCTTGTGGCTTCCTCCTAATTCAGGAGAAGCCAACATTCCCCCTTTCACTGCACAGTCAGGAGTCCAGGTGAACACGGAGAATTTTTCCCCAATAGATTTTTTTTAATTTATTTTTTACCGAGGACATGCTGTCAAATATTGTGGCCCAGTGCAACCTTTATGAACAGCAATTCATTTTGAATAATCCAACGTCCTACTATGCCCATCCCTACGAATGGAGAGACCTAAAGGTGGAGGAGTTGAAGGTTTTTTTAGGGCTCACATTTAACATGGGACTCACAAAAAAAACACTTTGCTGTCCTATTGGTCAACCCACCCCCTCCAAGACATGCCAGTATACTCTAAGGTAATGCCCAGAAACAGATACCTCATGATATTGAGGTTTCTTCATTTCAACGACAATACCCAGTGCCCTCCCCGAAATGACCCAAACTATGATAGACTTTTCAAAATTCGGCCACTTTTAAATTATTTTTCTGCACTATTCCCCCTGCTGTTTACCCCGGACAAAAACATATGTGTGGATGAGTCCCTTGTTAAGTTTAGTGGCAGGCCTAAAATAAAGCAATATATTCCCAGTAAAAGGGCCCGCTATGGGGTGAAGGTGTACAAATTATGTGACAGAGTCACAGGTTACTTGTATGCCTTCAAAGTGTACGAAGGGAAGGACACCCAGCTGCAACCCCCTAATTGCCCAGACTACTTGGGATCAAGCGGCAAAATTGTTTGGGACCTCACATACCCCCTACTGGAGAAAGGCTACCACCTGTACGTAGATAACTTCTACACATCTCTGCCCCTGTTCCACAACCTTCATCGGAAGAAGACTCCTGCATGTGGTACCATTAAAAAGAACCGGAAGGGCTTTCCTCAAAGTTTGGTCAATAAAAAATTGAGAAAAGGAGAAACGGCGAGTCTACGAAACAACGAGATTTTGGCAGTAAAGTGAAGAGACAAAATAGATGTGTACATGTTGTCTTCAATCCACGATGATACCTTCATGGAAATCCCCAGAAGAAATGCCCCATACAGAAACCCAAATACATCTTTGATTATAATTTGTTTATGGGGGGAGTCGACTTGAATGACCAGATGCTAGAACCGTACCTTGCTACAAGACGGACATACCATTGGTATAAGAAAGTCGCAATTAATTTTTTTCATTTGGCCATCTACAATTCATATGTCATTTATCGTAATTCCACCCAAAACCCCAAACACTTCCTTGGCTACCAGGAGGAAGTTTTCACTGCCCTTACATTCCCGAACGGCCCCCCAGAAAATATCCGATCAGATGTTCTAAGTCGACTCTCCGAACGCCACTTTCCCGATAAGATCCCTCCCAAACCAACAGGCCAACGATGGCAAAAAAAATGTAAGGTGTGTACCAGAGCAGGATTCAGCAGAGACACATCTTATTATTGTGCACAATGTCCTTCTGAACCAGGCCTCTGCGTAGGTGAATGTTTTCGTTGTTACCATACTTCACTAAATTATTAGTGAAGTATGGTAAACGTAAGCCTCCGTTCCTGCAATTTACCCTCACACCTCTTATGCCACTGCCTCCTCTGTAACTGACCCTGGCTTGTTATTTGACCACGCTTCTGCCTAACAATTCTGTACATACCTCTGCCTGATCTGGAACTGACCCTGGACTGTTATTCGACCATGCTTCTGCCTAACGATTCTGCATATACCTCTGCCTGATCTGGAACTGTCCCTGGACTGTTATTCGACCATGCTTCTGCCTAATGATTCTGTACATACATCTGCCTGATCTGGAACTGACCTTGGACTGTTTGACCATGATTTTTGCCTGCCTCTTGGACTGATCTTGTACCCTGATACTGGACTAGTGGGATTCAACACAGTGGTCTCACATATGTGAGGGGCTCCAGAATTGTTTTTCTGGATGAAGAAAACAATTTTTTTTGTTTTCTCAATCCTAGATTAGGGTCTGGAGCCTGATACTGGACTAGTGGGATTCAACACAGTGGTCTCACATATGTGAGGGGCTCCAGAATTGTTTTTCTGGATGAAGAAAACAATTTTTTTTGTTTTCTCAATCCTAGATTAGGGTCTGGAGACTCGGAGGCTTCAAAGAGATTTGGGTGGGAGAAGCCTCTACCCCTGTCCCCATTCTGTCCTGAACGAGGCCCTACTTCTGCCTGTAGGACTTACTGCCGTCATGCCTCTGCCTGTCGCACTGACCACACCACATGGACCTGCCTACTACCAGGACCAATATTTTTGGCACTGCGGACAATATCTCTGCCTGCACTGACCCTGGACTTTATATGGACAGTAACCCTACCTGCTGCCTGGACAATTGTGTTCGCCGCTGCTGACCAAGTCCCTGCCTGCTGCCTAGACCAGTGCTATCCTCCTGTGTACAGCTGCGCTACTACAACCACAGGTAATCTTTTTTGTTCTTTGCTCAGCATAATGTATTTTGGGGTGTAATTCTTGGTATGTACATGCTATGTGTCCCTGGAACACCTGACGGTGTTCCTTGCATGTTGGATCTCTGTATGTGGCCAGGCTGTGTAGAAGTCTCACACATGTGGTATCGCCATACTCAGGAGGAATAGCAGAATGTATTTTGGGGTGTCATTTTTGCTATCTGAATGCTATGTGTTGGAAATATCTTATAAACGGACAACTTTGTGTAAAAAAAATGCGTTTTCATTTTTTTCCACATTTTCCAAAAACTTCTGGAAAAAAATAAACCATTCAAAAGACTCATTATGCCTCAAAGATTAAACGTTGGGGTGTTAGCTTTCAAAAATGGGGTCATTTTGTGGGTGTTTCCATTGTCCTGGTGCTCCAGGGCCTTCAAAAGTGTAATAGGTGGTTGAGAAATGTAATGTGTAATTTATGCTCCTAGAACACCTAATGGTGCTCCATGCATGTTGGGCCTCTGTATGTGGCCAGGCAGTGAAAAAGTCCCACACATGTGGTATCGCAATACTCAGGAGGAGTAGCAGAATGTATTTTGGGGTGTCATTTTTGCTATCTAAATGCTGTGTTGGAAATATCTTATAAACGGACAACTTTGTAAAAAAAAAATGCGTTTTCATTTTTTTCCACATTTTCCAAAAACTTCTGGAAAAAAATAAACCATTCAAAAGACTCATTATGCCTCATATATTATACGTTGGGGTGTTAGCTTTCCAAAATGGGGTCATTTTGTGGGTGTTTCCATTGTCCTGGTGCTCCAGGGCCTTCAAAAGTGTAATAGGTGGTTGAGAAATGTGATGTGTAATTTATGCTCCTAGAACACCTGATGGTGCTCCATGCATGTTGGGCCTCTGTATGTGGCCAGGCAGTGAAAAAGTCACACACATGTGGTATCGTAATACTCAGGAGGAGTAGCAGAATGTATTTTGGGGTGTCATTTGTGGTATACACATGCCATGTGAGAGAAATAAGCTATTACAACGACAATTTTGTGGGGAAAAAAAAATCAATTTTGCAAAGAATTGTGGGAAAAAAATACAACTTCAAATAACTCACCATGCCTCTAACTAAATACATTGAAATGTCTACTTTCCAAAAAGGGGTTATTTGGGGGGCATTTTTATTTTCCTGGCTTGTTAGGGTCTCAGGAAATGAGACAGGCCTCAGTACATCAGATGTGATAATTTTTTTATGATTTGCACCATAGCTTGTAGACTCTAAAACTTTCACACAGACCAAATAATTTCCACAAATGTTTGGTTATTTTTACCAAAGATATGTAGCAGTATAAATTGTGGGCAAAATTTATGAAAAAAAATTACGAATTTGCAAAATTTTATCACAGAAATTAGGAAAAATTCATTTTTTTCAAAATTTTCGGTCTTATTTCATTTATAGCGCAAAAAATAAAAAACCCAGAGGTGATCAAATACCACCAAAATAAAGCTCTATTTGTATGAAAAAAAAGGACAAAAAAATCATTTGAGTACAGTGTTGCATGACTGAGTAATTGTCATTCAAAGTGTGAGAGCACTGAAAGCTGAAAATTGGTCTGGATAGGAGGGGGGTTTAAGTGCCTAGTAAGCAAGTGGTTAAGTTAGGAATACATACATCAATTTCAATATACACAGCGCTTTACATATACATTCACATCAGTCCCTACGCTCAAGGAGCTTACAATCTAAGATCCCTAACTCACATTTATACATACACATACTAGGGCCATTTTAGACAGGAGCCAATTATTCTACCAGCATGTCTTTTGAGTGTGGGAGGAAACCCATGCAGGCACAGAGAGAACATGTAAACTCCATGCAGATAATGTAGTGGTCAGGATTTGAACCAGCAACCCCTTTGCTGCAAGGCGAAAGTGCTAGCCACTTATGCCTCGTACACCCGATCGGACTTTCCGCCAACAAAACTGTGGAAATTTGTCCGAAGGGTGTTTGCTCAAACTTGTCTTGCATACACACGGTCACACAAATGTTGGCCAACAATTAGGAACATAGTGATGTACTAGACGTACTACGTGGTTTTTCAGCTCTTTAGAGCCACCCTTAGGCTCCTTCTGCTAATTTCGTGTTAGTATAAGTTTGGTGAGTGTTGATTCACGCTTTTCTTTTCGCGTTTTTCAATTAATGCTTTTCAGTTCATGCTTTTCATTTCGTGCTTTTCAGTTTGTTTCTGAACGGCCGTTCGTCAACCAGACATGTTGTGGAATCGGAGGAGATAACGTGTTATTTATTATTGGCCTTGGAGTTATTGCTTTGACATTATTTTTTGGGTTGAATAATGATTTGATTTGGTATATTTTCTATATTTTTGGATGCATAGAATGCACTTTTTGGTTAAGTTCTATTGGCAGATAGCATGTCTATTTTTTTTTGTTTGTTTTAATGCACAATAAAAAAATGTGTAGAATACTACTTGGCTACAGTATGTGTTTTACTTCAAATGACAGTTTGGGAGTAGACAGTTACATTTTAAAAAATACAATGTAAAATTGACAAGAGACACCAACATAGTTGTATCTTGGATCTTAAAAACTAAGGGATAATGGTGTTGTGGTAACTTGCACAAATAAAAAAAAAACATAATAATATTATTCTTGATATCACTAGAAAAAAAAGCCTTTGAAAATTTGTTTGCAATAACTCCATCAGTATCACCAGCAAAGCAGCTTCATTATTATCCCATTAAAGAAGAAGAGAATTGTGCGCTGCATTTCAGCGATTTCATAATTTGCATGTCACGAATGCTAATTCTCCATTACAAACGCTAGTTTACTTTGGACTTTTGTCTGATGGACTTGTGTACACACGATCGGAAAATCCGTCAACACACATTTGTTGGCGGAAAATTTGAAAACATGCTAGCCAACATTTGTTGGCGGAAAGTCCAACAACAATTGTCGAATGCAGCATACACGCGGTCAGATTTTCCGACAGCCTGACATCCAACATTTCCCGTCTGAGTGTGTACAGGGCTTAAGCCACTTGTCTGGAACCATAGTTTTAAGTGATATCAACTAATTTTTTTCATGTAACGTACTCAATTTTTTTTAAGTTAAACTTAATTTCCAAATGTATTTGATATATGTTTGAAGGTTTTTATTCAATATTAAAACAATAATATGTTTTTTTTTTAAAGGAATAGTCTCATGAAACAGGCTTTCAAAACAAATGAACATTTATTATTTATAATAAAGAAGGCTGCCGATAACTGGCAAATCCAGTTTAAACTGTGATCAGCTGTTATTGGACACAGCTGGTCACATGGTAAAGAGCCACTCTGATTGGCTCTTTACCCCGATCTGTGAACAGCTGTGTCCAAAGGATGGGTGGGTGGTGGTTAAAGTGTGGGTGGGAGGTGGTTAAAGTGGTTGTAAACCTCAGACATGAAATATGAACATAGCATATCCCAAAGCATATCCCTCTATAGTGTGTACTTGTCTCAATTGAGAGCACTAAGTGTCATTTCTGTCTGCTGCTTTGTTCCTCTGCTATCAGTCACTTCTGACAAGTTTTCCTGACAACAAGAGAAAAAAGGTGACTGGGAGGGATCTCCAGAACACAGCCTGTGATTGACAGTCTCAGCTCTGTACCCAAACTACATTTTTATCATTTTCTTTCCATAGAGCATTCTTTTGGTGGTATTTGATCACCACAGGGTTTTTTATTTTTTGCTAAACTAGAATAGAGAGTTCTTTGCCATGAAGTGCCATGTTAAACTTCCAGTGACCAGTATGAGAGAGTGGGAGAGATAACACCAAATTTAACACACCTACTCCCCATTCACACCTAAAACCTTGTAACACTAACGAGTCACATGACACCGGGGTGGGAAATGGCTAATTGGGCCCAGTGTGGACATTTTCATTTAGGGGTGTACTTACTTTTATTGCCAGCGGTTTAGACATTAATGGCTATGTGTTGAGTTATTTTGAGGGGACATCAAATTTACACTGTTATACAAGCTGTACACTCACTACTTTACATTGTAGCAAAGTGTCATTTCTTCAGCGTTGTCACATGAAAAGATAAAATAAAATATTTTAAAAAATGTGAGGGGTGTACTCACTTTTGTGAGAGACTGTATATACAGGCAGCTTATGCAACAAAGAGAGAGAAAAAATAAAACTGCTTGACATACATGCACTGTAAAAAATATTGTGCTGCGTCTACTCAAAAAAATCGAGGCAACTATTTGCATCAGCTTTTTAAGTAGTGTCATCTGAACTAATTCTTGGCTCTTTACCCCGATCTGTGAACAGCTGTGTCCTAAGGACACAGCTATAGCGTGGGTGGTGGTTAACCACTTCAGCCCCGGAAGAATTTACCCCCTTCCTGACCAGAGCACTTTTTGCAATTCGGCACTGCGTCGCTTTAACTGACAATTGTGCGGTCGTGCGATGTGGCTCCCAAATAAAATTGACGTCCTTTTTTTTCCCACAAATAGAGCTTTCTTTTGGTGGTATTTTATCACCCCTGCGCTTTTTATTTTTTGCGCTATAAACAAAAAAAGAGTGACAATTTTGAAAAAAACACAGTATTTTTTACTTTTTGCTATAATAAATATCCCCCAAAAATATATAAAAAAAAACATTTTTTTCCTCAGTTTAGGCCGATACGTATTCTTCTACATATTTTTGGTAAAAAAATCGCAATAAGTGATTATTGATCGGTCTGCGCAAAAGTTATAGTATTTACAAAAGAGGGGATAGTTTTATGGCATTTTTAATAATATTTTTTCTTTTTTAAATGGCAGCGATCAGCGATTTTTATTGTGACTGCGACATTATGGTGGACACATCGGACATTTTTGGGACCATTATCATTTATACAACAATCAGTGCTATACAAATGCACTGATTCCTGTGTAAATGACACTGGCAGTGAATGGGTTAACCACTAGGTGGCAGTGTAGGGGTTAAGTGTGTCCTAGGTGTGTTTCTAACTGTAGGGGGGATGGGATGTGTGTGACACATCATTGATCTCTGCTCCGATGACAGGGAGCAGAGAACAGTGACACTGTCACTAGGCAGAACAGGGAGATACTTGTTTACATTAGCATCTCCCCGTTCTTCCTCCCCGTGAGGCAATCGCCGGTATCCCCGCGGTGATCGAGTCTGCGGGACCCGTGACCTGACTTACGGAGCTTGCCGCGGGCGTGCCCGCTGGCCGCCTCTCAAAGGGGAACGTACAGGCATGTGATTCTGCCTGTACAAGCCCTTCTGCCGCAGTATATCTGCGTGAGGCGGTCGGCAAGCGGTTAAAGTGTGGGTGGGAGGTGGTTAAAGTGGTTGTAAACCTCAGACATGAAATATGAACAAAGCATATCCCAAAGAATATTCCTCTATAGTGTGTACTTGTCTCAATTGAGAGCACTAAGTGTAATTTCTGTCTGCTGCTTTGTTCCTCTGCTATCAGTCACTTCTGACAAGTTTTCCTGACACTAAGAGAAAAAAAGTTGACTGGGAGGGATCTCCAGCACACAGCCTGTGATTGACAGTCTCAGCTCTGCACCCAAACTACATTTTTATCATTTTCTTTCCATAGAGCATTCTTTTGGTGGTATTTGATCACCACTGGGTTTTTTATTTTTTCTAAACTAGAATAGACTGACATTTAAAAAAAATATGTTTTTCTTTGTTTCTGTTACAAAATTTAGTTTTTTCCTTCACTGACGGGCACTGATGAGGCTGCACTAATGGGCACTGATGAGGTGGCATTGATAGGCTGCACTGATGGGTGGCTCTCATGGGCACTAATAGGCAGCACTGATGAGGAGGCACTGACAGTCATTACGGATGGGCACTGATTGGCATTTTGATGAGCACTGATTGACATTTGGTGGGCACTGATTGGCATATTGGTGGGCATCTCTGATAATAAATTTGCTGATTATTAGCGCAGACCCCCTCAGTCAGAAGAGTCACCGTCCAGCTCTCCCTGTGAGAACAAACAGAGGAAAGCAATTTACCATTCCCGCCCCACGCCGATGAAGTCCCGCCCACAGGACGTAACGCGTACGGGGGAAGGAGCGCATGACGTCACCCGCGGTCATTCGTTAGACACGATCACACGCCTGTCAGCCGGCACTCGGATCGGAGTGCCGGTCTCTGTGAGTGTTTGATTTATCTGTCTTTTTTGTTATTCAATAAAGTAGCCACGGAGAGCACTATGTTCTGCCCTTTTATTTCATATGTACTATCCGCTGTTGTACCGTGTGCTGGGAAGTGAAGGAGGAATTAACAACTACACAGATTGATCCATCTATGGTTATAAGCGGTGTGACCTGTTTCAGGTCGAATATCTGAGGTGAGGGGCCATCCATGCCCGGTGGAGGGATTTGTCACCATCCAGATATTGATCTCAGCGTGCATACTGTCACTGGTGGTCCTTGTCCTCTGATCCTGTCACTACATTTTTCATACATTTATTTACTTAAGGACTTTTATTTGCGCAGCACTTTTTATATATGTTGAAAGCCATTTACCGACACGTCCTGGTTACCACTGTGATCAGCTGTGATTGGTCACATGGTAAGAGCCTACATCATTGGCTCTTTACCACGATCAGAGATGTGGTGTGTCAGAGTGACACACAGCACCACCAATCACCATGCTGTGTGCCCCCGGGGGTGTGCATGAGCGGCTTTTCCTGATGGACATCATATGACATCCAGTCAGGATAATGGAGCCACGTTGCGGAAGTAAATCTGCAATAGGGCGGGTGGTAAGTGGTTAAGCAACATTTAAAGCATATGAACAATAATTTGTTCAATGTTCACTCTTATCTTTCAATGCCATTTCATGGCTTTGTAGTGACTTGGAAAAATTCTTGTCACTGGTGGCTCTTTTGTCCTGATGGGTCTCAAATGTATGGGAACTGCCTCATGCCGGTTTTCAAAGTTCCAAAAGACGTTAAACTCTTCAAAATTACAGCATCCAAACTCGTGCCATTTGGCAAACATCTGCTTCCACAATTTCAGTGAAATGAATAGATATTTTTTTTACGTAAATATAACTCAATTCGAATATGGAAATGCACATACCTTAAAAGTTTTGTCTAGATTACTCAATATTATACATTCATTTTGTAAACTGTGGGGTTGAGAAGAGGAGAAAAGTAACAAGAGTTTGAGACTAGAAGACACTATGGTGAGAAGGACAAGTAAGTCCAGTGTTAATTTTGGCAGAAAATTTTGAATTAGTTTTAGTCTTATGCCTCGTACACACGATTGGATTTTCCGACAACAAATGTTGGATGTGAGCTTGTTGGCTGAAAGTCAGGCTGTGTGTATGCTCCATAGAACATTTGTTGGCGGACTTTCCGACGACAAATGTTGGCTAGCAGGTTCTCAAATTTTCCGCCAACAAAACTTTGTTGTCGGAATTTCTGATCGTATGTACACAAGTCAGACGCACAAAAGTTCACGCATGCTCAGAATCAAGCAGAAGGAGCCACACTGGCTATTGAACTTCCTTTTTCTCGGCTTGTCTTACACCTTGTGCGTCACCACGTTCCCACGTTCGTAATTGTTGGCCAATATTTGTGTGACCGTGTGTAAGCAAGACAAGTTTGAGCCAACATCCTTCCAACAAAAATCCATGGTTTTGTTGGCCGAAAGTCAGATCGTGTGTACAGGGCATAATGCCTCGTACACATGATCGGACTTTCCGACAACAAAACCGTGGATTTTTGTTCGAAGGGTGTTGGCTCAAACTTGTCTTGCATACACATGGTCATACAAATGTTGGTAAACAATTACGTACGTAGTGACATACGTGATATCTCCATTACAAACGCTAGTTTTACAAGACCGAGCACTTTAGGCTCGTCCTTGATTCTGAGCATGCGTGGACTTTTGTGTGACGGACTTGTGTACACACGATCTGAAACATTTGTTGGCAGAAAGTCCAACAACAAATGTCCGTTGGAGCATACACACAGTTGGACTTACCGCCAACAAGCTCACATCCTACATTTCCCATTGAAAAATCCGATCGTGTGTATGCGGCATTAGTCTTATGCCGTGTACACACAGGCGGACTTTTTGACCGGACTGGTCCGATGGACCAATCCCGGCAGACAATCCGACCGTGTGTGGGCTCCATCGGATCTGATGGATTTTAGATTTGAAACATGTTTCAAATTTGTCCGACAGACTCAAGTCCGGACGAAAAATCCGCTCATCTGTATGCTAGTCCGACAGACGAAAACCCACGCTATGGCAGCTATTGGCTACCGGCTATCAACTTCCTTATTTTAGTCTGGTCATACGTCATCACGTACAAATCCGTCGGACTTTGGTGTGATCGTGTGTAGGCAAGTCCGTTCGTTGAAAAGTCCGTCAAAAGTCCATCAAAAGTCCGTCGGAAAGTCCGTCGGACCAGTCCGGTTGAAAAGTCCACCCGTTTGTACGCGGCATTAGTCCTATAATGGCATTTTAGTCTTTGCAATTGTTTTAGTTTTAGTCATATTTAGTTGACTAAATCTCCAGTACATTTTAGTCGACTAAAATGTCCTGCGTTTTAGTCAACTAAAACTCATTTTAGTCGTATAAAATCTAATGGGTGTAAAGAAATTGTAAAGCATTAGTTTCTCTACATTTTCCAAACTCATTATATACTACTGGAATGAAAAATCTCATATGTTATTATTTAACCACCTCAATAAAGGCACTTTCACCCCCTTCCTGCCCAAGCCATTTTTCAGCTTTCAGCGCTGTCGCACTTTGAATGACAATTTCGCAGTCATGCAAAACTACACCCTAATGAAATTTTTATCATTTTTTCCACACAAATAGAGCATTCTTTTGGTGGTATTTGATCACCTCTGCGGTTTTTATTTATTGCGCTATAAACAAAAGAAGAGGGACAATTTTGAAAAAACGTAATATTTTTTACTTTTTGCTATAATAAATATCCAATTTAAAAAAAAAATTTTTAAACAAATTTTTTCCTCAGTTTAGGCCGATATGTATTCTTCTACATATTTTTGGTAAAAAAATTGCAATAAGCGTATATTGATTGGTTTGCGCAAAAGTTATAGCATCGACAAAATAGGGGATAGATTTATAGCATTTTTATTTATTTATTTATTTTTTACTAGTCATGGCGGCGATCTACGATTTTTATTGAGACTGTGATATTGAGGCGGACATATCGGACACTTTTGACACATTTTTGGGACCATTCACATTTATACAGCGATCCGTGCTATAAAAATGCATTGATTACTGTGTAAATGTGACTGGCAGGGAAGGGGTTAACACTAGGAGGTGATCAAGGGGATAAATGTGTGTCCTATGGAGGCGATTCTATCTGTTGGGGGAGGGGACTGACTGGGGGAGGTGACCGATCGGTGTCCTTATGTACAAGGGACACACCATCGGTCTCCTCTCCTCTGACAGGACGTGGATCTGTGTGTTTACATACACAGATCTACGGTCCTGCTCAGTTACTGGGCATTCGGGTCCCCAGTGATGTGGCAGGTGCGTGCCACCGGTGCGCACGTGCCCCCTAGTGGCTCGGGAAGGTGATCACATCATATGACATCTGCCCAGAATGAGAGCTGCCTCATCCCACCATCATATGTATGACAGTGGGTGGGCGGCTAGTGGTTAAAGTATTGAGGTATGAACATGCACTACCGACCAGTGTTAATTTTGAAGTCAAATTTAAATTTAGTTTTAGTACCATTTTAGTCTTGACTAAAATGCCATTTTTGTTTCAGTCATATTTTAGTCATCTCAATTGTTTTAGTCATATTTTAGTTGACTAAAATATTTTAGTCGACAAAATGAACACTAGTAAAGTCACCATTTAACTGCTTCCCGACTGCCTCACGCAGATATACTGCGGCAGAAGGGTACGTACAGGCAGATTAACATGCCTGTATGTTGCCCTTTAAGAGGCGGCTTGCACACATGCCCTCTGGGAGCTCCATGAGTGTGATCGTGGGTCCCACGGACTCAATGTCCACGGGGATACCCGCGATCGTCTCATGGAGAGGAAGAATGGGGAAATGCTAATGTAAACAAGCATTTCCTCGTTTTGCCTAAAGACACTGACACTGATCACAGCTCCCTGTAATCGGGAGTGGTGATCAGTGTCGTGTCACACATAGCCCATCCCCCCCACAGTTAGAATCACTCCCTAGGACACACTTAACCCCTACAGTGCCACGTAGTGGTTAACCCCTTCGCTGACAGCCACATTTACACAGTAATCAATGCATTTTTATTCGCACTGATCGCTGTATAAATGTGAATGGTCCCAAAATAGTACCAAAAGTGTCCGATCTGTTCACCATAATGTCACAGTCATGATAAAAATCGCTGATTGCCGCCATTACTAGTTAAAAAAAAAATTATTAATAAAAATGCCATAAAACTATCCCCTATTTTTTAGACGCTATAACTTTCGCGCAACCAATCAATAAACGCTTGTGATTTTTTTTTACCAAAAATATGTAGAAGAATACGTATCAGCCTAAACTGATGAAAAAAAAAAAGTTTTTTTTATATATTTTTGGGGATATTTATTATAGCAAAAAGTAAAAAATATTGCCTTTTTTCAAAATTGTCGCTCTTTTTTTGTTTTTAGCGCAAAAAATAAAAACTCAAATCGAATACCACCCAAAGAAAGCTCTATTTGTGGGAAAACAAGGACATCAATTTTATTTGGGAGCCACGTCGCATGCCGCACAATTGTCAATTAAAACGATGCAGTGCCGAATCACAAAAAGTGCTCACAAAAGGTCTGGGGCTTAAGTGGTTAAACAAGGTGCAGGAATTGGACTATGAAAGAAAAAGCTGGATGGAAGAATGCAGGTGCACTTGCAGTGTGTTTGGTCTGGAGCATAGCTTTTTGTTGTTGCTCTTCTTTTTAGCTGGGACTTGTTCATACTGGCAAAGATGGCAGCTATCTGTGCCTCCATCATCTGTCCAGACACCCCCCCCCAGCAGTGTACAATACATTTTGAGGGGAAAAAAGGGATGGAATAAAAAAGGGAAATCCTCACAGCAACACTGTTTACAGTCACAGGATTCAGTCAACAGTTCTTTCACCAGACAACAGGAGGTAAACTATCTCAAACTATAAGGCCTCATGCACACGGACATTTTTACAGCCGCGTTTTTGAGTGTTTTTTGCAGCTTAAAAACGCCTGTCTATGTTAGTCTATGGCTTCATGCCCACCTAGGCGTTTTTGAGCTGCAAATGGTATAGGCATTTTTAAGCTGTAAAAAAAACCCAGGACCAGTGCGTTCCGTGGCACGGCGCTAGAGCTGTAAAAACGCGAAACGTGGAAAAAAGCGCAAAAAAGTGCGGCAGCGTTTTTTTGCTCCGACGTTTTTTTGCTCCAAAAAGTTGATTGGACACTGTAATCTCTGTAAAAACAGGAAATTCCTGTCTGGACATTAGATTACCCAAGAGTCCTTTGCACAGCCGTGTGACTGTGGGTAGGAAAAAGAGTTGAAGATGGCAAGTGCTGTTTCTCAAGTGGAGCTCATAACTGCTGTACAGGCCCATCCTGAACTGTGGGATGTGGCACATCCACTTCATGGAGACCACATTTGAAAAGTAAAAGCATGGGAGGATATCGGTACTGCCATTACCCCTGGCTGGGAAGATATAAGACATGGCGAACAAAAGGAAATAAGTAAGTCTATTTTCCTTGAATGCATGATCTGTTTGTGTGTAATGTAAATGAAGATTGCATATCTAACCCTTTGTTTTCCACGTTATTGTAGGCAAAATTTTATAGCGCCGCTGGAAGTCACTACGTGACCGTGTCAGGAGGGACCTCACGGACAAGGACAAGGCAGCACGTAGTAGAGCACCAGCGCCTGCGAAGAGACCACATGTCTATCATACAAATTTTCTGTTCTTACGGCAAAATATGATGAACAACACCAGACCGTACGTTTTTTTTTTTTATATATATTTGCCTATGTACATTGCTTTTCAGACGGTATGTTCCATGGCTATTGTAACCACTTGTAACCAGGGCCGGATTTACCACAAGGCCACCGAGGCCAGGCCTCGGGGCGGCAGTGGTGTAGGGGCGGCGCCGCTCCTGCAGCGACTTCGCGGCCGCCCCCCCTTTCGTGCTGGCCATTAATGTCTATTATGGGCACCAGTGCCCATAGAAAAGATGGCCGCGAGCCGACCACGCAACTGCGCATGCGCCGTTCCGAAGCCGGCCGGGCTCGGGAAAACTCGTAAGCGCTCGGCCGGGCGGCGCATGCGCAGTAGCGTGATTGCGCCGCTCGGCGCCATTTTTAAAAATTTTGAGAGTAGCTTGTATTGTCAGCGGTGCGGCGGCGTGGGAGAGAGATGACATCTCTCATTGTCCGCACCGCTGTTCCGCCCTCCTCCTTCTGATGGCAGGCAGCATGACAAGGGACATCCCCATGTGGTGGCAAGTGACATCCCCATGTGGTGGCAAGGGACATCCCCATGTGGTGGCAAGGGACATCCCCATGTGGTGGCAAGTGACATCCCCATGTGGTGGCAAGTGACATCCCCATGTGGTGGCAAGTGACATCCCCATGTGGTGGCAAGGGACATCCCCATGTGGTGGCAAGTGACATCCCCATGTGGTGGCAGGCATGGTGGCAAGTGACATCCCC